>BSBM01000450.1:130000-1330000 GCA_027924585.1 Larix kaempferi | reverse complement strand
TCCCACACCCTTGTCTATGGTTCCATCCCGTGACTCTTCCTCCTTGAACAAAACATCTCTGTTGAGGATAACCTTTTTGGAAATAGGGTTATATAGCTTGTAGGATTTAGTTTATTCACCGTATCCAAGAAATATACATTTATCACTCCTGTCATCTAGCTTTTTTCTTAGTTGTTTAGGAACATGAGCATAAGCAACATAACCAAATATTCTGAAATGAGAAACATTACAACTCATACCTGTCCATGCTTCCTATGGTACTCTCTTCTTCACAATTTTTGTGGGAGATCCGTTCATCACATGAACAACACAATCCACAACGTCTCCCCAAAATTCATGGGACAAATTTATTCCTTTCAGCATGCTCCTAGCCATATTCATGATGGTTCTATTCTTGCATTCTGGAATACCGTTCTACTGAGGTGTATATCTTGTAGTGAATTGCCTCTTGATTCCATGATGTTTGCAGTAATCATGAAAATCCTTGAGTCATACTCTCCCCCTCCATCTAATCTCAATATTTTGAGTTGATAACCACTATGTTTTTCAACCAGAGCCCTAAATTCCTTGAACTTGCCAAAAGTTTCAGACTTATGATGAAGGAGATACACCCATGTTTTTCTACTGAAATCATCAATAAAAGTAAGAAAATAATAGCTTCCACCAATTGATTGTTTCTGCATTGGACCACACAGATCAGTATGAATAAGTTCTAGAGGTGCATGTGCCCTTCGAGACATACCTTTAGGAAAGGTATCCCTCTGCTTCTTTGCAATGAAGCAACACTCACAACTGCTATCTGGCTCCTTCATAGGGGGTAATCCTTTTACCATCTCTTTCTACTACAAAAACGTGAGACCACCAAAGTGAAGATGTCCATATATAAAATGCCATAACCAATAATCATCCATGCAAGTGGATTTTTGAGCAAAATAGGTTACATTGCTGTTGCAATTCATGACTAGTGGATACATCATGTTCCTAGTCACTTGTATTTTGATGATCAACTATCTTTTTGGGGGTTTGTCATAAATTTCACAGTCTGATCCATCAAAGACACGTCTGTATTTCTTTTCAGTGAGTTTCCCAATGCTAAGCAGATTATGCTTCAATCGTGGAGCATAATATACATCTAAGATTGTCTTTTATTGGCCTTGTTTGGTCAGAATGTTGACCACTCCTTTGCCAAGAACCAGAACTACCTCATCCGTGCCAACTTTGAACTTTGTCCTCACTAATTCATCTAGGTCTAGAATTTGACCTCTATCACCTGTCATATGGTTACTGCGGCCACTATCTAAAAGCCAAAGTCCCTTTGGGCTTTCGTGTACAACATGACATGTAAGAAATAACATATCTTATTTATCCTCATAGGTATTAGTCACATTAGCATTATGATTTGCTTGATAAGACTTTTTCTTTCTACATTCATGAGCATAATGCCCAAATTTATTGCAATAATAGCACTTAATATTAGATTTATCTGACCTTTTTTTGTCGTAGTTCCTGTAAAATTAGTCATAGCAGATCTAATGAACAAGTAAATCAATCACAATAGATGAACATAGAAAATATGGTGCAAAACTGTGCAAAACATGCAGCAGTGCTCAATATCCCAATAAGGGTGAATAATTACAATACAATCTCACTATGTGAGTGAGTAATTCGAATTGACTAAGTAGGCCATTCGAATCACTGAATGGAGTAGCTTGACTCCAACTAGGAGTCCTCATCATCAATCGGTGGTGCTCATCAATGCACAAGAACCAGTCATCCAGGTGTCAATCTGAGTCTAACTGAGTGTAACAAGTGTAACTGAAGTGTGTAGCACTGATTAAGGGAAGGAGGCTCAGTGGGGGGCGCATGGGAGGCTAACTGAAGTCAGAACAAGTCATCTAGTCAATCTGGAGGTCCAACGGAAGTGAAACAGTCAGTCGAAAGTGAAACTATCCTCAAATGAGGGAGAATCGGAGCTAACTGAATGTAACTGAAGTGGAACTACAATGGAAGGTGAGAAAGTGCGCCCTTCTCTGGCAGTAGGTGAGAAGTGGGTGCCTTTCAGACTAGGAGGGCTAAAACTCTGAAGTATGTGGCTCCTGGGTGCTAGAATAAGGTGGCTAAGGTGCTGGAGGCATCAACCTGGTGACTGGGATGCATGCAAAGTGCATGCAAACCCTAGAATTTGCATGCAAACCCTAATTGCATGCAAGATCCTGAAAAAGATGATGTGGATATCCGAACACCCCCCCTCAAGCTAGACTATGATGTGCAAAAAAAATAATGTGGGGCCCTGGTAACTAAGACCAAAGGTCACCCCAATACAATAATAATCCAAACTAATAACAGTCAATAAACCGAGGAAATGGGGAAAACCTCATGGGAAAAATACCCCCCCTCAAAATAGACTGTAGCACACCAAAATATTTAACTGCTCCAAAATCAAGTAGATATGTCTGGAGGTATCTTACTCTTGGGAGTAAATGGATCATGCTCCAAAAACATGTGCTTGAATTCTCCATCAGTGGATGCAAGCGAATGTGGAGACTTTAAGAACTTGCTCTTCATACCGAAAAATGTGAGAACAAATCTAAAAATATGAGGATGAGCCTGGAACCTGTGATTCGAACCAAGTGACGTAGGAATAGCTCCAATCGGATCAAATAGATCTTGAAACTTGAAATTCTTATCAATAGAAGTTAAATCAGCTCCAAAAATAGATGAATGGTTTCTTGAGATCTCCTTTGAACCAACAAGGGTGAGATCAAAACCAAAATCAGCAAAAAGTGCATGAGATTTGAACTCAAGCGAATGGTAGTGCTCTTCATCTTCATTAAAAATATGAGAAACTTTGAAAATGATAGAACATAAGTCTATAGGAGGCATGCAATCAAGGAGGGCGAATGCTTCACCTCCAAAATCAGATTTTACCTCCAAAACTTCAAGTAGATCATTATTCTGCATGCCGACAAACTCATGTGAAGGAGAGGATTCAAGAACCTCTTCGGAATCTAGAGTATGAGCTTGTTTATCTTGCTCAGAATTCGAAATAGAAGACTTTGAGAGAATGAGTGTTGAATCTACAGTTTCTTCTTCATCTTGAACAATTGTTGAGGCCAACACATGATTGGAAAGAACACATAAGGAGATCTCACTGGGCTTGTCCTCCAAAAGGCTAGCATGATCCTCTTCTTCCTGCTTTCCAAATTCTCTATCAAGTTGGACCCATAGATCACTTGGATTTTCAGCAGTCTTACTGAGGTAGCGCATACAAGGAGACATAGCAAGACATATTGCTCCAAAAGCTCTATCACAATCATTGAGCCAATCATTCTCCTCTTCATCGGAATCAAAATCTCTTGTATTACCAATGCACATATCAAAAAGACATTGTCTCTTCAAGAATGCAATCATCTTTGGTTTCCATTCATCATAGTTGAATGGAGTAAGAATATTTTGTGAAGAAGAAGTCTCCATCTTTTTCATTAACGAATGCACATGGAGGAAGTAAGAAACCTGCAAATCACACACAAACAAACACTATGTTTTCAGCCTTGCATGCACATGAACGAATGCACATGAGATTTTGCATGCCGCTGCTGAAATATATTGGTGAGCAATTCACTCAATCTTCATGTAGAACACCTGCAGAAAATAATTATTGTCCTTGCCATGGCTCTGATACCATGTAAAATTAGTCACAGCAGATCTAATGAACAAGTAAATCAATCACAACAGATGAACATAGAAAATATGGTGCAAAACTGTGCAAAACATGCAGCAGTGCTCAATATCCCAATAAGGGTGAATAATTACAATACAATCTGACTATGTGAGTGAGCAATTCGAATTGACTAAGTAGTCCATTCGAATCACTGAATGGAGTAGCTTGACTCCAACTAGGAGTCATCATCATCAATCGGTGGTGCTCATCAATGCACAAGAACCAGTCATCCAGGTGTCAATCTGAGTCTAACTGAGTGTAACAAGTGTAACTGAAGTGTGTAGCACTGATTAAGGGAAGGAGGCTCAGTCGGGGGCGCATGGGAGGCTGACTGAAGTCAGAACAAGTCATCTAGTCAATATGGAGGTCCAACGGAAGTGAAACAGTCAGTCGGGAGTGAAACTAGCCTCAAATCAGGGAGAATTGGAGCTAACTGAATGTAACTGAAGTGGAACTACAGTGGTAGGTGAGAAAGTGCGCCCTTCTCTGGCAGTAGGTGAGAAGTGGGCGCCTTTCAGACTAGGAGGGCTAAAACTCTAAAGTAAGTGGCTCCCGGGTACTAGAATAAGGTGGCTAAGGTGTTGGAGGCATCAACCTGGTGACTGGGATGCATGCAAAGTGCATGCAAACCCTAGAATTTGCATGCAAGATCGTGAAAAAGATGATGTGGATATCCGAATAGTTCCCACCTTCATGGTTATGATGGTGATCTTGAACTTCATTGCCATTACTTCGGCCACTTCTGCCTTGTTCTCTTGATCCTCCTCTACCTCTGCCTCTTCCTCTTCCTCTTGAGAATGAGACATGTGCTCTGAAATCATTCTCCAGAGAGGACTCTTCATTCCTGTTGATTATGGATTCGTATGAAAGTAGAGATCCGGTCAACTCGTATATAGAGAGAGTACTTGGATCCTTTTCTTCTTCAATCGCTGCACCTTTAGAGTTAAATTTGTGGGGCAAGGATCTCAGGACCCTTTCAACCACCCATTGATCTTCGATCTTTTCACCATAGGTATTTAGCTGATTAACAATCCCCATGACTTTGGTCATGAAAGAATCGATTGAGTCTGATTCTTTCATCTTCAGATCTTCAAAGTCTCTTCTTAGGTTTTGGAGTGTAGCTGTTTGTACCTTACTAGCACCCTGATAACTGGTCACCAAGATATTCCATGCTTCTTTGGCATGTAATGAAGTTGATATCTTTGGAAATACATTGTTATCCAAAGCGTTAATTATTTGATGCAGTGCCTTTGCATCTTTCTTCCTGTGCGCTCACGGGACATCCTTTTCTGCATTTGAAAGGGCTTGAAAAGATGCACCATCTGCAGGTTTGGAATAGCCATGCACGACATATTCCCACTCATCTTCTGACCTGAGATAAACCGCCATCCTCGTGGCCCATACATCATAGTCCTTTTTCCCTGTAAGAGGAGAAATATGAGATTTATTGTTGCTACTAGAAGCCATAGACGCTACGGATTCTTTCACTGGCCTTTTCAAAATGATCTCCTTCCTCTTTTTCTTTTAAATAATGTCTCCCTCTTAAATAAGAAAGAATTTGAAAAAATTTCTTCTCTTGTAGAAAAAATAATACTTACTCAAAGAATATCGTAAAAGAAAATAAAATCATGAAAGTAAAAAAAATCACTCTCATGAAATAATGAAGAAAATATCTCTCTCGTAAAAGAAAAATATGTCTTTCTTGCTCTTGCCCTAATTGTTGTGGGTCTTCATAAATTATCGCGCTTTGGCCTATATGGAGGCCACGTTAATTCCCAAAAAAAATTATTCGTATGTCCCTAAATTATCGCGCTTTAGCCTATAATGTTCACATTTTTTTTTTGTAAACTTCTTCAAAGCTATGGCTTTGGCTTCTCCAGAATTCACACGATCCATCTTCTCCTAAGCTCTGATACCAAACTGAAGAATGGAGGGAGAAATAAATCAAAATATTATGCAGAATGAGTTACGACTCTTCAACCTTTATTCATAAATGGAGATCAACTGATGTATTACAAACCAAAATGTAATGTGTATTTAAACACTTGTGGAAAACCCTAGATGCTCTAGCCTAGCTTTTGCATGCATGCAAAGCATCCTGTTCCATTTATTAACTGAACTTCAAAATAGGAACTAAAGTAAAAGCTAAGTTAACTGAAGTAATTACTATTTCTAACATCGGTGACATGGCGGTCTGCAAGGACATCACTTTGGCTTACACTCACTTTCTAAATAACTTTGCTGGATACAACGAATACTATTACATTGATCTCGAAAGACTGAGCATCGATGGAAAACAGTTGAGGGTGTCCTCATATTTATAGACATTTGACAGCAAAGGCAATGGCGAAACCATAATAGATTTGAGCACCTCTTACAGCTTCTTTCCCGAAACAATCTATGAGCAGATTGTATTGGAGTTTGCTTCTCAAATTGGATACATAAGGGTTTAAGCAAAAGGCTATGAATTATCATGTTACAATGTTTATGGTGTGAACATTACGAATATTTAGTTGCCTTGATTTCTATTACATTTGAAGGGTGGCTTAGACATGGTACTGCTTGATGAGAATAGCTTCATTGTGGCCAGCACTGATAATTTTCTTGCAACAACTTTTGATACAATCTGCTTGGCAATATTAATGAATGCTAGTAGTGTACCCAATGGATGCTAAGAGTGTACCCGATGGACCTGCTATAGTCATCGAAAACTTTCAACAGAACATTTTCTATTTATTGTTTGATAGACGGAATAATCGTTTGGGCTTCACTCAGAAGGCTTGCAAAGCATTTGGATGAGTCATGACCTTGTTTTTAAAAATTCAGAAAGTTGAGTCACAAGTTTCTAGTATATTTGGTTCATGGGCTATTGGATATACTTTTTGGAGGTTATTGTTCCATGATTTTAAAAAAAAATTAATAAAATGAAAACCAACTTATATCCTAAGATTATTCTCATTTACATTAATCATTTTATATCAGTAGTAAAATACTCTAAACTCATTTTAATCGACATCACCTTATTAATCTTATAAACATCATGTGTGTGGATTTATGTTATTTAATATTATTATAATTATATAATTGAAGGTTGATGATATATAATAGAATATCGAGATTATTATTTTTTAATTATGTGTTTGTGTTAGTTGATATTTAATGAATGGTAGGTGGGAAACCTAATTATAAATATAAATTATAAAATAAATGTTAATATTATTGTGACTTTAATATTAATAAAAATAAAAATAATATTTTTAGTGATATTATAATTTATAAAACAAAGGGTTTTAAGAATTAATTATTTGTTTTTCTTGCACAAACAAAAAGCATAGGGTTTTAAAGGATTGAGTATTTCCATGTCTTCTGCATGCAAAATACATTGTCAACATTGACTAACAAACAAGCTAACCATATTTCCCATATGGTCAAGGTTTTATATTAGTAAATGGAGAGGCCTTTGAATGTTTATGGAAAATAATGTTAATGTTAATTTCATGAGGCCTTATCCATATCACACACCGCATGGCATGTAACCATGATGGGATGTAAGAATGTTATAGTTTAAATTTGTATGTTTTTTTTTGTGTGATTATGTTTATGTAAATGGAGTGTGGGTTAAGGTATGAGGTGTTTAAAAAAAAGATGATATGGTGCACTCTTTGTACATATCCATCTCTAGTGTAATTGTTAGCAATTGGCCTTTGAATAAGAAAAAAAGGTAGTGTAATTGTTAGCAAATGACTTTTGAATAAGAAAAAAAAGGTAGAGGACATTGCTTCCAACCTCATAGAGTGTAGTTCAGTTTCTACTACTCATCATTATAAGGAAACGGATTTGTAGTAGAGGTCATAATAGAGATTTTAAATATTGTTACAAGATAGGACAAAATTGTCAAAAAAAATCTTTGCTACAACCTCCGCCAATGGTCGAGATGTTTTGGCATACTTAACTGTCCATGCACCTATGCGTACAATAATAAAAGGAATTAGTGCACATTAACTAAAAACATAGTGGTGTATTTTAATATAACAGGAACGGGTGCATACAAATATCTTAATTATACTAGTGCTCTATAACTTTATATGCACCAATTGTCTATAAGCACTAGTGCTTATGTCCTTAGATAATGCACCGATGGTAACATTCATTTCATTTCTACATTACTATATGATTACAATATTTAATAGCCTGGTGTAATCTTATATGGAAAGCAGTGGTCTGTACAAACAATAAAATTGCAGTGGACATATAACTACTACTTTGTTGCAGTTTTGTGATTGTATTTCAAAAGCATCGGTGTTCATATTCCATCATTAAGCACACCATTGTAAATTTTACTTAAATGAACCGATGCAATTAAAATGATTAAAATAAATTGTTATAATTTTCTCATTGGTGACCAATGACTGATGACTATTATAAAAATTACAATGCATTGATATATGTATTTTTTACTTTTATTTTTTTAAATCCATTTTTAATACCCGAGAATGTCAACCCCTATATGCAGCTAAGTATTGTAAACAATGGAACACTATAATTGAAAACATAATGTATTTGGTTTGTTTATTGAATTATGCTAAAAATATGCTTGTGATGTGGGGGCTAACCGATGATGAGGGGCCCTAGTCTCTTGAGGGAAAGAAATAAAGCAAACAAAAATAATTAAGAAGGCTAATGAAAAAAAAGAATTATATTGAAATCTAAATAAAAATAGAAAATAAATAAAGAGAATAAGAAGAGAATAAAAAGAAGATGAAGAGACTCTTCTAGAATTGTAACTCCTACATAGGTTGCATCACCTAAGAAATTGACTAACAATAGTAAATACTTCTTCTACAAAAGAGGGGTGAAAAGAATGTCAAGGGTTTAATTCTCCTTGTGGAAGAAGGAAGAGCAATACACATCGAAGAATAGAAATATGAAAAAAAAGAAATTGTAATGAACATAAAGATGGGAAGTTGATGGGAAGAGAGCTAGCATCCAGTATATACTTGTAAGTGACCAAATCCAAGTCCAGTCATGGTTGAAGATATATATGGCCATAGAGTGTGAGCATTGAGGTGCTATGTACTAGCTGGTAGGAGGACTACTTGGGTACCTATAACAACAGTATTTTCTATATATGTTGAAGAACCCGATGTTTGTTTACAGCAATATTGTTTATATAGGTTGGAGTACTGACTATCAGTTGGTAGGAGTATTGCATGGATTCAACCACAAACACTGGCAAGGTGAATTGTATATGTTGGGAACCTAATCTAGAATGCATATCTACTAAAATAAAAGGAATATGAACATGTAAGAATTCCTAAATTGTATCCCTAGAGATACTAGAACTCAGCTTGGGGGTGACTGTGGGGAAAACAAGACTGGAGTTTCCTACGGATATATGTTTTGGTGGATCAAGGAAAGCCCCACAACAATTGCAAATTGATCAGCGGATTTGGGAACATATGAGTTCCTTTCCCTCTAGATATTTGTAGTTATGAATTATGAATCTATATGTTTATGCTAATGCTATGTTGTATATGCATATATAAATGTTTATATCTAATTGATTATCTAGAGGACATAATCTGAAATGTATGTTATTTCTATCTAAACCTATTTGGTATTTGTTGATTAAGTAATACATGGTTGTATGATAGGCATGGAAATGTGATATACTCCTATGATGAAAACAATAAACAAAATAGTAATCGGTTGTGATATAAATACCAGCAACTATGTGGTGCAATGAAGAACTAAAATTAAGTAACTATTGATTTATTTGTTATCTTGCATGGTTAACCTAATTGCTGCATATGGAAACAAAAACCTATATTACAAGATCTATGTGGTTACCCTAACTATTGCATTTGGCGGTAGAGTATAAAACAATTGTATTACTTTAGGTGGTTAACCTAACTGCTACATTGGGAAGCCAAATATAGTACAAGTGGTTTATTAGTTAATTGTATTAACAACTGCATCAATTGGGAAACTAATCTAACCATAAGAATGTTAAAGGTTTCTAGCTCCTAGCTGTGGTATTAGGCCATAGAACCTATTGAAAATTAGAATGGAAAATACAACTCAATGAAATTTTAATAGTGGTGTGTATAAACAAAAGTGAAGCATAACTGAAAAATATAATGATATGTATATCTATTCTAATAAGCAAGAACTTGATGGTTACAGTAGTAAACTTGGTGTATATCTATGATAAAAGATAGTTGAATAGTAAAGAGATGACAAACTGTAATATCTATCATGACTACATGCATGCTATCTAGTCTAAGCTACATGCCTAAAGTTCCCAAACAACTCCAGTGCCTCAAGGTGGGTGTTAACACTGAAAATGACCCCCTAGGTTGTGGGAGAGGGAAAACTAGGGTAACCACTAACCAATATTTAGATTTAATATACTGACCCAACTTAGTGTGAGAGGGCTCTCTCTACAGTTCTATGAAAGACTGGAATAATCAAAGTTGTCAACAATGAAAACATGCACCAGCATTCATCATTCAAGATAATCAATTACAACAATACAGAAGATCAGATTTCTGTTGGAAAACAAAATGGTTTAAATGTAGCTTGGCTGAAACATATGAATCTCTTTTTGGGCAATGGAGTCACATTCAAACAAACTCTGAAAATTCATTTACAAATGCTTCACAAATGCATTAACACAGGGGCGAGGTAGTAAACAGCTCGTAGTCAAAGTGATTCTAATTGGTGAAACATAAGAGAAAGAAAAATCCATTAACATAAGGCATACAATGATGAATCCTATATCAATTTTAGTAGAAAAGTAATGGTGGAATACTTGGAAAAAGATAAGTAGAGCATAATTTCTATGAATTCTACTTAGCTATCACACTGCACCAGGTATGAAAGAATGTTACAGACTGGAATTAACAATGAGAGATGCACAATTTACATGGAAAAAGCAAGAATAGACTACAAGACCAGTTACACAAGAATCCCTGAGAAAACAGTGGCTCGGCTCTGCAAACTTTATTCAAAATAGCTCAGAAGCTTCTTAAAGAACAATACACCAAATTTTTCATAAGAGTTTTCAACAATATTTTTCAACCCTTAATCATTCTATTACATCATATATATATATATATATATATATATATATATATATATATATATATATATATATATCGGGAGTCCTCTTGCTCGAGTCATCTAAACCAAAAATAGTTACATCGGAGTGACACCTCATTCAGGTTGTTTTGCCACTATCACAATAAAATAGAAAACAGGTAGAAACTGGCATAACTGCTTTCTTACAAAGGTGAAATCACGAACCTGGGAAACAATTTTGTGACAAATAGAGTGAAAAAAATGGAGCGCGGGAGGATGATCACGTGAAAATAAGTCAACCTCAAACTCTAGGCCGAGAGTTTTGAGATTTTAAACTCTCGCCCAAGAGTTTAAAAAAACTCTAGGCCGAGAGTTTGAACCAATCGTTGCGTTGTATTTAAAAAAAAAAACTATGAGATGAGAGTTTGAACTAAACTCTCAGTTGAGAGTTTGGAAGATATTTTTTTGACCGAGTGTTTATGGTCAACAAAACCTGCAAAAATATCATGCATCTTTCTGGAACTTGCTACTTCAGCAAGTCCGAACCGCTTCAAATTTTAAGTATTGTTTGTCAGACTTGGTAGCAATGGATTCATCTCTGAATATAGTTTCCAATCATATTATAATTGTTTTATTTCGATTTGAATTACTATTTATTAATAAATTTTTTCTAAACCTTATCCCTTAAGAATTTTATTACTTTTAAAATCACTTGAAATGAAAATTCAATATCATAACAAAGACAACACCAAAAAATTTGAAATTTAATAGAGATCATAATTGGCTCATCCTCTTCAAAAGGGTACTTTTATTTTTGCCAATAAGAGTCGCATTTGAAAGAAAATTTGAAGACAAAAACATGTGTCGATAATGCAACATTTTCTGAACATACGTTGTTTCGATAAATAATAAAAAATAGTTTCCAAGTTTTAAAAAACTCAAAATATAGTCGAGGATCCATTGTAATGTGTGTAGATTATGAGCCTACAATATTTTTCCCTCAAATGAATAACTATCTATCAAAAAAGTGTCGTCAACACAGGTCACTCATTATCCATACCTAAAATTTTGAAGTATATGTCGTATGTTGACAACAAATTTGTCCCACGTTATGTCCATAAAAGAATTGAAAACAAAAATGAGTAAGAAGCTAATTCAATTCTCTAAAACCTTTGTGTTTACTTCAAGTTGAAAGTCCTAAGGGAGATATGGGTTTGAGGAGGTTGAAGTTTAAAAACATAAAATTTAGCAATTTTGTTTGTAAAAAACAAGCCAAAATTGTTACCCAACTTCATGTTTTCACCCACAATCCACTGGTATTATTACTAACTAACATTTACTTCAAGTATAAAAAATTAAAGGTAGTAAAATAATAGTTCCAACTGGCCATTTATATAGCCACCTCAAAGAATATTACAGATTATAAAAAATAGGAAAGTCTTGTGAGAAGTCTCTGATTCCAAGCAAACATCAACAACTATAAAAAGACAAGTATCATTGTGGAAGATGGAGAAAATATAGCGATCTGCTATACTTTTCTACATTAGCCCATTGGTCTGTAGGTTGAAGGTCATTGTCCACCATTTCCTTTAGCATCACTCATATCTCGATATGCTCAATGTAGGAAAATGGGGGAAGCCTTTCGCCAATGGCGATCGACCTATTCAATATTTCAAAGTCCTCTTCGAGCAACTCCATCAGGGCCTTTCCTATAAGCAGCTAGTTTAGATGTTTGAACTTTGTATGATCCATTCTTATTGTCCACAGTAGGTTTTTATAAGCCTTAGGGGAGATTAGCTCCTGGTCATCTTTCCAGAATGAAGGTAACCCCATTTCGACCATCTTATCAAACAGTCCTTTGAACTCTGCAACTTGTCCCTTCATTTCTTCGGCTTTGGCTTCCACACTCTTGATCTATGCATATTTCCCCAGAACCCTTCGTGCTGCTACAAGCGTTACGATCCGGTTCCCAATATTCAACTTAATCCTTTCTTCTTCAGATAGATCATTCAGGAAAGTGATGGCACTTAGTGTCGTTTCTTTAGGCCTTTGGATTAAGGTCTACTTTGCAACTTCACAACCTTCTAGAACATCACTAATGGTCTTTTCTTTAATCCTTATAAAATCAAGGTAGGGTCTAAATTTCTCAGCTTCCTTAATGATCCTATCCCATACCAAGTGTTTACATCCTTGCAAAGCTGCCTGCCGGGTGACTTGATGAGTGAGATTTTTATTCATCTCAATCAATTCCTCGTGCTTCTTTTGGAGGACCTTAAGATATTCTTCCCTTTTACTACTCTCTTCTTCCAACCTGTGAGCTTTCTCTTTCAGCTCCTTGATTTCTACGTCTTTCAGGCTAATATGAGACATAGCCTGCACCAGACTGTCGGTACTATTGCTTTCCCCATTTTTGTTTGAATTGGTAGGCCGCATGTCCAAATTAGACAAGTTAGTTTTCAGCTCCTCAAGCTTCCTTTCTAAGCTTATTCTCTCCTTTTTCCATCTATCTTCCTTTCCTGCAAACTTCAGCAATTCTCCTTTGCAATCACTTATCTCCTTAGACATGTCCTCTTTTTTATTTTCGAAGTCTGTCTCTTTGGGAACTTCGATCAGCTAGATATTTGGAACTTTTTCCTTTTTCTGTAGCTTTTGAATCAGCTTGTCTTTCTCTACTAGCATCTTGCTCATGCTTTTTCCTCCGCTGTCACTTATGACCAAGTCAGATTGTACCTTTTTGACTTGCTGTTGAAGTGCCCGGTTTTCACTTTTCTTTAACTTCAATTGGTTTTCCAGTTTTTTCATAGTAACCAGCAAATTATCACTCTTCAAGGTAGCTTTCACAAAATCATCATACACGAGGTCAATAACCTGTTTGTGAAATTGGATTTTGTTTAGTACTTGTATCTTTTTCCAATTGATCCTTGCTTTGGTAACTCCATCCTCTGTTAATATTGCTAACTTTAAGATGTTATCATTTATACTTCTGCTAGTCATGAAGGAAGTCTTAGACAAACCTCTGGTGATAGCCATTGAATCAAACAGCTTCTGAGCCGAGGCTCGCTTGTTTTGATCGTATTTTTCACAGAGGTCGGCCTTGGATGAAAACGTATTACTGATATCTCCTTCTTGGAAAGCTTGAAACTTGTATTCTACAACCTGGATCTCAGGAGCCGAAGACTCCTCATCATCTACCCCTCTAATATCCATTTGGACAGTCAATTCTTCTTGAGATGCTGCAATAACTAGCTCCTCTTTAGTTGGGGAAGCAATCGACTCGGCCTGAATAGCTGCAGCAACTAACTCATCTTGTACTTCTAACTTGGGCTACTTGTATATATCACCTTCTTCAGTGTCCTTATTTACAAGTTCTTCTAAGTATCTTTTTCGACCCACCTCCATGGCATCTGGTACTTGATCCAATTCCGTTATTAAATCGGAAATCATGAACTCTCCTCCCTGTGTCTCCACTTCTTCCTCTGCTTCGGGTTCCCAACACAACAAATTTTTCCCCTTTAGCACCCCTTATGGTTCTGCATGCTCAAAAGCACTGAGGTTACTTTCCTTCCTTCTCTTGGAAATTATATGCAAGGGGTCATATTTGATGGCTACATCCTTCCTGAACCCTAGTGGCTATAATAACTCTTCCACCTCTAACAAAGCTTCTTTATTCTTCACAATTAAAGGCCCTACCTTCCAAGGACATTTCACATTTGTGCTCTTCTTATGTTTCAGGAACTGCAACTCTTCCAAGGCCAATTTTTGTCTGATAAATTCAAGTGAAAAGATCTGCATTATTAGAAAATCGGGTAGAACATAGGGATCCTTCACAAAACAATACAACCTAATAACTGTATCCTCTTTTAACAAAAACCAGTCACCGACTTCCAATTCATCCTTCAACTGCATCATCGCTTTCATTTCAGTTAGCACTCTAGGCAATTCTTCCCCAAAAATGATTTTGTAAACAGGGGGCAAAACATAGTTCAAATAATTGAAAACATTGTCTACCAGAACATCGGTCTTAAGTAGTGAGGAGAAATGTGGGCTTTCTTTGCTACCGTACATAATTACTTTCATCAACTGTGTTTGATATCTAAAAAAACTAGTATTCGGGAATTTGCTTAACTGTACATGTATCCTTTTTGCCAAAAACCCATCAAACTTCATGGGTGAAATAAGCTCGCTTTCGAACCTGGACAAGTTGATGCTAATCCTAAAGAGTAAACCTAACTGGACTTCAGTCACCCACAAATCAGTATCGAATCCTAGAAACTGAGCTAACAAAGAAAAAACCAATTGGGTATTGTCATAAAAAAGGCTGACATTTAGGGGGTAGGGTTCCTTAGATATTTTGGAGTCAGGTTTCAGGCATGTGGTTAAGAAGGCTTGACCTCTTTTGGGGCTGATTTGGCGGTACAAAGAAACCACCAACTCTTCAGAAAAAGCTTCTGACTCTTGTTATTGAGAGTCTGGAATGAAAAAGGAATCCCTAACGACTGACGCATTTATATTACATATGACTTTGGACATACGGGCATCCATTATTACCCTTTGAGGTTCTGATTAATTAGACGAACACCACGCTACAAACTCAGGAAAAGAGAAAACCTGGTCAAGGAAAAAGAAAATGAAAGATGACCTAAAGACTCCATGGACATCGAGTCCCTGTTCATGCAAGGTTTCCAATTTCTTCTTAATTTCTAGAACTGGGAGCCCAAGGCATGTGTCAAATACATCTATGTCTCTATCTTCCAGCGCTATCTTAACCCTAGAACTAGTAGAAGCTTCTTCCTCCATCATCTTATAACTGTAAAAAACTTAGATATTTCAGAGAAAGGCGGTTATAGACCTTACCTGTCACCTTTGGAAGCCTTGCATGCACCCTATTGAAGCTTCTGTCACCTTCATCGTATGCCACCTGCCAAAAGGTTCCTTGACTTCGACAGGCTTCCGAAACAAATGTCAACCTTTGCGGACACTTCTTATATATATAACTGGGTTGACATAACTTCCACCCTCTTTGGTCTGCTATCCTTTGATCTTAGCCGTCTGAATTCTTAGGTGTTTACTTTCCACCGTCAGATCTGACTGCCCCTTTACCTATTGATTTGACAATCTACCCATCTCCACCGTCGAATCATCTTCGCTAGTATTTATCTAGGCCATTGATCTCATTTGAATGCATCTAAGGGGTAGCGTCGCATGAAGCCAAAATTTTTTCCTATATCATCTTCACTCCATGCGACAATCTGTGGAGCTAACACCTGTCCAGCGGGACTTAAACCATTGCATCTAGCCTGCCGTTATCCCTCATGCTACTTCTTGGTGTGACGACGTATAACAACCATCTGCTTCTTCTCAGAAGTATATCCATGGTGAATCTCCAGACTCGAATTAGACTTTAGGTCCTTCATCTGCTAGTGGGGTCCCCCTTGTTTTACTTTGTGCATTTCCGGCCCCTACCAGCCGTTGATATGACTCTTCTTTCCACCTGAACCATAGATCTGTCGGAGAATTAGGCTCTTTTTTCGATAAATAGACCCGAACTTTTGGATCTCAGAAAGATCATCTCTGCCATAGATCTTGCATATGTCCCCACAATCACATGCACCTAATTGGGCATTTTTTGCTGCTCTTTCCCTCTTGCAACATGCTCACAAGCTGAAACCTGTTCGGTGGGCTCCATCCCATCGCATACTCATACCACCTTTCTTGTGCGTGACTTGGCCATGCGATGGTTCTTTAAAACCGTAGATCTTGCTCTCGCCCTTGATCAACAGTGCCGATCTATGTGACATTTACTCTTTCATAAATTTTTCCCAAGGACTATAGGTTTTTAGGATATTTCTCCATTTATCTCAAGTCATTCTTTTCCCCTATTAATACTTAGCCCTTCATTACATCAGACCCCTTCTAGACCATTTTGTCTCCTTCCTTAGCACCTGGCCATTGCTGATGGAGATCACGTCAAGCTTTTTCTTAGGTAGCTGTCTGACCTTCCATCTTTCATGTACAGGTCTTTATGCTGTAAAAGAGCAAAAATATATAGGTGCTAACAGTGGGTAAACCATCCGACCTCCTTGACTCGTGTTAGATCGGATGATAAAGGCCTAGATTTTGTTCCCCCAGGAACTCAAGGATCATGAGAGGATCAGGACCCAACAGAGAACCCTCGCAAGAGATATAACAACAAATAAAAATCCTATCATGTGATATCTACCATGATGTAAGTAGAAATGAGATGCAAGTACTAAGATCACTCTAAAGTTATCACAATAATTAACAAATTATGGTCCTATATCTAAGACTTCCCCAATTGGAAACACAGTCTATTATAAATAATAAGTTATAGTGTGGTAAATAGTCCATTCAAAATTTATGTGCATATTTGCTACATAAAATCTATGAATAATAATGAAATCCCCTATAAGATAACTATTCGATTAAAAAGAGAAAAAGGGATTACACTAACCTAATCCTTGAGTTACATGCATATACAACTAGTGTTAGAGGAGTCCAGAATTTGTGGGCTACTCCTTGTAGTGTAGACATAACCTACGCATGGATATACCATTTCTTTAGCGGAAAAATCACCTACATGCTATTCCGAAGGAATCAAGGAAAGCTTGAAATACAATCATTACAATAGGGCTCAACAAGAGTTGCATGTCACTTACAACAATTGAACCTGGGTGGGGAGGGAAACGATTTCCTCCCAACCACCCAAGCTACAACCAATGGACACATAATTACCATTAGTTGGAGGATAGAATCACATTAAAATATTATATATAAATTAGTAATGATTGATAAAATTCATTATTTGCATAGGATTTGAGGGGATACCCTTCAATATTACCTTCATACAACATGCAAATCTGAGTTTGCAACAAATATTTAAAAATATAAGACAATTTTTACAAAAGAAATTAGTCGCGGTAGAATAATCATCAATGTAATGCTTTACTTTGTATTTAAATAATTCAGGGAAGGTAGACAAGTTGACTATTCTATGTTTCATCTATCAATTCTTTTTACAAAGCTAATTAGAGAAGGAATGGAGCTCAAACTATAGATTCGATGAGGGGAGATCGATTCCGCACTTGTTTGAAGTTAAAAGAATGGAGTACCTATAATCAAGCATTTATGATTTTACCCTACGACCTCACTACCTTGGGGTACCTATAATGAAGCATTTTTGGGGCTTCATTGCATTTCTCAGTCCAATTCCTAGTGAGGACATTTTCTCTTACTCAAGATCGAGTTCGCATGGGTATGTCAAATCTCCCCCATCGATCCTTTGGATCCATTCATGTTGGTTATGACTAAAGGCTTTTCTCACATATTTGACTTTCCTTGATCTAGTAGAGTTCAATCCTTTTGCATAGTAGTTGTTAGTGTGGATGCATATAAATTCTCCCCTTTGCATGGTTAGGAAAGCCAAACTTATTATAGTTTAGAGATATGCATATAAGCATGGTATGTAATTTATATAAGAGATTTTCCATATACATGCGTGTCACCTACCCAAATTCTGAAAATATTATTTTATTGGCAAAATACTTTATGTTAAATTTTAATTACAAAGTTTTGTAATTAAGACCAAGTTTGGTCAAGGATGAATGTAATTACTAATTTCTATTATTTAATAAATTAAAGCAGGAGACAAACACCCAAGGGAATTGTTAATTTAGTGTTCATTGACCCACTGGGAGGAATGGAAGCTGTTAGAAGGCATGGGACAGATGGCAGCAATTGCACTTCACCACTAGTTGTTGGTTATGGGACAACTACCCCTAAAAATGTGGCATTATCCCCCAAGTGGTGGGAGTGAGCAGGAAGCTCATTTAATGACCAATTAACCACTAAAAGGCTTAGGCAGCCTACATAAGGCAATTTGAATTGAGCAGGCACCTCTCTTACAATATTTTCAGCAGAAATATTCCTCAAGTGCATCAGGTGATCACTGAGAGATTCGAATGGGGAGGCTATGTGAGAGTGCAACTATAAATATGCTAAATATATTGAGAAGGAAAACCAGAGGTGCTGGTGCAGGTCTCTTTGACTGCTAAGTCTTTAAGACTGGGTAAACTATTGTTGTTGCAAGTTGAGGACCCAACCTTCTAAAGTTTCTTCCTCCTAGTGGTTTAGTGAACAGGCTCGGGGGTCCTAAGGCAAGTAACTTGGATGTCTTCAGGAATTGGTTGGGTGGAACAGGTTTGTTGGGATGTTTGTTTCCCTACAGTTAACTAGGTTTTACTGTTCCTACTTTTGTTTACAGTTTAATGTTTATGTTTAGTAGAATTATTAAACTCTGATATGTAAAAGATGTTATTTAATTTTCTTATCTATGTATGATTTTGAATGATAAATCTTTGTGAAATAATTGATTTGATAACCATCTCTATATTTTTCCCCATGTTGTTCTCTGGATAGTACTCTAGTATAGAGAAGCAAATTAAGGATGGATGAGAGATAGGCAGAATGCCAATGATTGGAATAATGATTTCAGTAGTGCTCTGGTTTAAAATTATGTCATATAATTAAACACAGTAAACATTATAGTATAGCATCAACAGTAGTTTAGAATTATTTTATTAATACATGAAAAAAAAATAGTATATTTTATGCATAGTTCTATATTTTTCTCGTAACTCTATTCATTGCAGATATCATTCGAATGCAATCAATATTAAACATTTCATTTTTTTAAAGTAATTGTAATTTAAAAATCTATAGCAACTGCAAGACCGAATCACTGTATATATTTCTTATCATTATACATATTTTATTTCTTCACTAATGTTCATCTTTGATTTCAAATATTGAATATCTACACTGTATTATCATACCCTAATTCCGTTTACACAATTCATAATTTTTATTTTCAATCCTTTCTTGAAACAAAATCAAACACTGTACTATAGCCAAAAATAAAAACACTTGATAGTTGAAACTATTCTCATCATATCTTCCAAACCCTAACTAACATTCGAGACTACTATAGATAGTACTCACCACTTACCAGAAAGCACGATTCTGAACTAATGACTTCTGATAAGCTTATAACCCTAGTAAGGACCATTATACATTATCGAAACCTTATGATGCAATACAAAAACGTAGCACATGCCCGATAGAAATCGTAAGCTATAGGTAGGGTATCCTTCTTAAAACAGAACTAGAACATGGAGGCATAACCATTTTGACAACATTTAACAGTCAACTATTTTCATCTATTTCCAAACAAGATTATCATCAACGAGAATGAAACAGAGACATACAATTTTTACATTCATGCAAATTATAATTTTCAGCCCAAGACAACCATTGTTGCTTGGCATCACCGTAACCAGCATTCACACATTGTTCTCATCTGTTATTTAAAACATAAATTTCCATTGCAAAAAAATGAACCATAGTTTACAAGTGCAAAAGAACCCTTGGTTCTTGTTTTCCATTCAAAATATATAACAGGGAATTACATTATGGCCTTACAAGGTTCCCAAAAATATACAAAGTTACCCTCGACATTTTTAAACAATAAGTCGAGACTGTAGAACAATGAAAGTACACAGGGTTTACCCTGAAATTAACAACACGAAAACGAGAACCAAGTTCTCATAAACAACATAGCCAGGCATAAAATAGCCAAGTGGCAACTTAAAATACTGAGAGGTTACCCTCTGTACAGTTTAAACAAAACAAGACAAACTTAAAACTTCACATTCGGCCATCACTGAAACTAGTCGAAGGTTTCCAACTCTTGGCACACAGAAAACACCATCGAAGGAACCTACGAGGTTTTTCAAGAACCACCGGAGCTTACCAGGAGAAGTAGAAGCATATTCCATTCTCTATGCTCGCAAAGGAACTATCCCATGAAGTGGGTACCTGCAATATTACAAGTTCGAAGGGTTAAAAGCATGCAAACACAAATAAAAAGCAAGTTCACTATATTACATTCAATATCAACTTACTTACCCTTTAGAACAAAGTTTCTGAGCTTAGAAGCTTCACTCCTACAAAGATGACGAATCCTGAAATTGATTGCAACATTCACAATTGCAAGGACTCAGAAGACGATACCATCCTTTGGAAGAATCGAAAGCCAAATACAAACCACTCTCAACAGCTGACAGAAGAACCACACTTTTATCACTGTATCATGGCTCTATGGCACAAAGTTTAAGCCTGCAACTATAAAAAAATTACCACTCACAGGTCACAGGATCGAAACCCCTGAGAGGAACTCTCTCCAACCCTACATTTTGGAAGCTTGTTGGCCCCAACTCTAACGTAACAATGAATGCTAGGAAAATCGCTACCATTACATACAACGAGGTTAGGGTTACAAAATCAATGATCAAGATTTGGTGAGATCAACAAGCAACGAGATGCCAACAATGCTACATTGAAAGTTGAGCAACATTGCATTGATATCTCATTTATTACAACAACCACGCAATTGCCAACACTGCATGCCAAGGAGCATTACCATGTACAACTCGGAGGAGAGATGATTTGGCAGCCATGTACAGCTAGGATTGCAAGTTGTATCACCAACCAAAGTTCACATGGATGGACTACGTGGGTGGACAACAATACTATCCACTATGGAGTTTGCTCAGAACATTTAATACCATATCGGTACACTGTCAACCTTCTAGTAGCAAATTTAATAACCGTCAACCCATCACTTTATTAACGAGATTTTGGTGAATGCAATAACATATGATAGCAATACTTAGGACAAGAGCTAGGTCATATAGCATAGTTAAATCTATTGCTATAGTCTTAGTTTTTCAAAGGTTGGATACATCACGTAATTGATTTCAAATCATTGCTAAAGTTTAAAAATAGATAGAATTACATCGTATCCAATTGATTCCATATTAAACCATATCATTGCATATCAAAATCATATCATTGCACATTGAAAACCATGTCATATTAAATTGTAATATGTAGTGCATATTTTAAATAGTTTCAAGTTCAAACTTAGGCATCAAAATATTTGAATTACATGTCCAAGCATTATGTAAATACATAGCAACTATAAGATATATCTATTTTATTTCTATAGTTTTGTATAAGCCTAAAAATGAAGTTTTATAATGCTAGTTCATAGCATGCATACCCTAATTACGATTAATTTTCGATAATGGCCATGTAGGGAAAAACTATTGTATCATCGTAAGTATAGTTTAAGTGTTGACAAGATACACCCTACAGCCAAGTTTTGATACAAGCACTAGTCACTATACCTTATATATATATTAACTGTGTATTCAAATGATAAATACATGACATAGAGTAGTCTAAGATATGTAGATGCTAAGTATGATGATAGTTTGAAGGTGTAAATATTATTTCTACAAGCTTCATAATAACAGTATCAATAGATGTTAGTATCGTTATTTTAATGATAATGACAGTAGTCATATGATAATACATGTAGCATTATAACAGAACTTTTGGACGACGTAAAATTATAACAATGAAGAGTTTAAAGGTCAGTACATAAACTAGGATTTGAACCATGTATCCACACCTTTAGTAACTGGTGTCGCAAGGAAGTACTTAGCATTCTAATTTTACATTGATGAAGCATTGAAAGACATAAGTACTCTTAACACATGTTGTCACAGGATTTCTTACCTACGGTCTGCACATGGAAACAAGATTCAAATACCTTAGCTAAACGTAGCTACGTAAACTCTAGGTTACCTTGTAGGACCCCTTCAACAACATACAAACAAACTGTTAGCACTTTATCAAGAATATCATAACAGTACAAACTATAAACAACATGCAATGATATTCAAGAACATAAGCAAATATGTAAACTGTATTCATATGCATAATCATAAAAGATCTTTGATTAAAGAGATTAGCATTCACTTAAACATGAAATAGCAAATACAATTATATCATATTTATTGGAGAAGTATCACGTGTCATCGTGATTAATTTTCTTAGTTAAGAATTCGAAATAATTTGTGTGTTCCGCATTAAATTATTGCTACTATAAAAAAATTCAAATTTTGGTATTTTTCGGGATGTTACATGTGGTATTAGAGCTCATGTTTGAACTCTAGGCCTGAAAAAGGTCAAAGAACACACAACGAAAATTTTAATTACAACATAAATATTACTAAATCAAAAATTTAAAACTAGTTGTGTTACACATAAATTATTTTGAGTTACAGGTATGGAAGGATCAGCTGAACATTTAGGAGACATATTTCAACCCAACAGTCATAGCACGGGAAGGCATTTCAAAGGAGAAGAATTCCATGGTGAATTAAACGATAATTCGTCAGAATTATTACAAGAATTTCAAGAATTAAAGGCAAAAATCAGATCTGTACAACAAGACAATGAGAAAATTTTGAAGGCACAAGAACAATTAAATCAAGTACTATTCGAACAATGCCCAACTGATGAACATAATAGAGAAATTGAGAATAATTCCAAGATTGAAGATTTACCTCATCCAGACAGAAGTGAAAAGATTAAAACTGACGATGTAAATAGTATTTCAACATCATCAGAAGCTGCCCATGAAAAATGGAAAAAGAAAATAAATTATTCAAGTGACAACAGCGAAGGGGACTACAAACCCAAAAGAAAAAGTCACAAATAGTATGAGCAAATTTCTGGGGAGTTCAAGAAAATCAAACCCCCAACCTTCAATGGTGAAACTGAAAACGGAGAGACAACTGAAGCTTGGCTATCTGGCATGAAAAAGTATTTCCAAATATATGATTATTCTGAATCATTGAAGGCAAAAATGGAAATCTACAACTTAATCGGCAAGGCAGATATTTGGTGGCACGACATCAAAAGAGTGAAGAGCATCAAAGACAAGGATGTAAACTGGAGTACTTTCA
This sequence comes from Larix kaempferi, assembly GCA_027924585.1. NCBI lineage: Eukaryota > Viridiplantae > Streptophyta > Pinopsida > Pinales > Pinaceae > Larix > Larix kaempferi. The sequence goes on along the minus strand of BSBM01000450.1, from coordinate 1,306,300 downwards.
AATGATATTGCAAAAATAAGTTCTGATCAGAACAATACTATGAAAAAAAATCAAAAGAGTTCTATGACTTAAAGCTGGGAAGTATGAACATGAAGGAGATGAACAATAAATTTTTGAATTTACTGAGATACGTGCCATACCTCATGGAAGAAAAAACAAAGATCCAAAGGTAGTTGAGCTGTCTACCTTTCAATATCAAGGACATAATCGAGTATAAAAATCCAAAGACCTTAGAAGAGGCCATGAGGAAAGCAACTTTCTGCTATGACACTAATCGGAAAAGAGAAGGAATATCAAACTGGAAAAGTCATAAACCCAACAATTTTGAGCTGAAAATGAAAATTTTCAGATTTAGTGGAAATTTTGGTTTCCAAAAGAAAAAATTTTATAATCAAAATTTTCAAGGAAACAATACTAGAAACAGTCAGCAGTAGAATTTTACAGCTCCTAGAAACACTCCCAATGCTACCAGGACTAATGATCAAAAGGCACCTATCAAATGTTTTGAGTGTCAAGGTCCTCACTATGCATCAAAATGCCCCAAGAGGAAGCGGACAGCTAACAACATTCATTCTATTCAGATTGAACCTATTGTTGGAGACTTGGCAAGGGAGATGCCCAGATTTAATGCAACACTCGACAAAAGACAAGCAGATCATCAAATCTCTATGGTAGAGATTGAAGGTATGCTACAAAATCATCCTGTTACTATTTCGATTCATCCAGGTGCTAGTTTAAGTTATATATCACCAGATATTGTAGAAAGTTTTAAACTAGAAACAGAAAAGTTCAGTAAATCTTGATTAGTTAGAATAGTAATAGGAACAAAGAGGAAAGTATCAGATTTTATTGAAAGTTGTGTTTTATACATGAATCAATTAAAGACACAAATCAAGTTGAATGTTTTACCTTCAATATCTTATGATATTATAATCGGAATGGACTGGTTAGAAGCCCATCATGTCATTCTGAATTGTTATGAGAAAAGTTTTACATGTTTAAATGATGAAGGAGAAACTGAAGAATTTAAAGGTATTCCAAGAAAGACAACCCTTTGATAGATTTCAACCATGCAAGTGTTGAAATATTGTAACTTCTAAGAATATTATATTTGTATTATTCCAGAGATGTTTCATTCCTCCGATGGGACTTTATTATGTATTCGGAGATGTTTATTCCTCGGATGGATTATGGTAACTAGGTTTATTAGATCTCCCATGTGGGGGTCGGACCTGAGTTACTTTATTAGGGGTTATTAGACTCTCTTAGGAGAGGTCAGCACCATAGGGTAAAAAGTCAGTCGGAAAACAAGTATAAGTAGAGGAGGTTGTTCCTCACTTATCTCACTCTTCCATCACTTAGAAAGTAGCGCACACGTGAGAGAGAGGTCTGCATAGGAGGTAGAGAAGGAGCTCTAGTATTGGACTACATCTTGTATTTGGTTGATCATCTTATTGAGGAAATCTTTACTGGGTTTTCTGCCCCATGAGCGTTTCCTAGGGAAAAATATCTGTCTATCTTGTGATTGTGTTTCTTTTAGTGATCTTGCTAATCAAATTAGTATAAACTTAACATGGTATCAGAGCTAGCCTGAATAGGACATCTTTCACAAGGTGAAAATCTATCTCTCTCCCTCCTCCGATGAAAATTAGGGTTTCTACAAAAGTTGGTATTTTTGGATTCTGATTGCATGGCTGGATATCCCTCCTCAAAATCGATGTTTTGAGCCCTGGATCAAGGATTTTGGTTGGGTAGAACTCTGGTAAATTCAAACCCTAGTTTGACCAAAAGTGCAGAAAACCAAAAAACCAGAGAACCAGAAAAGCTGCACACTTGTGCACCAGAAAACCAGAAATTTTGTTGTAGATCTGGAAGGTGAAAAGTTGAAGTTTCCAGAAGCAGAAAATGCCAAATCTTTCAATCAAGCACATCTTATGGTAAGTGTTATTCTATCTCTTGAGAAACTTCAATCTCTTTGACCCCTAGAGAAGATGGCTCCAAGCACTAAGCTTGAAGACAAGCTAGAGGGTATAGAAAATTTCTGGGCATGGAAATACAGAATTGGCCTCATTCTTGAAGAGAATGATCTTTCCTTGTATATCAAGGATGAGATTGCAGAACTTGGAGAAGATGAAGCCAAAGAGAAGTATAGGAAGGATTTGATTAGGGCAAAGAGAATCATTGTTGATTCTATTAAAGACCACTTGATTCCCCAAGTGGCATCCAGGAAGACTCCAAAGGAAATGTATGATGCCCTTTCACGAATGTATGAGGGAAAGAGCATCAATAGGAAGATGAATCTGAGAGCTCAATTGAAGAGCACAAAGATGAATAAAGGAGAATCTGTTCAAGACTATTTCTCAAGGATCTCCCAGTTTAAGGAACAACTAGATGCTACTGGAGATACCCTTGATGAAGATGAACTAGTCATGACTGCTCTAAATGGTCTCACTAGATCATGGGAGTCATTTATTCAAACCATGTATGCCAGAAAGGAGAGCATGAAGTTTGATGTGGTATGGGAAGATTGCATCCAAGAAGAAGCTAGGGTTGCCAACAGAGAATCCCTGCTCAAAGAAGATGGCCAAGCCTTGGACACACAAACCAAAAGAAGAAGGAATCAATCCTACTTCAAGAAGTATAGTCACAAGGAGTCTCAATCCCCACAAAGATTTCAAAAGAAACGAAGAAGAAAACACTCTTCTTTCCAATGCTTCAATTGCCACAAAATAGGACACATTGCTAGACATTGTCCTTCAAATAATAAAAAGATCTTCACCATAGAAGACATCAAGCACATCTTGCAGAAGATGATAGTGAAGAAGAAGAAGAAGAAGAGGAAGAAAGACCTCCTAAGAAAAGATCTATAAGAGAAGAAGATGAGGAATAAAGGCTGTTATTCAAGAGAAGATCTAGAAGAAATGAAGAAGAAGATGCAGAAGAGTATGTTCTATTCTCTACACTCTCTAGATCTATAACACCTGGAGAAGATACATGGCTTATTGATAGTGGTGCTTCAAAGCACATGACTGGACAAAAGAAAACTCTTTCAAAAGTAGAAGAGAATACCTCCCCACAGAAAGTGTCATTAGGAGATGACTATCAATATCCCATCAAGGGAATTGGTGAAGCAAACTACAAGCTTGATTCTAGAACCCCCATGAAGATGAAGGAAATATTGTATGTACCAGGATTGAAAAAGAACTTGCTTTCCATCTCAGCATTGGATAAGAAAGGTTATAGAGTTGCATTCATTGATGGAAAAGTATTAATGTTGTCCAAAGGTAAATCTATTAAGGTTGCAATTGTCATTGGTGAAGAGGAAGGAGGTCTGTAGAAGCTTAAGGGCCATCTAGAAGCTGCCCTTGTACATGAAGCCACTAGCCCAAATGAGCTATGGCATAGGAGACTTGCTCATATTAATTACAAGGCACTACCTCATGTAAGCAAGGTAGTTATAGGTCTGCCAGACTTAAATATTGATCATGATGGCACATGCAAAGGTTGGTAAAAAGGGAAGAATATCAAGAACCCATTTCCAAAGAGTGAAACAAAGACCAAGAGTACCTTGGAGTTAATTCATTCTGATGTATGTGGACCAATGCCCTCCACATCCTTGAGTGGATATGAATATTATCTCACATTTATTGATGACTATTCAAGGAAGACTTGGATATACTTTCTAAAAGGAAAGAATGAAGTCTTTGGAAAGTTCAAGGAGTTCAAGGCCTTGATAGAGAATCATTCAAAAAAAAAAAAAAAAAAAAAAAAATCAAAATACTCAGGACAAATAATGGCGAGGAATATACTTCGAAGGACTTCGAAGATTTCTGTAAGGAAGCTAGAATCAAGAGGGACCTAACCACTCCCTGTTAGGATATTCCTATACTCCATCCTCGTCCCACCAGTATTTTGATCATTTACATTTTCAGTCATGCATGCACTTTTAGGGTTTGCATGCATTCTAAGGTTTGCATGCATCCCAGTCATCAGTCCAGCACCTAGCCCTCAGTTAGCTAGCCCCTAGGAGCTTCTCACAATTCAATTTTATCCCTCCAGTTGCTTAATGCGCCCTTCTTCCTTGATTTTAGGGAGCAACTCACCCTTCTTCACCTACCAGTCCAGTTGTCACTCAGTTACACTCAGTTACAGTCAGTTACAGTTAGTTACACTGAGTTACATTGAGTTGCACTCAGTTACACTCAGTTACACTTAGTTACACTCAGTTACACTCAGTTACACTCAGTTACACTCAGTTACACTCAGTTACACTTAGTTACATTGAGTTACACTCAGTTACACCTACAAGAGTTAGTTTGACTGATGGTTGACAGTTACTTGGGCATTGATGACTCCACTGATGATGATGAAGACTTCCAGTTGCGCTCCGATGATCATGAGGACACCTAGTTGTGCTCCGATGACACTCCAGTGATCCTTTGATCACTCCATGAAGGCTAATTCGAATTGCCACCTTAGGCATTCGAATTCCTCATGCATTGTATTATTTATATGTCCATTTGTGATTAATAATCTAGTATGACCGAAGTATTATTGCGTCTATCTGAGTTCTATTGTACCATATTATTCTGTTGCTCATTATACTGTATTGTTCACTCTTCTTCTATTTTCCTGCTTAATCATAATTACTCTTGTGAGTTATACATCATCTCTTAGATCTGTTGTGAGTATTTTCACATGGTATCAGAGCATGTTGAGAGTATTGTTTATCTCCATTCTTGAGAGTTTTTTGTAGGTTATTACCAAGATTTCGAGTGCAGCAGTTGCAGCAGTTTCTGCATTTTTGCAGCAGTAGCAGTTGCAGTTATTCTATATTGTTTTTGCAGGTCCTCTACAGCTTCAATGTATTCATCAGGAATTACTCCTCTTGATCCACTCAACTATGATGAATGGAAACCAAGAATGATAGCAGACTTGAAGATCCATGATCTTTTTTATTGTTATTTTGAAAGAGAGTTCAAATCCCCTGAAGAGAAGTTTGACTGGTTAAATAAAAGAGACATGCACGTTGCAGCAATAATGTTTTCTTTGTGTGCATACCAGAGATTCCAATTCAAATACCGTGATGGTGTTGAAATTCCAAGAGAGTTATGGACTCCAAAAGAGATATGGGCTCACCTGGATGGAAAATTTGGCAGAGAGAATGAAGGACTTGGTCCCAACCCATTCGAAAGAAAACAAAGTGATGCATTCGCTCCTCTTGATGGTCTCTCAGATCATGAACCAGTATCATCTCATATTGAAGTTGTTGACAAAGAACTTGCAGATTCTCCGCTCATGCTCAAACTTTCTTCTCTTTTTGTGTCAGCTCACACTCTAGATTTTGTAGAAGGTCCTAAATCCTCTCTTGCACCAGAGTCTGTTGGTTTGCATCATGATCACATGATTATTTCAGAGGTCGAATCAGCTAATGGAGGTAATGCATTCGCTCCTCTTCAGCAAACATCTCTTTTATACTACTATATGATCATAAATTCATGCTTTCAAAAGGTCATTGAAGAATATGGCCATTTCCATTCGCTTGAGATAAATTCTCATGCATGATATGATAGTTTTGATCTCACCCCTGCTGGTTCAAAGGAGATCTCAAGAAACTGTTTTGAAAGTCTTAAATCTGATTTTGATTTCAAGCAAACATGTAATAGTTATTTTTGGCATAATCTCACCCATGGTGGTTCGAAGGAGAAGACAAAGGACTATATGCACATTCAAAAATTTGATCCTACCTCAGCTGATTCGAATCACAGGTTCAAGGATCATTCTAATACTATTGGATTTGTTCTCATCACATTTGATCTGAAGAGCAAGTACAAGCACATGCTTTTTGATCATGATCCACTTCTTCCCAAGAAGAAGATACCTCCAGACATATGACCAAGCATCACACCTGCTTGAGTTTGGAGCATTTATTTTTATGTGTGCCTTACAGTGTATTTTTTGAGGAGGGGGTATGTTTCCCATGAAATTTTCCCACTTCCTTGGTTTATTGATTGTTATTATTCATTGTATTGGGTGACCTTTGGTCTTAGTTACCAGGGCCCAGGATGGATTAAGGGGGGGTGTTAGGATATTCCTATACTCCATCCTAGTCCCACCAGTATTTTGATCATTTACATTTTCAGTCATGCATGCACTTTTAGGGTTTGCATGCATCCCAGTCATCAGTCCAGCACCTAGCCCTCAGTTAGCCAGCCCCTAGGAGCTTCTCACTATTCATTTTTAGCCCTCTAGTTGCTTAATGCGCCCTTCTTCCTTGATTTTAGGGATCAACTCGCCCTTCTTCACCTACCAGTCCAGTTGTCACTCAGTTACAGTCAGTTACAGTTAGTTACACTGAGTTACATTGAGTTGCACTCAGTTACACTCAGTTACAGTCAGTTACACTCAGTTACACTTAGTTACATTGAGTTACACTCAGTTACACCTACCAGAGTTAGTTTGACTGATGGTTGACAGTTACTTGAGCATTGATGACTCCATTGATGATGATGAAGACTTCCAGTTGCGCTCCGATGATCATGAGGACACCTAGTTGTGCTTCGATGACACTCCAGTGATCCTTTGATCACTCCATGAAGGCTAATTCGAATTGCCACCTTAGGCATTCGAATTCCTCATGCATTGTATTATTTATATGTCCATTTGTGATTAATAATCTAGTGTGTATGAACTATTATTGCTTCTATCTGAGTTCTACTGTACCATATTATTATGTTGCTCATTATACTGTATTGTTCACTCTTCTTCTATTTTCCTGCTTAATCATAATTACTCTTGTGAGTTATACATCATCTCTTATATCTGTTGTGAGTATTTTCACACTCCCTACAATCCCCAACAAAATGGTGTTGCGGAAAGAAAAAATAGAACCATCATGGAAGCTGTAAATACAATGATACATGATCAAGACCTATCTATGTATCTATGGGATGAAGCAGGTAGGACAATAGTCTATGTGCAAAATAGACTATCCCACAGTGCTCTTGATTTCAAGACTCCAGAAGAGGTGTTCTCAAGAAAGAAGCCTGAGGTAAGTCACCTCAAGATATTTGGATGTCTAGTGTACATTCACATTCCAAAATAAAAGAGGACCAAGTTAGATCCTTCTGGGAAGAAGGGAATATTTGTTGGATATTGTGAAGCATCCAAAGCTTTTAGAATTTACATCCTAGGATTTCATCATATGGAAATAAGTAGGGATGTGACATTTGATGAAGAAGCAGCTCTCAAGAGATCTAGGAAGTTCCAATATGAAGAAGTATATGAAGAAGATGCACCTCCCATAACTACAGAGGCTGTACCCATCCCTGAAGATATAACATCTGAAGACCATGATATGATAGAACCACAAGAACCCCCCCTTTCAAATATTTCAAGGAAAAGAATGCTAGCATAGGCAAGAGATATTATACTAGGAGCATACAAGTATGGAGCTCTTGAAGGATCCACTAGAGTAACCAAGAAACCAAAGCCATTCTCCAACTATATGGCTTTGATGTGTGATCTTGTAGATCAAGAACCTACTTGTTATGAAGAGGCAGTTTATAAGAAAGAATGGGTAGAGGCAATGAAAGAGGAACACCAGTCAATAATGAAGAATGATGTTTGGGATATAGTTCCCAAGCCAAAAGACAAAAGTGTGGTATCCTCCAAATGGATATACAAAATAAAGCATGCTTCATATGGTAGCATTGAAAAATATAAAGCAAGATTTGTGGCTAGAGGATTCTCTCAAAGAGAAGGAATTGACTATGAAGAAACATTTGCACCAGTTGCAAGGTATGCTTCCATTAGAACCATCATGGCACTTGCATCCATGATGAAATGGGATTTACACAAGATGGATGTAAGGACAACCTTCCTAAATGGTGTGATTGAGGAAGAAGTCTACATAGAACAACCATAAGGATCTGAGGTGGAAGATGGAAGAACCCATGTATGCAAACTGAAGAAGGCCTTGTATGGGTTGAAGCAAGCTCCCAGAGCTTGGTATGGAACAATTGACAGTTTCTTAACAGACTTGGGCTTTACCAAAAGTAAAGTTGATCCTAATCTTTATCTCAAGGTTACGGATGATGAACCAGTCATATTGTTGCTATATGTGGATGATATATTTCTGACTAGAAATGAGAAACAAATTATCGAGTGCAAGAAGAAGCTCTCATCAGAGTTTGAGATGAAAGATTTCGGATTGATGCACTACTTCCTAGGTCTAAAAGTATGGCAAGGACCAAATGGAATCATTCTCAACCAAGGTAAGTATGTTGTGGGAATCCTGAAAAGATTCTATATGTTGAAATGCAAAGCCATGGCCACCCCCATCGATTCCAACTTAAAGCTATTAGTTGATGACTCTTAAGAGTTAGTGGATGTGACTCTGTATAGACAGATTATTGGGTCATTAATGTATCTCACAAATACCAGGCCATACATATGTTTTGCAATGAACACTCTGAGTCAGTATCTAGTGGAACCTAGACGAGTTCACCTAATTGTTGCAAAACATGTGATGAGGTACCTAAAAGGTACGATAGATTTTGCTCTCTATTATCGTGGAGATCATGACTTCAGATTATATGGCTACACATATGCTGATTGGGCAGGAAGTCTATCAGACAGGAAGAGTACATCAGGTGGATGTTATTGTCTAGGATATGCCATGATCTCATGGTTTAGAAGAAAGCAGTCAAGTGTGGCTCTCAGCACAGTTGAAGCAGAATATATAGCTTCCTGCTCTGCTAGTTGCGAAGCGGTATGGATTTGGAAGTTATTATCAGGGTTGTTTGACTTAGAGATGGACCCCACTATGATTCTATGTGGCAACCATAGTTGTATCAAGATGACAGAGAATCTAGTGTTCCATGATAAGTCAAAGCACATAGAGATTTGATATTTTTATATATGGGATATGGTGTAGAAAGGAGCTATCAAGCTCTAGTATGTAGGCACTGATGAACAAGTTTCCGATGTATTGACCAAACCTCTGTCTCGAATAAAGTTTGAGTATTTTTTAGACAAGCTTGGTGTAGTTCAAAAGGACCCTCCTCGAAAGGGGGACTGATATGGTCGATGATAATATGTGGATACCTGTATCGATGATTAGATTGTCTATGTGTACTTGTATTGGTGTGGATACTTGTATTTGATGATGTATACGTGTATTGGTGTGGATACTTGTATTTGATGATGTGTACTTGTATTGGTTTGGATACTTGTATTGATGATATGGATACTTGTATTGGTGTGGATATTTGTATTCATGATATTGAGGCTACCTGTTCCAATGATGAGGTTGATGATGAGGTTTCCTGTTCCGACGATGAGGTCGATGAAATGCTCCTTAGACTTTGTCTAAGTGGACAGTAAGAGGATTGTATCATCCATGGAATTTAGTCCTAAAGTGATCCACAGACAGATGTCTCCGAGAGTAAGAGGATTGTATCATCCCTGGATCTTAGTCCCAAATTGATCCGCAGACAAATGTCTCCAAGAGTGAGGGGATTGTATCATCCCTAGATCTTAGTCCTAAAGTGAGCTGCAGATAGATGTGTCTGAGAGTGAGGGGATTGTGTCATCCTTGGACTTCAGTCCTAAAGTGAGCCACAGACAGATGTCTCCGAGAGTGAGGGGATTGTATCATCCTTGGAATTCAGTCCTAAAGTGAGCTATAGACAGATGTCTCTGAGAGTGAGGGGATTGTATCATCCTTGGACTTCAGTCCTAAAGTGAACCACAAACAGATGTCTCCGAGAGTGAGGGGATTGTATCGTCCCCAGACTTCAGTCCCTGAATTGATCCATAGACATATGTCTCCAAGAAGTGGTCCTTATACTTTGTCTAAGTTGATGAGTGGACTACATAGTCCCTAGACATGATATGGTGTCTTAAATAGATCATGTGTGTTGCAGGGTATGCTTCTATTATGCTGATGATCGAGAGGATCCATTTGATGACAATGATGCAGATCGTGTGGTGGTGATGCTGTGATCATGATGATCTAGATGACGATGTTGTGGGCGTTGTTAGGCGAGTTATATGTCGTAATAATTACGTTGCAGTAAGTTGCCCAACTATTTACTTGTCAATCCGGGGTACGTAAACTGACGAAGCACGTACACTTTTTGTGCAGGACTAAAGTAGATCTAATCTAACTTAATCTAATTTGCTGAAATCAAATTAATCTAGGAAAGCATGGAAACACTAACTAGGAAAGCATTGAAATTGCGTAAGAGAAATACAACGTGTGAAGAGTTAACAACAACGACATAAGTGAGCTCACATCTATAAATCCATAATCAAATGGCAAACATGAAAGCATAACAATGGAAGCTTAAATCACATTAAGAATCTCAAATCAAAGATTAATCTAACAAGTACAAAATCCAATCCAATCCAACTTCATTACAACCATCTTACAAGCTTAATCTAACCTAATTCCAACTTAATGGAATGGAGAAGGAGCACTCTCCTTTATACATGAGAGTCCTTAAGAAAAAGATAAGAATGCATTAATTACAGATCCATTATTCTCTCAACTACTCTCAACCACTTTCCTATTATTACAAGATATGGTGCCTTCAAATCCTCCACATATCTCTCATGAATCCTAGATAAGATATGCCAACCAAATCTTCCATGATCTTCTCCTTAAGAATAGGCTTGAATAATTATCTCCTTTGGAATGGTGTAAGAGATATTTGAGAAGTATCTTTGATTTAATCATTCACATATTCCTACACATTACAAAGCTCACACATAATTGAGATATATATGAAAACATGTATATTTTCTAATATTTAATCATAAATTCACTTTTAATACTAAAATGAATAAAGTGGAAAATAATAATGTGAAACCCAAATGTATTTATGCAAATGATATGATGAAGGTTTAATAGGGTGATGAAATGTAAGGAATAGTGAAGGGAAAGGTGGATGAAAATGACATTTCTGAGTCCTAACATCCTCCCCAACTGAAGGTGTTGCATGTCCTCATGCAACCATGCATGGATCTGCTGAAGAACCTTTGGCATATAAACTTTGGCTTTGATTGGTGATGTCTTTTTAATGATGAATGTTTCCAAGATATGTGGGAGACATGAGTAACAACTCATGAGTAATAGCTGGCATTTTCCTATGGTTGGTTCTTGTGTAACAACCATGATTATAAGAATGTTGGTTCTTGTGTTAACAGCATTCATTCATTTTTTTTTTATTTTTTTTTCGCTTGCTGTTATGATAATAATTGTAACCACACACTTCACTGGAAATCATAAGCTATCAATGTGCATAAGAGAGCATCACTGAGTATAAGAAAGTCGTTTCTCAATTTGGTATGAATCATGCCAATGTATATTAATGCATGAAGTAAAGTGCATCAGGGGATTGTTGGAAAACAAATTTTTGGGAATGGTAAATGGGATGAAAATGGAATGATGATAAAGGAAAAATATGGTGATTATGACAATAGTTCCCCCTCCCCAACTGAATCGGTTGCATGCCCTCATGCAACATAGTGTAGGTCATGGAAGGGAAAACGAAATGAAGTGTGGTGAGGGAATTTTCCAAAATATTCAAGTCAGCATAGAAGGAATTTCATGATCAAAGCTTAGAAAACAACATACCTCCACTCACCCAAAATGTAGATGAACTATGCAATAGGAATGTAGTTGTTGCAGCTGCTGGAGTAGAAAATCGTGACTAGTACTATAGCTGCAACTACTGTAACGGCTGGCAGAAAGAATATGGGAGTGCGACGGCTGGAAGATGGAAGGTGTCACTACTGTAGGATCATAAAAATGTAGCTGTGAATGGCGTCGTTGCTGTAATGGGAAAGACGGCACTGTTGTAGGAACATGTTAAAGGTGACTGTTGCTGTAGCAGCACTACTGTAACAACAAGTGCTGGAATGGCTAAAACAACAACTGTCGGAACTGAGGTAACTGCTGGAACAACAACTGCTGTAACGATGACTACTGTAACAGCAACGGCTAGAACTGCAGCGATGGTCACTCCTGAATCAGAGCATGTGAAGTGGAGAGATCTGAACTGGTGCTGATGAATCATGAAAATGTGGAACTGTCAGACTCTCATAGATGGATTCAAGTTGTTGGAACTGTTGAGGGAATCAAGAAAGAGTGTATAGTCTTCACCCGCTACAAACCCGATGGTACAATTCTAAGCATGCGAATGGATGTGTCGATGTCGAGCATGAAGAGAAATCACTGGATTACCGACCATTGATGAATGCCGTTAACCAGTGCGAGGCAACTCACCATTGATGTCAATGAGTGCCAAGGTACCCGAGTACATCTTGTGAAGTGCGAATAGATGTGCTGAAGTCGAGCCACTTGCAAGATTTGATGATCAAGGGACATTGATGTATTCCCATGATCGTCAGTGAGAGAACTTGCCATTAAGGCATGCAAGCCTCTAGGTACTCAAAATGGACTCTAGTCTATATCCCAGATAAGGTGCTGAAGTCGATGGGGCAAGACTGTTGAAAGTTGGGCCTTAAGGAATCCCACATCAGTCAACGCGAGTTTTTACAAAAAGATTGGTAGGACTATAGGAAAGATCTCAGTAGCAACAATGCTTATGGCAAGGGAATGCAATTATGGAGAGGGAGCGTAATGGTTTTATTTGCGAGGAAAAAGATGAACTGAAAAATGGGGTAAACTGTATGCAATTCAGAAAAATAGGCATGTGTGAAGTCATGACAGATAAGGTAATGGAATATTGGACTCCAACAGGGATGACTAATGTGCTTTGAAGGAGAAATGTGGGTAAACAAATCATGACACAATTGGTTTATGTGTAACTGCAAATGTCATGAAATGTGCGATGAGAAGCAGCTCCTTCAAGCTATCAACAAATCATGTTTTCTCTGATTTTTTTTTTTTCTTGAATCACTGCATCATTAAAAATGATCGTCTATGAATCTGAAAAGAAACTTAGTACCAATTCTGCATGAAAACTGTTAGAGTTTCGAAAATATAATATGCAGAAATAAGTATTAATGCGGCAGATTAAAAATAAAAGACATTGTTACCTGTTGCCATTGCGCTTGCGCAGCTGTTCAACGTGCAGCTACACTCAAATGGCCGGTTAACGCGCATCTATTCAACGCAAAGCTGTTCAATACGCAGCTGTTCAATACGCAGCTATTCAATACGCAGCTGTTCAATGCGCAGCTATACAATGCACAGCTGTTCAATGCGCAGTTGTTCAACGCGCAGCTGTTCAATACGCAGCTGTTCAATACGCAGCTGTTCAATACGCAGTCGTTCAATACGCAGCCTTTCAATGCGCAGCTATACAATGTGCAACTATTCAATACGCAGTTTTTCAATGCACAGCTGTTCAATGCGCAGCTGTTCAATGCGCAGCTATTCAACGCGTAGCTTTTCAATACGCAGCTGTTCAATACGCAGTCGTTCAATGCGTAGCTGTTCAACGCGCAGCTGTTCAATATGCAGTTGTTCAATACGCAGCTGTTTAATACGTAGCCATTCAATGCGCAGCTGTTCAACCAAAGCATGTGTCTTTGAAAATTTTTGTGATTCTCGAAAATTATTTTGGCATGAAATGTGATTGTCTCCGAAACCTGAAAAATGTGAGTACTAATCCTGCTGCAAATTTTGTGTGAGAGCATCGAAAAAAATAAAATGCAAGAAAAATATGTGTTTTAGGAAATCAAATTCAAAATAAAATGAAATGCATTTTTACCTGGCGGTCCTGGCGAATCTAGTTTCTTCGTCAATTCCTGTTTGAAGTGACTTGAGAAAAACAAATTAGCGTGAAGCGTAGATAACCATGCATTTCTGTAATTTTAAATTTTTATTTTTATAATTTTTATAATTTTTATTTTTAATCTTTTCATGGTTTTATAATTTTTATTGTTTTTGTTTTACACATCAAAATAAAATTTTAAAAATGGTGCAAAAGGAAACGAAAGATGTCAAACAAAATACTCAAAATCAAAGAACTAATAGATCTGCAAATCTTCATGCATCACATCCTCAAAGCTTCTAACAACACTACTTGTCTTAACTTCATCAAATCTTCCCATGGGCATAAGTAACAGTTTGTTGATTCTCCTAGCAATTGTCTCATCCTTAAGCCTGTCAGTTTTGTGCATGTGAGTAATCGCCAAGATTGTGGGAGATTGGATCAGTCAACAAATATTTTGAGATCAGGCGTACTTCTTTCTTTCAACGTGCGGCCACATACCATTGTAAGAACAATAGGATAAACGAAATACTGTTTCCGATCATAAAAAAAACACACAAAACCAAAATGCAGAATGATAAAAATAGTTCATTAATACTCGTCTCCTTCATTTAATGGGTGTTTTGTGTTGCTGCAGACTTGGAAGAGTACACCTCTTATCCCTAATGGATGCATATATCAACTTGGCGTTCCTTTGGCTGTTAAGTATTCGGAGCTCCTTCCTTGAGACTTTCATCGTGTGATTGTATCATCGCGTAAAAAAAAACATTGTGTAATTCTCCCTGTGTATCGGTGGACGTGTATCAGCATGTATTATTCCCCTGAGTAACTGAGTAGAAGGGACTTGTGATTGCTTCTATTCCAGAATGGTGGCGGTATTGGGATTTCATCCACAGCTTTCAGACTCCCCGTTGTACTTGGAACTACGCCCCCGTAGTAACTGCTTCATCCGCACGAAACACTGCAAGCTTATACACAATTATTTGTCTTTTAATGAAATCATCCTCATCTTCTTCATTCAATGTTTTTCGTTAATTCAAAGACACTTTATAGAGGACAGATAAGCAAAATCAAACTTGTGCTTGAAGGTTTTCAATGGAAAGCTTTTACCTATAAGAATCATTGTATCCTTCCGGTCAAAGTTCCTGACCAGAAGACATACCTGTGCGTGATCTCATTGCTACAGCATTTCATGAATTAAGACTTTTACCTCGTCATTGCCACTTTCAAAAACTCGAAAAATAGGTGTACCCAAATAGTGCAGGAACCAGCATGTATCCTCATTGATCTTACCCTGAATCTTGTTTTCTGTGCGTGTAAACTTAGAATTCACTTGAAAATGGTTAGTTGCAGCTATAGTTTCGGTACTCGGCTCCTTCAAAAGAATTTTGTACTGTTTAGTACATTGAGAACCTCATCGAGGACAGTGACCTGGAGTTATTTGACTGTGTTCATTATACCTGCAGTGACATTTTCACGGATTCATACATACAAAAATTCTCAGAAGCTCTCTTTGTAAGAAATATATTACATAACCATTTTTATATAACTTTTGGCTCCCTCGTGATGCTGGCAGGTCCACGATTTGTCAAATCCAAGGCATCAATCTTTGTCACATGAAGAGTTATGGGTATATCGCTTATGCCTTTGACCACAGCCAGAGTTCTTTGATCTTGGCAAGGGGAGATTAGATATGGAGAGGATACGATCAGTATCTATCCTTGATGCAGAAAGAAACATTCACGATTATCGTGCCAATCATCTTGATGTAGGTGCTTAAATAGACTCAAATCATGGATTTAGTTTTCGTTGAACACCATCTTGCGACCATGGCAATCTCATGCCTCTACCATTTCATATTTTAGAGCTTTATTTTGACGGTGCTCCAGCTGCTGAAAGTGCTCTTGGTGTTGTTCTTGGAACTATTGGTTATGCTGTTCCTTCTTAATCGTGCACCTGCTTCTATCTTTTGTTTGCATGACAACCGGTTCTGCCCCTTGTTCTTATGATGCGGCCTATGAAACTTGGTATACGGACGTGCCAATGAGATCGATCATGCATGCCACCGACTTGGGAAACATTTCTCTTTGACAGGATTTTCCCTGCATGGTAACGTTACATTATGTATCTGCAATGAAAAACATCAGTATTGTTTTTATCTATAGCAGACAATTGGCTGTCAAATGCTTGTCTGTAACTGTAAATATTTTTCTCCATTCACAGCTCATTTAATGCGAGGCACCCATTAACAAGTTGCAAAAGATTGGGATTTTTCAAAGCTGCAGGAACTCGTTCTTTGTCATTCAATTGCTTGTTAACGGAAGCCTCAAAGGGATGGGAACCAACAGCAACATAGATGCCAACCTTGTACTGTGCAGGGAAATTTTGCATCAATTCAACTTGTAAACACAAACCAGTAATTGCTGCCATACTACAATGCTACACAGTGGGTGTGAAGGTTATCAATATGCATCCAAGTTTTTTTCTTTTTTATCCATTATAACAGATTCCTCAGATAGAACGCTAAGCTGTTTCTGATGTCTCTCACCATATATGTCCAGGGCATCGAAATCATTGGAATTGGTGTCCTGGACGAGTCACTCTCGTTTTCTTTCGATTGCATGCACTACAGGGTTTGCATTGATCAATATCTAGCAAATGCCACTGATGGTCTCATCATCACCGTATTGCCCAGATTTCATCTCTCTCGCAGAGGTCTTTTCTTCCTCCTGCGCACTTCACTCATCCTTTTGACATGCCTAAGAGTGAAACCAACACGAAATCACACTCTTGTCTCATTTGCAATCTAAATGGGTAGATCCTATCTGCAGATAACAAATGATGGAATAAATCCAGCGCATCCTCACTCTGTATGGCAGTTTATACGGCTGAGAGGTGGGGATTGAAAGATACAAGGATCGAAACTATGCCGTTGATGATAGTTTGGCTTTTTGTTTAGGCTTTGGTCATTATGGTGGCGATGGCTCGAATTATGAAATCCGTGATGTTGTAAGCATTTGGAATCTGAGTTCTTTGATTAACGTGAAAACTAGAGGGAAACGAGCTTGCACTCGTATGATGAGGTTGATGATAGTTTATTTCTGGTGCACTACTGAACGCCTCCTCCATGCACCCATCACCATGCACTGGACCGTTATGTGACTTTAATTATGGTGACTGGTCAGTCCCCCCACTCCCAATAGAAAATGGATTTCCGGTGTATAGTGCAAAGCTCTCAACCTGCGGAATAAATTGTCAGCCACCTTCACTCTGCGGATTGTCCATATAAAAGTCTTTAGAGGTCAGAAAGTCGACTAATTTTTCAAAACCTTAGTTTCCATAATGCTACATAGTGCTTTATTTTCACAAATATGGCCGTGTGAAACAGGCACAAGAAGTCTGTGATAATCGTAACAACACCGGTACAAATTGACATTCTGATAGGGATCGCTCAAATTGGCAACACGTGGGTATCTAAATTTTTTTTTATTACGGGCAGTTAGTATTTTATCGATACGTGAGTAGCCATCAAATGCCCAGAATGTCTGCAAAATATCGAGAAGATTGCGGTTGCCAAGATTGGTTGTAGTTCATATTGCAACAAATATTCGTGCGTGGCTCTTATCCTATTTTAGTGCAACTTGTTCCAGATGTGGATTTTGTGCAACAAAAGTTAAATAAAGATAGCTTCGGTTGTGAGCCAGCTAAGGATCTGAGCGAATAACCATCATCACTTATTAATGCTCGAATCATTGGTCTAGATTTCTCTCGCAGCTTAACTTCCTCCGTAATAGGTTCTTAGTCAACTACTTGTGGTTGAGTCGATCATGGTAATGAGAATTTTGCAAGGAAGCATGGGAAAAATAATTGTTTTGATTTGCAGGTTTATTATTTGCTGGGCTTTATTCAGAGTCAAAGGATATTCGAGCAGGTGGATGAAGTGTGTTGTTACAGCAGATTACAGAAATGGTTTGGCCAGCAAGCTTCACACAGTTTCAGCCATATAGTTGCAGCATTCGTTTGTGCAGACCATTTTTTATTTATTTATTTTTATTTAAATTTTCGTTTTGTTTTCATTTTTCATCCTAACAAAACTAGTGTTTTATTATTTTGCAGATCGGAGGAGGGGCGCACAAAATTTCTATGCGTAAAATCTTAAATTTTTTTTTTTTTTTTTAAATTGACAGAAAAAAAAAAAGAATGCGACAGTGCTTCTCTTACAACAGCTGTTCCAACAGGACATTTTTATTCCTAATTTGTTTCATTTTGCAAATGGAGTTAAACTGTTTTACAAATTAAAGACGAAATCAACTAGGCATGTTTGCAAAACAGTAATTTATTCATTTCTAAAAAATTTAAAGGCATCCTACTTTCTGATCCTCGCGACCGCACAAGGCGCCGAGGAGAGCATACTTATTCAACACTAAAGAAAATATGAAAATGAAAGTAGAAATTGAGAATGGAATCCTACCTACTCTATGCTAATTAGGATTTAGAAATATGCTACGTGTAGTCAAACTTCCAATGGAACCATGCACGTAAAAGTAACAACAACATGTTCAGTGGTAATTTTTCAAGTGAAAGATGAAAATTTAGAAGAATGAGTGAATCTTCTTGCTGTAATGGCAAACTAACTAAATAAAAAGAAAAACTAAATTGATCTAATTGAATACTTACCTAGAACCATCTTTCGATATGGCTTTCGTAAGCGCATTTTCCCTCAATCAGATCATGCTGCAACTCCTTGTCATCTTCCTCAATCTTTTGTTCGAATGATTGTTCGTCATCAAATATGCAGGAGTCTTCAGATGCTGATTCCTCGTTCGTTTCTGAAGGAGTATTTAAACTTTTGGCTGCTGTCAGGATCTCCTCTTCCAGAGAAGAGGAGACTCCGATTTTTGCAAGGATGTGAGCGAGTTGTTCCAAGCTGACACTCATAGTTAAATCATATTGTAAAACGGGTTTTTACATGATCCAAATCAAAATCTGAAAACTTAAAATCACACTTCCTGAAAACAAAACACTCTTGTTAAAACACATGAAAACCTCTTCACAGTAGCAGAAATTGAAATTGCAAAAACATGCTTATAGAAATTGAAATTTACGCTAAATTGCAGAAATTGAAACACACTTGCAGAAATTGAAATTTACACTAATTTGCAGAAATTGAAATTTTTTCTAAATTGCAGAAATTGAAATTTACGCTAATTTACAGAAATTGAAACACACCCTTCATGCCCTTACCCATATGTCACCTCAGATTTAGGAGCATGAATAATCACACTTGCATGAAAAATAAATAAATTAATACCTCAATCCCTTGTGCTTCCCCGGCAACGGTGCCAAAATGTTAGGCGAGTTATATGTCGTAATAATTACGTTGCAGTAAGTTGCCCAACTATTTACTTGTCAATCGGGGGTATGTAAACTGACGAAGCACATGCATTGTTTGTGTAGGAATGAAGTAGATCTAATCTAACTTAATCTAATTTGCTGAAATCAAATTAATCTAGGAAAGCATGGAAACACTAACTAGGAAAGCATTGAAATTGCGTAAGAGAAATACAACATGTGAAGAGTTAACAACAATGACATAAGTGAGCTCACATCTATAAATCCATAATCAAATGGCAAACATGAAAGCATAACAATGGAAGCTTAAATCACATTAAGAATCTCAAATCAAAGATTAATCTAACAAGTACAAAATCCAATCCAATCCAACTTCATTACAACCCTCTTACAAGCTTAATCTAACCTAATTCCAACTTAATGGAATGGAGAAGGAGCACTCTCCTTTATACATGAGAGTCCTTAAGAAAAAGATAAGAATGCATTAATTACAGATCAATTATTCTCTCAACTACTCTCAACCACTTTCCTATTATTACAAGATATGGTGCCTTCAAATCCTCCACATATCTCTCATGAATCCTAGATAAGATATGCCAACCAAATATTCCATGATCTTCTCCTTAAGAATAGGCTTGAATAATTATCTCCTTTGGAATGGTGTAAGAGATATTTGAGAAGTCTCTTTGATTTAATCATTCACATATTCCTACACATTACAAAGCTCACACATAAATGAGATATATATAAAAACATGTATATTTTCTAATATTTAATCATAAATTCACTTTTAATACTAAAATGAATAAAGTGGAACATAATAATGTGAAACCCAAATGTATTTATGAAAATGATATGATGAAGGTTTAATAGGGTGATGAAATGTAAGGAATAGTGAAGGGAAAGGTGGATGAAAATGACATTTCTGAGTCCTAACAGTCGTGATGGTCTAGATGACGATGCTGCTGATCAGGATGATGATGCTATTGATCGTGAGGATTTAGATGATGAGGTTCTTCATCGAGAGATACAGATGATGATGATGTAGGTGATCAAGTGCTGCAGAAGATGAAGACTCAATATTGATGATGTTGATATTCTAGTATTGATTATGTTCTAGTAACGGTCGGAGTTACTGATGATGATGTATAAAGAAATCTTCCGATGATTTATAGATGTATCATGTATCATGTAGTCGATGACTCCTTTCTCTTGCAGATGTTGTTATAATATCCTTCTCATTAAGGGGGAGTGTGGAAATATTGTAACTTCTAAGAATATTATATGTGTATTATTCTGGAGATGTTTCATTCTTCTGATGGGACTTTATTATGTATCCAGAGATATTTATTCCTCCGATGGATTATGGTAACTAGGGTTATTAGATCTCCCATGTGGGGGTAGGTCCTAAGTTAATTTATTAGGGGTTATTAGACTCTCTTAGTGTTCGGATATCCATCATCTATTTCGGGATACATATCTATTTCAGGATCATCTATTTCGGGATACATATCTACTTCAGGATCTTGCATGATCTATTTCAGGATATGCAGTCCAGTCACCAGTTTGATGCCTCCATCACCTTATCCACCTTCTTCTAGCACTCGGGAGCCACTTTCCACAGAGTTTTAGCCCTCCTAAGCTGAAAGGCGCCCTCTTCTCACCTACTGACAGAGAAGGGCGCACTTGTTCACCTACCACTGCAGATTCACTCCAGTTACATTCAGTTAGCTCCGATTCTGATTGATTTCACTCCGATTTCACTCCTGACTGACTGTTTCACCTCTGATTGACCTCCAGTTCGATTAGGTGACTTGCTCTGACTCCAGTTAGCCTCCCATGCGCCCCCACTGAGCCTCCAGATCCTATATCAGTGCTACACACTTCAGTTACATTTATTATGATCAGTTAGACTCAACTTGACACCTGGATGACTGTTTGTTGTGATTGATGAGCAACACCGATGATTGATGAGGACTCCTAGATAGAGTCAAGCTACTCCATTCAGTGATTCGAATGACCTCCTTAGGCAATTCGAATTGCTCTGTTCATTGTGACAGTTTGTATTGTAATTCATTCACCCTTTCTGGGATAGAGAGCACTGCTGCATGTTTTGCACAGTTTTGCACCATATTTTCTATGTTCATCTGTTGTGATTGATTTACTTGTTCATTAGATCTGCTGTGACTAATTTTACATGGTATCAGAGCCATTGCAGGGACAAGATATCCTTTCTACAGGTGTTTATACAAGAAGATTTGACTGAATTGCTAAAAATTGCAATAAGTTTGGCATGAGATATCTCAAGGGCATTCGCTCCTGTGCATGCAAAGCTTGAAAATTATTCCAATACCACTCCAGAAGCTTGAGTTACCACATAATTCCTGGATTTGATACATTGGACCCATTCAACATTGCTTGAAATCCAATCCCAGGTGTGATGCAACTCTCAAAGGGTGGATTGTTCGACCTTATTGTGTTTGTTCTTATGTGATTTGCAGGTTAATTATCTCCTCCAAGTGCACTCGCTACATTCTGCATGCAAGCTTCCCTACAGCATTTCCATTCGCTATAGTCTGCATGCAAGCTTCTTCTTCATCATTTGACTCGCTCCTAGCAATGGAATACTCTTCTTCAAAGCCTATCCTCACCCCATTCAATTATTTTGATTGGAAAGATGATATGGAGATCATATTACGTTCAAAAGGATACTACCGAGTCACTCTTGGTCTTGAATTGGAGCCAAACAATGTGGCAGAAAGAACCAAACACTACAATAAGCTTGATGAAGCTTACGGTCTTCTTTCTCTCTCCATCTCCAAAGATCTTCACTTCCATCTCAGCGGATTGAAGACTCCAAAGGCCATATGGGAGCAACTTGAGACACTATTCGGCAAGCAGGATGAGCTTAGGGCTTTTCAATTAGAGAATGAATTGATTGGCCTTAATCCTGAGAATTTCGAGAGCATCAATGAATTCTTCACAAAATTCAAGAACTTGAACTTGCAATTGAAGAACAGTGGTGTTATCAAAGAGGATAAACAGTTGATCCTCTCCATTCTAAGCAAGCTTGGGAAAGATTATTCGGTATTTGTCTCCACTTTCAATTCCGGTCGGCTAACTACCCCGAATTGGAAGATGCCTACCTTGAATGCCTTCATTGAGTCCGTTACGAAAGAGCATGACAAGCTGATTCAAATGGGGTCCATAAGCTCCAAAGATTCAGCCCTATTTGTTCAAGGACCCAAGATCTCGAATGGTAAAGGAAAGCTAAAGAAGGAGAAGCCCAAATTCGAGCCTCACAAGCAAAAAGACAAAGGCAAGCAAACGGATGCACCATCCAGTTCGAAATCCAAGCAAGAGGGCAAAGAAGGTAACCAAAAATCTAAATGTACTTATTGTAACCGTGGCTTTCATCCCAAAATTTCATGTATGAAGAAGACTATAGACCAAATGGACCTCCTTTTGGAAAAGAACAACATAACCCTTCGTGACGGTGCAAGGAAGAAGGATCGGAATGACGATCATGAAAGAGGACAAGCACTCATGGCAACGGTTTCGAAGCCCACTCTCTTGATAGATTCGGGTGCATCAAATCATATGGCTGCAAATATTGATTCTTTTTCCTCATTCGATCCAAACAGCTCCATCCCCATCCATTTGGGAGATGACTCAAAAATTTCTTCAAAGGGCAAAGGTACGATTCATGTAGATCATGGATGCTTTCAGAATGTTCTCTATGTGCCTTCCTTAGCTTCGAATCTCCTTTCTGTGTATCAAATGACACATACTAGTGATCCAAAGAAAGTCACATTCAGCCCTAATACAGTTGAAATTTCTGATATCAAAAGTGGAAGACTAGTTGCGGTTGGAAAGGCAAACCACACTGCAAAATGTTATGAGTTTTCGCACTTTATTCCGCTTGCAAAGCCCACTGCTCTTCGCACACATGGTAATGAGGTTAGTAGGATTTGGCATGAAAGATTTGGACATCTAAATTATAAGTATTTGCTGCTTCTATCAAATAAATCCATGGTTGATGGGATTCCACAACTCTGTTCCTCGAAGGGAATATGCTCCGGTTGCATTATTGGGAAGCACCCCGAGCACAGATTCGACCGCGGCAAGGCTAGCAGAGCCTCTACTATTTTGGGATTGATCCATTCTGATATCAGAGGTCCGCTACCCCATATGTCATTAAATGGTTCAAGGTATGTTTTGACATTTATTGATGATTATTCTCGCTTTACATGGGTATTCTTTCTCAAAAACAAGTCAGAAGTGCTTGGAAAATTCAAGGATTTTAAGGCTTCTGTTGAGACCACCACTGAGAGCAAGATCAAAGCTCTTAGATCTGATAATGGTGGGGAATATATCAAGTCCGAGTTGCTGCAACTTTGTGCCCAAAGCGGAATCAAGATCCAACATACAGTTCCCTACACACCCCAGCAGAACGGTGTAGCGGAAAGGAAAAACCGGTCACTGAAAGAGATGGCTACATGCATGATTGAATCTAAAGGTTTGGCTGCAAATCTTTGGGCTGAAGCAATCAATGTTGCTGCATATATACAGAACCGAGTTCCACATTCATCCATGAAAGGTATGACTCCTTTCGAAGCATTCTTTGGTCACAAACCGGATGTGTCAAATTTGAGAGTTTTTGGCTCTACTGCATGGGCTAGAATTCCTTCTGAGAAGAGACGAGCTTTGGATCCACAAAGTATCGAGTGCATATTGATAGGATATGGGGAAGAATCAAAAGCATATAAACTCATGGATATCAGATCTAAAAAGATATTCATAGAGCGCAGTGTGCAGTTTGAAGAACCGCTTCAAGAATTGCAACTAGTTGAGGAGAAAACTGCCGATTCACCGCCTTCACCAGAAGAAGATTCGAGCAGCGATAATGAAGGTATGAGTTCTGATATTTCTGATGTTGTAGCAGCATATGATGATCATGACATATCAGGTTCGGAATCCGACCATTCAGATCCCCCTCAGTTACCAAAGTGGGCCCAAAATACTCTACAATCTGCTGGTTCTAGTCTTGGAAATCCTGCTGATCCGAGACGAACAAGAGGAGACTTTCAAAGGGCAGGTATGGCTCTTTCTATTGCTGATCCATTTCTTCCTGAGATTTGTTATTTGATGGCTGGTTCAGATCCCCAATCATACTATTCAGCCCATCGAGATCCGAGATGGAAAGATGCCATGGATGAAGAGTACAGTTCTCTTCAAAAGAACAATACATGGGAGCTAGTTTCTCTTCCACCTGGAAGAAAATTAGTGAAGTGTAAATGGGTCTACCGTACTAAAGTTGCTGCTGATGGAACTATCAGCAAATATAAAGCAAGGTTGGTGGCAAAAGGTTTTTCCCAAGTCCAAGGAGTGGACTACACAGAGACCTTTGCACCGGTTGCAAAGATGGATTCCATCCGCCTTGTTTTAGCTATTGCCGCATCCAAGCACTGGGAGGTGCATCACATGGATGTGAAGAGTGCATTTTTACATGGAGACCTTGCTGAAGAGGTCTATATGCAGCAGCCAGAGGGTTATACATCAGATCCATCATTGGTTTGTAGATTGAAGAAGTCTTTGTACGGGTTAAAACAGGCCCCAAGAGCTTGGTACGCAAAGATGGACTCCTTCCTTCTTTCTCAGAATTTCCAAAGATGCAAATCTGATCCGAATGTCTATCTTCAGTGAGTTAAAGGTAATTTGTTGGTTATTGTACTTTATGTTGATGATCTGCTTATTACTGGTAGCACACTTACTTCAATAAACAAGCTAAAAACTGCCTTAAATCTAGCTTTTGACATGAGCGATTTGGGCTTGCTGAGTCACTTTTTGGGCTTGGAGATGGCTCAAAATTTCGATGGGATCACTATATCTCAGCAAAAATATGCTTCCGACCTGTTATTGAAGTTTAATATGGCTGAATGTAAGGCAGCCCCGTTCCCATTCCTCTCAGGAATCAGTCTTGAGGAGGGAGATTCCACACCGCTTGCAGATTGCAGTATGTATCGACAGTTGATTGGTTCACTACTTTATTTGACACATTCACGGCCTGATATCTCATATGCCGTGAGTGCCGTGTCAAGATATATGCAGCAGCCACATGAGCTTCATTGGCGAGCAGCCAAGCGGATCTTGCAGTATGTGCAAGGTACGAGACAGTTTGGCATACATTATGCTGCAGATTCTGAGCTAGATTTCATTGGTTTTACTGATTCAGATTGGGAAGGTGATAGCATTGATCAGAAGTCCACTTCCGGTTATGTTTTCATGATTGGTCATGGTGCTATTTGCTGGTCCAGCAAAAAGCAAGCAGCCATTGCACTTTCTTCAGCAGAGGCAGAGTATCGAGGGGCAGTCAATGCCTGCATTCAGGCAGTTTGGTTGCAGGGTATTCTTTCCGAGTTTGGTTTTGGTGGCACTACTTCGACTGTCCTATTTTGTGACAATCAAAGTGCTATCAAGATCTCCACAGATCCAGTTCAGCGGCAGAGGACCAAGCACATTGAGATTCATATGCATTACATTCGACAGTTGGTGCATGACCGCACCATCATTCTGCAATATTGCCCTACTGATGAGCAAATTGCAGACATCTTCACCAAGAGCTTCATTGAGAAGAAGTTCTCTTACCTCCGTTCACTGTTGGGGGTGAGTTCCATCATGGTGGAGACAGATTGATTCATTATTATGCTTTAGACTTGAGGGGGGGCTTTCTTCCCACTGGGTTTTCCCTCTTTCCTCACTTAGTTTATTTTTCAGCATTTTTGGATTATTGTATTGGGGTGACCTTTGGTCTTAGTTACCAGGGCCCCACATTATTTTAGTTGGCACATCATAGTCTAGCTTGAGGGGGGGTGTTCGGATATCCATCATCTATTTCGGGATACATATCTATTTCAGGATCATCTATTTCGGGATACATATCTACTTCAGGATCTTGCATGATCTATTTCAGGATATGCAGTCCAGTCACCAGTTTGATGCCTCCAGCACCTTATCCACCTTCTTCTAGCACCCGGGAGCCACTTTCCACAGAGTTTTAGCCCTCCTAAGCTGAAAGGCGCCCTCTTCTCACCTACTGACAGAGAAGGGCGCACTTGTTCACCTACCACTGCAGATTCACTCCAGTTACATTCAGTTAGCTCCGATTCTGATTGATTTCACTCCGATTTCACTCCTGACTGACTGTTTCACCTCCGATTGACCTCCAGTTCGATTAGGTGACTTGCTCTGACTCCAGTTAGCCTCCCATGCGCCCCCACTGAGCCTCCAGATCCTATATCAGTGCTACACACTTCAGTTACATTTATTATGATCAGTTAGACTCAGCTTGACACCTGGATGACTGTTTGTTGTGATTGATGAGCAACACCGATGATTGATGAGGACTCCTAGATAGAGTCAAGCTACTCCATTCAGTGATTCGAATGACCTCCTTAGGCAATTCGAATTGCTCTGTTCATTGTGACAGTTTGTATTGTAATTCATTCACCCTTTCTGGGATAGAGAGCACTGCTGCATGTTTTGCACAGTTTTGCACCATATTTTCTATGTTCATCTGTTGTGATTGATTTACTTGTTCATTAGATCTGCTGTGACTAATTTTACACTTAGGAGAGGTCATCCCCATAGGGTAAAAATTCAGTCGGGAAACAAGTATAAGTAGAGGAGGTTGTTCCTCACTTATCTAACTCTTCCATCACTCGGAAAGTAGCGCAAAAGTGAGAGAGAGGTCTGCATAGGAGGTAGAGAAGGAGCTGTAGTCTTGGACTACATTTTGTATTTGGTTGATCATCTTATTGAGGAAAGATTTGTTCGGTTTTCTACCCCATGAGGGTTTCCCAGGGTAAAATCTCTGTCTATCTTATGATTGTGTTTCTTTTCAATGATCTTGCTAGTCAAATTAGTATAAACTTAATAGCAAGTAAATAGGGTAGTTAGAAAAGGATGTCAGTTGTTTGCAGTAAATGTAGTAAATGATGAGTTTATTTGTAAAGAGGACAAACTGAAACTAGAAGAAATACCTGTCCTAAGAAATTTTGAAGATGTTTTTCCTAAGGAGATTCCAGGATTACCTCCTAAAAGAGATTTAGATTTTACCATCGAGTCAATACTAGGAGTAGTAACGAACTCTAAAGCTCCATATAGGATGAATATACTTGAATTAAATGAGTTGAAATCACAGTTGAAGGAATTGATTGATAAGAACTATATAAGACCCAACGTCTCTCCTTGGGGAGCACCTATTATATTTGTTAAGAAAAAAGATGGAACCCTAAGACTGTGCATAGATTATCACCAGCTGAATAAGATGACAATCGAGAATTGATATCCGTTGCCCTGCATAGACATTTTATTTGATCAGCTGCATGGAGCAATGATATTTTCAAAGATTGATCTAAGGTCAGGATATTAT
Source organism: Larix kaempferi (assembly GCA_027924585.1). Lineage (NCBI taxonomy): Eukaryota > Viridiplantae > Streptophyta > Pinopsida > Pinales > Pinaceae > Larix > Larix kaempferi. The sequence goes on along the minus strand of BSBM01000450.1, from coordinate 1,278,763 downwards.
CAAGTGGGGGTTAAGGATTAGGATATTTTCAAAACAACTTTTAGAACTTGATATGGACATTATGAGTTAGTAGTAATGCCATTTGGCTTAACTAATGCCCCAACTGTATTTATGTGTTTGATGAACAATATTCTGCACAAATACCTAGATAAGTTTGCTATTGTGTTTATAGATGACATTTTAGTGTATTCTAAAAGCAAAGAAGAGCATGACGAACATCTATGGATTATCTTACAAGTTTTGAGAGATCATCAACTAGACGCTAAGTTTAGTAAGTGTGACTTTCACAAGGACAAAATTCAGTATTTAGGACACGTAATTTCTAAGGAAGGAATCTTGGTTGACCCCAACAAGATAAAGGCCATTAATGATTGGCCGGTTCCTAAGGATGTGTCGGATGTAAGATCATTTATGGGTATTATTGGATATTACAGAAAATTTATAGTGGGTTTTTCAAAGATTGCAAACCCCATAATCTCCTTGCAAAAGAAAGGGAAGAAATTTGTGTGGGATCATAAATGTTCAAACAGTTTTAAGAAGTTAAAGGAGTTACTAACTACATTGCCTATTCTAAGGATAGCAGATCCTAATAAGGATTTTATAGTTTGCACAGATGCTTGTAATGACGGACTCGGTGGAGTCCTAACACAAGAAGGGCATGCTGTGGCATACGAATCTAGAAAGATGAAAATACATGAGAAGAACTACTCTACTTATGATTTAAAGTTATTAGCAGTAATTCAGGCTTTAAAAATGTGGCGTCACCACTTTATTGGCAGAAAACTTACCTTGTTGACAGATAACATGGGTCTGAAATATTTAATAGATCAGACAAATATGAACGCTAGACAAGATAGATGGTTAACTTTTTTAAGTGAGTACAATTTCAAAATTCAACATATTAAAGGGAAGGAGAATAAGGTTATTGATGCATTAATTCATAAAGAAAACTGAATTTTGTTTCAGCCATCAGTACTTACTCAGCAGATTTAGAAAATCAGATCCTTGAAAGGAGTGAAACGGATGAAGAATACAGAAAACTACGAGAAAAGATAGCAAATAACAGTTCTGAAAATTCTATGGCAGATTACAGTTTGAAGGAAAATGGACTGTTATTATACAAAAAATAGATTGTATGTACCCAACATACCAGAAGTAAAAATTATGATTTTAAATGAGATGCACAAAAGCCATTACTCTGGCCATCCAAGTTATCAGAAAACCATTACTATGCTATGGAAAGAATACTATTGGCCTAGAATGAAAGATGAAGTGGTAGAGTACATAGCTAAGTGTTTGGAATGTCAAAAAGTGAAGGTTGAACATCAACATCTAGTTAGACTGTTGCAGCCATTGCCTATACCTAGCTGGAAATGGGAAGTGATAAGCATAGACTTTATTATTGGACTACCCAAAAATCAGAAACAAAATGACTCAATCATGTTGGTAGTGGATAAACTCAGCAAGGAAACACACTTTATACCTATGAGGACTACTCATAAGGCTCCAGACATTGCAGAAATCTTTAAGAAGCAGATTTTTCGACTACATGGTATACCAAAAGTGATAAGTTTATTAGAAACTTTTGGAGGTCTTTGTTTAAAGGGTTGAATACAACCTTAAACTTTAGCATAGCATTTCATCCACAAACGGATGGAAAGACATAAAGGGTGAATCAAGTATTGGAATACTTATTGAGAATGTATGTTAAGGATCAACCTAGTAAGTGGGAATACTACTTGCATTTAGCAGAATTTGCATATAATAACCATTATCATGCATCAGCCAAACTTAGCCCTTATGAAATTCTTTATGGTAGGAAATGTGATACACCTATTTCTTGGAATGATCCAGTAAATAGAGTTGTTTTAGGGCCTGAATTGTTGCAGGATTTAGAACTAATTGTGAAACGGGTACAAAGAAATCTAAAAGCCGCCCAAGATAGGAAAAAGAGTCAAGCAGATCTTAAAAGGACTCATAAAGAGTTCTAGGTTGGTGAACATGTGTTCCTCAAGGTAAGACCAAAAAAGAGTTCATTGAAATTGGGAAGCTGTGCCAAGTTAGCACCGAGGTATTGTGGTCCTTTCGAAATATTGTCCAGGGTTGGACCAGTGGCATACCAACTGGATTTGCCACCAAATTTAAAGATACATAATTTTTTTCATATATCATTTTTAAAGAAGTATGTACACGATGCTACTCATGTTGTAAACTGGAATGATGTACAGGTGGGACAAGACAGTGATTTTTAGGTGGAACCGGACTGTATCCTCGAAAGGAGGGAAACTCTACTCCGGAATCGCACCATTGGGCAGGTAAAGGTGTAATGGAATCACCTTAGCCCAAAAGAGGCAACCTGGGAGTTGGAGAGTAGTATGCAGGCATCATACCCAACGCTTTTTCAGGAACACTCAGAGAGTGACTAACCAACATCGAGGATAATGTTGAGACTTAAGCGAGGGTGTATGTCACCTACCCAAATTCTGAAAATATTATTTTATTGGCAAAATACTTTATGTTAAATTTTAATTTCAAAGTTTTCTAATTAAGACCAAGTTTGGTCAAGGATGAATGTAATTACTGATTATTATTATTTAATACATTAAAGTAGGAGACAAACACCCAAGGGAACTGTTAAATGAGTGTTCACTAACCCACTAGGAGAAATGGAAGCTGTTAGAAGGCATGGGACAGATGTCAGCAATTGCACTTCACGACTAGTTGTCGGTTATGGGACAACTACCCCTAAAAATGTGGCATTATCCCCTAGGTGGTGGGAGTGAACATGCAACTCATTTAATGACCATTTAACAACTAAGAGGCCTACGAAGCCTACATAAGTCAATTTGAATTGAGCAGGCAGCTCTCTTACAATATTTTATGCAGAAATATTCCTCAAGTGCATCAGGTGATCATTGAGAGATTTGAATAGGGAGGCTATGTGAGAGTGAAACTGTAAGTCTGCTAAATATATTGAGAAGGAAAACCAGAGGTGCTGGTGCAGGTCTCTTTGACTACTAAGTCTTTAAGATTGGGTAAACTATTGCTGTTGCAAGTTGAAGACCAAGCTTCTAAAGTTTCTTCCTCCTGGTTGTTCAGTGAATAGGATCGGGGGTCCTAAGGAAAGTAACTTGACTATCTTCAGCAATTGGTTGGGTGGAACAGGTTCCTTGGGCTGTTTTTTTCCCTAGATTTAACCAGGTTTTACTGTTCCTACTTTTGTTTACAGTTTAATGTTTATGTTTAGTAGAATTATTAAACTCTCTCATGTAAAATAAGTTATTTTATTTTCTGATCTATGTATGACTTTGAATGATAAAGCTTTGTGAAATAATTGATTTGACAACCATCTCTATATTTTTCCCCATGTTGTTCTCTGCATAGTACTCTAGTATAGAGAAGCAAATTAATGATAGATGAGTGATAGGCAGAATGCCAATGATTGGAATAATGATTTCAGTAGTGTTCTGGTTTAAAATTCTGTCCTATAATTAAACACAGTAAACATTACAATATAGCATCAATTGTAGTATAGAATTCTTTTATTAATACATGAAAGAAAAACATCGTATATTTTCTTGAATAGTTCTATATTTTTCACTTAACTCTATTCATTGTAGATATCATTCAAATGCAATCAATATTAAACATTTCATTTTTTTTTAAAGTAATTGTAATTTCAAAAATTATAGCAGCTGCAAGAACGAATCACTGTATAGATTTCTGGTCATTATACATATTTTTTTTCTTCACTAATGTTCATCTTTGATTTCAAATATCGAATATCTACACTGTAGTATCAAACCTTAATATCCTACAAACCCTAATTCAGTTTACACAGTTCATAAATTTTATTCTCAATCCTTTCTTGAAACAAAATCAAACACTGTAGTATAGCCAAAAATAAAAACTCTTGATAGTCGAAACTATTCTCATCATATTTTCCAAACCCTAACTAACATTCAAAACTAGTATAGATAGTACTCACTACTTAGTAGAAAGGACGATTATGAACTAATGACTTCTGATAAGATGATAACCCTAGTAAGAACCCGTATACATTATCGAAACCTTATGATGCAATACGAAAACGTAGCACAAGCCCGATAGAAATCGTAAGTTACAGGTAGGGTATCCTTCGTAAAACAAAACTAGAACATGGAGGCATAACCATTACAACAACATTTAATAGTCAACTATTTTCATCTATTTCCAAATAAGATTATCATCAATGAGAACGAAACATATACATACAATTTTTACAGTCATGCAAACTTTAATTTTCGGCCCAAGACAACCATTGTTGCCTGGCATCACTGTAACCAACATTCACACAGTGTTCTCAACTGTTATTTAAAGCATAACTTTCCATTGCAAAGAAACGAACCATAGTTTACAAGTGCAAAAGAACCCTCAGTTCTTGTTTTCCATTCAAAATACATAACAGGGAATTACATTACGACCTTACAAGGTTCCCAACAATATAAGAGTTACCCTCAACATTTTTAAACAATAAGCCGAGACCGTGGAACAATGAAATTAGACAGGGTGTACCCTGAACTTAACAACACAAAAACGAGAACCAAGTTCTCATAAAAAACATAGCCAGGCATCAAATAGCCAAGTGGCAACTTAAAAGACTGAGAGGTTACCCTCTGTAAAGTTTAAAACAAAACAAGACAAATGTAAAACTTCGTATTCGGCCATCACTGAAACCAGTCGGAGGTTTGCAACTCTTGGCACACAGAAAAACACCATCGAATGCACCTACGAGGTTTTTCAAGAACCACTGGAGCTTACCAAGAGAAGTAGAAGCATATTCCATTCTCTATGCTCACACAGGAACCATCCTATGAAGTGGGTACCTGCAATATTACAAGTTTGAAGGGTTAGATGCATGTAAACACAAATAAAAAGAAATTTCACTATATTACATTCAATATCAACCTACTTACCCTTTGGAACGAAGTTTCTGAGCTTAGAAGCTTCACTCCTGCAAAGATGACAAAGCCCGAAATTGATTGCAGCATTCACAATTGCAAGGACTCAGAAGATTATACCATCCTTTGGAAGAATCGAAAGCCAAATACAAACCACTCTCAATAGCTGACCGAAGAACCACACTTTTATCACTTTATCATGGCTCTATGGCATGAAGTTTAAGCCTGCAACTATAAAACAATTACCACTCACAGGTCACAAGATCGAAACCCCTGAGAAGAACTCTCTCCAACCCTACATTTTGGCAGCCTGTCGGCCCCAACTCTAACGTAACAATGAAGACTGGGAAAATCGCTACCATTACATACAACAAGGTTAGGGTTATAAAACCAAAGATCAACGAACAACGGGATGCCAACAATGCTACGTTGAAAGCTGAGCAACATTGCATTGATATCTCATTAATTACAACAACCATGAAGTTGCCAACACTGCATGCCAAGGAGCATTATCGTGTACAGCTCAGAGGAGAGACGATTTGGCAGCCATGTACAGATAGGATTGCAAGTTGTATCACCAACCAAAGTTCATGTGGATGGACTATGTGGGTTGACAACAATACTATCCACTACAGAGTTTGGTCAAAACATTTAATACCTGATCGGTACACTGTCAGCCCGCCAGCAACAAATTTAATAACCGTCAACTCATCACTTTATTAACGATATTTTGGTGAATCCAATAACATATGATAACAATACTTAGGACAAGAGCTAGGTCATATAGCATAGTTAAATCTATTGATATAGTCTTAGTTTTTCAAAGGTTGGATACATCACGTAATTGATTTCAAATCATTGCTAAAGTTTAAAAATATATAGAATTACATTGTATCCAATTGTTTGCATATTAAACCATATCATTACATATTGAAATCATATCATTGCACATTGAAAACCATATCATATTACATTGTAATATGTAGTGCATATTTTATATAGTTTCAAGTTTAAAGTTAGGCATCGAAATATTTGAATTACATGTCCATGCATTATAAATACATAGCAACCATAAGATATATCTATTTTATTTATATAGTTTTGTATAAGCCTAAGAATGAAGTTTTATAATGCTACTTCATAGCATGCATGCCCTAATTACGATTAATTTTCTATAATGGCCATTTAGGGAAAGACTATTGTATCATCATAAGTATAGTTTAAGTGTTGACAAGATACACCCTACAACCAAGTTCTGATACAAGCACTAGTCACTATACCTTATATATATATATTAATGTTGTATTCAAATGATAAATACATAACATAGAGTAGTCTAAGATCTGTAGATGATAAGTATGATGATAGTTTGAAGGTGTAAATATTATTTCTACAAGCTTCATAATAGCAGTATCAATAGATATTAGTATCGCTATTTTAATGATAATGACAGTAGTCATATGATAATAGATGTAGCATTATAACAGAACTTTTGGACAACGCAAAATTATAACACTGAAGAGTTTAAAGGTCAGTACATAAGCTAGGATTTGAACCATGTATCAGGGTACATGCCCAATATATCAACTCATGAAAGAATAAATCAAAACATTCTAGGGATTATGCCCAATAATAAATCACATATGCTGGGGATGTGAGCCCAATATAAAATAGAAAATAGCCAGTCCAAAATTTAGGATATTACATCCCTCCCTGCTTAGAACGACACCGTCCGTGGTGTTCTAGGGACTAGAGATAAACTCATGAAATAAGGTGGGGTAAGCCTTTTTCATGGTGTCTTCATTTTCCCATGTGGCCTCCTCAGGCCCAAAGTTCTTCCATTGCACTTTCAGCTAGACGATTGTCGTCCTCCTAAGTTATACCTCCCTCTTGGTGGGGTTGTTCATGACATACATTCTAACCACGTCCTCGAGGATTTGGTTTACTCTTCTTGTTTGTTCATCGGTTTGGGGGTGGTATGTTGTACTAAACTGTAATTGTGTCTCCAACGTGGAGAAAAGTGCTCTCCAGAAATTGCTAGTGAACTTCATGTTTCGATCGGAAATAATTGCTTTGGGTATCCCATGTAGCCGAAAAATATCCTTTAGGAAGATTTCTGTGATGTGGACTTCCTTGTAGGTAGATTTTGCGTGTATGAAATGGGCCACTTTCGACAATTTATCTACTACTACGAAGATGGAGTCATTTTGTTTCTTAATCTTGGTTAGGCCCGTGATGAAATCCATACTGATGACCTCTAACTTCCATTCTGGCATGGGTAAAGGTTGTAGTAATCCGGAGAGGTGTTGGTGTTCTATGTTAACCAGTTGACATTCTTGGCATTTAGCGATAAACAAAGCGATGTCAACTTTTAACTTAGGCAAAAAGAAATGTTTCTTTACTGCTGATATCATCTTTTGATATCTTGGGTGTTAAGAATACAGTTTCCAATGGAACTCAGTGAGTATGTTAGATCTAATGTCTCCACTCTTGGGAACATAAAGTCTCTCCTTCGACAATAACAACCCTAATTCATCTATCTTGTATTATTTTTGTTGTTGAAAAATCCTATCTTCTTGGATCTTTTTAAGGGGTTCTTGACATAGAACCGATCATTTTGGAATGTCATTCTAATTATGTCGTGTAAGTCGGAGTCAGTTCGACTTTTAGTTACTTCATATAACATATGGGCTCGTTAACTTAAAGCATTGGCGATCTTGTTTTATTTTCCCTTGATGTGTTTTATTTAGAAGTGGTACTCACTAAGGAAGGATTAACCACCTAGCCTGTCTAACGTTCAAGTCAGGTTGGTCAAACAGGTATTTTAGACTCATGTGGTCCATCTTTAATAGGAATTTATTTCCCATGAGGTAATGTCTTCACATCTTTAAGGTGTGGAATAATGGTGCCTAACTCGAGGTCATGTATGCGATAGTTCTTCTCATCTTCTTTTAACTTCCTTGACTCGCAGCAGATGACAAAGTCATCCTGCATAAGGACTCCACTGAGTCCTTCCTTGCTTGCATCGGTGCAAACTACGAAGTCCCCATTGGGGTCGGCAATTCGTTGTATTGGTGCACTAATCAGAAGTTGTTTCAACTTATGAAAAATTTCTTCGCACTTATCCATCCAAATGAACTTACTGGTCTTCTTTTGTAGAGCAGTCATAGGAAAAACGATCTGTGATAAGTTCTCAATGAACTTCCGATAATACCTAGCTAAACATAAGAATGATCGTATGTTGAAACCACAAGTAGGTGTGAGCCAATCCTCAATAGATTTAACCTTTTCAGGGTCAACTGTTATTCCCTTCTCCGATATGATGTGTCCTAGGTATTGTATCTGAGGTTTGTAGAAATCACACTTACTAAACTTTGCGTATAGTTGATATTCTCGTAGTATCCATGAAACTATTCAGACGTGTTCCTCATGTTCTTCTTCATTCTTGGAATAGATCAAAATATCGTCCATGAACACTAGAACAAACTTGTCGAGGTATTTACTGAAGATGTTATTCATCATGAACATAAAGTTGGCAGGTGCATTTGTCAATCCGAAGGCATTACTACAAACTCATAGTGGTCGTATCAAGCTCCAAAGGAAGTCTTACTAATGTCTTCGTCACGGATTCTCACTCGGTGATATTTGGACAATAGGTTGATCTTTGAGAAGATCTTCGCTCCTCCGACTTGATCAAATAAGTCATCGATCCTAGGGAGTGGGTAATGGTTCTTTATGGTTAAATTGTTGAGTTGATGGTAATCGATGCACATACGCATCGTTCCGTCCTTTTTCTTGACAAAGAGTATTGGTGCTCCCCAAGGAGACACACTCAATCGAATGTATCCCCTTCTCTATTAGTTCTTGTAATTGTATCTTGAGCTCCACAAATTCTGGTGTGCTCATACAGTAAGGAGCCCTAGAGACTGGCACTGATCCGGGTGTTATCTCTATGGAAAAGTCTAAGTCCTGTTTGGGTGGTAACCCTGGTATTTCTTCGGGAAATACGTCCCTGCATTCTACTAGTATTGGAAAATCTTTGATCTTTTGTTCTCTATCGGATTCGTTCGTTTGAAGGTGGATTGAAAAGAGTTTACAATCCTTTCTTAAGCATTTCTTTGCCTGCAGTGCAGATATCTGTCGTACTGATACTTCCTTAGGCATACCTTGGATTGTCCTTCGATTCCCTTGACTATCTATGCATAGGATTGCTTTGTTTAAGCAATCCAACAAGGCATGATGTTATTCTAACAAATCCATGCCTATTATTAGGTCATAATACCCTAGTGGTAAGATGTTTAAATCTACCCTGGTCGGAAAACCGTTTAAATCTAACTCACAACCCTTAACTAGTTCATAAACCTTTCATTTGGTACTGGTGGCTAGTTGTACTAGCCATGGTGCCTTGTGATTTTCTCGGTTTAACTTGCAAGTTTCTACTATCATAGGGGAGATGTAGCTTCGGCAAGCACCAGGGTCTGTTAAAATTGAAACTGATGTACTTGAGAGCTTACCCTCAATCTCTACCATAGTGGCCTGGTGATCTGTTTGCCGACCATTGAGTGCATCATAAATTCTTGGTGTTCCTGCCACATCCCCTATTGTCGGTTTAGATTGTATGTTGTGTAATACTCCATCCATCTTGTTGGGATAGTCTCAGAAATAGTGGGGTCCCTGGCATTTCCAGAAAGTGATAGTGGGTGGAGTAGTTTTGGCCCCTTTGTTGAAGGCTAGCCTATTATGCTGTGGTACAGGCACATTTGGCCGTGGAGGAGGCTGGTTGAAACCCCTATTGGGTAGGAAACTGTTGTTTTGTTTCCAGTAAGGAAGTGGCCTAAAACCCGTCCTTTGGTTGTCTGAAAAGGTTCTGAACCTACATCTATTTCTGTTTATGTTGTCATTTCTTGGTTGTTCGTGTTCATAACAGAGTCTGGCTTTGTGTAAGGTCATGTCTATAGTTTTGGGCATGTCAAATTCAATCTTCTCTCTAAAGTTTGGTGGTAGACATCCCAGAAATTTTTGTATCTTGACCTTTTCATCCTGTGTGTAAGGGACATAATGTAGCAGGTCTAAAAATCTGTTGATGAAAGCTTCCATTGTCATGGAGCCCATTTTCAGTTCATGGAATTCTTTGATTTTCTTGTTGAAGAATATTTCAGACATGTACTCGTCCTAAAATATTCTACTAAAAGTATCCCATGTTATGTTTCTTAACTCTTGTCCCTTAGTGTGTTTCAAGTTCCATCACCATCTCGTTGCTTTACAATTCAGGTTGTAGATGGCTAGTTAGGATTTCATTTCACTAGAATAATTATGAACTTTGAAATACTTATTCATTCCTAGCAGCCCCTCTTAAGCCTTCTCCCCAGAGTTGATTTCTCTGCCATATATTGGGGCTTTAATCTTTCTGAATTCACCTTGTAGACTGTCATCAATTTCCCCCCTCTTCTTGTGAGGAGGTGATGAGCCATCATTGTTGGAAGAGCTCTTATAGTCCCCTTCCATCGATTCAGGTATGTGTTCTTCCTGCCTTTCTTCTCTAGAGCTGGCATATTTCTTTGTGTGACAGCTTTTTGTTTTGCCTGTTTTTGTGTCAACTGAGAGTGAGGGTAGCCTGTGGGGATTTTCCCCGTTTAAGTGTTGAAGTAAGGCTTCATTTATAACTTGCTTCTCTCATCTTTCTTGCATGTTATCATCTTTGAAACTTTGGAATTCTTCCTGTAGATTCTGCATAGACTTCATTAGATCAGAGTTTAACTCCACCACAATTTCTTGCTCTTGTGGGGGAGAGTTCAAATTTTCATGTATGCTGCTTCCCTATCGTGCATTCATTTTTCAAATGTTGTCTGTACCTGAAATTTATATAAGTATCTGTTTGTAGAAAGAAAAATTGGTTAGTTCATTTTCACATAAAACATAATAAAATTTCTAAATAAAGTTTTATGTTTTTCTGTGTATTTGCAGCAGATGTTTTGTAATGAGCCCAATATGTCACTTAGTTTTTATAACTCGGCTCTGATACCACTTGTAATATCCCTTAAAATAGAAAAAATTTTAAAAAAAATTCGTTACTGCAACAAGCGTCATCTAAAGACGAAGAGTTCATAATTTTAACTCTAATACTGAGAAACTACTTTGGTATTTGTTTGCTACATCTAAGAGTTTATGTTTTTCTAAACAAGAGAGTCTTACTGGTTTAAATATTTGTGTCTACGGAAGTGATGTGGTGAAAACGGAATATTGATTTCTAAAGTATGTTTGGAATGCTAGAGTAATAATTGACCTACTCCTTACAACTAAGGTCCAGATGCATGCTATAATTGTAAATTGTTTAAATGAAATCATATGAATATAATTATGAATGTCTAAATGATCCTTCAGGTGATATGATGATAACAGGTTGATTCCTATGATGGGACCTTGGTAACAATCGAGGTGAAAGAAATACCCTAGCAGGGTTGCCAAGAGGTAAGAGCACTCTCAGGAAAGTTATGGACTTAGCATTTTTGCTAATATAACATTTTCATGTTTTGTGTTTGCAGGTATTCACCCTATGACAATTCTACCCTAGAGGATCTATCCATACTCTACCAAATGTTAAGTTTACAAGGTAAAGGCTAAGTGTGATGGTCAAGTCCTTAATGGATAGACTATTATACAATTGCTAAGGTCCCAAAGGGGTTTGCTAATGTAATTTTAAGGTAGGGAGACCTTTGTAACAATGCATATGTACCGAACCAGTCTTGGCTATTATCACACGACCCAAACTATAGTCTTGCACAAATATTTGAGTCTCCATTAAAGCAGGGTTTGGTGCAACATTAACTACACCTCAATGTATAGTGGATGACAAGCTGTCCAGTGAGGGTTCGTAATGATTTGGAGTTTTCCTTGGTCATGTCCTCTGCGTTTTCATTTGTAACCTCAGCTCTGCTCTGTATTTCATTTTTGGGGGCCGTTTCATGCCTTGACCTGAGCTATGCTCATGGTCAATGCACTTTGACATTTGCTCGGGTGGTGAGGTGAAGAATTCCATACTCTTCTCTAGTATGTAGAACTTTAAGTGTTGCTTTATGTTAAATTTTGAGCATTAATTCACAATACTCTAGGATCTTTACTGAGAGAATAACATATACAGTATATCAATGTATGACAATCACAATAAGTATGACAAGCATCACAAGAATCAAAAGCATAAGAGACAAGAGACACAGAGTTTCCGTGGGGAAAACCCTAAGGTGAAAAACCCCACAACTTCCTCAGAGATAGAGAGAGAAATGGCTCAACCAAAGTACAACCAAAATACACTTGAGATAGTCTCCTAGTAGCAGATAATCCTCCTCCTCACTAGTGTGCCACTTTCTAAGTGAAAGAGATGTACTTTTTCGAATGATCTAAATAGAGATCACCTGATATCTATTTATACTAACCTGTTTTCCTAGTGACCTTATGGGGCCGACTTGTCTAGCTAGGTACATCCACATTATAATATATATATTTCAGGGTTGACCCCACACATGGTGGTCTTATAACCCATCGGCAAGTACACACACTTGCGACACTTTTCAATCCACATGATGACACTTCCTTATAGAGGAATGACACATCTCTTATAAGGGTGCAATAAATATATATAAAATACATAGATGAAATACATTCCGGAGTTACATATACATCAACACTCCCTCTTAAATAGGAAGGTATTTCTTGACACAGATCTGCTAGACAAGTCTTCTTCTTGGGATCATCGTCATCGATGCATCGTCATCATCATCGTCACTGCTGCTACTATCTTAACCAATCTCTGAATCTACTCGTCATAGGAAGTTCTATAGAGCCAGTCCTTTTTCATACTAGATGTAGGCCCACCTCCTGCAGGTCTTCATCATCACTGGCCATACTATGGAATTCTCAGGACTTATTACGTGCGTCACAAAACTTGGTTGCAACATCCCAGGATATTACAAGCACACAGCTCTACCTGTAGGATCTCCCAGGAGCACATTACATGTGACCCATCACAAAACTTGGCTGAAGCATCCCAGGTTGTTACAAGCACACAGCTCTACCTGTCGGATCTCCTAGGAGCACATTACATGTGGTCCACCACAAAACCTGGCTGAAGCATCTGAGGCCTTTTTCATCCTGTCCAGATCTCCTAGGAGCAAATTAGATGTGGTCATGGAAAAACCTGGCTGAAGCATCTGAGGCCTTTTTCATCTTGTCTAGATCTCCTAGGATCAAATTACATGCCATAGGACAAAACCTCGCAAGAGAATCTCAGGATGTTACAGGTACACAACACCGACCTAAAGATCTCCCAGGGCACAAATTACATGTCCTCCAAGAGCAATGTCTCGAAAGAGCATCCCAGGCAGTTATGGATACGCAACTCCGACCTATAGGATCTCCCAGGCATACTCATCTGCACAACCTGATCCACGGTCGCAAAGTATCATCTGATACTCATCATCCATCATCCTAATGTACACATGATCATCCTAATCATCATCACTGCAACACCCTTCTGCATGTCATCTGGAGAAGCTCGTCATCCACAATCACCCTGATCATGCAATGCACACCAAGTATCTACCTGATCCATATCATCATACACAGTGTATCCATCTGATACATAGATACATGATCCACACAATGTATCCATCAACATACATGATCTACCTGATCATACAATGTATCCACCTGATACATATACAAATACATGGTCCAAGCATCCAACATCATGTATACATACATATAAATGATCCAACTGATCATATCCAGCATCCAACATGATGCGTACATACATATACATATAAATGATCCAACTGATCATACAAAGCAAAACCTAGAACATCATCATGATGCTCATCATCCAGCACTTACATCCACAGCCATGTGAAGGATCCTCCTTCCAACATGCTTGGAATGGCTTCAACAAATGTGTCCATCACTTCTTCCTCGAAGTGTCCTTGATCTGAAGAACACCAATCCTCTCCCTGAAGTACTCGAACTTCACCCTAGCTAGTGGCTCTGTCAGCACATCTGCAATCTTCTCATCCGTCGCAACATACAGGAGCTTCACAGCTCCTCTATGCACCATATCCCTGATATAGTGATATTTGATCTCTATGTGTTTCGACCTGTCATGAAACACTGGATTCTCGGACAGATTCACACAACTCTGGTTATCACAAAAGATACCAGTAGCATCCAACGGGAGATCAAATAACTCAGATAGTAGCTTCCATAGCCATACTGCCTCACAACTAGCTGAACAGGCTGCAACATACTCTGCCTCAGTTGTACTCAGTGCTATGCAGGACTGCTTCCTGCTAAACCAAGAGATCACACCTAATCCCATACTGAAGCAGCACCCAGATGTACTCTTCCTATCTATAGCACTGCCATCCCAATCTGAATCAACATAACCCTGCATATTAAACTTTTGATTCGCTTCATACTTGAGCCCATAATCCACTGTACCCTTTAGGTACCTCAGAACATGCTTTACAACAACCAGGTGAACACTCCTCAAATTTGTTAGGAACTGGCTCAATGTGTTCACAGCAAAGCAAATGTCTTGTTTCGTGTTCGTCAGGTACATCAAGGACCCAATCATCTGATGATACATAGAGACATCAACCGGCTCAGATGAAGCATCGCATAGAAGCTTTAGATTCGATGCCATAGGTGTGGCCATGTCCTTACAATCCATCATCTCGAATCTCTTCATGATATCTACTGTGTACTTCCTTTGACCAAGGAAGATTCCACCTGCACTCTGCCACACCTCCATACCTATGATATAATGCATCATTCCCAAATATTTCATATCGAACTCAGTAGCAAGCTTCCTCTTAGTATCTGCAATCAATCTGTCATCTCCTGTTATAAATAAGTCATCCACATACAGGAGTAGAACCACAGGATTTTCTTCTTCAACCTTGTAGTAAAGGTTGGAATCTGCTTTACTCTTGGTAAATCCCAAACTAGATAGGAAACTGTCCATCCTACCATACCAAGTTCTGGGAGCTTGTTTCAAGCCATACAAGGCTTTCTTTAATTTGCACACATATACTTCGAAAGCGACTGGCTGCTCCACATATACTTCTTCTTCAACTACACCATTCAAGAAAGCAGTCTTGACATCCATCTGGTGTATTTTCCATTTCATCGTTGCAGCCAGGGCAAGTATTGTTCGGATGGAAGTATACCTGGCTATAGGTGCAAAAGTTTCTTCATAATCTATTCCCTCTTTCTGAGAGAAGCCACGAGCTATGAATCTTGCCTTATATTTCTCCACAACGCCATCTACAGCATGCTTGATTTTGTAAATCCATTTGGAAGTCACAACAGACTTCTCTTTAGGTCTTGGGACAACATCCCAAACATCATTCTTCATTATTGATTGATATTCCTCAACCATGGCATCCTTCCATTCTTTCTTTTCTGCTGCTTCTTCATAACTGGAAGGCTCTTTGTTCATAATGTCACAGAGTAAAGCAACATAGCTGGTATGTGATCTGGTCCTCTTCTTTGCTCTGTGTTCCTCTTCTGGAATGCCAAATCTTTCGACATTTTGAATGAGCTCTCTAGACCATGCAGGTTTCCTCTTGTGAGAGTTATCCTCACGGGGTGGATCTACAGGTTCTTGCGGATCTTCAAAATCACGAACAACTTCTGGAACTGCTTCAGTCATGGTAGTGTCTTGAAATCTAGTTTCTTTAGGTTCTTCATAAACTTCGATCAGTGCCTTCCTTGATTTGATGAATGCTGAGTTCTCATCAAATGTCACATCCCTGCTGACATCAATCTTCTTGAACCTTGGAAAGTATATTCTGTAAGCCTTCGAGCTTTCACTGTAACCCATAAAGATACCCTTCTTTCCTGAAGGATCTAGTTTGGTCCTCTTTTCCTTTGGGACATGAGTGAATACTGGACAACCAAATATTCTGAGATGGCTGACTTCAGGTTTCTTACCAGAAAAGACCTCTTCTGGTGTCTTCTTGTCCAATATCTTGTGGGGTGTTCTGTTCTGCACATATACAACTATTCTAGCTTCTTCTACCCATAGATGCATAGGTAGATCCTAGTCATGGAGCATTTCTCTTGCTGCTTCCATGATTGTTCTGTTCTTCCTTTCTGCAACTCCATTCTGTTGTGGATTGTAAAGAGCAGTCAACTCTCTCTTAATCTCTGAATCACTCCAAAGCTTCTTGAAGTCACTTGAGGTGAATTTTCCACCATTATCAGATCTGAATATTTTGATCTTCTTGTCAGTTTGATTCTCCATCAAGGTTTTGAATTCCTTAAACTTATCAAAGACCTCATCTTTGTTCTTCAAGAAGTATACCCAAGTCTTTCTGGAGAAGTCATCAATAAATGAGACATAGTAAACATACCCACTTAGAGAACTGGATGACATAGGACCACAGACACCTGAGTGGATGATTTCCAGGATGTCTTTTGCCTTGCTTTCACTGCTTGGGAAATCCTTCTTAATGTTCTTACCTTTTGCACATCTGTTGGAAACACCTTCATGTTTGGTCTTGATTTCAGGAAGACCCTCTACAGCCTTGCTTGCAATTGGAAGTGCTCTATAGTGCAAATGAGCAATTCTTCTATGCCAAAGTTCACTTGGCTCCATGGATTCACGTACCATGGCATGCTCAGGTTGTCCCTTCAATTTATACAAACCTCCCTCTTGCTTCCAATCACTACTGCATCATCTATGTTCTTTCCCTTTGGACACATTAGGACTTGGCCATCCACAAATGCAATCCTCATGCCTTTTCCATCCAATGCAGAGATGGAGAGTAAGTTCTTCTTGAGCCCAGCTACATAAAGAACTTCTTTCATCTTCAAAGACTTTCCAGAATCTAGGTTGTAGGAGGTTTCACCACTTCCTTTGATTGGGTATTGATAATTATCCCCAAGTTTCACCTTATGGGGTGATTCATGTTCAGATAGATTCACAAAAGATTCCTTAAACCCAGTCATGTGTTTGTAAGCCCCACTATCAATCAACCAATGATTACAACCATGGGAGGTGGTACTTGTGAGAGCAGAGATCAGAACATACTCTTCTTCACTTGATGAGTTATCATCACTTTCTTCCCTAGCCTTCTTCTTGGGTGGTTCATCATCCTCGGCATCATGAGCATGAAACCTTTTTTTGCTGCCCTTCTTCTTCTTGTTGGAGTTGTTGTTGTCCTTCTTGTTCTTGGGACAATTTATGGCAATATGTCCTTTCTCATTACAGGTGAAGAATATTCTTCTTTCTTTGAAGTTATGTGAAGATTTCTTGGAGTGAGATGGCTCTCTCTTGGACTTCCCTTTCTTGGTGTGAGCTGTGAGAGGTTGATCTTCATTCCCCATCTTTTCTTCTCGTGCCACAAGCCTTGCTTCTTCTTGTGAAAATTCTTCCAGCGGTCTACTAAAGGAAATCAACTTCTTTCTTGCACAAATTCCTTGAATGAAGGAGTCCCATGACCTAGGTAAGCCATTAAGAGTGGTCACCATTCTCTACCATTCCATCCACTACCTCTAGTTGTTCCTTGATCTGGGAGACTCTTGAAAAATAAGATTGAATGGTTTCTCCATTCTGAAACTTTACCCCTTACAATTGGTTCCGCAGGGTCATCTTTCGATTTATGTTCTTCCCTTCAAATAGCTTGGTCAAAGAGTCAAACATCTCTTTGGGTGTCTTTAGAGAAGACACATGGGGTATGAGATGGTCTTTGATAGAATCAACAATGATTCTTTTTTGCTTGACCAAGTTCTTCTTATGCAATACTTTAGCCTCTTCATCCTCTGGGATAGGGATGTCTTCTTTTATATATGAGTCCAACTCATTCTATTCCAGGATTAACCCAATCCTATACTTCCAAGCTCGGAAGTTATTAGCCCCTTCAAGCTTATTCTCAAGCTTGTTGTGGTGAGACACCTTAAAGAGTACTTCAAATGGAAATAGAAAAGATTTAGGTCTTACCACTTGAAATGTTGAAAACTGGATCTGGTCCTGGATTAGGGTTTGTCGAAAAAACCCTAAAAATTCAAAATGTGAATTTCAAATTTCTGAAACGATAGAAAGATGCGCCTTGATGAGGTGATCATCCTGGTGCATTCATAATTTGAGATCAGCAAAGATTTACCCTTTAGATTTGTCTTTTTGTCCTCCTGCGTTCACCACGGAGAGCCCTAAATTAGGGTTTGAGTTTCCTAGAGATCTACCCAGCCAAAAATCTCGATCCAAAGCTATAAATTTTGATTTTTACAAGGCGCTTCCAGCTATGTCTTCAGATTTCAGAAATTCCTATTTTTGTGGAAACCCTAATTTTTAGGGCCAAATCTGAAAAAGCTCAGAATTGAATTCTGATTGGACAGATAGATGCACCTTGATGAGTAGAGTCAATCTACTATACTTCTTTTCCAAAATTTGTGGAGAGAAACCCAATAAACAAGAAACTCAAGTTTTCGTCATTGCAAAATGTCTTCTTCTCATGCTAGATCAGATTTCGTGTTAAATTTTGAGCATTAATTCACAATACTCTAGGATCTTTACTGAGAGAATAACATATATAGTATATCAATGCATGACAATCACAATAAGTATGACAAGCATCACAAGAATCAAAAGCATAAGAGACAAGAGACACAGAGTTTCCGTGGGGAAAACCCTAAGGTGAAAAACACCACAACTTCCTCAAAGATAGAGAGAGAAATGGCTCAACCAAAGTACAACCAAAATACACTGAGATAGTCTCCTAGTAGCAGATAATCCTCATGCTCACTAGTGTGCCACTTTCTGAGTGAGAGAGATGTACTTTTCCGAATGATCTAAATAGAGATCACCTGATCTCTATTTATACTAACATGTTTGCCCAATGTCCTTATGGGGCCGACTTGTCTAGCTAGGTACATCCACATTATAATATATATATTTCAGGGCCGACCCCACACATGGTGGTCTAATAACCCATCGGCAAGTACACACACTTGCGACACTTGTCAATCCACATGACGACACTTCATTATAGAGGAATGACACATCTCTTATAAGGGTACAATAAATATATATAAAATACATAGATGAAATACATTCCGAAGTTACATATACATCAACACTTTACGAAATACATTCTCTCGTTGTTTTATCTCTCAGGGTTTTAACCTGTATTTTCATGCTGTAGCCCTTCACCTTGCTGGACGGTAATAATAATAAGTACTGGCAAATTTAGTGTTGACGTATCCCAAGTTGGGGTAAACCACGATACATCTGTGTCTCTCTTGTAATGTGTGTGTGAATATATTTGCACTTTTGTTTATTTGTATTGCTCTGTGATCCTGTTTCTCTAATAGGAAGGGTTGCCTCGGGCTGGACCAATGATTGCTTTGAGTTTATGGGTTTCGAAATGTAATAATGAGATGTAGTGAAATGAAACTACTGTGTAATTTCTATGGGGATTTAGAAGATCATTTTTATTACTTGCCTGATGCTTTCTGACTAGTGTACTCTGGTTTTGATGGCCATTGTTGGCACCTTTGTTGTAGTTTTTGTGTCTGCATGAACTTGAGGTTTTACACAAAGAATTCCTTCTTGTATATTTATGGTGTGAAAATAAAAACTACAGTGTTTCAAAACTAGTTCCTATCAGTGTAACTTTTTTTTAAGAGAACGAAATGACTCAGCTGAGGAGTATTATGTTTGTTGTAATGATTTCTCATTTCAATTATAAATCTGTTTGTTTATAATTTTTTATGTGGGATGTAAATGAAAGTGTCAGGGTTTCACAATGATACTATACTTTTGCTGTAGATAGCAATCAAGAACCCTGTCGTTTTATCTTTGCCTATGTTTTTGAATTGATAGGCTCTATGTTGGATTTTACTGTAGCGACTTCGTTTAAAAAGAAGGAAGGATAACGACCAAGTGGGCATCCTATAGATTTTGTTGTTGCTATTAATTCTTTGGCCAGTCATCATTCTAGAATTATATGTTTGATGTCGATACCCAAATTCTAGTTTTATGAAAGTGTGGGTCTGTAGCTACAGCTACGTGTTCGATGTGTTTTGGAAAAAGAAAGACCATGGGGTTCAACCCCTTAACCTGTGTTTTGATTTATATATATAAATAATGAAAATATGTGTGAATGTTTAATGTTCCCTTTGAAATTACTATTTTCATTTTCTGTGTGGCGTCTGCATTGTTCGGATTTAGATTTTCATTTTGGATTTGAAATAATGGTTTAGAATAGAAATAAATCTACAATACTTTGGTTAATAATAAAATATAAAAAAAGGATTTGTGTCTATCTAATCCCTATGATTCATTCTACAAGATCTCTGTAATACATGTATTTATCCTATCTAATAAATAACCAAGCTGTAATGGAAAATAATGAATGGTTAGTAGTACATTGTATATAAGATGTTGTCAGAATAAAAAGGGTACTGTCTGTTCAAACTTATAAGAAATACTAGTCTATAGGTTGTCTATGTAGATGTCTAGCACAGGCTAGTGGACTAGCCATGCTAGACATGCGACAATTATCATGGAGTAATTTTCTAGGGTTGGTAAGGTTTCTGAACATGAAGTTTGATATGCATTTAACCTTGGAAGCTGATGCCCAAAAGGCCCTTTGCTCCTTAAGAAAAGTATTGTTGTAGATGGTTTAAGGGAATTAAATTCTAAGTAAAAAGATAATCGAATTGTATCAAAAAAATATAGTGATTTGAAGAATTAATACCTGGTAGCTTGTAGGTTTCCCACCTTCTGTAGTAACCTGAAAACTCTATCAATTAATTAGTGGAAAACACTACTATGTTCAGCTGACCTGATTAGAAGGATTCATTGACTAGATAACTTTGGGGCTACCACGTTCCTCCCAACCATGATCCTACAACCATTCCTAGTTCAGTATGGATCCCCCCGAGCTGGTTCCGACATGCAAATTGAGAGATAAAGGCCCTAGGTTCACTGCTGGTTCAAATCTGAAAATTTATGTGAAAGGCTTCACTTCTTCGAGCATAAAATTCTCTTTGATTCTATAAGAGAATTATCATAAAAGATAATCCCCCAAACTTTGGGGCCTGTCCTGTTTATGTAGGGAAATCTTGAATTAGGGCTCTTCAAATAGTTGGTTTCTTTAAATTAAATAAATTAATTTTTTAAAAGATATTTGTGTAATTAATTACTAGTTCTTTTGGAACTAGGACTTTTCAAATTGTTTAACTAAAGTGCTTTTGATTTAAGCCTTTTTATAATTTGTGATAAACTTTATATTTCAATTTATTTATTAATGCATCATTGATTTATTAAATCAATGCATCAACTATATAAAATAATTGTATTTTATAAATAAATAATAACAACATTATTATTAAAGATATTAATAATAATATTATCCTTGAGGCTTTTATGCATGTAAACCCTAGAAGACTACTAGTAGTTAATTCATGCTTTAAGTGGTGGTGTTTATCTTTTATTTAATTAGGTATCTTCACATGCTACTTCTTTTAATATTTTAAGGATAAGGTCCACTTCTTTGGAAGGTCTCAGTAATCTAGGATAGGCACCTCTAGTCTCTCCCTTTGCATGTCAGATTCTTTCGTTTTAACATGGTAGTTCCCACAGTAGTTGATGATAGATATAATAAGATTTATTTAAACAATTCAAATAGTTGTGATACAAACATAAGTGCTATTCAGAGTCCTTTCGACTCAACA
Source organism: Larix kaempferi (assembly GCA_027924585.1). NCBI lineage: Eukaryota > Viridiplantae > Streptophyta > Pinopsida > Pinales > Pinaceae > Larix > Larix kaempferi. The sequence continues at coordinate 1,257,092 of BSBM01000450.1, read as the reverse complement.
CTTGAGATCTAGTAACCCCGAGTGCTCTTCAGAGCCTTTTAACTCAACATTCTCACATGGGCGTTACGCTAGTGGAATTCCAAAGCCTCTGCTCAACACTAGAGCTAGAATGTGGTTGTGAGGCGCATCTACAATATTTAAGTGGCCTCGGATCCGGTATTCATTTTCTTTCAAGCTTGGAGTGCTCCAGGTCTTATGCCCAACAATCAATGTACATAAGGGCTTATGCCTGACACATAATAAGAGTCCTTTAGATACATCGGGGCTTAGGCCCAGTATATAGGTCATTCGTGTGTTTCTAAGTCCATGCTCAAAACACTATATGATCATCCATATGAATCATGCTCTGCACAACATAATGTAACAAAAGAAGTAATCTCAGTATATTATAAATTGTAACCAAATCACATAATAAAACATAACTTTATCCATTTGTGCTTTCCTTCCCAATATATAATAAAAAACGAAACAATCAGGGTACATGCCCAATATATCAACTCATGAAAGAATAAATCAAAACATGCTAGGGCTTATGCCCAATAATAAATCACATATGCTGGGGCTGTGAGCCCAATATAACATAGAAAATAGCCAGTCCAAAATTCAGGATATTACATCCCTCCCTGCTTAGAACAACACCGTCCTTGGTGTTCTAGGGACTAGAGATAAACTCATGAAATAAGGCAGGGTAAGCATTTTTCATGGTGTCTTCATTTTCCCATGTGGCCTCCTCGGGCCCAAAGTTCTTCCATTTCACTTTCAGCTAGATGATTTTCCTCCTCCTAAGTTGTACCTCCCTCTTGGTGGGGTTGTTCATGACATACATTCTAAGCATGTCCTCGAGGATTTGGTTTACTCTTTTTGTTTGTTCATTGGTTTGGGGGTGGTATGTGGTACTAAACTGTAATTGTGTCTCCAACCTGGAGAACAATGCTCTCTAGAAATTGCTAGTGAACTTCATGTCTCGATCGGAAATAACTGCTTTGGGTATCCCGTGTAGCCGAAAAATCTCCTTTAGGAAGATTTCTGTGATGTGTTCTTCCTTGTACGTAGATTTTACTAGTGTGAAATGTGCCACTTTCGACAATTTATCTACTACTACGAAGATGGAGTCATTTTGTTTCTTACTCTTGGTTAGGCCCATGATGAAATCTAGACTGATGACCTCCCACTTCCATTCTGGGATGGGTAAAGGTTGTAGTAATCCGGAGAGGTGTTGTTGTTATGCCTTAACCAATTTACATTCTTAGCATTTAGCGATAAACAAAGCGATTTCAGCTTTTAACTTAGGCCAAAAGAAATGTTTCTTTACTGCCGATATCATCTTTTGATATCTCGAGTGTCCCGAATACGGTTTCTGATGGAACTCAGTGAGGTGTGGTTGGTCAAACAAGTATTTTAGACTCATGTGGTCCATCTTTAATAGGAATTTCTTTCTCATGAGGTAATGTCTTCACATCTTTAAGGTGTGGAATAATGGCGACTAACTTGAGGTCATGCGTGGGATAGTTCTTCTCATGTTCTTTCAACTTCCTTGACTCATAGCAGATTACAAAGTCATCCTGCATAAGAACTCCACTGAGTCCTTCCTTACTTGCATTGGTAGAAACTACGAAATCCCCATTGGAGTCAGCAATTCGTAGTATTGGTGTGCTAATCAGAAGTTGTTTCAACTTTTGAAAAATTTCTTCTCACTTAGCCGTCCAAATGAACTTACTGGTCCTCTTTTGTAGAGCGGTCATAGGATAAGCGATCTATGAGAAGTTCTCAATGAACTTTCGATAATACCCAGCTAAACCTAAGAATGATCGTATGTCGAAACTACAAGTAGGTGTGAGCCAATCCTCAATAGCTTTAACCTTTACAGGGTCAACTGCAATTCTCTTCTCCGATATGATGTGTCCTAGGTATTATATCTGAGGTCCGTAGAAATCACACTTACTAAACTTTGCGTATAGTTGATGTTCTCGTAGTATCCGTGAAACTAGTCGGAGGTGTTCCTCATGTTCTTCTTCATTCTTGGAATAGCTCAGAATATCGTCCATGAAGACTAGAACAAACTTGTCAAGGTATTTACTAAAGATGTTGTTCATCATGCACATAAAGTTGGCAGGTGCATTTGTCAATCCGAAAGGAATTACTACAAACTCATAGTTGCCGTATCAAGTTCGAAAGGCGGTCTTACTGATGTCTTCATAACGGATTCTCACATGGTGATATCTGAACTGTAGGTCGATCTTTGCGAAGATCTTCGCTCCTCCGACTGGATCAAACACGTCATCGATACTAGGGAGTGGGTAACGGTTCTTGATGGTTAACTTGTTGAATTGATGGTAATCGATGCACATACGCATCGTTCTGTCCTTTTTCTTGACAAAGAGTATTGGTGCTCCCCAAGGAGACACACTCAGTCAAATGTATCCCCTTGTCTAGTAGTTATTGTAATTGTATCTTGAGCTCCACCAATTCTGGTGTTCTCATACGGTAAGGAGCCCTAGGGACTGGCACTAATCCAGGTGCTAGCTCTATGGAAATGTCTAAGTCCCGTTTGGATGGTAACCATGGTATTTCTTTGGGAAATACATCCCTGAATTCTACTAGTACTATAAAATATTTGATTTTTTGTTCTCTATCGGCATCTACAATTTGAAGGTGGATTGCAAAGAGTTTACAACCCTTTCTTAAGTATTTCTTTGCTTGCAATGCAAATATCTGTCATACTGATACTTACATAGGTATACCTTGGATTGTCCTATGATTCCCTTGACTATCTATGCATAGGATTTCTTTGTTTAATCAATCCAACAAGGCATGATGTTCTTCTAACCAATCCATGCCTATTATTACATCATAAGACCCTAGCGGTAAGATGTTTAAATCTACCCTAGTCGGAAAACCATTTAAATCTAACTCACAACCGTTAACTAGTTCGGGAACCTTTCGTTTGGTACCGGTGGTTAGTTGTACTAGCCATGGTGCCTTGTGATTTTCTCGGTTTAACTTGCAAGTTTCTACTATGTTAGGGGAGATGTAGCTTCTGCAAGAACCAGGGTCTATTAAAATTGAAACTGATGTACTTGAGATCTTACCCTCAATCTCTACCATAGTGGCCTGGTGATCTACTTGCCAACCATCGAGTGCAGCATAAATTCTTGGTGTTCTTGCCACATCCCCTATTGTCGATTCAGCTTATATGTTGTGTAATACTCCATCCTTCTTGTTGGGACAGTCTCGGAAATACTAGGGTCCCTTGCATTTCCAGCAAGTGATAGTGGGTGGAGTAGTTTTTGCACCTTTGTTGAAGGCTAGCCTGTTATGCTGTGGTACAGGAACATTTGACCATGGAGGAGGCTGGTTGAAACCCCTTTTTGGTAGGAAACTATTGTTTTGTTTCCGGTAAGGAAGTGTCCTAAAACCTGGCCTTTTTTTGTCTTAAAAGGTTCTAAACCTGTCTCTGTTTCTATTTATGTGGTCATTTTTTCGTTATCCATGTTCATAGTAGAGTCGGGCTTTGTGTAAGGTCACGTCTAGAGTTTTGGGAATGTCAAATTCAATCTTTTCTCTAAAGTTTGGTGGTATACATCCCATAAATTGTTGTATCTTGACCTTTTCATCTTGTACGTAAGGGACATAATGTAGCAGGTCTAAAAATATATTGATGAAAGCTTCCATTATCATGGAGCCCATTTTCAGTTCATGGAATTCTTTGATTTTCTTGTCGAAGAATCTTTTAGAAATGTACTTGTCCTAAAATATTATGCTGAAAGTATCCCATGTTATGTTTATTAACTCTTGTCCCTCAGTGTGTTTCAAGTCCCACCACCATCTCACTACTTTACAATTCAGGTTGTAGATGGATAGTTGGGCTTGCATTTCACTGGAATAATTATGAACTTTGAAATACTTATTCATTCCTAGTATCCACTCTTAAGCCTTCTCCCCATAGTTGATTTCTCCGTCATATATTGGGGCTTTAATCTTTATGAATTCTCCTTGTAGATTGTAATCACTTCCCCCCCTCTTCTTGCAAGGAGGTGATGAGCCATCATTGTTGGAAGATCTCTTACAGTCCCCTTCTGTCGATTCAGGTATGTGTTCTTCTTTCCTTTCTTCTCTAGAACTGGCATATTTATTTGTGTGACAACTTCCTGTTTTGCCCATTTTTGTGTCAACTGAGAGTGAGGGTAGCCTGTGGGGATTTTCCCCGGTTAAGCATTGAAGTAAGGCTTCATTTATAGCTTGTTTCTCTCGTCTTTCTTGCATGTTATCATCTTTGAAACTTTGGAAATATTCCCATGGATTCTGCATAGACTTCATCAAATCAGAGTTTAACTCCACCACAATTTCTTGCTCTTGTGGGGGAGAGTTAAAATTTTTGTGTATGCCGCTTCCCTATCATGCATTCATTTTTTAGACGATGTTTGTACCTAGAATTTATAGAAGTATCTGTTTGCAAAAATAAAAATTGGTTAGTTCATTTTCACATAAAACATAATAAAATTTCTAAATAAAGTTTTCTGTTTTTCTGTGTATCTGCAACGGATGTTTTGTAATGAGCCCAATAGGTCACTTAGTTTTTGTAACTTGGCTCTGATACCACTTGTAATATCCCTTAAAATAGAAAAAATTAAAAAAAAAATTCATTACTGCAACAACCGCCATCTAAAGATGAAGAGTTCATAATTTTAACTCTAATACTGAGAAACTACTTTGGTATTTGTTTGCGACATCTAAGAGTTTATGTTTTTCTAAACAAGTGAGTCTTACTTGTTTAAATATTTGTTTCTACGGAAGTGATGTGGTGAAAAAGGAACATGGATTTCTAAAGTATGCTTGGAATGCTAGAGTAATAATTGACCTACTCCTTACAACTAAGGTCCAGATGCATGTTATAATTGTAAACTGTTTAAATGAAATTATATGAATATAATTATGAATGTATAAATGATCCTTCAGGTGATATGATGATAAGAGGTTGAGTCTTATAAGGGGACCTTGGTAACAATCAAGGTGAAATAAATACCTCGACAGGGTTGCCGAGAGGTAAGAGCACTCTCGGGAGAGTTCTGGACTTACTTATCCTTTTTACTAATATAACATTTTCATGTTTTTTGTTTGCATGTATTCATCCTGTGACAATTCTACCCTAGAGGATCTATCCATACTCCACCAAATGTTAAGTTTACAAGGTAAAGGTTAAGTGTTATGGTCAAGTCCTTAATGGATAGACTATTATACAACTGTTAAGGTCCCAAAGGGGTTTGCTAATGTAATTTTAAGGTAGGGAGACCTTTGTAACAACACATGTGTACCGAGCCAATCATGGCTATTATCACACGACGCAAACTATATTCTTCCATGAAAATTTGAGTCTCCATTAAAGCAGGGTTTGGTGCAACATTAACTACACCTCAACATATAGTGGATGACAGGCTGTCTAGTGAGGGTTCGTAACGATTTGGGGTTTTCCTTGGTCATGTCCTCTGCGTTTTCATTTGTAACCTCAGCTCTGCTCTGTATTGCGTTTTTGGAGGGCATTTCGTGCCTTGACCTGAGCTACGCTCATGGTCAATGCACTTTGACGTTTTCTCGGATGGTGAGGTGAAGAATGCGATACTCTTCTTCGGTATGTAGAACTATAAGCGTTGCTTTACGAAATACATTTTCTCGTTGTTAATTCTCTCAGGGTTTTAACCTAGATTTTCATGTTGGTTTGACAAGTAGTTCCTGCGAAGGTCTTTGCATGGGTTGTTGTGGATGTTTCAAGACTTTAGATGATGTGGGCATTAGTAATGGTAAGTCCAGCTGCATACCCATGTGCTCTGCCCTCTTACATCTGTTAAATTTTGAGCATTAATTCACAATGCTCTAGGATCTTCACTAAGAGAATAACATATACGGTATATCAATGCATAGCAATCACAATAAGCATGAAACGCATCACAATAATCAAGAGCATGAGAGACAAGAGACACAGAGTTTCCGTGGGGAAAACCCTAAGGTAAAAAACCCCACAACTTCCTCAGAGATAGAGAGAGCAATGGCTCAACCAAAGTACAACCAAAATACACTTGAGATCATCTCATAGTAGCAGATGATCCTCCTCCTCACTAGTGTGCCACTTTTTGAGTGAGAGAGATATGACTTTCCGAATGATCTAAATAGAGATCTCCTGATCTCTATTTATACTAACCTGTTTTCCCAATGACCTTATGGGGATGACTTGTATAGCTAGGTACATCCACAATATAATATATATTTCAGGGCCGGCCCCACACATGGTGGTCTAATAACCCATCGGCAAGTACACACACTTGTGACACTTGTCCATCCACATGACGACACTTCCTTATAGAGGAATAACACATCTCTAATAAGGGTACAATAAATATATATGAAATACATAGATGAAATACATTCCGAAGTTACATATACATCAGCACTCCCTCTTAACTCGGAAGGTATTTCTCAACATAGATCTGCTAGACAAGTCTTCTTCTCGGGATCATCATCATTGATGCATCGTCATCATCATTGTCACTACTGCTGCTATCTCAACCAATCTCTGACTCTACTCGTCATAGGAAGTTCCACAGATCCAGTCCTTTTTCATACTGGATGTAGGCCCACCACCTGTAGGTCTTCGTCATCACCTGCCATACTGTGGAAATCTCAGGACTTATTACGTGTGTCACAAAATTTGAAAAGAGTCTCTTGACTAGCAAGAACCCTAAAGAGCATCTGAGGCCTTTTTCATCCTGTCCAGATCTCCAGGACTTATTACATCTGACCCCACCACAAAACCTCGAAAGAGAATCCCAGGACTAATTACGAGCACACAGCTCAACCTATCGGATCTCCCAGGGCACAAATTACATGTGGTCACCACAAAACCTCAAAAGAGCATCCCAGGACTGATTACGAGCACAAGGCTCAACCTATCGGATCTCCAAGGGCACAAATTACATGTGGTCACTACAAAACCTCAAAAGAGCATCCCAGGACTGATTACAAGCACATGGCTCAACCTATCGGATCTCCTAGGGAACAAATTACATGCCATAGGACAAAACCTCGAAAGAGCATCTGCCAGATATCCCAGGGCACAAATTACATGCCATAGGAAAAACCTCGAAAGACTATCTACAGATCTCCCAGGGCACAAATTATATGTCCTCCCAAGAAAAACCTTGAAAGAGTATTTGCCAGATATGCTAGGGTACAAATTACATGCCATAGGCAAAACCTTGAAAGACTATCTGCAAATCTCCCAGGGCACAAATTACATGCTTATCTGCACAACCTGTTCCACGGCCACAGAGTATCAACCTGATACTCACCATACATCATCCTATCACATGTCATATGGAGCAACATCCTGAAGCTCGTCATCCATGATCATCCTGATCATACAATGCATCTACCTTATGCATACCAAGTATCTACCTGATACATATCATCATACATGATCCACCTAATACAAATATAAATACATGATACATATCAACATACATGATCTACCTAATCATACAATGTATCCACCTGATACATATAGAGATACATGGTCCAAGCATCCAACATGATGCATATACAAAATACATACACATGATCCAACCGATCATATCCAACATCCAACATGATGTGTACATACATATAAATGATCCAACTAATCATATCCAACATCCAACATGATGCATACATACATATAAATGATCCAACTGATCATATCCAGCATCCAACATGATGCATACATACATATAAATGATCCAACTGATCATATAAAGCAGAAACCAGAACATCATCTTGATGCTCATCATCCAGCGCTTACATCCACATCCATGTGAAGGATCCTCCTTCCAAAATGCTTGGAATGGCTTCAGCAAATGTGTCCATCACTTCTTCCTCGAAGTGTCATCAATCTGAAGAACACCAAGCCTTTCCCTGAAGTACTCGAACTTCACCCTGGCTAGTGGCTTTGTCAGCACATCTGCAATCTACTCGTCTGTCGCAACGTACAGGAGCTTCACAGCTCCTCTTTGCACCATATCCCTGATATAGTGATATTTGATCTCTATGTGTTTCGACCTATCATGAAACACTAGGTTCTCATATAGCTTCACACAACTCTGGTTATCGTAGAATATACCAGTAGCATCCAATGGGAGATCAAATAACTCAGACAATAGCTTCCATAGCCATACTACTTCACAACTAGCTGAATAGGATGCAACATACTCCCCCTTAGCTGTACTCAGTGCTACGCAGGACTGCTTCCTGCTAAACCAAAAGGTCACACCTAATCCCATACTGAAGCAACACCCAGATGTGCTCTTCCTATCTGCAGCACTGCCAGCCCAATCTAAATCAACATAACCCTATAGGTTAAACTTTTGATTCACTTCATACTTGAGCCCATAATCCACTGTACCCTTCAGGCACCTCAGAACATGCTTTACAACAACCAGATGAACACTCCTCAGATCTGTTAGGAACTGACTCAATGTGTTCACCACAAAGCAAATATCTAGTCTCGTGTTCGTTAGGTACATCAAGGACCCAATCATCTGACGATACATAGAAACATCAACCGGCTCAGATGAAGCATCACATAGAAGCTTCATATTTGATGCCATAGGTGTGGCCATGGCCTCGCAATCCATCATCCTGAATCTCTTCAGGATATCTACTGTGTACTTCCCTTGACCAAGGAAGATCCCACCTGCACTCTACCACACCTCCATACTTAGGAAATAATGCATCATTCCCAAATCTTTCATATTGAACTCAGCAACAAGCTTTCTCTTAGTATCTGCAATCAATCTGTCATCTCCTGTTACAAATAAGTCATCCACATATAGGAGTAGAATCATAGGATTCCCTTCCTCAACCTTGTAGTAGAGGTTGGAATCCGCTTTACTCTTGGTAAAGCCCAAACTAGATAGGAAACAATCCATCCTACCATACCAAGTTATGGGAGCTTACTTCAAGCCATACAAGGCTTTCTTCAATCTGCACACATATGACTCCATGTCATGTATTTCAAAACCGAGTGGCTGCTCCACATATACTTCCTCTTCAACTACACCATTCAATAAAGTAGTCTTGACATCCATCTAGTGTATTTTCCATTTCATTGCTGCAGCCAGGGAAAGTACTGTTCTGATGGAAGTATACCTGGCTACAGGTGCAAAAGTTTCTTCATAATCTATTCCCTCTTTCTGAGAGAAGCCACGAGCTACGAATCTTGCTTTGTCTTTTTCTACACGGCCATCTGCAGCATGCTTGGTTTTGTAGATCCATTTGGAAGTCACAACAAACTTCTCTTTATGTCTTGGGACAACATTCTAAACATCATTCTTCATTATTGATTGGTATTCCTCAACCATGGCATCCTTCCATTCTTTCTTTTCCGCTGCTTCTTCATAACTGGAAGGTTCTTTGTTCATAATGTCACAGAGTAAAGCAACATAGCTGGTATGTGATCTAGTTCTCTTCTTTGCTCTGTGTTCTTCTTCTGGAATGCCAAATCTTTCTGCATCTTGAATGAGATCTCTAGCCCATGTAGGTTTCCTCTTGTGAGAGTTATCCTCATGGGGTGGATCTACAGGTTCTTGCGGATCTTCAAACTCACGAACAACTTTTGGAACTACTTCAGTCATGGTAGTGTCTTGAAATCTAGTTTCCTTAGGTTCTTCATAAATTTTGATAGGTGCCTTCCTTGATTTGATGAATGCTGAGTTTTCATCAAATGTTACATCCCTACTGACATCAATCTTCTTGAACCCTGGAAAGTATATTCTGTAAGCCTTCGAGCTTTCACTATAACCGACAAAGATACCCTTCTTTCCTGAAGGATTTAGTTTAGTCCTCCTTTCCTTTGGGACATGAGTGTATACTGGACAACCAAATACTATGAGATGGCTGACTTCAGGTTTCTTACCAGAAAATACCTCTTCTGGTGTCTTGTTGTCCAATATCTTGTGGGGTGTTATGTTCATCACATATACAGCTGTTCTAGTTGCTTCTGCCCATAGATGCATAGGTAGATCCTGGCCATGCAGCATTTCCCTTGCTGCTTCCATGATTGTTTTGTTCTTCCTTTCTGCAACTCCATTATGTTGAGGATTATAACAAACAGTCAGCTCCCTCTTAATCCCTGAATCACACCAAAGCTTCTTGAAGTCTCCTAAGGTGAATTCTCCACCATTGTTGGATCTAAATGTTTTGATTTTCTTGTCAGTTTGATTCTCCATCAAGGTTTTGAATTCCTTGAACTTATCAAACACCTCATCTTTGTTCTTCAAGAAGTATACCCAAGTCTTCCTAGAGAAGTCATCAATAAATGAGACATAGTAGACATACCCACTTAGAGAACTGGATGACATAGGACCACATACATCTGAGTGAATGATTTCCAGGATGTCTTTTGCCTTGCTTTCACTGCTTGGGAAAGCCTTCTTAATCTTCTTACCTTTTGCACATCCTTTGCAAACACCTTCATGTTTGGTCTTGATTTCAGGAATACCCTCTACAGCCTTGCTTGCAATTGGAAGTGCTCTATAGTGCATATGAGCAAGTCTTCTATGCCAAAGTTCACTTGGCTCCATGGATTCATGTACCATGGCATGTTCAGGTTGTCCCTTAAATTTTTACAAACCTCCCTCTTGCTCTCCAATCACTACTGCATCATCTATGTTCTTTCCCTTTGGCCACATTAGGACTTGGCCATCTACAAATGCAACCCTCATACCTTTTTCATCCAATGCAGAGATGGAGAGTAAGTTCTTCTTGAGCCCAGTTACATAAAGGACTTCTTTCATCTTCAAAGATTTTCTAGAATCTAGGTTGTAGGAGGCTTCACCACTTCCTTTGATTGGGTATTGATAAACATCCCCAAGTTTCACCTTATGGGGTGATTCATGTTCAGATAGATTCACAAAAGATTTCTTAAATCCAGTCATGTGTTTGGAAGCCCCACTGTTAATCAACCAAACAATACAACAATGGGAGATAGTACCTGTGAGAGCAGAAATTAGAAGATATTCTTCTTCACTTGGTGAGTCATCATCACTCTCACTTTCTGCCCTAGAATTCTTCTTTGGGGGTTCATCATCTTCGGCAGCATGAGCATGATATCTTCTTTTGTAATTCATCTTCTTCTTATTGAAGTTGTTGTTGTTGTCTTTATTTTTCTTGGGACAATCTGAAGCAAAGTGTCCCTTCTCATTGCAATTGAAGCATCTGAGATATTTCTTATCTTTATGATAATGGTGGTGTGAGAATCTCCTGTTATGAGATGATTCTTCTTGGACTTGCCTTTCCTAGCATGTGCAGTGAGAGCTTGATCTTGATTTCCCATCTTTTCTTCTCGGGCCAGAAGCCTAGCTTCTTCTTGAGATCATTCTTCCCGTAATATGTTGAAGGAGATCAACTTCTTCCTTGCACAAATTCCTTGAATAAAGGAATCCCATGACTTGGGTAGGCCATTTAGAGTGGTCATCACCACTTCACCATTCTCCACCATTTCATCCACTGCTTTTAGTTGCTCCTTGATGTAGGAGACCCTTGAAAAATAAGATTGAATGGTTTCTCCATTTTGAAACTTTACTCCTTTTAATTGATTCCACAGGGTCATCTTCCGATTTATGTTCTTCCCTTCAAATAGCTTGGTCAAAGAGTCAAACATCTCCTTGGGTGTCTTTAGAGAAGACACATGGAGTATGAGATGGTCTTTGATAGAATCAACAATGATTCTCTTTGCCTTGACCAAGTTTTTCTTATGTAATACCTTAGCCTCTTCATCCTGTGGGATAGGGATGTCTTCTTTTACGTATGAGTCCAACTCATTCTCTTCCAGGATTAACCCAATCCTATACTTCCAAGCTCAGAAGTTATCAACTCCTTCAATCTTATCCTCAAGCTTGGTGTGGTGAGAAATATTAAAGAGTACTTCAAATGGAAATAGAAAATATTTAGGTCTTACCACTTGAAATGCTGAAAACTGGATCTGGTCCCGGATTAGGGTTTGTTGGAAAAACCCTAAAAATTTAAAATGTGAATTTCAATTTTCTGAAATGATAGAAAGATGCGCCTTGCTGAGTTGATCAGCCTGGTGTATTCAGAATTTGAGATCAACAAAGCTTTACCCTTCAGATCTGTCTTTTTGTCCTCCCAGGTTCACTAGGGAGAGCCCTGAATTAGGGTTTGAGTTTCCCAGAGATCTACCCAGCCAAAAATCTCGATCCAAAGCTCTAAACTTCGATTTTTTCAAGGAGCTTCCAACTATGTCTTCAGATTTTAGAAATTGAAATTTTTGTGTGAACCCTAATGTTTAGGGCCAAATCTGAAAATGCTCAAAATTGAATTCTGATTGGATAGATAGATTCTCCTTGATGAGTAGAGTCAATCTACTATACTGCTTTTACAAAATCTGTGGAGAGAAACTCAATAAATAAGAAACTCAAGTTTCTGTCACTGCAAAATATCTTCTTCTCAGGTTAGCTCTAATACCATGTTAAATTTTGAGCATTAATTCACAATGCTCTAGGATCTTCACTGAGAGAATAACAAATACAGTATATCAATGCATAGCAATCACAATAAGCATGACAAGCATCACAAGAATCAAAAGCATGAGAGACAAGAGACACAAAGTTTCCGTGGGGAAAACCCTAAGGTGAAAAACCCCACAACTTCCTCAAATATAGAGAGATCGATGGATCAACCAAAGTACAACCAAAACACACTTGAGATAGTCTCCTAGTAGCAGATAATCCTCCTCCTCACTAGTGCGCCACTTTCTGAGTGAGAGAGATATGACTTTCCGAATGATCTAAATAGAGATCTCCTGATATCTATTTTTACTAACCTGTTTGCCCAGTGACCTTATGGGGCCGACTTGTCTAGCTAGGTACATCCACAAGATAATATATATTTCAGGGGTGACCCCACACATGGTGGTCTAATAAACCATCGGCAAGTACACACACTTGCGACACTTGTCCATCCACATGACGACACTTCCTTATAGTGGAATAACACATCTCTAATAAGGGTACAATAAATATATATGAAATACATAGATGAAATACATTCCGAAGTTACATATACATCAACAAGATCTCTAGTGGGGTATTGTCTATTTCATTTTGTTTATGGGAGGCTTCGTCAGCCTTTTGGCTTATTGGTTCTATTTGCAACCTGGAAGTGTTGGTTGTGGAGCCTGATCTCCAGATTCAGAGATATTATTAGAGATATTATTATTCAGCTATGTTTGTACCCCATTTTTATATGATATGTAGGTGGACTGTACACTCACCCCAGCGGGGGGGTGTGGGGGGGCATCTCTCCCCCACGGGGTTGTTTTACAGGCTCATGGTTTTGGATAACCCATGGTATTTTCCCATTGTAGCACCCTTATAAAAGAATGACATTGTAATACGGCTAGGGAAATGATGTATTAGGTTTTATGCATTGTAAACATCTATGAGATTGGCAGAGAAACTGTGACACAGTGAAGAGGAAGTGCAATGGCTGTGCTCCAGGTTGTATCCCTTCACCTTGCTGGATGGTAATAATAATAAGGACTCAAAAATTTAGTGTTGACGTAGCGCAAGTTGGGGTGACAGAATACATCTGTGTCTCTCTTGTAATGTGTGTGTGATTATATTTGCATTTATGTTTATTTTTATTGCTCTACGATCCTGTTTCTCTAACAGGAAGGGTCGCCTCGAGCTGGACCAACGATTGCTTTGAGTTTATGGGTTTCGAAATGTAATAATGAGATGTAGTGAAATGGAACTACTGTGTAATTTCTATGGTTATTTAGAAGATCATTTTTATTACTTGCCTGATACTTTCTGACTAGTGTACTCTTGTTTTGATGGCCATTGTTGGCACCTTTGTTGTAGTTTTTGTGTCTGCATGAACTTGAGGTTTTACACAGAGAATTCCTTCTTGTATATTTATGGTGTGAAAATAAAAACTACAGCATTTCAAAACTAGTTCCTGTCAGTGTAACTTTTGTTTAAGAGAACGAAAAGACTCAGTCGAGGAGTATTATGTTTGTTGTAATGCTTTCTCATTTCGATTATAACTCTGTCTGTTTATAATTTTGGATGTGGGATGTAAATGAAAGTGTCAGGGTTTCACAATGATGCTATATTTTTGCTGTAGATAGCAATCAAGAACCCTGTGGTTTTATCTTTGTCTACGTTTTTGGATTGATAGGCTCTACGTTGGATTTTACTGTAGCGACTTCATTTAAAAAGAAGGAAGGATAACGCCCAAGTGGGCATCCTGTAGATATTGTTGTTGGTATTAATTCTTTGGCCAGTCATTATTCTAGAACTATATGTTTGATGTCGATACCCAAATTCTAGTTTTACGAAAGTGTGGGTCTGTAGCTACAGCTGCGTGTTTGATTTGTTTTGGCAAAAGAAAGACCATGGGGTTAGAACCCTTGACTTGTGTTTTGATTTATATATATAAATAATGAAAATATGTGTGAATGTTTAATGTTCCCTTTGAAACTACTATTTTCGTTTTCTGTGTGGCATCTGCATTTTTCGGATTTAGCATTTCATTTTGGATTTGAAATAATGGTTTAGAACATAAATAAATCTACAATACTTTGGTTAATAATAAAATATAAAAAAAGGATTTGTGGCTATCTAATCCCTATGATTCGTTCTACAATATCTATGTAATACATCTATTTATCCTATCTAATAAATAACCGAGATATAATGTAAAATAATGAATGGTTAGTAGTACATTGCATATAAGATGCTGTCAGAATAAAAAGGGTACTGTCTATTCAAACTTATAAGAAATACTAGTCTATAGGTTTTCTACGTAGATGTCTAGCACAAGCTAGTGGACTAGCCATGCTAGACATGCGACAATTATCACAGAGTAATTTTCTAGGGTTGGTAAGGTTTCTGAACATGAAGTTTGATATGCATTTAACCCTGGAAGCTGATGCCCTAAAGTCCCTTTGTTCCTTAAGAAAATTATTCTGGTAGCTGGTTTAAGGGAATTAAATACGAAGTAACAAGCTAATCGAATTGTATGAATAAAATATAGTGAGTTGAATAATTCATACCTGGTAGCTTGTAGCTTGCCCTCCTTCTGTAGTAACTTGCACACTCAATCAATTAATTAGTGGAAAACACTGTTGTGTTCAGCTGACCTGATTAGAAGGTTTCCTTAACTAGATAACTTTGGGGCTACCACGTTCCTCCCAACAATGATCCTACAATCGTTCTTGGTTCAGTATGGATCCCCCCGAGCTGTTTCCGACATGCAAATTGAGAGATAGAGGCCCTAGGTTCACTGTTGGTTCAGATCTGAAAATTTATGTGGAAGGCTTCACTTCTTGGAGCAAAAAATTCTCTTTGATTCTATAAGGGAATTATCATAAAAAATAATCCCCCAAACTTTGGGGTCTGTCCTCTTTATGTAGGGAAATCTTGAATTAGGACTCTTGGAATAGTTGGTTTCTTTAAATTAAATAAATTAATTTTTTAAAATATATTTGTTTAATTAATTACTAGTTCTTTTGGAACTAGGACTTTTCAAATTGTTTAACTAAAGTGCTTTTGATTTAAGCCTTTTTATAATTTGTGATAAAATTTATATTTCAATTTATTTATTAATGCATCATTGATTTATTAAATCAATGCATCAACTATATAAAATAATTGTATTTTATAAATAAATAATAACAACATTATTATTGAAGTTATTAATAATAATATTAGCCTTGAGGCTTTTATGCATGTTAACCCTAGAAGACAACTAGTAGTTAATTCATGCTTTAAGTAGTGGTGTTTATCTTTTATTTAATTAGGTATCTTCACATGATACTTCTTTTAATCTTTTAATGATAAGGTCCACTTCTTTGGACGGTCTCAGTAATCTAGGATAGGAACCTCTATTCTTTCCCTTTGCATGTTGGATTCCATCGTTTTAACATGGTAGTTCCCGCAGTACTTGATGATAGATATAATAAGATTTATTTAATCAATTTGAATAGTTGTGATATGAAGATAAGTGCTATTCAGAGTCCTTCCAACTCAACATTTGAGATCTAGTAACCCTGAGTGCTCTTCAGAGCCTTTTAACTCAACACTCTCACATGGGCGTTACGCTAGTGCAATTCCAGAGCTTCTACTCAACACTAGAGCTAGAATGTGGTTGTGAGGCACATCTAGAATATTTAAGTCACCTCGGATCCGGTATTCATTTTCTTTCAAGCTTGGAGTGCTCCAGGGCTTATGCCCAACACTCAACGTACATCGGGGCTTAGGCCCAGTATATAGGTCATTCATGTGTTTCTGTGTCCATGCTCAACACAGTATATGATCATCCATATGAATCATGCTCTGCATAACATAATCTAACAAAAGAAGTAATCTCAGTATATTATAAATTGTAACCAAATCACATAGTAAAATATAACTTTATCCATTCGGGATTTCCTACCCAGTATATAATAAAAAATGAAACAATAATGGTACATGCCCAATATATCAACTCATGAAAGAATAAATCAAAACATGCTAGGGCTTATGCCCAATAATAAATCACATATGCTGGGGCTATGAGCCCAATATAACATAGAAAATAGTCAATA
The DNA here is from genome assembly GCA_027924585.1 of Larix kaempferi. Classification (NCBI taxonomy): domain Eukaryota; kingdom Viridiplantae; phylum Streptophyta; class Pinopsida; order Pinales; family Pinaceae; genus Larix; species Larix kaempferi. The sequence continues at coordinate 1,240,453 of BSBM01000450.1, read as the reverse complement.
CAAAATTCAGGATATTACATTTAGTGGCTTCCACTACATCTACTCCCCCCCAGCCGGAATCTCCCTAGACACACCGGCATGTCTCCCTAGAACCTGGTTTTGTTGCACAATTGGAGTTCTATGCCACTGACATGTATCCAACAGGTGTCCCTGAAGGCCTTCTGGATGCGAGACGAAACGAGCCATAGAATGATGACTGTGGCTTCGATCAATGAACCGTCGATTCCATTGGATTCAGGACATCAGGATAGTGCTAGGGGTGCCCCTCTCCTCTGGTCTCGTGGCCTAGGTGTCACCTTGTAGGTCCATATTGGAAACTAGGGTTTTTGTTAGTGAGGGAATGTGCAATTTTTGCACATTGGGGTCAAATTTGAAAAATCTTCCACCGAGCACTTGTGGCTAGTGTTCCCAAGAAAAACATCCTTGAACACACCTACATGTCTCCCCAGAACCCGATTTTGTTGCATGGTTGGAGTTCTATGCCCCCGACAGGTATCCAGCAGGTGTCCCTTAAGGCCTTTTGGATGTGAGAAAGAATGAGCCATCGAATGACGATCGTGGCAACGATCGACGAACCGGCAATTCCGTTGTATTCAATACATCAGGATAGTGGTAGGGGTGCCCCTATCCTCCAGTCCCATGGCTTAGGTGTCACCTTGTAGGTCCATCTTGGAAACTAGGGTTTTGCTCAGTGACGGAGTGTCCAATTTTTTGCACATTGGGGTCAAATTTGAAAAATCACCCACGGGCACTTTTGGCTAGCATTCCCAGCCAGAACCTCCCTGGACACACCTACATGTCTCCATGGAACCTAGTTTTTTTGCACGATTGGAGTTCTATGTCCACTGTAGGTATCCAGCAGGTGTCCTTGAAGGCCTTTTGGATGTGAGACGGAATGATCCATAGAATGATGACCGTGGCTTCGATTGACGTACCGTCGACTCCGTTGGATTCAGGACATCGGGATAGTGATAGGGGTGCCCCTCTCCTTCGATCCCATGGCCCGGGTGTCACCTTGTAGGTCCATCTTGTAAACTAGGGTTTTGCTCAGTGAGGGAGTGTCCAATTTTTCCACATTGGGGTCAGATTTGCAAAATCGCCCACCAGGCACTTGTGGTAATGATGATGAAGATGGTGATGGTGATGAAGATGGTGACGTTGATGATGATGGTGATGTTCATGAAGATGATTATGATGGATATGTTGATGAGGGACCTAGAGATGACCATGATGATGAATATGATGATGATGATGAAGATGGTGATGATGATGGAGATGATGATGATGATGGCGATTGTGATGAATATGATGATGATGGTGATGAAGATGGTGATGATGATGGATATGGTGATGAGGGACCTATAGATGACAATGATGATGAAGATGGTGATGATGATGACGATGGTGATGATGATGAAGACGTTGATGATGATGGTGATGGTGATGAAGATGATGATGATGATGATGATGATGATGAAGATGGTGATGATGATGGAGATGGTGATGAGGGAGCCAGAGATGACCATGATGATGAAGATGGTGATGATGATGAAGACATTGATGATGATGGTGATGAAGATGATGATGATGATGATGATGAAGATGATGATAATGGAGATGTTGATGAGGAACCTAGAGATGACAATGATGATGAAGATGTTGATGATGATGATGATGATGATGATGATGGTGATGATGATGAAGACGTTGATGATGATGGTGATGGTAATGAGGTTGACGATGATGGAGATGTTGATGAGGAACCTAGAGATGACAATGATGATGAAGATGGTGATGATGATGAAAGCACTGATGATGATGGTGAGGGTGATGAAGATGATGATGACAATGATGACGAAGATGATGATGATGAAGAAGAAGATGATGATGATGATGTTGATGATGATGATGATGATGATGAAGATGATGATGATGTTGTTGATGATGATGATGAAGTTTGGGTGGGAATAAAACCAAGAGAACAATTTTTTTTGAAGAGGACGTGTGGGGTGGGAGGTCGACCTACAAAAACTCAAGCATTTAAAGTACATGTGGTGCTTCATGGATTCTAGGGCTAGATTAGGTTTCTAGGATTCTAGATTAGTTTATGAGAGTTAGATTAGTGTTTCTAGGGTTAGTTTAGATTTATAGGATTTCTAGGGCTAGATTATGTTTGTAGGGTTATATTAGTGCTTCTAGGGTTAATCATGCATGAATAAACAATCACATGGATATAAATCATAACATAATCATAGCTCAAACATCAAATAAACGATATAAGATAACGATATCAAATAAACTATCTAACATGAATAACATTAATCATGCATGAATAAACAATCACATTGCTATACTATGTACCTCAGTCAATTAGGCATTCTAGATCCTCTCGGTTTTTTATTGTCTCGAACAACCTCTCATGCTCTACATGAGGTAGTAAGTAGCACACCTTGTTTGATGAATTCATTGACATTTTTTGTAGTTGGATGTTTGTACCAATGATCAAGTGCGTAAAGTGATAAACCTGCGACCCTGGTCTATAATCTGTGTATGTGTAGCCATTGCTCTTTGGTCCCTTTCCATCCACTATAATATATTCCCCCTGAAGAACCATCAAGCCAAACGGAAAGGTAATGCCTTTACTATCCGTTAATGGTGCGAGGAGGGTTTGTTTCCCCTGGATGCATCGTGCCAACCAATAATTTTTCCCAATTGCACTATCTGTCGGGGAGACAACTGCGTAAATGTGTCCTGCAAAAATGGATTTTAAGGTCATATTCCAACAAGTAGTGGTTTGATAACTTGGATAATTACAAAAAAAGGAGGTAACCGGGATATGCGTGCAGAAATGTTTACCTGGCTGTACAAGATCAAATATATGATCATATTCATTCGAAATAGAGGATTGGCCTTCCTCTAACTGGATTGTTTCAACAACTGCATGTGGGTCCACTTCAAGTGATACATGATCCCATTCATCAACCCAATCCATTGATTTGCACTCATCCCACTCACAACTGCTACAAGATCCACAAAAGAAAGCAAGTTTTCGCGTCCATATTTCAAATAAGGGGTTGTTTGAGCTTCGAACCGAATGAAATCCATGAGTGCCTTGCACAGTACTACAACTATAACAACACGATCAATCAATATCAACCACATTCTAGAAATTTCTGACAACATGTCCTCTACCTGTTGGTATGTGTTGCTCGGTGGTTCGATCTGACATTTTTTCTTTGCACCATCGAACTATGGATTCAACATTCTGAATATGAGGGCCTCCCATGCACCTCATCTCCTCCCTTCGTAGGGAAGTTTTGAGACATGCTCCATCCCCATCGTGCTCTCCCTTTCCATGACCGGTCTCAAAATAGTTCCATACATGAAGCACATCATAAGTCTTGTGCAAAATACTCAACCACTGGAAAACACCTGCATTTTTTAACTGGCCTACAAAACAATCTGACCATATCCAATGCTGATCCATCTGTATACCTCTCTCCTTCAGCTGATCATATAAATTTTTGAAGCAATGCTGCACATAATGCGGGTCATGGCACCTATCATCACTGATGTAGAAGTTAGTCTCTTTCAATATTATCCTCATGTTGTTGCTTCTCTCTAGCGCGTGCATGTACGTGATATGGACCATTATGCTAACTTGGTTTGAATGGTAGTATTGATTTTAAATCTCATTATGTGGTTGTAGGGTGTACTTTTCTACAAAGTCCACAACCGACAATATTGTGCCCTTGGGAAAGGTGTCTCTGCACTGTCTGTACTGTTCATCTTGCCATCGTGCTACATGGACATGCTGTACATAATGCTCGGTCTTTTGGTAGAATTCCTTCATGAAATTGAAAATTTGTACCTGGTGCCACAAAAACAAGGGCATTAATACAACATGACATTTCAATCTGAATATATATGTACAAATTCAACATGTACAGTGTGAAAGTATGCAAACATAGATTACTTGTGAATTCACCAATGCAATTTTTTTGCTTTCCTTTGAACTATCTACTTGATATGTTATGTATTGGAATTTTTTCATTTTTACTGACATCCTCCCAAATTTGTGCTCCGCGGTTGCGTGGATGCAGGGGCTGAACAATCCAAATCCACTGCAACTGGAACATGTCCCATATAAGCATGATCTTTTATAATATTTTTGTCCTTCAAGTCTTGGACACATTATGCTATGTATAAATTCTCTGGATGCATTCGATGGTTGTAATGATGGGAAATCCTACACAATGTTAGTATGCAAACCACAAAATATATGTCTATATGTATCATAATAGTACTCAAATTCTACATGGTATCTACAACAACATGTGTTGCGATCGATGCAAATTCTAACATACCAGGGTTTGCATTTTTCAAAGGACCTTTGGCCCAAGTTCAATTGTGTGTGCTCATTCTTGAACCTCTCATAGAGTTTTGTTTGTGTCGTGTCAAGGAAGTGCTTCACATGGGGTTCACCCCCCCTAACACATTTTCTCAACATTAAAACATCTCTTTGATTCGATGATGGTCTAGTGTTATCATGCCAAAATTTTTGCACTAGTTCTTTAACAACATCAATGAGATTCATGTCTGAATGAGGTAAGCTACCAACAAAGGTCCAACAATCTTTTTTCCCTGGGGTGTCAATTTTTTCTCTAATGGAATAATACTTTTGAAGAGTCTTTATATCTACTTTAAGGATTTTACATGTGTGTGACAGTAGGCGACGTTGCTGTGTGTATTTGTCTACAATCGATTCTGACAATACACGACAGGATGCATTAAAATATTTTGTATGAGAAGTTTTTCCAATCAAATTAAATGCCGATTGTATATTTCTACCAACATGATTGTTGGCCTCTGAACTTCTAACTACCTTTATGCCCAAAATTCTCCTAACATGAGATAGACAATGTGATTTTAACAAATCAAGAAACAATTGACATTTTGTTGCATCGGTTTTGGATTCAAAAAAATCTTCCATTATCTCGCTACAATGGAAATCAATAGTGCGTTTGGGCATCTTACCTTCAAGTCCTGAAAATGAACTTTCATCCACATGAATACGTCTAGTAGTTCTTCGTCGTCCAGTTGATAGTCAAGGCAAAGGAGTCGTCAGGGAAGTACGAGTCTCGTCAATGGTTTGTTGTGGCCCTTCGTTCACAAATTGGTCCTACAAGGGAGTGTGTTTGCCATGAGTGTGCTCTTCTTGGGGATGTTTATAGTTAAGAACTTGTTCAAGATCCATCCCTTCATACTCGACATCACTAAATATTTGATTGACTTCAACCACTTCATCATTGCTTATTGATGGATCTAAGGCACTAACATTTTGATTTCTATGGTTTTGCATGTACAACCTGGCATTTTCTCTTATCTCATCGGCCTTTTCATGGGGAAGCCATGTCCTTCTAGGTTTTTTTTTATTGTTACGTCTGTTTCCCATATTCAATGCGTTTTTTGGAAAAACAAAAATATCACCCCTGCAAGAATGAACAACAAACAAGATATTAAAACTCAATGTGCAAGATTATTAAAGATCAATGTAGCAATTGATTATGTACAACAACATCTAGCAAGAATGATTTCATATAATTGTAAAAGCTCATACTCACTTCATTTTCATGGTATGGATGAGGGAAAATATCCCCAAAAGACTAAGAGTTTTCAATTGTTTAGGTGTTTGTGTGAGTTGTTGTAGTGAAACCATGAGGAATTCAACAAATGGTTGTCTACTAGATGGAGGAATGTGATTATGAAATGTTATTGGTGGTGATGCAATTAGTTTTTTTTTATTATCTTCATGAAAGGTTGAAAGCATTGCTTGGTGCATGTTGTATTTGTTTTTTGGCATGATTTTTTTATTGTCTATGTTGAATATTACGAAGACTAAAATAGATCTATCATACAATTCATGAGGAAAAACCAAAATATAGGCCATTCAAACAAGTGAATGAAGACTTAATTACATTTAACAATATGAAATTAGCACCATACCTTAAGGATTATGATTGCTCTTTGCTTCAAATGCCAAATGCTCTTTTGATGTGTCCACTATATGTAAGAAGACTTAATGTGTGTCCAAATAGCATAAGAATTCAATCCAAGGTGCCAAATAGAGTCCAACTGTTGTGTATTCACTCAATTGATCCAAATAGAGCTCAATAGGTGTGTATTCAATACAAAGAGCCAAATAGAGCCCTAAATGTTGTGTATTTTATCCAAATAGTGAAGGAAGCACCAAATGGTGTATGAATTCAATCTACCATGTAAATGCTTATTGGACTATGCATGAAACTAGCGAAGAGAATGCAATGAATGAGGGAAAAAATGCGGGAGAAAGAACACGGGTGATTTTCTAAATTTTATGTTCAACAAGGACGTGCACGCACCAAATGTGCATACGTGCTAGACGCGCGTGCATGTCCCTGTTGAACATTGTAATTTTTGGTGGGTAACGTTCACTGTATTTATTGACCAATAGATATAAATGTGTCGGGTTATTCCTAGAGCCCCTCCCCCATAAAGGCCTTTAGGACCTCTTCTAACCCATAATCCCTAAGTGCATTTAAGTGCTTCTAGGTGTTTAGGGGTTTAGGGGTATATTTACAAATGTGTATTTTGATTTCAAAAGATTAATTTAATTTTGAATTAAAAAGATATGTATTACATCAAGAATAATAAAATACATAGTAGATATATTAATGTTGTATAAAGTGATGATAATGATGATGATGATGATGACGATGAAGATGGTGATGATGATGATGATGATGACTAATGGAGATGATGATGATGATGTTGGTGATGAAGATGATGATGAATATGCAGCACATAATCCTCATCATCATGATCATCTTCATCACCATCTTCATCATCATCAACACCATGATCATCATCATCAACTTCATCATCATCATCATCATCATTGTGAGGACAAGGATGATGATGACGATGATGATGATGATGATGACGATGGTGGATGATGATGAATATGAGTACAATGATCAAGATGATGATGATGATGAATATGATCATCATCAAAATAATCATATTCGTCATCATCATCTTCATTCATCACCATCATCATCATATTCGTCATCATCATCATCACCATCATCACATTCGTCATCACCATCATCATATTCGTCATCATCATTAGTCAGCATAGTCACCATCATCACCATCAGCATATTCGTCATCATCATCATCATCATCATCTTCATCGTGATGATATGATGATGATGATGATGGTGGTGGATGATGATGAATATGAGTACAATGATAATGATGACTAATTTGGAGATGATGATGATGATGATGATGATGATGATGAGGAATATGCAGCACACCATCATCATCATTGTGAGGACACGGATTATGATGAGGATGATGAAGATGATGATGATGGTGGTGGTGGTGGTGGTGGATGATGATGAATATGAGTACAATGATGAAGATGATGATGTTGATGACGAATATGATATAATCATCATCATCAGTAAAATCATCATACTCATCATCATACTCATCTTCATTAGTCATCATCATCACCATCTTCATCATCCTCATGCTCATCATCATCATCGTGTGATCATGGTCACGATCATCATTGTCATTGTCTTCATAATAGTCATCTTCATCATCCTCATCATACTCATCATCACCATCATCCTTATCGTCATCATAATCATCATCATCATCTTTGTCATGATGATGATGATGATGATCATGATCATGAAGATCATAATGAAGATGATGATGATCATGAAGATGGTGATGATGATCATGAATAATGGAGATGATGATGATGATGATGATGAAGATGATGATGTTGATGATGAAGATGATGACAAATATGCAGCACATCATCATCATCTTCATCATCATCAACAACATGATCATCATCATCATCTTCATCATCATCATCATCATCATTATCATCGTCATTATCATATTCATCATCATCGTCATTATCATATTCGTCATCATCATCTACATTAGTCATCATGATCACCATCTTCATCCTCCTCACTGTTGATGTATATGTAACTTCAGAATGTATTTCACATATATGTTTATTGTATTCCTATAGAGATGTTATTATTCCTCTATACGGAAGTGTCATCATTTATATTGTAAGTGTCGTAACTTATACTTGATGGGTTATTAGACCACCCTATTGGGGGTCGGCCATGTGGGTCAAAGGGTTATTAGACCACCCTATTGGGGGTTGGCCCAGTCATCATTATGTTAAGTGGTTAAATTGAGGCCAACCTAGTTGAGTAAAGGTCAAGTCAAGTAAGTGTATAAATAGAGAGTGTGTCTCTCTCATTTTACACATTATATTCTCTCACTCACACTTGAGAGAGTGGCGCACTTGTGGAGGAGGAGGCTCTACTGCTAGGAGAAGACTATCTCTTGTATTCTGGTTGTATCATTGCTCTATCTATCTCTGAGGAAGTTATTGGGGTTTTTCACCTTTATGGTTTTCCCCAAGTACACTCCATGTCTCTTGTGTGCTTGCATTATTGTGTCCATGATTGATATGCTATAGATTTGCTGTACATATTGTTCTCTTAGTCAAGATCCTAGATCAAATTGAAGTAAATTCTGAAAATTTAACATGGCATCAGAGCTAGCCTGAAAGAAGGCATGATATGGCATGTATGACACTTGTTACACTTACGATGCTAGGGCTTGATATAGCAAAAACAAGTCATCATAGCACTTTCGCTATAAATCCGTTTTGGCAATGTTTTCAGGTTTGAAACGTTTCCAGATCGAATATCAAATCCCCATGTACCTTGTTTCCAAAGGACAACCTCTAATTCATTGTACTTTGTGATTTATGATCTGTACAATATAGGGTTTCTGCCTCTTCCAGATCTGCGTCAAAATCAGGTGACCTTGGGAAAAAGGTGATAACTTGGGCTAGGAAGATCCAAATGAAATTTCGTAAAATGTGACAGGTAGTACACAGACTTTACTAGCGCAGGACAAGTTTTCAGAGGCCGAAAGTGAACCAGTGACTTGTGGAATTCCGTACAAGTTCGCTCTCCTGTATTATCCTATACAAAGGTCAAGTTGCGACACTTGGCATAACTCTCTCTCAGATAATCCAATTGAGGTCAGAATTTTTGCGATGGAAAGAAAACAAGTCTGGATATCTCAGAAAAAATTTCAGAGGCCGAAGTTGAACCAATGACACGTGGCACACCGTACAAGTTCGCTCTCCTGTATTATCCCATAAACCGGTCACGTTGCGACACTTGGCATAACTCTCTCTCAGAGAATCCAATTGAGGTCAGACCTATCAGGATGGAAAGATAACAGGTCAAGCTATCTCAGGAAAATGTTTTAGACCCTGTGCATTGAAAAGGTCAGAGTTACACTAGAAACAATCAGGTACATATTTCTATCGAATCAGAATTATTTTTGAGCACCTTCATTCATGGCTTCCGAAATTTAGGGCTTCGGAGAAAGTTGGAACTTTTGTAATCAGAGACCACAACTGAATGCTACTCATCAAAATAAAAATTTAGAGACCGATATCCGAATTTTGTTGAATATTGTAACTTCTAAGAATATTATATTTATACATTATTTATTTCGGAGATGTTTATTCCTCCAAGAAGTTGTGGTAACTAGGGTTATTAGACCCACCATGTGGGGGTCGACCCAGTCAGTTATAATAGGGTATTTAACCTAATGGTTAAATACGAGCCTATATGTACTTGTGTAAAATATATGTCAGAGTAGTGTATAAATAGAGGAGGTGTGTTCCTCATTTGATACACTCACTCACTTATGAAAAGAGGCACACTTGTCTAGGAGATTTGCTAAGGAGGATTAGAGGGAGGGAGCACATCTTGTATTTTGGTTTATCATCTTATTGAGGAAAGATTTGCTGGGTTTTCTACCCCATGAGGGTTTCCCAGGATAAAACTGTGTCTCTTGTGTTTATGCTATGCTTGTTGTTTTTTCAGTGATCCTGTATATGCTATTATTCTGAAATGGAATGTAATGCTGCTATTTTATGTCTTAGAATATTGAATTTTAACATGGTATCATAGCTAACCTGAAGGAAGGCAATGTATGGCACTTACGACACTTGCTTCTCTTGCGACAATTTGAAGGTTAGGGTTTTATATAGCAAAAACCATTCATCGTGGAACTTTCACTATAAATCCATTTATGTGAAGTTTTAGGATCTGAAAAGTTTACAGGTCGTAGATAACATCCCCAGGTACCTTGTGTCCGAAGGGAACCCTTAGATTCGTTGTACTTTGTGAGTTATGATCAGTACAAGTTAGGGTTTCTGCCTCTTCCAAATCTCTGTCAAAATCAGGTGACCTAGGAAAAAAGGTCATAACTTGGGCTAGGAAGCTCCAAATGAAATTTCATAAAATGTGACAGGTAGTACACAGACTGTCCTATCTCAGAAAATGTTTGTAGAGGCCGAAACTTAACCAGTGACACATGGCATGCCGTACAAGTTCGCTCTCCTATTTTATTCCATAAATAGGTCACGTTGCGACACTTGGCATAACTCTCTCTCAGAGAGTTCAATTGAGATCAGACCTATCACGATGAAAATATAACAGGGCAAGATATCTCAGGAAAAGGTTTCAGAGGCCGAATTTCAAACAGTGACACGTGGCGCGCCATACAAGTTCGCTATCCTGTTTTATCCCATAAATAGGTCACGTTGTGACACTTGGCATAAATCTCTCTCAGAGAGTCCAATTGAGGTCAGACCTGTCAGGATGGAAAGATAACAGGCCAGGATATCTCAGGAAACGTTTTTAGACCCCGTGGATAAAAAAAATCAGAGTTACAGTAGAAACAATCAGGTACATATTTCTGTCAAAACATAATTATTTTTTTGAGCACATTCATTCATGGCTTCCAGAATTTAGGGTTTCAGAGAAAGTTGGAATTTTTGGAATCGGAGTCCACGGCTGAATGCTACTCAGGAAAATCGAAATTTAGAGACCAAGATCGAATTTTTTGGTTGAGTAAAAGACCGGGCTTGATCAAACCCTAGTTCGGAATTTTGATTAGAAAGATGGAAAATTAGGGCTTCAGCAAAAGTTGGAATTTTTTAAGTCTGTAACCACGGCTGGAAGCTCCTCGGAAAAATAAGAGTTTAGAGCCTTGGATCGAACCTTTTGATTGGACAGAACGGTGGGCTTCATCAAGCCCTAGTTCGGGTTCTTGTCCAGAAGATCCAGAAATTTTGAAGGCAATTTTGAGGGGTCAAATTTTGAAAATTTCAAAATTGAAGTATGCTAGTTTGATCAACTCAGCAAGACACATCCTTCCATCCATTCGGAAGTATGAAAGTCAAAGATTGAATTTTTAGGGTTTCTCTAGCAAACCCTAATTAAGCTCCAGATCAGGTTTCAGGGGGAGTTGAGGCTAAGGCCTTACATAAGAAGACTACAAGAAGTCTTGACAGGTATGACTTAAGGAGGTTCAGGTATGTCTTGAAATATGATTCTTGATTAAGTTCATAATGTGTTTGTCTTCATGTTATTTAGTACAATCTTGATTAATGTTAGAATTGTCTTATCACCCTATCAACAGTATGAATATGATCGAAGACATTCATTGATTAGGGCTATATGATTGTACTTATGCCTTATGGTGTTGTGTGAGGTTGATGTTGTCTGCTAACAAGATACAGGTACATCACAAAAGACAAATCAAATTCCATGACCATGACAACATGAAGACAAAGACTCATCCACTTACGAGTGGTACAGAATGAATAGAAGTTCAGAAGACATACAGAAGATCAAGCGGGAGGCAACCACACAAACATAAAAGATAAGTATTTGAGTTGTTATTAGAAATAGTAAATGATATTGCTTGTAAGCATATTTGTATTCCTAGAATATATCATGCTACTAATATGCATATGATTGGTAAGTTGGACAAACATTCCATTGTTGCTTGTCTAGAATGAAACCTCTTTGCTGACATGCTGAGAGCTGTGCACACTCTCGATAGTATGTTCTGGTAGAGATGGAAGGCATCTAGATAGCCACTGTATGCATACATGATATGGGAAAGTGTTGTACCAAAGTATTGGTCAAAATAGTTGCATAACTATGTAAATGATATCTGTATGCATAATAGGTTATCATGTCAATATGATTTGATGATTATGAAGTATTACTAATCATGTACTTAATTTTGATTTGTAGGAAAGATCATGATGAATGATGAACACTGAACAAGCGATGGATGTTCAACAAAAGTTTTACAAATCAAACACACTATAGAAGGCTTGTGGCTAGAAGATTCTCTTAGAAAGAGGAAGAGAATCATGATGAGATGTTTTGCTCCAAGTGGCTAGATAAGACCATTCTCTTAATGGTGTAATTAAAGAAGAAATGTGAATCAAATTCTGTATGGGTACCCAGGATTGGTAGTCAATTGATGAGCTTAATGATCATCATGGGTAATGTGGATCTCAACCTTTGCTACAAGGTTGAATATGGCTTCTATACACATATGACATGGATGCAAGAAGGAACTCACCACAGAGTTCGAATGATTTTGAGGCTCATATTAGTAGACCCATCTGACGAGAGATGGCACAGATAGATATGTAGAAGATCACTCAATGCAGAGTGTGAATAATGGACAATTGACAGCTTCATGACAAAGCTTGGGCTTTACCAGAAGTAAAGCAGATTCTAACCTTTACCTTAAGGTTGTGGATGATGAACCTATCATACCATTATTGTATGACGATGATCTATTTCTGACAAGGAATGAGAAACAGATCATGAAAATGGCTGCAGAAATGAAAATGAAAGATCTCAGATTAATGCACTACTTCTTAGGTCTAGAAGTATGGCAAGATCCAAAAGGAATCTTTTAAATCAAGGTAAGTATGCTGTGAAGTTTCTAAAAAGATTTGATATGTTGGAGTCTAAAGCCATGGCCACTCCCATGGACTCCAACTTGAATTTATTAGTTAATGACTCATTGGATTTAGTGGACCTAACCCTATATAGACAAATCATTGGGTCATTGATGTATTTAACAAATACTAGGTCAGATATATGCTTTGCTGCAAATACCCTAAGTCAGTATCTAGTAGAACCTATAAAGGTTCACTTAATAGCTACAAAGCATGTAGTGAGGTACCTAAAAGGTACATTAGATTTTGGTCTATATTATCTTGAAGGTCATGAACTCCGTTTACATGGTTACTCAGATTCTGATTGGGCAGGAAGTGCCTTTGATAGAAAGAGTACATCAGGTGGATGTTATAGTCTTGAATATTCCATGATCTCATGGTTCAGCAAGAAACAATCTAGTGTGGCTCTCAGTACTGCTGAAGCAGAATATATATAACTGTTTGCTCTGCCAGCTGTGAAGCAGTGTGGCTTCAGAAGCTATTATATGGAGTGTTTGACTTAGAAATGGATTCCACTATGATTATGTGTGACATTCAAAACTGCATCAAGATAGAAAATATTGTATTCCACGATAAGTCAAACAACACATAGAGATCCGATACTTCTATATACGAGATATGGTGTAGAGAGGAGCTATCAAGCTCGAGTATATAAGCACTGAGGATCAAATTGCTTATATCTTGACTAAACCTCTGTCTCGAGTAAAGTTTGAATACTTCCGAGACAAACTTGGTATAGTCCAGAAGGACCCTCCTCGAAAGGGGGAGTAGCATAGTATCTGATAACAAGTCTGTCTCATCAATGATGAGGTTACCTCTTTACTGCACCTAGTTACTTAGAATTATTTAGATTTAGGAATCTTATATTTTTTCTTTTGATGATAGATGTATACATGCTTTTGATGATAGATGTTATGCATGTTTTGATGATAAGGATACATGTTTTGTTATACATGTTTTGATGATGAGGATACATGTTTTGTTATACATGTTTTGAAGATGAGGATACATGATTGACACATGTTTTGATGAAGTTCTTGGTGAACATCTGAGGGGATTGCATCATCCCTGGACTTCAGTCCGAAAGAAGAGCCGTAGATGTATGTCTTCGTGAATGAAGTTCTTGGTGAACATGTGAGGGGATTGGATCATCCCTGGACCTCAGTCCGAAAGAAGAGCCGTAGACGTATGTCTTCGTGAATGAAGTTCTTGGTGAACATGTGAGGGGATTGGATCATCCCTGGACTTCAGTCCGAAATAAGAGCTGTAGACGTATGTCTTCGAGAATGAAGTTCTTGGTGAACATGTGAGGGAATTGGATCATCCCTGGACTTCAGTCCGAAAGAAGAGCCATAGACGTATGTCTTCGAGAATGAAGTTCTTGGTGAACATGTGAGGGGATTGGATCATCCCTGGACTTTAGTTCGAAAGAAGAGCCGTAGACGTATGTCTTCGAGAATGAAGTCCTTGGTGGACGGTTGAGGATTAAGTCATCCTTGGACGTAGTCCTAAATGTACAGTTAAGGATTAAGTCATCCTTGGACGTGGTCCTAAATGTACGGTGGAGGATTAAGTCATCCTTGCACGTAGTCCTAAATGTACGGTGGAGGATTAAGTCATCCTTGGACGTGGTCCTAAATGTACGGTGGAGGATTAAGTCATCCTTGGATGTGGTCCTAAATGTACGGTGGAGGATTAAGTCATCCTTGGACGTGGTCCTAAATGTACAGTTGAGGATTAAGTCATCCTTGGACGTAGTCCTAAATGTATGGTTGAGCATTAAGTCATTCTTGGATGTAGCGCTAAATGTACGGTTGAGGATTAAGTCATCCTTGGACGTAGTGCTAAATGTACGGTGGAGGATTAAGTCATCCTTGGACGTGGTCCTAAATGTATGGTTGAGGATTAAGTCATCCTTGGACGTGGTCCTAAATGTACGGTGGAGGATAAAGTCATCCTTGGACGTGGTCCTAAATGTACGGTGGAGGATTAAGTCATCCTTGGACGTGGTCCTAAATGTACGGTTGAGGATTAAGTCATCCTTGGACATGGTCCTAAATGTACAGGAGAGGATTAAGTCATCCTTGGACGTGGTCCTAAATGTATGGTGGAGGATTAAGTCATCCTTGGATGTAGTACTAAATGTACGGTGGAGGATTAAGTCATCCTTGGACGTGGTCCTAAATGTACGGTTGAGGATTAAGTCATCCTTGGACGTGGTCCTAAATGTACGGTGGAGGATTAAGTCATCCTTGGACGTAGTCCTAAATGTACGGTGGAGGATTAAGTCATCCTTGGACGTGGTCCTAAATGTACGGTGGAGGATTAAGTCATCCTTGGACGTGGTCCTAAATGTACGGTGGAGGATTAAGTCATCCTTGGACGTAGTCCTAAATGTACGGTGGAGGATTAAGTCATCCTTGGATGTAGTCCTAAATGTACGGTTGAGGATTAAGTCATCCTTGGACGTGGTCCTAAATGTATGGTAAGGATTGGATCATCCTTAGACTTTGGTCCTGTGAACTGAGCCGTAGAAATGAGGTCTCTAAAAATTGATAGGGCTGGATCGTCCCTGGACTTCGGTTCAAAAGGTACATGACTAGATTGCATCATCCTTGGACATAGGTCCTAAAGAGAACTGGATTGATCGTGTGATGACGATGCTACTGATCATGTGATAACGATGTTGCTGATCGTATGATGACAATGCTGATGACGATGTTGACGATCGTGTGATGATGATGTTGCTGATCATATGATGACGATGTTAATTATGATGCTGATGATCGTGTGATGACGATGCTGATGACGATGCTGATGGTCGTATGATGACGATGTTGTTGATCGTGTGATGACGATGCTGATGATTGAGTACTATCAACTCTGATGATGTTGATGTTCCAGTAACTAGTCAAGTTACTGATGATGATGAATTGAAGAAAGCTTCCGATGATATATAGATGATGTAATGAATGACTCCTTACTCCAGCAGATGTTGTTATAATATCCTTCTCGTTAAGCGGGAGTGTTGAATATTGTAACTTCTAAGAATATTATATTTATACATTATTTATTCCGGAGATGTTTATTCCTCCAAGAAGTTGTGGTAACTAGGGTTATTAGACCCACCATGTGGGGGTCGTCCCAGTCAGTTATAATAGGGTATTTAACCTAATGGTTAAATACGAGCCTACATGTACTTGTGTAAAATATATGTCAAAGTAGTGTATAAATAGAGGTGTGTTCCTCATTTGATACACTCACTCACTTATGAAAAGAGGCGCACTTGTCTGGGAGATTTGCTAAGGAGGATTAGAAGGAGGGAGCACATCTTGTATTTTGGTTTATCATCTTATTGAGGAAAGCTTTGTTGGGTTTTCTACCCCATGAGGGTTTCCCAGGATAAATCTGTGTCTCTTGTGTTTATGCTATGCTTGTTGTTTCTTCAATGATCCTGTATATGCTATTATTGTGAAATGGAATGTAATGCTGCTATTTTCTGTCTTAGCATATTGAATTTTAACAAATTTTTGGTTGGGCAGAAGGCCGGGCTTGATCAGACCCTAGTTCAGGACTTTGATAAAAAAAGTTGAAAATTAGGGCTTCTACAAAAATGGGAATTTTTGAAATCTGTGACCACAGTTGGAAGCTCCTCATAAAAATAGAAGCTTAGAGTGTTGGATCAAACCTTTTGATTGGGTAGAAGAGTGGGCTTCATGAAACCCTAGTTTGGGGTCACGTCCAGTGAATTGAAAAGTTTCAAAGGCAAAATTGAGGAGTGAAACTTTGCAGTTTTCAAATTCTGAACATACCAGCTTGATCAGCTCATCAAAGCGCATATTTCTATCCTTTTAGAGATTTGAGATTCAAAGTTTGAATTTTTGGGGTTTCTCTAACAAACCGTAATCCAGCTCCAGGTCCAGTTCTTGCAAATCAAGTGGATTGGGTTAATCTTAGAAGAAGATGGATTGGTCACCTACATAAGTGAAGAAGTTCTCGTCTTAGAGGGAGATGAGGTGAAGGCCTTCCATAAGAAGATTACAAGCAATCTTGACAAGTATGACTCATCGAGGTATGTTTCGAGATTTGTTCATGATTAAGTTTATGGTATGTTTTTCTTCATGTTATTACAATTAGTACAATCTTGATTTTAGATTTGTCGTATCACCTTAACAAAATTATGAATGCATGATAGAAGATATTCATTGATTAGGGTGTTGACACTTATGATTGTACTAATGCATTATGGTGTTGTATGAGGTTTATGTTGTCTGCTAACATGAAAGGTACACCAAGAAAGACAAATAATGTTCTAGTTCAAGAACATATCATCATGATGACATGAGGACAAAGCTTCATCTGTTGTCATGGATCACTTAGAAGATCTACTTATGAGGTATGTATAACTTGGTTCTATAATGGATAACTTATGAGACATGCAAGTTACTAGCACAAGTCACTGAAGAGAACCAAAAGACATTATGCAGGTATGTTAGACATAACTAGCTAGCATGCTAATCCAGGTATGTTTTTCCTATATCAAGCTAAAATCCTACCTTGTGTTAGGATCTTATACTATTGTGTTGTTGATAATGATTATTCATGAAGTCATAGGTTTGAATAGTCATGGTTGTATGCATATTATGTTTCTTACCATAATTAATGATATGACTAACCAGAAGAATCATGAAGGTATAGGTTTGAGTAATCACAGGTTTTATGCATATTATATCTCTTATCTTGATTGATGATTTAACTAACCAAAAGATTCCTATGATCAAATAAGAATATGTATGAGTAAAAGAAATACTTACCTGAAACCTTGAATGCTAATGTTTATTATCTGTGTTTGAAATGATCCTGACTATACATGCTTGAGATTATTGTGTTTTGATAATATTAAGATTATACTAATGAATGTTTGATTATGTATGAGACCTCGAGGATAACACAATGATGATACTAATAAGCATGCATAGTGATTAAGGATGGATGTAAGTTCAAGAACAGGTAATCCAGGAAGCAAAGATCAAGAGGGAGCACACTCCAGTTGTTTTTGCAAGAAAGCAAAGGAGCATACTTCAGTAGTTTCTGCAAGGATGCAGATATTCAGAGGGAGTTGACCACTTCTCACAATCCACAAAAGAATGGAGTTGTAGAAAAGAAGCAAAGACTGAGAGGGAGTCAACCCAACAAACAAACAAAGATAAGTATTTGAATTGTCATTACTTGCATATTTTATTGTTTAAATATTACTGTTCAATAATGTATATACTGATGTTCCTAGAATTATGCTGTCTATTATGCATATTAGAATAGTTGCATTGATGAAAAATATACGACTAATATACATGGGTAATTGGCCTATGGCACTGTACAACATTCCATTGCTACTTATCTAGAATGAAACCTCTTTGCTGACATGTTGGGAGTTGTGCACACTCTTAACAATGTTCTCATAGAGATTGGAAGGCATCTAGAAAGTTACGCGATATGGATAAATTTTTTATTAAAGCATTGGCTAAAGATAATTGCATGACTGCATGACATATTTCTTTATGTGTAATAATTTGTTCTGAAAACTATGAGATGTTTTCTAATCATGCAATTTAACTTGTTGTGTAGGAAAGATCGTATACCATCACCTACAAAAGAAGGACTACAACATTTGTTCAAGCAACAAAGTTATCTATTGAAAATATTGAAGATATTGAAGTTCCCAGGATCTGGGAAGAATGCCATGATGGAGGAGTACCAATCGATCATGAAGATGTTTTTGATGCAGTCCCAAGACCTGAAGGGGAGTCTGTAGTGACTTCCAAGAGGATCTACAAGATCAAGCATGCTGCAAGTGGTAGCATAGAGACTTTTGCTCCTGTAGCCAGATACACTTCCATCAGATCAGTACTTGCTCTGGCTGCAGTGATAAAGTGGAAGGTACACCAGATGGATTTCAAGATAGCCTTCTTAAATGGTGTACTTGAAGAAGAAGTGTATGTAGAGATGCCACTTGGTTCTGAGACACATGATAGGGAGTCATATATGTGCAGAACTTGGTATGGTATGATAGACAGCTTTCTATCCAGTTTGGGCTTTACCAAGAGTAAAGCGGATTCCCACCTTTACTACAAGGTTGAGGAAGGCAATCCAGTGATACTACTACATGGATGACCTATTTGTAATGGGTGAGGATAGATTGATTGCCGACATTTAGTGGAAGCTTGCTGCCAAGTTCGAGTTGAAGAACTTGGGGATGATGCACTATTTTGTTTTGGCATGGAGGTGTGATAGAGTGCAAGGGAAGTATGTAGTAGAGATCCTGAACCTGAAGCTTCTGTATGATGCTTCATCTGATCCAGTTGATGTCACTGTGTATCGTCATATGATTGGGTCCTTGATGTACCTGATGAACACAAGACCATATATTTTCTTTGCAGTGAACACATTGAGCTAGTTCCTGACGGATACGAGGAGTGTTCACCTGGTTGTTGTAAAGCATGTTCTAAGGTACATTAAGGGTACAGTGGATTATGGGCTCAGGTATGAAGTGAATCAAAAGTTTAACTTGCAGGGTTATGTTGATTCAGATTGGGCAGGCAGTGCTGCAGATAGGAAGAGCACTTATGGGTGTTGCTTCAGTATGGGATAAGGTGTGATATCTTGGTAGCACTGAGTACAGCCGAAGCAGAGTATGTTGTGATGGATGAGTAGGTTGCAGATGTATTGACCAAGCCATTGGCCAGAGTGGATTTTGAGTACTTCAGATAGAGGCTTGGTGCACTTCAGATCGAGGTTCCTTCCAAAGGGAAGTGATGAGTCTGGAAGATGCAGATGCACATGATCTTTTCTGGCATGGTTGATGTGTTCTCCCATGGTAGTGATGTAATTGCTGAGCCATTCTCACATGGTGGTAGATGTGTTCTCCCATGGTGTAGATGTAAGGGATGAAGCCATTTTTCACATGGTGGTAGATGTGTTCTCACATGGTGAAAAAGTAAGGGCTGGAGCCTTCCCCGAATGGTGGTAGATGTGTTCTCCCATGTCGGTGGTGTAAGTGTTAGATGATGTGCATCTCGGCTGTGCTTCATGGATGATGAGATGATCTGAAGAGGACGATGCTATGATGATCAGGAGGATCATGGATGATGAGCATCAAGATGATGCTCCAGTTACTACTCTATATATGCATCAGAATGATGCTGGATATGATCAATTGGAT
Organism: Larix kaempferi; assembly: GCA_027924585.1. Classification (NCBI taxonomy): domain Eukaryota; kingdom Viridiplantae; phylum Streptophyta; class Pinopsida; order Pinales; family Pinaceae; genus Larix; species Larix kaempferi. The sequence goes on along the minus strand of BSBM01000450.1, from coordinate 1,220,285 downwards.
CATTTATATGTATATGTATGTACGCATCATGTTTGATGTTGGATATGATCAGTTGGATCATTTGTATGTATTTTGTATATGCATCATGTTGGATGCTTGGACCATGTATCTGTATATGTATCAGGTGGATAAATTGTATGATCAAGTAGATCATGTATGTTGATATGTATCAGATATGATCAGGTGGATCATGTATTTGTATTTGTATCAGGTGGATACACTGTATGATCAGGTGGATCGTGTATGTTGATATGTATCAGGTAGATACTTGGTATGCATCAGGTGGATGCATTGTATGATCATGATGATCATGATGATGAGCTTCAGGGTCTTTCTCCAGATGATATGTATTAGGATGTTACAAGTGATGATGATCAGTATGATCATGGGTATTAGGATGATGCCTCGTGCGATGATGATCCATTGGAGCATGAGTATCAGGTTGATACTTGGAGGTCACAGATGATATGTGCCAGGTTGTGCAAATAGCAAGTAATACATCCTGGGAGATCTTGTCGGTCATGTTGTGGCACATAAATGTTCCTGGGGTACTCTTTCTGGTATTGCTATGTAGTATATAATCAGTCCTCAGATATGCAATAGGTTGAGCTGTGTGCTCGTAATTAGTCCTGGGATGAGGTATTACTACAGAGACATGTAATCAGTCCTGGAGATCCGAGAGGTTGAGCTGTGTGCTCGTAATTAGTCCTGGGATGCTCTTTAGAGATCTTGTCGGTCGTGCTGTGGCACATAAATGTTCCTGGGATGCTCTTTAAAGGTTTTGTCTATCCACATGTAATCAGTCCTGGAGATCCGAGAGGTTGAGCTATGTGCTCGTAATAAGTCCTGGGATGCTCTTTAGAGATCTTGTCGGTCGTGCTGTGGCACATAAATGTTCCTGGGATGCTCTTTAAAGGTATTGTGGAGGAGATGCATGTAATCAGTCCTAGGAGATCTTGTCGGTCATGCATAGGAACATAAATGTTTCTAGGATACTCTTTCCGGTATTTCATCCACACATAAAATTAGTCTTGAGAGGCCACCTCTATCAGACCGTTTGCACAAATGATGAATACCTGCAGGTGGTGGGCCTACATCCAATATGAAAAGGGACTGGCTCTGTAGAACTTCCTATGACGAGTATATTCAGAGATTGATTGAGATAGTAGAAGCAGTGACAATGATGATGACTTGATGACAATTATCCAGTGACGATGATCTAGAGAAGATGACTTGTGCTAGAAAACCTATGTCGAGAAATACCTTCCTAGTTAAGAGGGAGTGTTGATGTATATGTAACTTCAGAATGTATTTCACATATATGTATATTGTATTCCTATAGAGATGTTATCAGTCCTCTATACGGAAGTGTCGTCATTTATATTGTAAGTGTCGTAACTTATACTGATGGGTTATTAGACCACCCTATCGGGGGTTGGCCATGTGGGTCAAAGGGTTATTAGACCACCCTAGTGGGGGTCAGCCCAGTCAACATTATGTTAAGTGGTTAAGTTGAGGCCGACCTAGTTGAGTAAAGGTCAAGTCAAGTTATTGTATAAATAGAGAGTGTGTCTCTCTCATTTTACACATTCTATTCTCTCACTCACACTTGGGAGAGTGGCGCACTTCTGGAGGAGGAGGCTCTGCTGCTAGGAGAAGACTATCTCTTGTATTCTGGTTGTATCATTGCTCTATCTATCTCTGAGGAAGTTATTGGGGTCTTTCACCTTTATGGTTTTCCGCAAATAAACTCCATGTCTCTTGTGTGCTTGCATTATTGTGTCCGTGATTGATATGCTATAGATTTGTTGTACATGTTGTTCTCTCAGTTAAGATCCTAGATCAAATTGAAGTGAATTCTGAAAATTTAACACTCACCATCATCATCATCATCATATGATCATGGTCATGATGATCATTTTATTCGTCACGATAATTGTCATCTTCATCATCCTCATCATACTCGTCATCGCCATCTTCTTCATCATCATGGTGTTGATGATGATGAATATAATGATGAAGAAGATCATGATGATGAGGATGATGTGCTGCATATTTGTCATCATCTTCATCATCATCTCCATTAGTCATCATCATCATCATCATCACCATATTCATCGTCATCATCATCATGACGATGACGATGATGATGATGAAGATCATGATGGTGATGATGATGATGAAGATGGTGATGATGATGATGATGATGACTAATGGAGATGATGATGATGAATATGATGATGAATATGCAACACATCATCATCATCCACAACATGATCATCATCATCGTCATCATCGTTGTCATCATCATCATTGTGAGGAGAAGCATGTGGATGATGATGATGATGATGATGATGATGATGACAATGATGATGAAGATGATGATGATGATGATGACTAATGGAGATGATGATGATTATGATGATGATGATGTTGATGTTGATGATGAAGATGATGACGAATATGCAGCACATCATCCTCATCATCATGATCATCTTCATTATCATGAAAACTGTTTCACTCCGATGGACCTCCAGATTGACTAGATGACTTGTTCTGACTTCAGTTAGGCTCCCATGCACCCTCCATTGAGTCTCCTTCCCTATATCAGTGCTACACACTTCAGTTACACATGTTACACTCAGTTAGACTCAGATAGACACCTGGATGACTAGTTCTTGTGCATTAATGAGCACCACTGATTGATGATGAGGACTCCTAGTTGGAGTCAAGCTACTCCATTCAGTGATTCGAATAACCTCCTTAGTCAATTCGAATTGCTCAGTCATTGTGACTGTATTGTATTGTAGTTATTCACCCTCATTGGGATATTGAGCACTGATGCATGTTTTGCACAGTTTTACACCATTTTTCTGAGTTTCATCTATTGTGATTGATTTACTTGTTCATTAGATCTGCTGTGACTAATTTTACATTAAGTATACGGATGATGCAATCCCTCTTCTTTGTTGGAGACATATGTCTACGAATCAATTCTAGGACCGAAGTCCAAGGATGATGCAATCCCTCTTCTTTCTTGGAGACATATGTCTACGGATCAATTCTAGGACCAAAGTCCAGGGATGATGCAATCCCTCTTCTTTCTCAGAGACATATGTCTACGGATCAATTATGGGACCGAAGTCCAGGGATGATGCAATCCCTCTTCTTTCTCAGAGACATATGTTGACGGATCTTTTCTGGGACTGAATTCCAGGGATGATGCAATCCCTCTTCTTTCTCAGCGACATATGTCTATGGATTCTTTTAGAGCATGTGTTCAAGGATGATGCAATACACTCGTAAACTTAGACCCTGTCTAAGGACCATTCACCAACCTCACTGTCGGCCTCACCAATATAGGTATCCACATCATCGACCTTACATTCGATGCAGGCAATGTCATCATAAGTGACCACGCCACCCCCCCTTTCGAGGAGGGTCCTTCTGAACTACACCAAGCTTGTATCAGAAATACTCAAACTTTACTTGAGACAAAAGTTTGGTCAATATATCAACAACATGTTCGTCAATTCTTACATACTCAAGCTTGATAGCTCCTTTCTGCACCATATCCCGTATATAGAAATATCCAATCTCTATGTGCTTTGAATTATCATGGAACACTAGATTTTCTGTCATCTTGATACAACTCTGGTTATCACACAGGATTTCAGTGGGTTCCATCTCTAAGTCAAATAAACCAGATAATAACTTCCGAAGCCATATTGCTTCACAACTAACAGAGCAAGCAACAAGATATTCCGCTTCAGCTGTACTAAGAGCCACACTAGACTGTTTCTTGCTAAACTACGAGATCATGGCAAATCCCAAACAATAACATCCTCCCGATGGGCTCTTCCTGTCTGATACACTTCCTTCCCAATCACCATCTGTGTAGCCATACAATCTGAAACTATGATCTCCAAGATAACATAGACCAAAGTCTATCATACCCTTTAGGTACCTCATCACATGCTTTGCAGCTATGAGGTGAAATCGTCTAGGTTCAACTAGATACTGACTCAAGGTATTCACAGCAAAGTGTATGTCTGGTTTGGTATTTGTTAAATACATCAATGACCCAATAATCTGTCTATACAGAGTCATATCCACTAACTCTCATGAGTCATCTGCTAACAGTTTCAAGTTGGAATCCATGGGAGTGGTCATGGCCTTACATTCCAACATATCAAATCTTTTTCAATATTTCGATGGCATACTTTCCCTGGTTGAGAAAGATTCCCTCTAGGCCTTGCCATACTTCTAGACCTAAGAAGTAGTGCATCAATCCGAGATCTTTCATCTCAAACTCTAAGGAGAGCTTCTTCTTGCATTCGATAATATGTTTCTCATTTCTTGTCAGAAATAGATCATCCACATATAGCAGCAATATGACAGGTTCATCATCCATAACCTTGAGATAAAGATTAGGATCGGCTTTACTTTTGGTAAATCCTAAGCTTGTCAAGAAACTGTCAGTTCTTCCATACCAAGCTCTGGAAACTTGCTTTAACCCATACAAAGCCTTCTTTAGTTTGCACACATGGGTTCTTCCATCTTCCACCTCAAATCCTTGAGGTTGTTCTATATACACTTCCTCCTCAATTACACCATTCAGGAAGGCTATCTTTACATCCATCTGGTGTAATTTCCACTTCATCATGGATGCAAGTGCCATGATAGTTCTAATGGAAGTGTACCTTGCAACTGGTGCAAATGTTTATTCATAGTCAATTCCCTCTTTCTGAGAGAATCCTCTGTTGATGTATATGTAACTTTGGAATGTATTTCACCTATGTATTTCATCTATGTATATTATACTCCTATAGAGATGTTATGATTCCTCTATACGGAAATGTCGTCATTTGTACTGACAAGTGTCGCAAGTGTTGTAACTTGTCGATGGGTTATTAGACCACCATGTGTGGGGTCGGCCCTGATTAAGTTAACCATGGGTTATTAGATTGAGTTAGACAAGTTTGCCCCACTGGTTTATTGGGTAGGACAAGACAAGTATAAATAGAGATCGGGAGATCTCTATTTGATCGTCTCATTACTCACTCTTCCATCACTCGGAAAGTGGCGCACATGTCAGGAGGATGATCAACTGCTAGGAGAAGACTATCTCTTGTACTTTGGTTGTATCAATGATCTTTCTATCTCTAAGGAAGTTGTGGGGTTTTTCACCTTTATGGTTTTCCCTAGTGAAACTCTATGTGTCTATTGTCTCATGTGATTTCTTGGTGTGATTGATATGCATTTTTATGATTGACATGATGTACATGTTATTCTCTCAGTAAAGATCCTAGAGTATTGTTGAATTAATGCTCAAAAATTAACATGGTATCAAAGCTAACCTGAGAAGAAGACATTGTGCAGTGGCGAAAAATAGGGTTTCTTGTTTATTGGGTTTCTCTCCACATATTTTTGGAAAGAAGTAAGGTAGATTGACTCTACTCATCAAGGAGAGTCTTTATGTCTAATCGAAATTCAATTCTGAGCACTTTCAATTTTTTCCCTAAAAATTAGGGTTTCCACAAAAATAGGAATTTATTAAATCTGAAGACATAGCTGTAAGCTCCTAAGAGAAATTGAAATTTAGAGCTTTGGATCAATATTTTTGGTTGGGTGAAACTCTGAGAAACTCAAACCCTAATTCAGGGTCCTCCCTAGTGAATTCGGGAAGACTAAAAGGCATTTCAGACGGGTGAAACTTTGCAGATCTCAAATTATGAATATACCAGGCTGATCAGCTCATCAAGCTGCATCTTTCTATCATTTCAGAAAGTTGAAATTCACATTTTAAATTTTTAGGGTTTCTCTGACAGACCCTAATCCGGGACGAGATCCAGTTTTCAACAAATCAAGTGGTAAGACCTAAATATTTTCTATTTCCATTTGAATTACTCTTTAAGATGTCTCACAACACCAAGCTTGAGGATAATATTGAACGGGTTGATAACTTCTGAGCATGGAAGTATAGGATTGGGTTAATCCTAGAAGAAAATGAATTGGATACATACATAAGGGAAGAGGTCCCTGTCCAAGAGGAAGAAGAGGCTAAGGCATTACATAAGAAGAACTTGGTCAAGGAAAAGAGGATCATTGCTGATTCTATTAAAGACCATCTCATTCCACATGTGTCATCCCTAAAGACACCTAAGGAGATGTTTGACTCCTTGACCAAATTGTTTGAAGGAAAGAACATAAATCGGAAGATGACTCTGCAGAATCAATTGAAAGGTGTAAAGCTTCAGAATGGAGAGACCATTCAATGTTACTTTCCCAAGGTCTCTCAAACCAAGGAACAACTTGAAGCTGTGGATGAAGTAGTGGAGAATGGTGAAATTGTAATGACCACATTGAATGGCCTACCTAGGTCATGGGACTCCTTCATCCAAGGAATCCGTGTAAGAAGAAAATTGATCTCCTTTAGTAGACTATGGGAGGAATGCTCTCAAGAAGAAGCTAGGATTGTGGCCTAAGAAGAAAAGATGGGAAATGAGGATCAAGCCCTCACTGCTCACACCAAGAAGGGAAGCCAGTTCAAGAGGGAGCATTTTCATTCTAAGAAACCTTCTCACCACTTTAAAAAAAGGAAACATCTAAGATGCTTTACATGTAATGACAAAGGGTACTTTGCCTCAGATTGTCCCAAGAACAAGAAGGACAACAACAACAACTTCAACAAAAAGAAGAAGGGAAACAAAAGAAAATATCATGCTCATGTTGTTGAGGATGATGAACCTCCCAAGAAGAATGCTAGATCAGAAAGTGATGATTCATCAAGCGAAGATGAATATGTTTTAATTTCTGCTCTCACAGGTACTATCTCTCATCGATGTAATGATTGGATTATTGATAGTGGGGCTTCCAAACACATGACTGGGTTTAAAGAATGTTTTGCAAATCTATCTGAACATGAGTCACCCCATAAGGTGAAACTTGGGGATGACTATAGATATCCTATCAAAGGAAGGGGTGAATCCTCCTACCACCTAGACTTTGGGAAGTCTTTGAAGCTGAAAGATGTTTTATATGTACCTGGGCTCAAAAAGAACCTACTCTCTATATTTGCATTGGATGCAAAAGGTATGAGGGTTGCATTTGTAGAAGGCCAAGTCTTAATCTGGCCAAAGGTAAAACTATGGATGATGCAGTAGTGATTGGGGAGCAAGAGGGAGGATTGTACAAATTGAAGGGACAACCTGAACATGCCATCGTACATGAATCCATGGAGCCAAGTGAACTTTGGCATAGAATGCTTGCACATGTGCACTATAGAGCACTTCCAATAGCAAGCAAAGTAGTATAGGGTCTTCCTAAGATCCATTCAATGTATGAAGATGCTTGCAAAGGACTTGCAAAAGGAAAGAACTCAAAGAATGCATTTACAAGCATGTAAGGAAAAAGGAATTATCCACTCCGATGTATGCAGTCCAAAGTCATCCAGTTCTTCGAGTGGGTATGTATACTATGGTTCTTTCATTGATAAAATTTCTCTAGGAAGACTTGGATTTATTTCTTGAAGAACAAAGATGAAGTATTCAACAAATTCAAGGAATTCAAAGCCCTGATAGAAAACCACACTGAAAATAAGATCAATGATGGGGAATTCACTTCATCAGACTTCAAGAAAGCTATGCAGTGATTCATGGATTAAGAGGGAGTTTACCACTCCTTAAATTTTAGAACAGAAAGGAGTAGAAGAAGCTACTTCAAAATAGGACTCCAGCAGCTCCTCCAAGGAAGCAAAGATTCAGAGGGAGTGCACCCAACAAACAAACAAAGATAAGTATTTGAATTGAAATTTCTTGCATATTTGTTTGTTTAAATAATATTGTTCAATGATGTATATCCTTATGATCCTAGACTTAGTGTTGGCACCTATAAAAATTTTGCACAAAGTCGAAGGGAAGGACTGACTCCACTGGTGAATTAATTGAAGAGATGGTTAAACCCCCCTCCATAGTCATGTCCAGGTTGCTAAGGACAAGAAGCAGCTCAGATGGAAAGGAAATAATGAGAAAAATAAAGGTTTTTTTGACACTTTAGGCATAAGAAGCTAGCCCAAATAATTAAAAATGGATACAAAGGCCTGTAATCTATAGTCCAAAAAAGAATAAACTAAGGGTTAAAATATGAATAAGTCCCAACCGTTGATTGGGTGCACGAAAGAGATCTATGGCCCTCGATCACCCTCGCATCGTGAAGTTGTGCGGAAATGAGCATAGGAAGGTGGTCGCGAGGGATAAACCGCTAGGATAGGTGGCAGTCAGAGGATCCATTCAATGAACATTTGGGCAGTAAGTGAAACTGCTAGAAGGCTTGCGATACCATCGCAACAGAAAAGCAAGGTAGAAAATCAACGGCGTAGGCTGCATCGTAAGAGATCTGGTGGTGTGAAGGATAAGTAGTCACATCGACACCGAGGTTAGGGAAGATCAAAGGCTCATGACAGAAGGGAATCAGATCTACAGCCGATGGAGATGGAAGATGCAGGGTTAATAGCATAGTGGACCCCACCAGTGAAAGTGTAGAAAGCTAGACACTTGGAGAGCTCCCCACCGTAGATACGTTAAAGGACAAGATCAGCACTCCTCGGTGATCGTCGCAAGGTGAAAGAGCACCCTAGATAAGTGAGAAGGTGGTTTCGAGGGTGCATACCATCTGCCAGGTGTCACCACCTGAGCACCTCACAAGGAAGATTAAGTGGTAACCCAAAACCAGAGGTCGGGTAGCGATACCACCTTATCCTTATAGGATGTTAGATACGATGGAAGGCTGAGATTTAAAGCCAATAGAAGATCCTATGATGGAGATGAAAAGACGTCAAATCAGAAAAAGTTAAATAAGGCATCAGGTCAACGGACTAGAAAAAATTCCCAGTAGATCGACGGATGGGAAAGAGGGATAGCTGGCGAAGGTGCGCATACATTATTGGGAAAATTTTTATATATATAACAAGATGTGTGTGAAATTGACATTTCTTTCATGGACCTATCAGCGTTGGAAGCTTCTGGAAGTGAAGAAGCCGAAAAGGATGACAGGGAGAAGGTCTCTCTCAAGCTTCCTGTGACAGGTAGGGTTCCAAAACTCCTTTGTTTGCAACATGCAGTTTGTTTTATAGTCATAGAATGGCAGACGAACAAGTTTCTACTAGTTCTAAGGTCAGAATGACCCAAGAAGATAGAGACTGTGATGTGTTTGACCCAGACCTTCGGCTCCCTATACAAGAAGTTAAAAGAAGGTTGAAAGCTCTACTTGAACAAGGGATAGATGTCCATAGGGTCCATCAGTCCTTTTGCATTTTATTTTACTTGGAATAGATAATTCTTTTCCTGGAGTTCATGTCATGGTGTTCGTTGAATTATTCAGAAACCCAACGAGTAATAATGAACGCCAAGAGGTCTAGAATCGCCTGTAGTGTCAACGATGGCATCATCTGAAGTACCCTTGTCATGCTTGAGTCTCCAGCCCTAATTCCCAAAATTTTCTCTGAAGAGTCAGTCATTACTCTGTACAGGAAGATTTCCCCTGAAATCCGTAAATCTTTCCTTGACACTTGTTTAAAACCTAATGTAGAAATTACAGATACCCCCTACCCTCTTGACGTCATCCTTTTTAATGACCACACCCAGTTTTTTTTTCTTTGATAGAATAATTTTTAGGTTTAGACTCAGACTTATGGATAAATGAAGTACAACTAAGCCTGTTATTCAGGATTAGTGTTAGTTCCCCGGAGGCGGGAAGTGAGTTAGTACCATCCCTCAAGTTTCAAGAATTTTTGGCTGAAAAAATTCAGGCATAGTTGAGTTGTTTTGAAAATACCATATTTTTTCGGTTTCAGGCATATCTGACTAAGATGATTCTGCATAGTAGTGCAGACAAGTTACGGTTCTCTCAGATACTCTTTACAGGGAATTTGGAGGATAATGTTTTCAATTACATGAACTACATTCTATCTGTTGTGTACAAAGTTATGTTTGAAGAAGAACTACCCAGAGTGCTACCAGAAATGCATGCTCTGATGCAGTTGAAAGATGAACTAGCCATTGGCGTATGGTTCTTGTTGAAAGATGCCACAGTGATAAGAGTGTATGGTTTTGTACAAGAACCGTACTTTTTGCCAGCATTTTTAACTTTGAGGGTTTTTTCCCTCGAGTTCATTCGGTAGAGGCTAATTGCAGAAGAGGAATAGTTTGGGAAATATAAGAAGGGTTCTGATATCAAACTCCCTTGGCATGTTGGACCTTTTATTGTAATGTTTAAAGAAGCTGTCAGTGAAGTGGAAAAATTGTTAAGAAATATGGGGTTAAAAAAAGATGTAGCGATCGCATATGATCCTCTACATATCATAGCCAAAAGGAAGAAGAAAAATGGTTTGAAGACATTTGAGCACCATGAAATTGAAGGATTGTTGAAAGGGTGGAATTTATTGCAATATGAGCCCGAAGAGGAAGAAGACCTAAATTTACATGTCCAAGATTTAATCATAACTAATGATCCTATGGAAACAGACCAACTACTTAACACTCCGGAGGTAGGCGGGAAGAGAGAATTAAAAGAAGTCGTTGAAACAGAAGAAGAGGAAGAAAGTGAAAACAAAAGACTCAAATTGGAAACACCAGATGAGTTAATTGTCCTGATAAGTGATACAAATGAAGAGAAAGAGGGGTTATCAACCCCAGTTATTCAAGTGCATGAATATAAATTCCGAGATGCAATAGGAGGAAGTGAAAACAGTGAATTTCAATCCCAAGAAGATATGTTTAAATATCACGGGAAAAATAAGTAGGCATCTGCATAGAAACTTTTTGAACTAATGCCCACAGTAAGGATTTTGTATAAAACAGAGACGTCTTTGATGACAAGCAGGGATATCAATGCACACACTTTCAATTTGATGATATCCGATAAAGAAAAAATGACAGAAGCAAGAATAGACTGGAAGAAGATACTCTTGGCAGACAAGATTCAATTTCATAGGCAAATTGGAGAGGGTCTATATGATGACTTAGTGGGAGCGTCCTTGAAAATATCTAAATTGCAAATCACTATAAATAAAATGGATGCCCAATTAAAACATGAAAGGTTAGAGAATAAAGCACTTCAGCAGCATGTCAAAAAGGTGCAGTTTGATTTAATCGAAAATGATGGCGGGGGAAAAGTAAGCCAGAAGTTGTTAAAAGAAAAAGATAATTTGATCGAGAACCTACAGAAGAGAATGAAAATCCCCAACACCCAGTTGATACAAGCTCTTGAAGAGACAAAGCTAATATAAGAAAAAGAATATTTAAGCGAGGAGATTGGCAATAATAAAGCTGAAGTGCTAAGGTTTCAAGAGAAAGAAGGATGCTAGGAGAAAGAGAAGATGAATTTGAATAGTCGAATTTAAGAGTTGAAGAGTAGTTTGTCAAATATACGTTCATAGTAGGCAAGCGAAGGCCCGAATAAGGAGAAGGATGGTACTAACAACATTGTATAGGCCATGTCCCAGATCAACCTAAAGGAGGTTGAAATACGAGAACTAAAATAGGAGAATTAAAGATTAAAGGAAGAAAATGACGAAAAGGGAAAAGGGACAAATGCGCTACAGGAAAAGTATAAGGAATTGGTAGTGATTAATAACAGGTTTTCTCAGTAGGTTATAGGGAAAATGGCTATGCAGGGATGCAAGCATTTGATTTGGGATTCAATTCTCGAGGAAGCTGAGAGGTTCAGACCTTATCTAGATCTCATGAGGACAAAGGAGAAGATAATCACTGATGTATTTAAGAGCTACACTGCCATGAAGGAAAAGCTACACAAAAGGCCAAAGGAGACTGAATATAATGCTATAAACTTTTTAAATAGTTTGATGGATAAGGATATCGTACATTTGAGCATCAAAGACAGGGTCACAACCATTGCGGAAGCAAAACGAATCCTAGGGAAGTATGCGTTGGTCAAAGATGTGGAGGCCAAAGCAAATAAAATGAATGAATAGTTAACAAAGTTCAAAGGACAATTTGTAGGGCTAGTAGAAAATGGATTTCCTACATTTTGGGATGAAAAGAAAAATCGATTCCCCAAAGTGAGCATAAAAACTTGATGATTAGCAGGCAGATGGATCATTCCAAGTTCAAACACTTGAGCCAGCCACTTTCAAGGAAAATTCGGATGGACAAGATGGACGAAGAGTTCGAGATGTTGTACAGATTGACCTCTATTGGTGAAGGACTTCCACCCATGTCTTATGTTGATCACCTTGACATAAGGGTCCTTGAGAAAGAAATGCCAAGTTACGACATCCTAGCACCTGAACTTTGGGTACCTGTAGATAAATACTGAAGGATGAAGTATACCTATCATGCTCCACTAGTAGCTGCTACCCCTTAGATCTTAGATCTTTGCATTTTCTGAATATCATTTTATTTTGGTATAAAAGTTTATAATATATTTAGGATTTTGATTTTACAGGACATGGCAGTGGGTTTCCCGTTATGTGATGAAGTTTTTCCATTAGACAGATACATTAAATATCTTTATATTGTTCAACAGCATACCGACAAATGCAAGAAAGCAGTTAAGCTTACCTTGTTATATTTTCTCTTTTATGATAGTGATATCTAAACTATATGATGAGGTGTGCCTATATTGCAACTAATTTATGTTTCAAATAGGTCAAGTATGAGACTCCAAGCCTCTATAAGTTCCATGTAGTTTCAAATGGAAGGGGTTGAGAACTTTTGGAGCTTTGCATATTTTGTTCACTGTTGTTATTATGAGATATTTTTTGAATAAATTTGTCAGAAGCTTACATGCGTTTTTCAGAGATTCCTATGTAATCGGTCTGGTAGTCTATTTTTCCTTTCCTACGTGATATGTGTTTCTTTCCTTTGTTAATCCATATTGTTAATATTCCTTCATACTTGGTTCATTGTAGTATCTGAATGCGATTCATAGAAATTATGCCTTGTTCATTTCTTACCAACTATTTCATAAAATATTTCTACTAAAGTTGGTATAGGATTCATCTATGTATGCCTTATATCAATGGATTGTTCATCTTTCTTCTGTTTCTCCAATTAAATCACTTTGAATACTAGTTGGTTGCTACCTTGCCTTTGTGTGAATGTATCTGCTAAGCATTTGATAATAATGTTTATGTTATACTTGAATTGAGTCCATTGCCCAATATAGATCCCTGTTGTTCTCCAACCAATGGTTTATAGAAGTAAATCTTATCCTACATATATCTGACCTTCTATGTATGTTTTAATAGAACATCTTGAAGAATGAATGCTGGTGTTCCTTTTCATGGTTGACGCCCTTGATTATTTCCAATTTTTTCATTAGTTTATTGAGAGATACCTCTCAGATTCTGTTAGTTCAATAACATCAGTCCAAAGATTGGTTAGTGGTTACTCTAAATTCCCCTTCTTACAACCTTGGGGTCAATTTGGGTGTTAACAAATTGGCGTCGTTGATGGGGACCGCAAGTTTTCTTATTTTCCTTGCAAGAACGACAAAGAATTCCAAAGATTCGAAGAAAAGAGAGATCCCTATGGGAAAACATATATTTCCATATTTTTGAAGGTTGTACAATTTTTCCCTAGTGAGTCCACTCATAAAGATTTATATTCAAGAAAGAACTCCACTAGGGAAGACTGTTGAAGCTAAAATCTAGTTCTAAGGAGGCCTAGACAAGGCATCCTGGCCTCAAGGAAGATCCATACCATAGGTAATCCTATTTCTAAAATTCTACTAGTTATTGATAATTCGGAAAGCCTGCTTAGGTGAAAAGCTGAAAAAGATAAAGCTAGTACTTCAAACAGTGAAAGAATTGTGTCTGAAGAGAGATTACATGTTTTTCCAGAATTAAATATAGATATTGACATTGGGAAACCTTTACCAAGATAAGGATTTGAATCCTATCTAACCCTAGGTGAAGGAGTTCTTAATAATCCTGAATCCTACTTGTTAGATCCTATTTGGCATGATTTACTGGATACTATCAAAGCTAAAAATGCTAAACCCTGTTCCCAGATTATCCCACCCCTTTCCCAAAATATTCCTGTAATCATGGCTACTAGATTTGCACCTTTAGCCCTACCAGATGTTTTACATGACCTACCTCAAAACTATGCACAAAGGATCGTCTCCTATGATGGAGAGGGAAATTTTTCTGCCAGATAGCATGCAGACAGGTTTGAATATTTTATTCATTTGGACGAAGTAGATTATGATGATGCAAAGATGAGGTTATTTGCTCAAAGTTTGTTTGGAGAACCTAAGAAATGGTACAGGTTGTTACCAAATGCTTCCATAAATGATTTTACAGCATTTAAGACACTGTTCTTAGAGAGATGGGAAATGATAGGAAGTCCTGCCTTAGTCTTGTCCCAGTACAATCACATAAAGAAAGGAGGTTTCGAGTCTATGCACAAATTTTATGCTAGATTTATGAGGGCATAAAATTCTATTCTAGACGACCTGAAGCCCTCGGCAGGTGCTGCAAAAATTCACTTTGTAGACACCTTTGATGGATATTTCTCATGTACGTTAAGAGAAAGAAAGTCTACTTGCCTTCCTGTTCTGCTAAAAGATGCCCTAGAGGTAGAGGCAAACATGATGGCCTCAGGAAAAATAAAGGGTAAAATAGAGGCTGAAAGAAAGAAGCAAGAGACCCAAACTTCTACCTCATCTTCTTCTAACGATGCAAAATTTGATACCATGATGAAAGCCATGGAAAAATTGATGGATAGGTTGACCGTAGATACCAAGCCTCCTCCCCGAGAAAATACTGAAAAATCAGATCCGAAACCCAAATTTTAGAAGACCACCGCCTCCTGTATGAAATCAAAGAAATCCTGAAGAACAACCAATGCGTCCTTCTTTTGCTGAAAATATGGTAGATAATGAAGTGCTTGAAGAGACCGCTGAGGCCCATATTCATTTTTTTTACTCCCTAGACCATGAAATATACTTGACTGAAAGGGAACATGACTTCTTTAACAAAGAAAGTACTAGTAACAAACCCGAGTTAGAATCTGAGCAATACCTAATGGGTTATCAAAATGTTGTGGATGATCTTCAAAGAAAGCTAAAATTGAGGAATAGAGAAGTTACCATGAATAAAGGAAATCTTCCTTTGAACCAACCTCCAGTCACCCAACAGGCTGTAGAAGAGCCGAAATGGAAACACCAAGAAGTTGTTGCAAATAAGAGACCTGAAAACAAAAAAGAAGACGGTCAATCTTCAAAAGAGGTTAGACCACCAGAAGTCACAGAGATAGTCAAACCTGCCCCCACTTTTAGTCTCAAAGCTGATCTGTCAAAAATAAAAATCTCCATCCCTCTTAATGAGCTACTGAAAAACAATGAGTACAGGGAAGAGATAACAAAGATGGTTAAAGGAAAAAATGAACACTAACATGATATTCTGGAGTTGTCTGATGATGCTCCTACCATAATCTTTGGATCTAAGTTGGAAGAGCTAGGCGATGAAGAAGTCCCTCCTTTCTACTCAAGCCTAAATGTCCATGATCAGATCTTGCACAATGCCTTAATAGACTCCAGGGCATCTCATAACTTGATGCCAAAATCTGTGTTGAAAGAGCTAGGATTAGAAGTGACTAGGCCATACCAAGACCTTTTCTCCTTTGATTCTAGAAAAGTCACATGTTTGGGACTGATTAAGAACATGGTAGTGACTCTAACCCAACTCCTTGCTAAAAGTGTCATGATGGATGTTGTGGTGGTTGATGTGCCTGTGAATTTTGGGATGCTTTTGTCAAGATCTTGGGTTTCAAAGTTGAAAGGAACTATGCAGATGGACTTATCTTATGCCACAATTCCCGTTTTTGGAGCCAATGGGAGATTATATAGGGAAAGCAGGATGGAATATGTTGTTAACAACAAAAGCAAGCCTGAAAATCACCCTATATATGTCGTTGATACAGACATGGGTTGTTCCATTTTTTTTATTGATGGGCCTCATTGTGATCGTAACCCCTCCCCATATATGGAAGTTGATGAAGATAAGGAATTTGCAGCCAGGTATGAAGCTTCTGAGTGGGAAAAAAATGAAGAAGGTGTTGCAAAAAATTGCAAGTAGTCAACGCTCCCTGGTGTATCGTGACAAGGGACTAATCGCCTATCGTGGATCCTTGAAATCTGGCGGTGGAGAGTTTACCAATCACCTGGAGGTTTTGGTGTAACGGTAGCCATACTACCAACAATTGGTATCAGAGCTAGAGGTCACGAGTTCGATACACACTCGGCTCGTGCTCAAGGGGAGATTGTTGCATGAAATTGCAAGTAGTCAACGCTCCCTGGTGTATTGTGACAAGGGACTAATTGCCTCTCGTGGATCCTTGAAATCTGGCAGTTGTGAGTTTACCAATCACCTATGCGTTTTGGTGTAATGGCATCCGTACTACCAATACAAGGCTGGTGGAAAATGTATTTTGATGGTTCTGTAAGTAAAAATGGTGCTGGAGCAGGGGTTTGGATCATTCCTCCCAACAGGGAGTCTAGGGCACTTTCATATAAGCTAACATTTCAATGTACTAATAATGTTTCCGAATACGAAGCATTGTTGTTGGATTACGGGCTCTAAAAAATTTGGGGAGCTAAGAAGATAGAAGTGTTTGGGGACTCTGAGCTAGTAGGGAACCTGGTGAATGATAGTTACCAAGCCATAAACCCAAGAATGAGAGCATATAGAAATGAAGTTTGGGATTTCTTTGGCAACTTTTTCACAGAACATAAGATTAGAGTAATCCCGAGGCATGAAAATGAGGTAGCAGATTCCTTGGAAACTACTGCTGGGGGTTTTAAGACACCAATCTTCTCCCAAACTAAGTATGAGGTTGAAATAATAAATAGGACTTCTATTCCTGATAATTCTAAGTATTGGGAGGTATTTGAGGACGACTTACAGCTCGGGATATTTTTAGAACTTTCTGATGAGTTTGCAAATGTGCATATTGATACTGAAAATTAGAACCTGGAAAACCTTGTAGAGGGAGAGAATGTTTAAGAAGAAGTTGAAAACCAAGGGTGGAAAAATAGGATGGGTGGTAAGGATATTATCCAATTGAAGAATAATTACATCCCTAAAGGACTAATATCCCTAGAAAATCTATTTGATCAAGATGATGCAGCTAAAAACCCAAAATTTGAAACTGCCCGAGAATGAGTAGAAGATCAAAACTTGGGTACAGAGAAGGACCCTCGGATGGTAAAACTGTCTAAAAGGTTACATGCTGACAAAAAAGGACACTATGTAGAATTGATGAAAAGACACACTGATGCTTTCACTTGGACCTATGAAGACTTAAAGGAGTATGATACCTCAATCATACAGCATGCCATTCCCCTCAAGCCAGCTCAGAAACCTTTTAAGCAAAAATTAAGGAGAATCAATCCTAATTTAACAGATATCATAGAGAAAGAAGTCAAAAAACTTTTCAATGCAAAGATAATTTTTACCTTAAGGTTCTCGCAATGGATAGCAAATCTAGTCACTGTTACAAAGAAAAGTGGAGAAATCAGAATCTGTATTGATTTCAGGAACCTCAACAGAGCGTCAATGAAAGACAATTACCCGCTACCTAAAATGGAGCATATCTTACAACAGGTGGTAGGGGCCGAAAGAATTTCCACCATGGATGGTTTCTCAGGATATAATCAGATTAAAGTGTGCCTAGAAGACCAGGAGAAAACCGCTTTTACAAATCCTTGGGGAACTTTCATGTACGCTAATATGCCATTTGGTTTGATGAACGTTGGAGCCACTTTCCAAAGAGCTATGGATATTGTGTTTGCTGAAGAAAAAGATAAATTTATGGTGGTATATATGGACGATATAACAGTGTTTTCAAAATCAGATGAAGAACTTCTCAACCATTTAGAGAGGGTTTTCATAAAATGTAGGAAATATGGCATTTCCTTGAATCCCAAGAAATCATTTTTTGCTCTGGATAAAGCTAATATTTTAGGGAATATCATCACCAAAGATGGGATAAATATTGATCTTAAGAGGGTCAATGCTATTCAGAAAGTAGAAGAGCCCAGAAGCAAAAAGGAAATACAAGCTTTCATTGGCCAAGTGGGTTTTTTAAGAAGATTCATACCAAGTTTTGCTGAAATAATGAGAAGTATTACAAATATGTTAAGAAAGGAGAATCGAATAAAGTGGAACGAGGAATCCAAATATTCCTTCAAAGGAATCAAGACAACCATCACTGAAGCTCTGGTGTTGGCCAACCCAAAATTTACTAAGGATTTCCTAATTTTTTCATATGCTTCTGAACATACAACAGCTGGAGTGCTATTGCAAAAAAATGACCAAAATGTTGAGCAACCTATTGCTTTTTTCAGCAGAGTGCTGAGAGAAGGGGAACTGAAATATGATATCATGGAGAAATAGGCTTATGCTGTCATAAAATATTTGAAATATTTAAGGGTCTATGTTATACACTCGCACATCATTTCTTATGTCCCAAATAGTGTTGTGAAAAGCATTTTGACCCAGTCTGATCCTGAAGGTAGAAGGGCCAAATGGATTGCAGTATTAATGGAATGTGATTTGGAGATAAAACCCATGAAACTAGTGAAAGGACAAGGGTTCACAAAGTTAATGACTGAAGAAAATTTGACTCTTTGCAGCTAAATTTTTTGGAATACCATCCAAACTAGCTGAATGCAAACATACAGGTGAAGCCTGAATTCTATGAGTCTCCTTGGTATACTGACATTGTTTTTGTACTACAGAATTTACAAGCACCTGCAGGGTTAAGTAAAAGCAGGGCCAAGTCTATAAAACTAAAAGCTACCAAGTACTGTATCATGAACCAATACCTGTATTGGGAAGATCCTAGAGGGGTGCTACTAAACTGTTTGATTAAAGAAGAGGATAAACACATAGAAGAAGAATTCCACAAAGGAGACTGCGGAGGACACCATTCCTAGAAGGCAACAGTAAACAAAATCCCGAGGGCAGGGTTTTACTGGCCCACAATGTTTACTAATGTTTACAAAGATACTGTGGTTTGTAACCAATGTCAGATTTGTTATGGAAAAAGAAAGGTTGTTTCCCTCCCTCTACATCCTACCACAGTGGAAGCACCTTTTCAACAATGGGGTTTAGATTTCATTGGGGAAATAAACCCAAACTCCTATGGGCAGCACAAATGGATCCTGACGGCTACTGATTATTTTACCAAATGGATAGAAGCCATACCTACCAGAAGAGCGACTGAAGGAGTAATCATGGATTTTTTGGAAGATAATATCCTGTCCAGATTCAGATGCCCCAAAAGAATAGTGACTGATAATGATCCATCTTTCTGTTCGAAAAAGATGATTAATTTCTGCCATAAATATCATATCAGCCTAAATCATTCCACGACCTATTACCCTCAAGGAAACAGACTAGCAGAGTCTTCAAATAAGAGCTTGGTAAGAATCATTAAAAAATTGTTAGAAGATAACAAGAGGTCTTGGCATACGAAGCTAAAATATGCTCTGTGGGCCGACAGAATCAACATGAAAAGAGCCACTGGAATGTCACCATTTGAATTGGTGTATGGAGCCGAAGTGATTTTTCTAGCATCCCTAGGTTTTCCTGTCATGAGGTTATTATAGGGAATAGTGTTAAGATTTAATATGCTAAGACATAAAATAGCAGTATTACATTCCATTTCACAATAATAGCATATACAGGATCACTGAAGAAACAACAAGCATAGCATAAACACAAGAGACACAGATTTATCCTGGGAAACCCTCATGGGGTAGAAAACCCAGTAAAGCTTCCTCAATATAGATGAACAATAATATACAAAGATGCAAACCCTGAGCATAAGCTCCTTCTTCTCCATAGAAGACCTCTCCTCTACAAGTGCGCCATTCTTAGGTGAGTGAGTGTATCAAATGAGGAACACACCTCCTCTATTTATACACTACTCTGACATATCTTTTACACAAGTACACGTAGGCTCGTATTTAACCAATGGGTTAAATACCCCACTACAACTGACTGGGCCGACCCCTCTAGGGTGGTCTAATAACCCTTTAACCCACATAACACATATAGGGCCGACCCCCACTAGGGAAGTCTAATAACCCGAGTTACCACATTCCGACGGAGGAGTAAACATCTCCGGATTCATAGTATAATTACATCGGAGGTATGGAACATCTCCGGAATAAATAATATACAAATATAATATTCTTTGAAGTTACAATATTTTAACACTCCCCGTTAACGAGAAGGATATTATAACAGTATCTGCACGAGCAAGGAGTCATCAACATCATACATGATACATCTATAAATCATTGGAAGCTTTCTCAACATCATCAGTAACTTAAGCAGTTACTGGAACATCTTCAATACTGGAACATCAACATCTTCAGTACTGAGTCTTTATCTTCTGCAGCATTCGAACAACTACAACAACATCAACATCTGGATCCTCACGATCATTAGTATCATCATCTCACGATCATCAGCATCGTCATCACACGATCATCAGCATCGTCATCACACGATCATCAGCATCGTCATCACACGATCATCAGCATCATCATCACACGATCAATCCAGGTCTCTATGCAAACTAGTCATGTACCTTTTGAACCGAAGTCCAGGGACGATCCAGTCCTATCATGTACCTTTTGAACCAAAGTCCAGGGACGATCCAGTCCTATCATGTTCTCGGAGACCACATGTCTACGGCTCAGTTTACAGGACCAAAGTCCAAGGATGATCCAGTCCTTACCGTACATTTAGGACAGCATCCAAGGATGACTTAATCCTCCACCATATATTTAGGACCACATCCAAGGATGACTTAATCCTCCACCGTACATTTAGGACCACGTCCAAGGATGACTTAATCCTCCACCGTGCATTTAGGACCACGTCCAAGGATGACTTAATCCTCCACCGTGCATTTAGGACCACGTCCAAGGATGACTTAATCCTCCACCGTGCATTTAGGACCACGTCCAAGGATGACTTAATCCTCCACCATGCATTTAGGACCACGTCCAAGGATGACTTAATCCTCCACCGTGCATTTAGGACCACGTCCAAGGATGACTTAATCCTCCACCGTGCATTTAGGACCACGTCCAAGGATGACTTAATCCTCCACCGTGCATTTAGGACCACGTCCAAGGATGACTTAATCCTCCACCGTGCATTTAGGACCACGTCCAAGGATGACTTAATCCTCCACCATGCATTTAGGACCACGTCCAAGGATGACTTAATCCTCCACCGTGCATTTAGGACCACGTCCAAGGATGACTTAATCCTCCACCGTGCATTTAGGACCACGTCCAAGGATGACTTAATCCTCCACCGTGCATTTAGGACCACGTCCAAGGATGACTTAATCCTCCACCGTGCATTTAGGACCACGTCCAAGGATGACTTAATCCTCCACCGTGCATTTAGGACCACGTCCAAGGATGACTTAATCCTCCACCGTGCATTTAGGACCACGTCCAAGGATGACTTAATCCTCCACCGTGCATTTAGGACCACGTCCAAGGATGACTTAATCCTCCACCGTGCATTTAGGACCTACGTCCAAGGATGACTTAATCCTCCACCGTGCATTTAGGACCTACGTCCAAGGATGACTTAATCCTCCACCGTGCATTTAGGACCTACGTCCAAGGATGACTTAATCCTCAACCATGCATTTAGGACCTACGTCCAAGGATGACTTAATCCTCAACCGTGCATTTAGGACCTACATCCAAGGATGAATTAATCCCTCACCGTCCACCAAGGACTTCATTCTCGAAGACTTATGTCTACGGCTCTTCTTTAGGACTGAAGTCCAGGAATGATCCAATCCCTTCACATGTTCACCAAGAACTTCATTTTCGAAGACATACGTCTACGGCTCTTCTTTAGGACTGAAGTCCAGGAATGATCCAATCCCTTCACATGTTCATCAAGAACTTCATTTTCGAAGACATACGTCTACGGCTCTTCTTTAGGACTGAAGTCTAGGAATGATCCAATCCCTTCACATGTTCATCAAGAACTTCATTTTCGAAGACATACGTCTACGGCTCTTCTTTAGGACTGAAGTCCAGGAATGATCCAATCCCTTCATATGTTCATCAAGAACTTCATTTTCAAAGACATATGTCTACGGCTCTTCTTTAGGACTGAAGTCCAGGAATGATCCAATCCCTTCACAACATGTATCCTCATCATCAAAAAATGTATAACCACAACATGTATCATCATCATCAAAACATGTATAACCACAACATGTGTCATCATCATCAAAACATGTATAACCACAACATGTATCATCATCATTAAAACATGTGTCATCATCATCAAAACATGTATAACCACAACATGTGTCATCATCATCAAAGGCATGTATTCTCACTAATACATCTATCATCAAAATCATGTATACATCTATCATCAAAGGCATGTATTCTCACTAATACATATATCATCAAAAGCATGTATACATCTATCATCAAAAGAAAAAATATAAGATAATTCTAAGTAACTAGGTGCAGTAAATAGGTAACCTCATCATTGATGAGACAGACTTGTTATCAGATACTATGCTACTCCCCCTTTCGAGGAGGGTCCTTTTGGACTATACCAAGCTTGTCTCGGAAGTATTCAAACTTTACTCGAGACAGAGGTTTAGTCAAGATATTAGCAATCTAATCCTCAGTGCTTATATACTCGAGCTTGATAGCTCCTCTCTGCACCATATCTTGTATATAGAAGTATCGGATCTCAATGTGTTTTGACTTATCGTGGAATAAAAGATTTTCTATCCTCTTGATGCAGCTTTGATTGTCACACATAATCACAGTGGAATCCATTTCTAAGTCAAACACTCCATATAATAGCTTCTGAAGCCACACTGCTTCACAGCTGGTAGAGTAGACAACTATATATTCTGCTTCAGTAGTACTGAGAGCCACACTAGATTGTTTATTGCTAAACCGTGAGATCATGGTAGATTCAAGACTATAACATCCACCTGATGTACTCTTTCTGTCTGAGACACTTCCTGCCCAATCAGAATTTGAGTAACCATGTAAACAGAGTTCATGACCTTCAAGATAATATAGACCAAAAATATAAAGTACCTTTTAGGTACCTCACTACATGCTTTGTAGCTATTAAGTGGACCTTTCTAGGTTCTACTAGATACTGACTCAGGGTATTTACAACAAAGCATATATCTGGCCTAGTATTTGTTAAATACATCAATGACCCAATTAAATGTCTATATAGGGTTAGGTCCACTAAATACGATGAGTTATTAACTAATACCTTCAAGTTGGAGTCCATGGGAGTGGCCATGGCTTTATACTCCAACATATCAAATCTTTTTAGAAACTTCACAGCATACTTACCTTGATTTAAAAGATTCCTTTTGGATCTTGCCATACTTCTAGACCTAAGAAGTAGTGCATTAATCCGAGATCTTTCATTTTCATTTCTGCAGCCATTTTCATGACCTATTTCTCATTCCTTGTCAGAAAGAGATCATCGTCATACAATAATGGTATGATAGGTTCATCATCCACAACCTTAAGGTAAAGGTTAGGAACAACTTTACTTCTGGTAAAGCCCAAGCTTTGTCATGAAGCTATCAATTGTCCATTATTCACACTCTGCATTGAGTGATCTTCTGCATATCTATCTGTGCCATCTCACGTCAGATGGGTCTACTAATATGAGCCTCAAAATCATTCGAACTCTGTGGTGAGTTCCTTCTTGCATCCATGTCATATGTGTATAGAACCCATATTCAACCTTGTAGCAAAGTTTGAGATCCACATCACCCATGATGATCATTAAGCTCATCAATTGACTACCGATCCTGGGAACCTATACAAAACCTGATTACATTATTAAGAGAATGGTCTTATCTAGTCCCTTGGAGCAAAACATCTCATCATGATTCTCTTCCTCTTTCTAAGAGAATCTCTTAACCACAAGCTTTCTATAGTGTGTTTGATTTGTAAATATTTTGTTGAATATCCATCGCTTGTTCAGAGTTCATCATTCATCATGGTCTTTCCTACAAATCAAAATTAAGTACATGATTAGTAATACTTCATAATCATCAAATCATATTTGACATGATAACCTATTATGCATACAGATATCATTTACATAGTTATGCAACTATTTTGACCAATACTTTGGCACAACACTTTCCCATATCCTGTATGCATACAGTGGCTATCTATATGCCTTCCATCTCTACCAGAACATACTATCGAGAGTGTGCACAACTCTCAGCATTTCAGCAAAGAGGTTTCATTCTAGACAAGCAACAATGGAATGTTTGTCCAACTTACCAATCATATGCATATTAGTAGTATACTGTTCAATGCTTTATGAATGTTTACACTCAGCATGATATATTCTAGGAATACAAATATGCATACAAACAATATCATTTACTATTTCTAATAACAACTCAAATACTTATCTTTTATGTTTGTGTGGTTTCCTCCTGCTTGATCTTCTGTATGTCTTCTGAACTTCTATTCATTCTGTACCACTGTGCATGCTCAAGTGTACACTAGTGTCATCCTCATGATCTCATACACAAACATACATTCATTAGTATATTCTCAATAATATCAAAACATTCTAATTCTAAATAATCTTGAATATGTACAGTCATGATCATTAGTATTCAGGGTTTCAAGGAAGTCTTCTGTTACTCATGCATGTTCTTGTTTGATCTAGTTAGTTAAATCATCAACCAAGATAAGAGACATAATATGCATAAGCCCTTGATTACTAACCAATCATACCAAGTATACTTACACAAGGTAAGATTCTAACATGACATAGGAAAACATACCTGGATTAGTATACCTGCTTAGTTATGTACAACATACCTAAACAATCTCTTCAATGATTTAGAGATCCTGAGCTAGAACCTGCATGTCTCGTAGGTTAAACATAATATAACAAAGTCATACATACCTCGTGAGTCTTTGTCTTCATGTTGTCATGGTCATGGAACTTGATTTGTCTTTTGTAATGTACCTGTGTCTTGTTAGCAGACAACATCAACCTCACACAGCACCATAATGCATAAGTACAATCATATAGCCCTAATCAATGAATGTCTTTAATCATTCACATGCATTCATATTGCTACTAGGGTGATAAGACAATTAATAACATTAATCAAGTTTGTACTAATAAATAACATGAAGACAAACACATTATGAACTTAATCAAGAATCAGATTTCAAGGCATACCTTAACCTTCTTAAGTCATACCTGTCAAGACTTTTTGTAGTCTTCTTATGTAAGGCCTTAGCCTCAACTCCCCCTGAAACTTGATCTGGAGCTTGATTAGGGTTTGCTAGAGAAACCCTAAAAATTCAATCTTTGACTTTCACACTTCTGAATGGATGAAAGAATATGTCTTGCTGAGCTGATCAAACTGGCATACTTCAATTTTGGAATCTCAAAAAATTTGACCCCTCAAAATTGCCTTTGAAACTTCTGTATCTTCTGGACAGGACCCCGAACTAGGGTTTGATGAATTCCACCCTTATTTCCAATCAAAAGGTTCGATCCAAGGCTCTAAACTCTTATTTTTCTGAGGAGCTTCCAGCCGTGGTTACAGACTTCAAAAATTCCAACTTTTGCTGAAGCCCTAATTTTCCATTTTTTCTGATCAAAATCCCGAACTAGGGTTTGATCAAGCCCGGTCTTATACCCAACCAAAAATTTCGATCTTAGTCTCTAAATTTCAATTTTCCTGAGTAGCATTCAGTCGTGGACTCCGATTCCAAAAATTCTAACTTTCTCCGAAACCCTAAATTCCGGAAGCCATGAGTAAAGGTGCTCCAAAAATAATTCTGTTTTAACAAAAATATGCACCTGATTGTTTCTGCTATAACTCTGAAATTTTTGCTCCACAGGGTCTGAAACCTTTTTTCTGCAGTATCCTGACCTATCATCTTTCCATCCTGATAGGTCTGACCTCAATTGGGTTTTCTGAGAGAGAGTTAAGCCAAGTGTCGCAACGTGACCTGTTTATGGGATAAAACAGGAGAGCAAACTTGTACGGCATGCCACGTGTCACTGTTTAAACTTCATCCTCTGAAAACTTTTCCTGAGATAGCTCTACCTGTTATATTTCCATCCTTACAGGTATGACCTCTATTGGACTCTCTGAGAGAGAGTTATGCCAAGTGTCGCAACGTTACCTGTTTATGGGATAAAACAGGAGAGCACACTTGTAGGGCGTTCCACGTGTCACTGGTTCACCTTCGGCCTCTGAAAACGTTTCCTGAGATAGTACAGTATGTGTACTACCTGTCTCTTTTTACGAACTTTCATTTGGAGCTTCCTAGCCCAGGTTATGACTTTTTTTCCAAGGTCACCTGATTTTGACTGAGATCTGGAAGAGGCAGAAACCCTAACTTGTACTGATCATAACTTACAAAGTACAATGAATCTGAGGATGTCCTTTGGACACAAGGTACCTGGGGATGTTTTCTTCGAAATGTAAACGTTTCAGACCCTGAACCTGCACCAAAATGGAGTTATAGCGAAAGTTCCACGATGACTGGTTTTTTCTATGTAAAACCCTAACTTTCAAATTGTCGTAAGTAAAGCAAGTGTTGTAAGTGCCATACCTTGTCTTCCTTCAGGTTAGCTCTGATACCATGTTAAGATTTAATATGCTAAGACAGAAAATAGCAGCATTACATTCCATTTCACAATAATAGCATATGCAGGATCACTGAAGAAACAACAAGCATAGCATAAACACAAGAGACACAGATTTATCCTGGGAAACCCTCATGGGGTAGAAAACCCAGTAAAGCTTCCTCAATATAGATGACCAACAATATACAAAGATGCAAACCTTGAGCATAAGATCCTTCTTCTCCATAGCAGACATCTCCTCCACAAGTGCGCCATTCTCCAGTGAGTGAGTGTATCAAATGAGGAACACACCTCCTCTATTTATACACTACTCTGACATATCTTTTACACAAGTACACGTAGGCTCGTATTTAACCAATGGGTTAAATACCCCACTACAACTGACTGGGCCGACCCCTCTAGGGTGGTCTAATAACCCTTTGACCCACATAACACATACAGGGCCGACCCCCACTAGGGAAGTCTAATAACCCGAGTTACAACATTCCGACGGAGGAGTAAACATCTCCGGATTCATAGTATAATTACATCGGAGGTATGGAACATCTCTGGAATAAATAATATACAAATATAATATTCTTTGAAGTTACAATATTTTAACAAATAGAAGAAGAACCAAAGCACGTGCAAAGAAGAGTAAATCAGATAGTTGAGCTGAATGAGCTAAGGAGTAAGGCATATGACAAAGTAGAAAGCCATCAAGAAAAAATGAAGGAAGCCTTCGACAAAAAAGCCAAGGAAGATTATTTTCAGGTTAATGACCTAGTTTTGAAATGGAATGCCCCTAAAGAAGAAAAACATGGAAAGTTTGACCATATGTGGATGGGGCCATATATTATTGTAGCAATCCAAGTAATAAATTCTTTTGTCCTGGAACATCAAGACAGATCTGCTTGGCCAGGAGGTCTAGTTAACGGGAGGTTTCTAAAGCATTACTTGTCCTAAGGGAAGCAAGTATTTCATGTACCATAGCCTATGAATATATTTTTTATTTGTTTTTTACAGCTGTTGTGAAATTTTTCATGGAAAACCTGAAAGAATTGTAACCCTAAAGAAAAGAAGATAAGGTCTAGAAGGCTAGCCATGGTTCCTTTTTCTTTTCGTGTGTGGGAAGCCTAGATATGCAGCAGATACAGTTGCGGTTCTAAGAATTCAGAAGAAGTTGTTGACTCTGAAGTTTGAATTGCCCAATGGAGTAGGAACTTAGTCTATGGATTTCTTTTCTACCTCGCAGGGAGGATATAATCCCCGGCTGGAGCCAGTTGTTGGCACCTATAAATGTTTTGCACAAAGACGAAGGGAAGGAATGACTCCACTGGTAAATTCCTTGAAGAGATGGTTAAACCCCCCTCCATAGTCATGTCCAGGTTGCCAAGGCTAAGAAGTAGCTCAGTTGGAAAGGAAATAATGAGAAAAATAAAGTTTTTTTTTTACACTTTAGGCATAAGAAGCTAGCCCAAATAATTAAAAATGGATACAAAGGCCAGTAATCTATAGTCTGAAAAAGAATAAAGTAAGGGTTAAAATCTAGATAAGTCCCAACTGTTGATTAGGTGCGTGAAGGTGGTCGCAAGCGATAAACTACCAGGATAGATGGCAGTCGAAGGAGCCATCGCGTGAGCGTTTGGGCGGTAAGAAAAAAAACCAGAAGACTTGCGATGCCATCGCAGCAGAAAACCAAGGTAGAAAATCAACAGCGGAGGTTGCATGGTCAAAGATTTGACGGCACAAAGGACAAGTTGTCACATCGACATAGAGGTCAGGGAAGATCAACGGCTCCTGACAGAAGGGAATCAGATCTACTGCCTCCATAGATGGAAGATGCACGGTTAATAGCATAGTGGACCCCACTGGCGAAACTGTTGAAAGCTAGACACTTAGAGAGCTCCCCGCGATAGATACATTAAAGGACAAGATCAACACTCCTTGGTGATCATCGCAAGGTGAAAGAGCACCCCAGATAAGTGGAGAAGGTGATTGTGAGGGTGCATACCATCTTCCAGGTGTCACCACCTGAGCACCTTGTGAGGAAGATTAAGTGGTAACCCAAAACTGGAGGTCGGGTAGCGATACCACTTTATCCTTATAGGATGTTAGATATAATTGATGGCTGAGATTTAAAGCCAATAGAAGATCGTACGGCGGAGATGAAAAGATGTCAAATCAGAAAAAGTTAAATAAGGGATCAGATCAATGGACTAGAAATAATGCGCAGCAGATCGACGGACGGGAAAGAGGGACAGCTAGTGAAGGTGCGCAGAAATTATTGGGAAAAGTTATATATATATATAACGAGACGTGAGTGAAATCGACATTTATTTCTTGGACCAGTCGGAGTTGGAAACTTTTGGAAGTGCAGAATCCAAAAAGGACGACAGGGAGAAGGTCGCTCTCAAGCTTCTCGTGACATGTAGGGTTCCAAAAATCCTTTGTTTGCAATGTGCAGTCTATCTTAAAGTCGTAGAATGGTGAACGAACAAGTTTCTACTAGTTCTAAGGTCAGAACGACCCTAGAAGAGAGAGACTGTGATGTGCTTGAACCAGACCTTCAGCTCCCTATACCAAAAGTTAAAACAAGGTTGAAAGCTCTGCTTGAACAAGGGATAGATGTCCATAGGGTCCATCAGTCGTTTTTCATTTTCTTTTGCTTGGAATAGATAAAGCCTTTCCCAGAGTTCGTGTCATGGTATTCGTTGAATTATTCAGAAATCCAATGAGTAATAATGAATGCCAAGATGTCTAGAATCGTATGTAGTGTTGACGTTGCCGTCATCCGAGGTACCCTTGCCCTACCCGAGTCTCCAGCCCTAATTCCCAAAATTTTCTTTGAAAAGTCAGTCGTTACTCTATACAAGAAGATTTTTACCTAAAATCCATAAATCTTTCCATGACACTTGTTTAAAACCTGATGTAGAAATTATAGATACCCCCTACCCATTGGACGTCAGCCTTTTTAATGACCACACCCAGTTGGTTTTTTCTTTGATAGCACAATTTTTAGGTTTAGACTCGGACTTATGGATAACTGAAGTACAACTAAGCCTGTTATTCAGGATTAGTGTTAGTTCCCCGGAGGCGGGAAGTGAGTCAGTACCATCCCTCAAGTTTCATGAATTTTTGGCAGAAAAAATCCATGCACAGTTGAGTTGTTTTGAACATACAAGATTTTTTTGATTTCAGGCACATCTGACTAAGATGATTCTGCATAGCAGTGGAGATGAGTTACGGTTCTCTCAGATACTCTTTACAGGGAATTTGGGGGATAATGTTTTCAATTACATGAACTACATTCTATCTGCTGTGTACAAAGTTATGTTTGAAGAAGAACTACCAAGAGTGCTACCAGAAATGCAAACTCTGATGCAGTTGAAAGATGAACTAGCTATTGGTGACTGGTTCTTGCTGAAAGATGCCATAGTGATAAGTGTGTATGGTTTTGTACATGAACCATACTTTTTGCCAGCATTTTTTACTTTGAGATTTTTTTCCCTTGAGTTCATTCAGCAGAGGCTAATTGCAGAAGAGAAACAGTTTGGGCAATATAAGAAGGGTTCTGATATAAAACTCCCTTGAAAAGTTGTCCCTTTTATTGTAAAGTTTAAAGAAGCTTTCAATGAAGTGGAAAAATTGTTAAGAAATATGGGGTTCAGAAAAGATGTAGTGATCGCATATGATCATCTACATATCATAGCCGAAAGGAAGAAGAAAAATGGTTTGAAGATATTTGAGCATCAAGAAGCTGAAGGATTGTTGAAGGGGCAGAATTTATTGCAATATGAGCCCAAAGAGGAAGAAGACCTAGATTTACAAGTCCAAGCTTTAATTGTAACTGATGATCCTATGGAGACAGACCAGCTACTTAACACTCTAGAGGTAGGCGGGAAGAGACAATTACAAGAAGTCATTGAAACATAAGAAGAGGAAGAAAGTGAAAAGAAAAGACTCAAATTGGAAACACCAGATGAGTTAACTGTCCTGATAAGTGATACAGATGAACGGAAAGAGGGGTTATCAATGCCAGTTATCCAAGTCCATGAATATAAATTCCAAGACGCAACAGGAGGAAGCGAAGACAGTAAATTTCAATCCCAAGAAGATATGTTTAAGTATCATGGTCAAAATAAGCAGGCATCTGCACATAAACTTTTTGAACTAATTCCCACAGTAAGGAGTTTGTATAAAACAAAGACATCTTTGATGACGAGCAGGGATATCAATACACACACTTTCAATCTGACGATATCAGATAAAGAAAACATGACAGAAGCAAGAACAGACTGGAACAAGATACCCTTGCTAGACAAGATTCAATTTCATAGGAAAATTGGAGAGGGTCTATATGATGACTTAGTGGCAGCGGCCTTGAAAATATCTAAATTGGAAATCCCTATAAATAAAATGGATTCCCAGTTAAAACATGAAAGGTCAGAGAATAAAGCACTTCAGCAGCATGTCAAAAAGTTGCAGTTTGATTTAATCGAAAATGATGGTAGGGGAAAAGTAAGCCAGAAGTTGTTAAAAGAAAAAGATAATTTGATCCAGAACCTATAGAAGAGAATGAAAATCCCCAAGACCCAGTTGATACAAGCTCCCGAAGAGACAAAGTTAATACAAGAAAAATAATATTTAAGCAGGGAGATCAGCAATATGAAAGCTGAATTGCTAAGGTTTGCCGAGAAAAAAGGATGCCGGGAGAAAGAGAAGATGAATTTGAAGAGTCGAATTGAAGAGTTGAAGAGCAGTTTGTCAAATATACGTTCATAGCAGGCAAGTGAAGGCCCAAATAAGGAGAAGGAGGGTACTGACAACATTGTACAGGCCATGTCCCAGATCAACCTAAAGGAGGTTGAAATACGAGAACTAAAAGAGGAGAATCAAAGATTAAAGGAAGAAAATGACGAAAAGGAAAAAGAGACAAATGCCCTATGGGAAAAGTATAAGGAATTGGTGGCGATTAATAATAGGTTTTCTCAGCAGTTTATAGGGAAAACGGCTATGCAGCGATGCAAGCATTTGATTTGGGATTCAATCATCCAAGAAGCTGAGAGGTTTAGACCTTATCTAGATCTCATGAGGACAAAGGAGAAGATAATCACTGATGTCCTTAAGAGATGCACTGCCATGAAGGAAAAGCTTCACAAAAGGCCAAAGGAGACTGAATATAATGCTATAAACTTTTTAAATAGTTTGACAGATAAGGATATGATATATTTGAGCATCAAAGACAGGGTCACAACCATTATGGCAACAAAATGAATCCTAGGGAAGTATGCGTTGGTCGAAGCTATGGAGGCCAAAGCAAATGAAATGAATGAAAAGTTAACAGAATTCAAAGGACAGTTTGGAGGGCTAGTAGAAAAGGGATTTCGTGCATTTTGGGATGAAAATAAAAAATCGATTCCCAAAGTGAGCATAAAAAGTTGATGATTAGCAAGTGGATGGATCATTCCAAGTTCAAACCCCTGAGCTAGCCACTTTCAGTGAAAATTCTGATGGACAAGATGGACGAATAGTTCGAGATGTTGTACAGATTGACCTCTATTGGTGAAGGACTTCCACCCATGTCTTCTCTTGATCACCTTGAAATAAGGGTCCTGGAGAAAGAAATGATAGGTTACAACATCCAAACACCTAAACTTTGGGTACCTGTAGAGAAATATGGAAGGATGAAGTATACCTATCACGCTCCACTTGCAGCTACTACCCCTTAGATCTCAGATCTTTGCATTTTATGAGTATCATTTTATTTTGGTATAAAAGTTTGTAATATATTTAGGATTTTGATTTTCCAGGACGTGGCAGTGGGTTTCCCGTTATGTAATGAAGTTTCTCCATTAGACAGATCCTTTAAATATCTTTATATTGTTCAACGACATACCGGCAAATGCAAGAAAGCAGTTAAGCTTACCTTGTTATATTTTATGTTTTATGATAGTTACATTTGAACTATATGATGAGGCATCCCTATATTGTAACTAATTTATGTTTAAAATAGGGCGAGTATGAGACTCCAAGCCTCTATAAGTTCCATGTAGTTTCAAACGGATGGGGTTGAGAACTTTTGGAGATCTGCATATTTTGTCCACTATTGTTATTCTGAGATATTTTTTGAATAAAGTTGTCAGAAGTTTACATACATTTTTCAGAGATTCCTGTGTAATCGGTCTGGTAGTCTGTTTTTCTTTTCCTACGTGATATGTGTTTCTTTCCTTTGTTAATCCATATTGTTAATATTCCTTCATACTTGGTTCAGTGTAGTATCTGAATGAGATTCATAGAAATTATGCCTTGTTCATTTCTTACCAAGTATTTCACAAAATATTTCTAGTAAAGTTGGTATAGGATTCATCTATGTATGCCTTATATCAATGGTTTGTTCATCTTTCTTCTATTTCGCCAATTGAATCACTTTGACTACTAGATGTTTGCTACCTTGCCTATGTGTGAATGTATCTGCTAAGAATTTCATAATAATGTTTATGTTATACTTCAGTTGACTCCATTGCCCAATATAGATCCCTGTTGTTTTCCAACCAATGGTTTATAGAAGTAAATATTGTCCTACAAAAATCCAACCTTCTGTGTATGTTTTGATAGAACATCTTGAAGAATGAATGTTGGTGTTCCTTTTCATGGTTGATGCCATTGACTATTTCTAGTTTTGAGAGAGCCCTCTTAGATTGTGTTAGGTCAGTAAAATCAGTCTAAAGATTGGTTAGTGGTTACCCTGAATTCCCATTCTTACAACCTGGGGGTCAATTTGGGTGTTAACACTTAGGGTGTGTATTATGCATAGTTGAATCATTGCATTAATGAATAGTATACTACTAATATGCATGTGATGGGTAAGTGGCCTATGGAACTGTAAAACATTCCATTGCTACTTATCTAGAATGAAACCTCTTTGTTGACATGTTGGGAGTTGTGCACACTCTTAACAATGTTCTGGTAGAGATTGGAAGGCATCTAGAAAGTTATGAAATATGGATAAATGTTGTATTGAAGCATTGGCTAAGATAATTGCATGACTGTATGACATATTTATTTATAAGAATTTGTTCTGAAAACTATGATATGTTTCTAATCATGCAATTTAACTTGTTTTGTAGGAAAGATCGTATACCATCACCTACAAAAGAAGGACTACAACATTTTTTCCAGTAACAAAGATATCTATTGAAAAGATTGACGTTCCTAGGATCTGGGATGAAGTAATGGAAGAATACCATGATCCGTTGATCATGAAGAAAGATGTTTCGGATGTGGTCCCAAGACCTGAGGGGAAGTCTGTTGTGACTTCCAAATGGATCTATAAGATCAAGCATGTTGTAGATGATAGCATAGAGAAATACAAAGCAAGGTTTGTAGCCTGTGGCTTCTCTCAGAAAGAAGGAAAAGATTATGAATAAACTTTTGCTTGTGTAGCGAGGTACACTTCCATCAAATTAGTACTTTCTCTGGCTGCAGTGATGAAATGGAAAATACACCAGATGGACGTCAAGACAACTTTCTTGAATGTTGTAGTCAAAGAGGAAATGTATGTGGAGCAACCACTTGGTTTTGAGACACATGATAGAGAGACATATGTGTGCAGGTTATAGAAATACTTCTTCTTGGTTGTGGAGCCAGATCTTCTAGCCTCATAGATGATATTGTATCATCCATGTTTGTACCCTAGTTTTATATGATATGTAGGTGGACTGTACAGTCACCCCAGCGGGGTTCCAGTGGTCCCCCGGTGGGGGTTCGGGGGTAGCTCCCCCGAGAAATGGGGGTTCAGGGGAAACGCCCCCGAAGAGAAGTTTTTGGGGTTGTTTTCGCCAACTTTTTTGCGGGCCCATGGTTTTGGGTATCCCGCGGTATTTTCCCATTGTATTTCCCTTATAAAATAAAGACATTGTAATACGGCTAGGGATGAGGATGATGTATTAGGTTTTATGCATTGTAATGATCTCTAAGATAAGGAGAGAGACTGTGAAACAAAGAAGAGGAAGTGCAACGGTTGTGCTGCAGGTTGTATCCCTTCACCTTGCTCGATGGTAATAATAATAAGGACTAAAAAATTCAGTGTGGACGTAGCCCAAGTTGGGTGAACCACGATATATCTGTGTCTCTCTTGTAATGTGTATGTTTGATTATATTTGCATTTCTGTTTATTGTTATTGCTTCACGATCCTGTTTTTCTAACAATTGGTATCAGAGCCAAAGGTCTATTTGGAAGTTAAACCCACAGGAAGCTAGGGTTTCTGGTTCGAGTGGGAGCAATGGTAGAAGAAGGAAAGTTTAAGGTCGAGAAGTTTAACGGCCAAAACTTCGGGTTATGGAAGATGCAAATGGAGGACTATCTGTACTATAAGGATCTATTCCTACTGTTGGAAGGAAAAGCAAAGCAGTTGATGGCTATGAAGGATGAAGAATGGGAGGTTCTTGACAAAAAGGCTCTGGGAACAATACGGTTGAGGTTGTCTTCGTCGGTGGCTTTCAATACCTCAAAAGAAATGACAACAGAGGGTTTGATGAGCGCATTGGGTAAGTTGTATGAAAAACCCTCGGCCTCCAACAAGGTATTTTTAATGAAGCGTTTATTTAATATGAAGATGTCTGAAGGTGGATCTGTTACTGATCATTTAAATGAGTTTAATACGGTTACGAATCAGCTAAGTTCCGTAAGTGTGAACTTTGATGATGAGGTTAGGGCTATTCTAATCTTGTGTTCCTTGCGAGAAAGATGGAATAGCTTGGTCATGGCTGTAAGTAACTCTGTCTCTGGTTCAAACACCTTGAAATTTGATGATGTTATTGGTGTTATTCTTAGCGAGGAAATGCGAAGAAAAAGCACAGGTGAGACATCAGGTAATGCGTTGACAATGGAGAGCAGGGGAAGACAAAAGGAGAGAGGAAAGAGCCAAGGTAATCTTGGAAAGTCTAAAACGGGCAGATCCAAGTCCATACCAGGAAAGATAGAGTGCTAGAACTGTGGAAAGAAAGGACATCTAAAGAAAGACTGCAAATCGCTAAAGAAGAAAGGAGATGCACAGAAGGAAACTACCCAGGAAGCAAATGTAGCAGGTGATGTGTTACAAGATGCTTTGATTCTTGCATTAGATAATACTAGTGATTATTGGGTAGTAGATTCAGGAGCTTCATGTCATGCTACACCCCATAGGAAATACTTTCATGAGTATGTTCCTGGCAACTTTGGACATGTTTTACTGGGTGATGATGAGCCATGTAAAATTGTTGGAATGGGTAAGATATGGATAAAAGTTAAGAATGGAACTGATTGGTTTTTGAAAGAAGTTAGGCATATTCCTGCTATGAAAAGAAATCTGATCTCAACAGGGAAGTTGGGAGATGGCGACTGTCTATCTACGTTTAGAGAAAAGTGGTGGAAGATCACTAAAGGATCAATGGTGATAGAAAAAAGAAAATAGAGTAGGTACGTTGTATTTATGTCCTCATAATACTGACCATTCTATCTCTTTAGCTTCCACAGGAACAGATACAACATTGTGGCATCATAGGCTTGGCCACATGAGTGAGAAGGGGATGCAGATTCTCCACTCAAAGAAGTTGTTGTCCGATTTGAAGTAGGTAAGTTTGGAATTCTGTGAAAACTGTGTTTATGGAAAACAAAAGAGAGTCAGATTTCTCAGGGTTGGGAAACAGAAGAAGAATGAAAAATTAGAGCTTGTGCATACATATGTATAGGGACCGGATCAGGTACAATCTCTTGGTGGCTCTCATTATTATGTTACATTTATTGATGATGCAACTAGAAAAACTTGGGTTTATTGCATTAGACAGAAATCTGATGTGTTTGCTACTTTTAAGAAGTGGAACGCTTTGGTTGAGAATGAGATAGGAAAAAGATTGAAGTGTCTCAGATATGATAATGGATGTGAGTACTGCGGCAAGGAGTTTGATAGTTACTGTTCATACCATGGAATTCGTAGAGAGAAGACAGTCCCAGGAACACCACAGGAAAATGGTGTGTCAGAAAGGATGAACAGAATGATCATGGAGTGTGCAAGGTGTATGAGACTGCATGCAGGGTTGCCCTTACAGTTTTGGGTGGATGCTGTAAATATTGTTGTTTATTTAATAAACAGAGGACCTTCAAGTGCTTTGGATGGTGGTATTCCAGAGGAAGCATGGACAGATAAAAAGGTAAACTACTCATTTCTGAGAACGTTTGGTTGTGAAGCATTTGTCCATATTGATAAAGAAAATAGAACAAAGCTTGAAGCTAAATCCAAGAAATGTACCTTTATTGGATATGGGGTTGATGAATTTGGTTATCATTTATGGGATTATGAAAATAACAAATCATCAGGAGTAGAGATGTGATATTCAATGAAAAGGTCATGTATAAAGATCAGTTGCAGGGAAAGAAACAGGAAAAGGAAAACACAAAGTACATAGTGCTTGATGAAATTAAAGAAAATGAAGTTCCGAAGGTGCCAGAAAATCAAGAGCAGCAGCAAGTACCTAAAACTCCTGCAACTATAAGAAGATCTACCAAGTTAAGTAGACTCCCTGAACGATACTCTCCTTCAATGTATTATTTATTGATGACTGATTCTAGTGAACCAGAATGTTATGAAGAAGCAATGCAGGTGGAAACTAGAAAGAAGTGGGAGCAAGACATGAATGAGGAGATGGACTCATTGGTAGGAAACCAGACTTGGGATTTGGTTCAGTTGCCTGTTGGTAAAAGAGCATTGCAAAAAAAATGGATTTACAGGTTGAAGGAAGGAGGAGGTAAGAAGCAGTACAAGGCTAGACTTGTTGTAAAGGGGTTTTCATAGAAGAAAGGTATAGATTTTGATGAAATATTTTCTCCTGTTGTTAAGATGACTTCAATTACGACTATCTTAAGTCTAGTGGCGGTAGAAGATTTGCATCTTGAACAGTTAGATGTAAAAACAACCTTCCTTCATGGGGATTTGGAGGAAGAAATATATGTGCAGCAGCCACAAGGGTATGAGGTCAAAGTTAAGAAGGATCTGGTATGCAGGTTGAAAAAGAGCTTGTATGGCTTCAAGAAAGCTCCAAGGTAGTGGTATCTAAAGTTTGATAGGTTTATGACAGAACAAGGTTATAGTAGATGTCATTCTGACCACTATGTTTATTTCAAGAAGCTAGACAATGGAAGATATATTTTCTTGTTATTGTATGTGGATGACATGCTTGTTGCGGGGTCTGACATGGAGGATATAAATCTACTCAAAAGAAAGTTAGCTAATTCATTTGCGATGAAGGTTTTGGGTGTTGCAAAGCAAATCCTTGGTATGAGAATAACGAGAGACAAGAAAAATCGCAAATTGACATTGTCGCAAAGTGAGTACATACAAAAGGTGTTGGAGAGGTTCAGAATGCAGAATGCAAAACCTGTAAGTACACCTTTGGTTAGCCATTTCAGTCTAAGGAAATGTGTCCCAAGACATAAGAAGAGATAGATTACATGTCCAAGATTCCCTATCAATCAGCAGTTGGCAGCTTGATGTATGCCATGGTGTGCACAAGACCAGATATTGCACATGCAGTGGGAGTTGTGAGCAAATATATGAACAATCCAGGTAAAGAACATTGGAAGGCAGTACAGTTGATTTTCAGGTATTTGAGAGGTACTACCACTAAGGCATTATGTTTTGGAGGTTCAGACACTGTTCTACAGGGATATGTTGATGTAGATATGGCAGGTGACAAGGATAGCAGGAGGAGCACCACAGGGTATGTGTTTAATGTAGGTGGAACAGCAGTAAGCTGGATTTCAAAACTACAGAAGGTTGTTGCACTTTCAACAACAGAAGCAGAGTATGTTTCCATTCCAGAGGCTAGTAAAGAGATGATTTGGTTGCAGAGGTTTATGGAGGAAGTGGGTAAGAAGCATAAGGATAGCAGATTGTATAGTGACAGCCAGAGTTCCATTCATCTTGCAAAGAACTTAGCATTCCATTCCAGGACTAAACATATACAGCTCAAGTACCATTTCATACACTCTGTTATGTAAGATGAACTGTTGAAGCTGGAAAAGATACATACTAGCCAGAATCCTACAAACATGTTCACAAAGGTAGTGACCAGAGATAAACTGAGTTCGTGCTCAATTTCAGTTGGCCTTCTAGCATGAAGGTGAATAGGATAAATTTTCCAAGTCCAAGTCCAGCAAATGCAGCAGCGGTGGAGTTGCTGTGATCAGTCTCCAAGTGGGAGATTGTTGGTTGTGGAGCCAGATCTTCTAGTCTCATAGATGATATTGTATCAGCCGTGTTTGTACCCCAGTTTTATATGATATGTAGGTGGATTGTACAGCCCTCCCATGGGGTTCCATCCCCCCTTGCTAGGGAGTTCGGGGGCAGCACCCCTGAGAGATGGGGGTTGGGGGGCAACGCCCCCAAAGAAAATTTTTTAGGGTTGTTTTCGCCAGTTGTTTTGCGGGCCCATGGTTTTGGGTATCCCATGGTATTTTCCCATTGTATTTCCCTTATAAAATAAAGACATTATAATATGGCTAGGGATGAGGATGATGTATTAGGTTTTATGCATTGTAAAGATCTCTGAGATCAGGAGAGAGACTGTGAAATAGAGAAGAGGAAGTGTAGTGGTTGTGTTGCAGGTTGTATCCCTTCACCTTGTTGGATGGTAATAATAATAAGGACTAGTAAATTCAGTGTGGACGTAGCCCAAGTTGGGTGAACCACGATATATCTGTGTCTCTCTTGTAATGTGTATGTGTGGTTATATTTGCATTTTTGTTTATTGTTATTGCTCCGCGATCCTGTTTTTCTAACACTTCTTTGGCTTGAAGCAAGCTCCTAGGACTTGGTATGGTAGGGTGGACAGCTTTCTATCTAGTTTGGGCTTTACAAAGAGTAAAGCAGACTCCAACCTTTACTACAAGGTTGAGGAAGGCAATCTAGTGATACTACTTCTATATGTGGATGACCTGTTTGTTACAGGAGAAGATAGTTTGATTGCTGACACCAAGAGGAAGCTTGCTACCGAGTTTGAGATGAAGGACTTGGGGATGATGCAGTATTTTCTAGGCATGGAGGTGTGGCAAAGTGCAGATGGGATCTTCCTTATACAAGGGAAGTATGCAGTAAAGATCCTGAAGAGGTTCGGGATGATGGACTGCAACGCCATGGCCACACCTATGGCATTGAACCTGAAGCTTCTGTGTGATGCTTCATCTGATCCAGTTGATTTCATGGTGTATTTTCAGATGATTGAGTCCTTGATGTACGTGATGAACATGATACCAGATATTTTCTTTGCAGTGAACACATTGAGCCAGTTCCTGATAGATCCAAGGAATGTTCACATGGTTGTTGTAAAACATATTCTGAGGTACCTGAAGGGTACAGTTGATTATGGGATCAAGTATGATGCAAATCAAAAGTTTAACTTGCAGCGTTATGTTGATTCAGATTGGGCAGGCCGTGCTGCAGATAGGAAGAGCACGTCTGGGTGCTGCTTCAGTATGCGATCAGGTGTGATCTCTTGGTTTAGCATGAAGCAATCCTGCGTAGCACTAAGTATAACCGAGGCAGAGTATGTTGCAGCTTGTTCGGCTAGTTGTGAGGTAGTATGGTTGAGGAAGCTACTATTTGAGATATTTGATCTCCCATTGGATGCTACTGATATCTATTGTGACAACCAGAGTTGTGTGAAGCTGTGTGAGAACCTGGTGTTCCATGACAAGTTGAAGGACATAGAGATAAAATATCACTATATCAGGGATATGGTGCAGAGAGAAGCAATGAAGCTCCTATATGTTGTGATGGATTAGTAGATTGCAGATGTGTTCACGAAACCACTAGACAGAGTGAAGTTTGAGTACATCAGAGAGAGGCTTGGTGTTCTTCAGATTGATGACACTTCGAGGAAGAAGTGATAGACATATTTGTTGGAAGCCATTCCAAGCACTGTGAGAAGAGGATCCTTCCCATGGCTGTGGATGTAAGCATTGGATGATGAGCATCAGGACGATGCTCCAGTTACTGCTCTGTATATGCCTCATATTGGATGCTTGTTATGTATATGCCTCATGTTGGATGATTGTTATGATCAGTTGGATCATGTATATGTATATGCATCATGTTAGATGCTTGGACCATGTATATGTATATGTATCAGGTGGATACATTGTATGATCAGGTAGACCATGTATGTTGATAAATATCAGTTGGATACATTGTATGATAAGGTGGATCATGTATATGTGTATGTATCAAGTGGATACATTGTATGATCAGGTGGATCATGTATGAAGATATGTATCAGGTAGATACTTGGTATGCATTAGGTGTATGCATTGTATGATCAGGATGATCATAGATGACAAGCTTCAAGATGTTGCTCCAGATGACATGCATCAGGATGATGCAGTGATGATGATCAGGATGAACATGTGTGATGAGTATCAGGCTGATACTCTACTTGATATGCATCAGGATGATGCTATGATGATGATCAGGATGATCATATGTGATGACATGTATCACGTGAACACATTACATAATCAGTTGGATTATTTGTGATGAGTTCCGAAGACATAGATGCACATGAGCTTTTCAGACATCACTGTAGTTGTGTTCTCCCATGGTCAAGATTTAATTGGTGGGATTTTCCGACATGGTGGCAAATGTGTTCTCCCATGGTCATGATGTAATTTCCAGGGCCATTCGAGCATGGTTGTATATGTGTTCTCCCATGTCTGCGTTATATGTGTTGGGGCCATTCGAGCATGGTTCTAGATGTGTTCTCCCATGGCTGCAATATAAGTGTTGGGGCCATTCGAGCATGGTTGTATATGTGTTCTCCCATGGCTGCGATATAAGTGCTGGGGCCATTTTAGCATGGCTGTAGATGTGTTCTCCCATGGCTACGATATAAGTGTTGGGCCATTTGAGCATGGTTGTAGATGTGTTCTCCCATGGCTACAATATAGGTGTTGTGTCATTCTCGCATCGTTGTAGATGTATTCTCCCATGGCATAGATGTAAGTGTTGTGTGATGTGCATCTGGGTTGTGCTTCGTGAACGATGATCATGAGTATCAAGATGATACTCTATGGCTGTGGATAGGTTGTCCAGTAGCATGTAAAAGGTCCTAGGAGATCCGATAGGTTGAGCTATGTGCTCGTAATCTATCCCCAGATGCTCTTCCAAGGTTTTGTTGACTCACGTAATAGGTCCTGAGGATTCCACAGTATGGCCAGTGATGATGAAGACCTATAGGTGGTGGGTCTACATCCAGTATGAAAAAGGACTGGCTCTATAGAACTTATTATGATGAGTAGATCAGAGATTGATTGAGATAGCAGCAATGATATTCAATGACTATGATCCAGTGATGATGATCCAGAGAAGAA
Organism: Larix kaempferi; assembly: GCA_027924585.1. Classification (NCBI taxonomy): domain Eukaryota; kingdom Viridiplantae; phylum Streptophyta; class Pinopsida; order Pinales; family Pinaceae; genus Larix; species Larix kaempferi. The sequence continues at coordinate 1,178,181 of BSBM01000450.1, read as the reverse complement.
GGCTTGTGCGAGCAGATCTGTGTCGAGAAATACCTTCATAGTTAAGAGGGAGTGTTGATGTATATGTAACTTTGGAATGTATTTCAACTATGTATATTATACTCATATAGAGATGTTATTATTCCTCTATACGGAAGTGTCGTCATTTGTATTGACAAGTGTCGCAAGTGTCGTAACATGCCGATGGATTATTAGACCACCATGGGTTATTAGACTAAGTTAGACAAGTCGGCCCCACTGGTTTATTGGGAAGGATAGGACAAGTATAAATAGAGATCGAGAGATATCTATTTGATCATCTCATTACTCATTCTTCCATCACTCGAAAAGTGGTGCACATGTGAGGAGGAGGATCAGTTGCTAGAAGAATACTATCTCTTGTACTTTGGTTATATCATTGCTCTTTCTATCTATGAGGAAGTTGTGGGGTTTTTCACCTTTATGGTTTTCTCCAGTGAAAGTATGTGTGTCTATTGTCTCATGTGATTTCTTGGTGTGATTGATATGCATTGTTATGATTGACATGCTGTACATGATATTCTCTCAGTAAAGATCCTAGAGTATTGATGAATTAATGCTAAAAAATCAACACCCTCTCGCTACAAACCTTGTCTTGTATTTTTCAATGCTGCCATCTGCAACATGCTTTATCTTATATATCCATTTGGAGGATACCACAGTCTTGTCCTTTGGCTTCGGAACTATATCCCAAACATCATTCTTGATTATTGACTGGTACTCCTCAGTCATTGCTTCTACCCACTCCTTCTTATGGGATGCTTCTTCATAACTAGTGGGTTCTTGATCTACAAGGTTACACATTAAGGCCACATAGTTGGATAATTTCTTTGGTTTCTTGCTCACCCTAGTGGAGCCTTCAGAAGCTCCATATTTTTCAGCTCCTAGTATAATGTCTCTTGCCCATGCTGGATTTCTCTTCCTTGAAATTTCTATGATAGGGAGTTCTTGTGGTTCCATCATGTCATGGTCTTCAGGAGTTGTCTCTTTAGGGGTGGATGCAGCTTCTGTAATTCTGGAAGGTGCCTCTTCCTCATATACCTCTTCATGTTGGCACTTCCTAGATCTCTTGAGAGTTTCCTCTTCATCAAATTTCATATCCCTAATTATTTCCATATGATGGAATCCTGGGATGTATATTTTAAATGCTTTGGATGCTTCATAATATCCAACAAATATTCCTTTCTTCCCAAAAGGATCTAGCTTGGTCCTCTTTTCTTTTGGAATGTGAATGTATACTGGGCATCCAAATCTCGTGAGGTGACTTACCTCAGGCTTATTCACTGTGAACACTTCCTCTGGGGTTTTGAAATGAAGAGCACTATGAGATAGTCTATTTTGCACATAGACTGTTGTCCTAGCTTCTTCAGCCCATAAATACATGGGTAGGTCTTGATTATGTATCATTGTCTTTACTGCCTCTATAATGGTTCTATTCCTTCTTTCCGCAACACCATTCTGTTGGGGATTGTAGGGAGAGTTAGTTCCCTCTTGATTCCAGCTTCCTTACAAAAGACTTCAAAGTCTTTTGAAGTATATTCTCCACCATTATCTGTTGTGAGTATCTTAATCTTCTTTTCTGAATGGTTTTCTATCAAGGCTTTGAATTCCTTGAACTTTCCAAAAACTTCATCTTTTACCTTCAGAAAATAGATCCAAGTCTTCCTTGAGTATTCATCAGTGAATGTGAGGTAGTATTCATATCCACTCAATGATGTGGATGGAATTGGTCCACATAAACCTGAGTGAATCAATTCCAATGTACTCTTAGTCTTTGTATCACTCTTTGGAAATGGGTTCTTGACATTTTTCCCTTTTGCACATCCTTTTCAAGTGCCATTATGGTCAATCTTTAAGTTTGGTATTCCTATGACTACCTTGCTCACATGAGGTAGTGCTTTATAGTTAATGTTAGCAAGCCTTCTATGCCATAGCTCACTTGGGCTAGTGGCTTCATGAACAAGGGTAGCTTCTGGATGGCCCTTGAGTTTGTATAGACCTCCTTCCTCTTCACCAATAACAATTGCATTCTCAATTGATTTTCCTTTGGATCACATGACTATTTGTCCATCTATGAATGCAACCCTATATCCTTTGTTATCTAATACTGAGATGGAAAGTAAATTCTTCTTCAAACTTGGTACATATAAAAGTTCTTTCATCTTCAATGGGGTTCCAGAATCAAGCTTGTAGACTGCTTCACCAATTCCCTTGATGGGATATTGATAGCCATCTTGTAGAGATAAATTCTATGGGGAGGTCTTTTCTTCAATTCTTGAGAGAGTCTTGTTTTGACCTATCATGTGCTTTGAAGCACCACTATCAATGAGCCATGTGTTTTCTCTAGGTGTTATTGACCCAGAGAGTGCATAGAATAGAAAATATTCTTCTGCATCTTCTTCTTCCTCTACTTTGGCCCTCTTCCTTTTAGGCCTCACTTCTTCTACTTCACTATCCTCTTCTGCTAGATGTGCATGATGTATTTTGTGAAAATCATCTTATTCTTTGAAGGGCGATTTATAGCAAAGTCTCTTGGTTTGTGACAACCATAACACTTAACTGAGGAGAGGTCTCTTTCTGAGCTTACTCCTTCTTTCTTTTGAAATCTGTGTGGAGGGTGAGATTTCTTATGGCCAATCTTCATGGAGTTGTAGTGACTCCTTCTTCTTCTAGTGTGAGTGGCCAAAGCTTGGTCATCTTCTTTGAGCAGGGATTCTCTATTGGCTACCCTATCCTCTTCTTGAATGCAATCCTCCCATACCACATCAAACTTCATACTTTCTTTTCTTGCACACATAGTTTGGATGAATTACTCCCAAGGTCTAGTTAGACCATTTTAAAGCAGTCATGACTGGTTCATCTTCATCAAGGGTATCTCCAATGGAAACTAGTTGTTCCTTGAACTGGGAAACCCTTGAGAAATAGTCTTGAATGGATTCTCCTTTATTCATCTTGGTGCTCTTCAATTGAGCTCTCATATTCATCTTTCTATTGATGTTCCTTCCTTCATACATTCTGCCTAGGGCATCATACATTTCCTTTGGAGTCTTCTTGGATGCAACTTGGGGAATCAAGTGGTCCTTAATAGAATCAACAATGATTCTCTTTTCCCTAATCAGGTCCTTCCTATACTTCTCTTTGGCTTCATCTTCTTCAGGTTCTACAACCTCATCTTTAATATATTGGACAAGATCATTCTCTTCAATAATGAAACCAATTCTATATTTTCATGCTCAAAAATTTTCTATACCCTCTAGCTTGTCTTCAAGCTTAGTGCTTGGAGCCATCTTATTCAAGGGGTCACAGAGATTGAAGTTTCTCAAGAGATAGAATAACACTTACCACGAGATATGCTTGATTGAGTTGAGAGATCTGGTGTGTTCTGCTTCTCAAAACTTCAACTTTTCACCTTCTGGATTTGCAACAAAATTTTTGGTTTTCTAGTCTTCTCTTTTCTGGTTTTCTAGTGTATATGTGCACAACTTTTCTGGTTCTCTAGTTTTCTGCACTTTTGGTCAAACTAGGATTTGACTTTCCCGAATTTATACCCAATCAAAAATCTCGATCCAGTGCTCAAAACTTCGATTTTGAGGAGGGCTATCTAGCCATGCAATCAGAATCCAAAAATTCCAACTTTTTGTAGAAACCCTAATTTTCACGAGAGGAGGAGAGAGAGGTATTTTCACCTTGTGAAATATGTCCTATTCAGGTTAGCTCTAATACCATGTTAAGTTCAGCCTAATTTCACTAGCAATATCACTGAAAGAAACACAATCACAAGATAGACAAATATTTACCTTGGGAAGCCCTCATGGGGTAGAAAACCCAACAAATCTTTCCTCAATATAGATAATCAACCAAATACAAGATGTAGTCCAAGACTAGAGCTCCTTCTCCTCCTATCCAAACCTCTCCCTCACTTGTGTGCTACTCCTGTGAAATCTGAATCACATCAGAAACTAGCTAGTATGGATTCCTCACTAGTGAAAATATTGCAACACATTTATAAGCATTAGCATAAATCTGTAAAAAATGAAGAACAATACACATGAAATGGGTGAATAATGTAAATATTATTAACTATCCAACCCCAAAATAGGTTAAGAACATCCATATATACAAATCTATAACAATTCGAATCCATCTGGAGTGTTTACACTGATCTAGCTTAGAAATAGCTCAAACCCCCCTAAGTTGACCAAAATATCCCAAACCATCCCAAATTGGTTCAAAACTACTGTGTGAATGTTGGGAATGACTGGACAGGCCCATGTGACCTCACACATGTGGATAATTTGGTTGGTTAGAGGTTAGGCAGCTAGAATTGGCTAAAAATGGGCAAAGGAGTCAAGTTTCTCCACATTCTGAGCATGTGCGCCCTTGGTCAAAGAGAATCCCACAAAACAAGGAGCAAGAGCGCCCTAGGCATGCAGGAAGCAATAAATGACTAGGAGGGCGCACCCAACAGCTAGTTTTACTTAGCACAATGCTCAGTTTGTTCACATTGCCAACTGGTTCAAACTAAATGACCATCTACTCACTAACCAACTTCGGGATGCAATAATTAAGCTGTTTGGTACTAATTAACCATTAATTAATAAATGATTAATGTACATAGGTGTAATAATGTTCTAACACCCCCCCTTAAGCTAAACTTAGTGAAATATCAAAAATAAGGCCTTGGCAACTAGGCTCAAGTCACCTTTTACATCATAAAAATTTATTTGTCCATGTAACCAAGGTAAGGAGGAAAACCACATGGGAAATAAAACCTCCCCTCTAAAATTGACATGTGGCATATATCAGAATACACCAATCATCACCATGGATCACTCACCCCAAGCAAAGATCTAAGTTGAGTGAAGGTCTTCTCGGTAAAACACTTGGTGAAGATATTAGCAGTTTGCTCACTGGATGGGCAATATTGCAATGCTATGGTCTGGTCATGCACCAAACCCCGAATGTAATGCATGTGCATCTCTATGTTCTTGGTCCTTTGCCTCTGAACTGGATCAGTAGAAATCTTGATTGTATTTTGATTATCACACCAAAGAATAGTGGGTGAATCAAAAACAATCCCGAACTATGCAAGAATACCTTGCAACCAAACACATTGTGTGGCTGCATTAACTGCTCCCCTGTACTCGACCTCAGCTGAAGATAAGGAAATAGTATTTTGTTTCTTGCTTGACCAGCAAATAGGTCCATGTGCAAGCATAAAAACATAACCGGAAGTTGATTTCCGATCGATACAATCACCAGCCCAATCAGAATTTGTAAATCCTACTAGTTCAAGGGATGAACCAGCAGCATAATGGATACCAAAGGACTTAGTACCCTGAACATAAGGAAGGATCATGTTGGCTTCCTTCCAATGTATCTCATGATGTTCTTGCATGTGCCTAGAAATAGCCCCAATAGCATATGACAAATCTGGTCTAGAATGAGTAAGATATAGCAAGCTTCCAACAAGTTGCCTATACAACGCGCTGTCAACTAGTGGAGAAGAACCCCACTCATTTAGCTTAACTCCTGAAAGAAATGGAAATTTTGCAGACTTACATTCAGCCATATTAAATTTCTGCAGCAAATCCGAAGCATACCTTGAGTGAAATATAGCAATTCCATTCACATTTTGGTCTATCTCCAAACCCAAAAATTGTTTTAGCAATCCTAGATCGGTCATGGAGAATGCACTGTGCAATGCTCTCTTAACTGAGTCAAGTTCTTTGGTGCAGCTACCAGTGATCAAAAGATCATCAAAATACAGTACAATAATCAATATCAAATCACTAACATGCTGCATATAAACATTTGGATCAGACTTACACCTCTCAAACCCCAAAGATAGCAGAAAATTGTCCATTTTTGCATACCATGCTCTAGGAGCTTGCTTGAGCCCACAGAGTGACTTGTTCAACCTGCAAACAAGTGTATGATCCGAAATAAAACCTTCAGGCTGCTGCATATATATCTCCTCATTCAGATCCCCATGAAGAAAGGCACTTGTTACATCCATGTGATGAACCTCCCATCGCTTGGAAGCCCCATTGGCCAAAACTAGTCTTACGGAGTCCATCTTTTCCACCGGTGAAAATGTCTCTGTATAGTCCACTCCTTGGACCTGAGAGTAACCCTTAGCCACCAACATGGCCTTATACTTCATATCATAGCCATCAGATCCAACTTTGGTTCTATAAATCCATTTGCATTGCACTAGTTTCCTCTTAGGAGGAAGAGGGACCAAATCCCAAGTTTTGTTCTCATGGAGTGAGTTCATCTCTTCTTGCATGGCTGATTTCCACCTTGGGTCTATACATGCTTCTGAATATGACATTGGATCATATCTAACCATCAAATAACATTCCTCACTCAGATCAGAATTATCACATGCAAAGGAATTGTGAAATTGAGATCTAGTTTTCCTAGCATCTTGGGGATCTCCCACAAGCTCTCGGGCACTTTGAATTGTTTTCTATGCCCACTTGGGCCTTGAAGGTGGGATATGTTCAGAATCCATATCAACATCATCTTCAGAAATATCAGAATCAGAAATATCAAAAGAAGAATCACTACTTACTTCATCATCAAGATGAGGAAATGAGCATTCCCCATCACCTTGTTCACTAGCTTGCAAAAACTCTTCTTCTTCGAATTTGACACTTCTTTCGATGAAAGTCTTGAGAGTGGATGGATCAAAGATCTTGTAGCCCTTGGAATCCTCTGCATACCCAACCATGATTGACTCCTTGCTTTGGGGCTGCAAGGCCTTTCTCTTCTCCGGTGGAATTCTGGCCCAAGCCCTTGAGCCAAAAATTCTGAAATGTGAAACATTGGGTTTGTGGCCCATCCATGCTTCAAATGGAGTAATTCCTTACAATTCTTTGTGTAGAGCTCTGTTCTGAACATATGCTGCAAAATTCATAGCTTCATCCCACAATTTAGGAGACAAATCCCTTGCTTGCAACATGCAAGTTGCCATCTCTTTCAGTGCTCTATTTTTGCGCTCTGCAACACCATTTCGTTGTGGTGTGTAGGGCACTGAGTGTTGCATCTGAATGCCATGCTCTTGACAGAGCTGTTGCAGATTCTTATTGACATACTCTCTGCCATTATCAGTCCTCAAAACATTCATGGCCTTCCCACTGAAGTTCTCAACCATACTCTTGAAAATTTTGAAACATTCAAAGACTTCAGATTTTTGTTTAAGGAAAAATAATCAGCAGTACCTTGAGTAGTCATCGATGAAGGTGAACACATATTTGCTGTAGCCATAGGAGGGAGTGAGAAGTGGACCTATCAGATCAGAATTCACCATCCCAAGTGGCTGATCAGCCCTCCTTGCCTTCCCCTTGTCATACTTCTTTTCAGGATGCTTTCCAACCATGCAACCCTTGCATGTTTTATTGGAAAAACTGATTTGTGGCAGCCCTTCTACCATCTCTCCTTTGCTCAAAGCTTGAAGATATCTGTAGTTTAGGTGACCATACCTTTGATGCTATAGCTTGTTGGTCTCATTCCCATGTGATAGAAGTACACTTGGTGAAGAGAACTCGAGAAAGTGGGAGAACTTGTACATCTTCATATCATGATCTGCAACACCCATTGCAACAATTTTTCCGGTGGAAATTTCTGATATCTCCACATCATCTTGAGTGAAGACAACTTTCTTTGTTGCTCCAGTATGTGTCATTTGATATATAGAGAGCAAGTTTGCTGCAATATTTGGTACATACAACACATTAGAGAAGAACCCATTCTCCATAGAGATTTTCCCAATGCCATGAGCAGGGATTTTTGAGTCATCTCCCATTCGAATGGAGAGACCACTGTAAGGTTCAAGTTCAGAAAACAAATCTCTTGAAGAAGCCATGTGCCTTGAGGCACCTGAATCAATGATGAACAAGGGTGAATGAGATGAACAAGCCACCAAAGCATGGAAACTCTCCTTGTCTTCAGAAACACACTCCTTCTTGTTGGAACTTTCAGGAAGAGGATTATTATTTTTCTGTAGGAGATGGGTCATCATTTCTATGGTTTTCTTCATGCATGAACTCTCTGGGTGAAAACCCCTTTGACAGTAGCTGCATTTTTTCTTCTCAGCCTTCTTTCCCTTGTTCTTGACAGGATTCGAAACCCCCTTAGAGGTTTTGGGCCTCTCATCCTTCCTCTTCTTCTCTTGAGGTTTCGGCCCCTTGGGTTTTTGCTTGCCTCTTCCATATTTCGAATCTCCAGCTGCAAGAACTTGGTATTTTTGCTTGATGGAGCCCATCAAGACCAACTTGTCTTGCTCTTGAGTTAGCATCTCCATGAAGTCAGCCAAAGATGGCATATTCCAACCTCTAACTGTGAGCCTTGTGGAGTTGAAGGAAGACACAAAAACTAAGTATTCAGAACCCAGTTTGGAAAGAATGGACAACACCAACTGTTCTTCTTTCTTCTCTATGCCACATTGTCTGATCTGCAAGACCAAGTTCTTGAACTTGGTGAAGAAGTCCTGGATGGAATCGAAATTCCCCGGGCTCAGTGAAACAAGCTCATTTTCGAGCTAGTGGCCTCTCATCTCATCAATCTTTCCAAACAAGGTTTCAAGCTTGAGCCACACTTCATTTGGAGTAGCTAGACTTTCTACATGAAACAGGAGGTCTCTTGAAATGCTGAGACAAAGGAGGCAAAATGCCTCATCCATTCTGTTAAAAAACTTGGAGTTATCCACAGTTGAGTTTGGCTCAACCTCAGTGCCCATCGTAATTCTGTAGAGACCCTTAGATCTCAGCAAACACCATTTCTGCCTTCCAATCGAAATACTTGAAGGGAGTGAGCACATTTGGGTGAGATGGCTCCATTCTTCTCTGCTGCTCACACACTTGCTGACAATGTTAATCTTTAATACCTGCAAACAACTCTCAAATCACTCTGGAGGGATCTACACTAACAGATTCGAACCCTGTTTGATAGTGGGTGCATTAGGGAGAGCGTCACACCTGAGAAGAGCCACTAGATTTATCCAATGACTCAATGCAATGGCCTCAAGAATTATGTGGTTTCTCCACTGCTTCTGGCAATCCACTAAAACACTCTTGCTGGTTCGAATTCTAGCTCCAAGAGCTCTGATACCATGTGAAATCTGAATCACAGCAGAACCTAGCTACTATGGATTCCTCACTAGTGAAAAGATTGCAACACATTTACAAGCATTAGCATAAATCTGTAAAAAATGAAGAACAATACACATGAAATGGGTGAATAATGTAAATATTATTAACTGTCCAACCCCAAAATAGGTTAAGAACATCCATATATACAAATCTATAACAATTCAAATCCATCTGGAGTGTTCACAATGATCTAACTTAGAAATAGCTCAAACCCCCCTAGGTTGACCAAAATATCCCAAACCATCCCAAACTGGTTCGAAACTGCTGTGTGAATGCTGGGAATGACCAGACAGGCCCATGTGACCTCACACATGTGGAGAATCTGGTTGGTTAGAGGTTAGGCAGCTAGAATTGGCTAAAAATGGGAAAATGAGTCAAGTTTGTCCACATTCTGAGCATGTGCGCCCTTGGTCAAAGAGAATCCCACAAAAAAAGAGCAAGAGCACCCTAGGCATCCAGGAAGCAATAAATGACTGGAAGGCGCACCCAACAGCTAGTTTGACTTAGCACAATGCTCAGTTTGTTCACATTGCCAACTGGTTCAAGCTAAATGACCATTTACTCACTAACCAACTTGGGGATGCAATAATTAAGCTGTTTGGTACTAATTAACCATCAATTTATAAATGATTAATGTCCATAGGTGTAATAATGTTCTAGCAACTCCCAAGTGGATGAATGAATTAGATAAGTGAGGAACAACCTCCTCTACTTATACTTGTTTCCCAACTGAACTTTTTACCCTAACGGGGCTAACCTCTCCCAAGAGAGTCTAATAACCCCCAAATAATAAACTCAGGGCTGACCTCACATGGGATATATAATAACCCTAGTTACCACATTCTCTTGCAGGAATAAACATCTCCGGATATACAGTAGGGTCACCACAGAGGAATGTACCATCTCCAGAATAATACAAATATAATATTCTTTGAAGTTACAATATTTCAACAGTTTATTTGGCCTATATCTTTTTATTGGCTTACCTATTTTGAAAATGCAAGAGAAGCCGCACAAGAGTAGGAAAATACCTACAACCTCACAAAAAAAAAGTATTTTGATTATTTTTAGACCATGATATGGTGGCTCAACAGTTGACCATGTCGTTTTAGGGCTTCACTGACTTCGGTAATTTAAAAAAAAATATAAAATTGACTTTTAAAATTTTGGAAAAATAGCCCCGCACAAGATTCTTATGTTTCCTACACCTCTACATATTTTTTTTCTTATAAATTGAAAGTTTACATAGCAAACGGATGGCTCAACAAAAACATGTGCATTATGTTTGAGAAAAAAAATAACATAACAATTTTCGAATAATGACATTTTGGGGTGGTTATACCACTTTTCCATAAATAAAAGTTATATATTTCAGAAGGTCATCCGTGTTTCTACATTTCATCTGTTTACACCTAATCCAAAAAAGTTTTGTTGGTACCTCTAATAATTCATTTTAATGATAATATTTATGTTTTTCCAGAATGTCATTGCAACTAACATGTAATAATTGGGTATCATTACCTTGCACCAGCCCTGAAGTGAACAGAAATATATATAGCTTATCCATTATAATTTATTCACAATCCAATGAGGTCACATTCTAGAGAATGTATATATTTTAAATCTTGTCTACTAACAAAAGTAACCACACACTTTTGAGAAAAAAATAGGCATTGATCACCTTCCTTAAGTCAATTGAGGTAGTAAGGTTGGTTTTGAGAGGGAATGAGGAGTGCCAAATATTTAACAAGAGAAGTTTAAGATTAAAAAAGGTTCATTTGATTATAATTGTCAATAATATATAGAGCTTACTAATATTCGGAATGGAAATTATGAGTAAGTAGGCACTCACAAGCAATTGTAGTATATTCTTTTTTCATAAGAACTAGTTGGGGTAAGTTTTGGTTGGATTATAAATGTCAATAACATCATTATGGGCTTCAAAAGAGTGTGTGATATGGGGTTCAAATAAAAATTTCCTAATATTGTCTTAGCATTAGAAGGTTTGACAATCAATAGGGTTGTGTCTTGTGAAAACAATAATTTACTGTTTAGTAGTGGGGGTGAGGAGAAATGTAACACACAGAAAATCCTCGATGTGATTTTGAGGAAATGGGGTATAAAATGTTTCCTTTGCATCATCCAAAAACCCAATATGTTAGTTAATCATCATAGTTAAACATCCTCGATGATTGCATATACAATTCCATTTAACTTGAGAAACATTATCTAATGTTGATTCAACAAAATCTTTCATTCCCTATTTTATAATATACTCATTTATATGTTTATCCAGTTATTGTAATGAGGACATCATACTCCACATTATTCAATAACATGATACAAGAGGATAATTAATTGCATATCAATCTCTAGAGTAAACATAGAAGCAACAGCTATATAAGTGCAACATTCACATTAAGGAATCTAACGATTACATCAAGGTCTTCTCAATAAATATATGATCCTCAATGAATCATTCCTACATACCATGTGAGATTAGATAAGAAGCTAAGAATAACATAACCCTTCATTAGCATAACTAATTATTTTGGTTGTCTATCGATATGTCTGATAGTTATCCTAGAATATGCATGTATCGCTATTATTTGATCATGTAGTAGTCTTACAAAATAATGAACCAATATTTATATGATAGACTATACCATTAGCTCCCACTCAACTATAACATGGAACTTTTCAAGGATTACTCCTTTTAATCCATACTCATTCCTCTACATGGAATATAAAAATGTACATCACACACACTATCGTTGTGTCCGTGGCATTAATCAACCAAATATAAATATAAATATTTTATAACGTAAATCACACACATTATCATTATGCTTATCTCATAAGCTAATTAAATACAAATGTATGATCATTAACGGACATTATTTTTACAATATATCATAACATATACACATATTGTTAATTGTTTTATGTGTGTTCATTATTATTCATTTTTGGTCACTAATTTAGTTGTTTTTAGTCATTGTATATGTCTTCATTGGTTTTTAGTAGTTTTAATGGTGTTCATTATTAATAAATAGAAATTTTTATTATGATATTATGTCTAAATAAAAAGAAGAATCATACAATATTCATGGTCATCTAATACACATGTAATCATGCAATATTGTCACATTAATTAGTAAATTACAACACTTATAAATAATATAAAGTACAAACATATATATAAATTATACAAATTTTAAACGCACATAAATTATATTATATGAAATGTCGAGTATTACAACAAATATGAGTTGTGTAGCTGTAAATAAGAAGAATAAGATAAATAATGTAATAATTGTATATTAATATACTAATTAGTTATGTAGTTGTAAATAATATAGTAATTATATGTACATCGTTAATAACTAAATGTTCTAAATAAGTTATATAAAAAACTAGAATGAAGATAACTTGTTAAATTAAGATAATTAATAATTAAATATTTATAAAAAAGGTTTAAATAAAAAATATGAATTATTAAATATACTATTAAAAAATTAATTAAAAAATGATATTTAATTCAATAAATATATATCCCCTCATCTGACAATTTTCTTATACCATAAGCATAATGGCCATAGCATATCGTAACCATATCCCTTGTGAAAAACAATTATCCTAACCATATCAGAGTTATTTAAAGTTATGATATACTTCATGACAATGATACATTCTACCCATAACATAAAAATATGTTATCCCATTGGAAAATTTATTCCTCATAAGGATATTACTGATGCCCTGGCTGTATTACTTCCCCCTACTTCCACTTGTTCTCTTTCTTTTGGAACTGTGCCTCCGTTTGTTTTTTCTCCTCCGATGGAGGAAGGAGTGGCCTGCGATATTAGCCCAGCCTCTGTGCCACCTTCTTCGAAAGTAAGTCCACTAGGGATAGTCCTCTCTCCTTCTTCTGTCCAAGATCAGGACGGGGATCCCCCATTGGACATTCAATAAAGGTAATTTTTAGGGCGAAATTTTTCCAATTGGCTATTTTTCGGGTTTTTTTTCAAAAAATAAATTTGCTATTTGGTCATTTTTAGTCTATAATATCTCCTATATTTACATAAAATATGTTTTTTTATCATAATATTTGCCAAAATTTACATATTTCAGTACTAAATTGTAGGTTTCATATTTAATATTCGCCTACCTATCTATATATATATTTTCTTCAATCCAAAATAATCGCCTAGAATACTATACTTAAGTATAATATTAGAATCCTTAAAAATTACCCTATAGTCAATCCTTGGGTCCCGACATTTCTTCTACTTCGGCTTTTCCTATCTTCTCTGCAAATGACCTTGGGGATGAAAGGGTTCTTCCTATATCTTCTATTATGAGAGGAAATGTTACTATTCAGAAACCTAGGCATTCCAAGAAGCATCTTGCTCGCTCTGGTGAACTCATGTCTTCCTGTTCTGAGTCGTTGTTTCCTCCTGATGGCTATGGTAGAGAGGTTGGTCTTCTTTCTCAGGATTGTTCTCCTTCTTCCTTTAATGCGGCCCTAAGAGCAAGTGAGGCCTCTTTCGTCGTTCCTCCATGTTAATTACAACCCTCAATATTCATGGCCTTTGTAGTGGGCCCAAGCGTGCTACGCTAAAATCCTTTCTTGACACCTATAAACCTGTTATTCTTTTCCTTCAGGAGACTATGCTCTTGGCGGCTGATGCACTGCAGTTTTTCTTACATCTGAAACCTCGCTGGAGGGCTTTGGCTATGGACTCTTCGGGCCTTTTGGGGGGATTGCTTATGGCCTGGAATCCTGAGGTTGCTAACCTTAGGACGTTTCACTCTTGTGCAGGTATCCTTTCTGTAGGTAACCTACGGGGTTTTGATAGGATGATTCGGCTTCTCAATGTATATGCACCATACCAGAATCACCGTGTTTTTTGGGATCGTGTTTCTGTGGAAATTCTTTTATCTGATCTGGGTCTCATTTTGGGGGGTGAACTTAATCTGAATCTGTCTAAGGTATAGGTATGGGGTTCAAGAAGGACTATGGACCCCCTTATGGATTATTTTGCTAAACGTTTCGACAAGGCTAACCTGGTGGATGTAGAGCCTCCTAAGCTAGTTTCTACCTGGTCGAATGGTCATGTAGGTCAGGATGGTATCTCTAAGTGCCTCGACCATTTTTTTATGGTTGAAGATATTTGTTCCTTTGCTGGTAGGTATTGGTCATGGACTTATTCCACTGGGTTCTCTAACCACAAGGCTATTTCTCTTCAATTGGATTTTGATGCGAAGATTGGGGTTTTTCCTTTTAAATTCTATTTCATTTGGCTTGGGGATGAGGGGTCCAATGTGTTTGTTAATTCTTTATGGGCACAATGTAAAAGGCGTTTTGAAGGCTCCCCTATCTATGTTCTTACTAGAAAGATTGGTTATCTCTAGAAGGAGGTCTGTGTGTGGGAAAAGAAAAGGAAGGCTGAAAACAATAAAATACTTGCTATGATTGATAAGGATTTGCAGCGTGTTTCTCTGGAGGTGGATGCCTCGTTATTCAAGCCTGATGTTATTAACAGATTCTATTTGTTGGAATTGGAGAAGGCTCATTTGTTGAGTATGCAGGAGGAAACATGGCAGCAAAAGAGCGAGGCGATTTGGATTAAGGTGGGGGATTCTAACACTAAATTTTTCCATCACTTTGCCAATCATCGTAGGGTTATGAAATCTATTTGGGAGGTGCCGGTGAGAAGGGGAAGAGTCTATATGAACAATCCCAGCTTTGTGATCTAGTGGTTTGGCATTTGAAGGGTATTTATGGTCTTGATCCTTCTAGGAATTTGGAGGAACAACTCAAATTATTCAGTTATTTCCTCGGATGTTTGATGAGGAAGCTAGTCTGGTTATTGGGACTCCTGTGTGTGAAGCCAAAGTGCTAAGTACACTGAAGTGTTTTACTAAAGACAAATCCCCAGGTACTGACTACTAGAACATAGAATTTTTCCTTCATTTCTCTCCTCTTACATGGGAAGGAGATCACGATACCGGTGGAGGATTCTCGTGAAA
Source organism: Larix kaempferi (assembly GCA_027924585.1). Lineage (NCBI taxonomy): Eukaryota > Viridiplantae > Streptophyta > Pinopsida > Pinales > Pinaceae > Larix > Larix kaempferi. The sequence continues at coordinate 1,162,969 of BSBM01000450.1, read as the reverse complement.
AAGCTTGTGTCCCGAATTCACTCAATGGGACCTACCTCACGTTGGTTCCCAAGGTGGACAAGCCTATAGAATTTGCGGATTTTCGCCCTATTTCTCTTTGCAATCTCATGTCTAAAGTCATTTCTAAAATCATTGTCGAAAGGATAAAACCATATCTAGTTGTTGGCATCTCTGAAGAGCAGTTCGGTTTTTTAAGGAATAGGAAGTTGTTGGATGTGGTGGGGCTCACACAGGAAGGCATCCACTCCATCAATCAGAAGCATTTGTCATCCTTGGTTTTGAAAGTTCACCTAGTTAAAGCCTATGATAGGATGAATTGGACCTTTCTACAGTTCATCCTTATTCAAACTGGCATGCCCCTTGACTCGGTGAATTGGATTATGTCCTGTGTAACTATTGCTAACTATTCGGTCCTTGTGAATGGTTCTCCATCTACATCTTTTGGGGGAGATCATGGTCTGCAATAGGGCTGCCCCTTATCACCTTATATGTTCATTCTTGCAATTAAAGGCTTAAGTCTTCTTATTTCTTACGCTCAAAGGAAGGGACTTATGAAAGGTATAAAGGTTGGTCCGGCTCTGTATCTCACACACCTGCTTTTTGTTGATGATGTGTTATTTTTTGGAATAGGAACCTTTGCGAAATGACAACACTTTAGGGACAATTTGGTGTGTTTTTGTAATGTTGTCGGGCTAGAGATTAGCCCTCATAAATCTGCTTTCTTGTTTAATTGTGTCGAGTCTATTCTGATGGATCACATTAAATGTTATGCTTCCCTATAATCGTAAGCATTTGAGGTGTGGTTTCAAATATCTTGGCTATTTTATTAAGACGAATGACCTCCGGAATGTTGATTGGGAGTGGCTCATCAAGAAAGTAAGGAGAAGAATTTAGGGTTGGGGCATCAAATACCTTTCATTGGGAGGCATGCATACTTTGGTGTGTTTTGTGGTTCAATGCATACCTGTCTTCTGGTTTTCCTTATTTATTGTTCCTATGTCCAGCCTACGGGGGTTTCATAGGCTATTTGTGGATTTTTTGTGGAATGGTGCTGGTGGTTCCTGTAAGTTGCACTTAGCATCCTGGGATCTGATTGCTAGAGTGAAGGTGTTGAATGGTTGGGGAATTAAAGAGCTTAAGTGTTTTAATTTATCTATGGTGGCCAAATCATGTTGGAGAAGTTTTCTGGAGCCGAGGCTTTGGGGTCGGGTGATTAAAGCAATGTATATGAACAGGCTCTCATTACCCCTCTGGCTTAGATATGGAAAATGGGCGAGTCATGGATCTTTAATTTGGCATAGTTTTAAAAAGGTGTTCCATATCATCAACGTTGGATTATGTTGGAATGTGGTAAGGGGAGCTCAAGTCTATGTGGGTATTGATCCTATTGTGGGTATTAGTGAAATTTTTTGTCTTGATAGAGGTCTGATCCGTGTGCTTCGCTCCCAGAACCTCGTCAACCTTAAGCAGGCGTGTCGGATTCAGGTGGATGGACACATTAAATGGAAGACTGTTGAGAATTTAGCATTGGAGCCCCATCATGTTGACTGCTGGGGTAGGTACGTAAACCTCCTTAGGAACCTCCTTAGGAAGACATGGATCTCTTTTTCGCAGGAGGAGGATGCTTTGTGTTGGGCATTGAAACCGGGGGTTGGATTAGTTCCGGCGAGTCTGGCTTACTCGTTCTTGATGGGGGAATCCTTTGGGGATGTTGGTCAGCAATGCTATAAGAATTTCTGGAAATTGAAGTGTTCTCCAAAGATTAGATGTTTTGTTTGGCTGGCTCTAAACAATAATATTCTTACTTGGAAGAATTTGTGCAAACGTGGTTTTCAGGGGCTGGATGTTTTTTTCTGTAGGAAGGAGGAAGAGGATGTGGACCACCTTTTTGGAAAATGTATGTTTACTGGTTTGCTCCGGGCTAAGGTACAATCAGATTTGGGTTTCTCCTTCCTGTAGTCAGGTCTTCCTTTAGCTCGGTTCTTCCATAACTAGATTGGGGCTCACTGTTTCGAATTGACTCTGTTATGTGTGGCTCTGTGGGAGATTTGGAAAGCTTGGAATGAATTTATTTTCATGGATGTGCTTACCCCCTTATCTATCCTCTATGCTCGTATTGTTGGATATTTCAACTTGTCTCAGCCTCCTCTCCAGTAGATTTCGAGATGAATCGTTCCTCACTTTGAAAGTGATTACTGTTTCCCGCTACGGTGCTTTGATGGTGCAATGCAGAATGGTTATTGGGGAGATGGTGGTGTCTTAAAATTTAATTGGCGCTTTTGTTATCAGATTTAGTTGGGTGCTGGTAGGGGAAGCAACACTAGGGCTGGATTGTTAGCCTTATGGGGGTTGTTGTTCTTTGCCCATTCTTTGGGGATTGCTAGCTTGAGTATTTTTGGATATTTGCAGGTTATCATTTCCTGGGCCAAGGGTGATCGTGGGCTCTCCTCTTTGGTGTTGAATGAGTGGATGAGACGGGTGCTTACTCATATCGCTGGCTTCTCTGATGTTCATCTTCACACATCTTTCGAGAATTTAATGTGGAGGCATACAAGCTTTCTAAGCTTGCTTTGGGGGATATTGGTAGCTCTATTTTCATTCAGAAGTTCTCAGATGGTGTTCTTGATAACTCTTTTCACCTTGATTTTGCTTAAAAATCAATTTGTAAATGTTTTGAGGATTGCAGACAAGTTGGAGATTCTTGATGATTAGAATTTTGGAATAGTTGAATTCTGTTTTATGATGAAAGGTTATATTTATGTTTTGAAGCTTAAGGATGTATAGGCTACTTGCCATTTTGTATCTTTGATACAACTTTTTATCTAATAAAAGTTGTTTTCTTCATATGAAAAAAAAATGTTATCACTATAATATAACATAACCACATTAGAGAAAGAACATGGTTGTCGTTATAGCACAAATGTACATTTTTTTAAGTAACAATGTCAACAACAACAACAAGAGTAACTTTCTCACATGTTTTAACACTGCCTATCGTGGCTCTGGGTAGGGTATTAATATGCAGTCACATTACCGAAGCAAATACAATGAGTAGTGGGGTCCTAGGCCAAGCCTTGGCGGGGTAAATGAAAAATATATATATATATAATAATAATTTTGATTTTTTTAAATAGATATTATAATTAAATATTTTATATAAGTGTAAATAAAATTATAATATTAATTTATAATTAAAAATTAATAAAATTTTAAAAATTAATAATAATGTTTTAAAAATTAAATTTTCATATCTAAATAAATAATATTATCATAATAAAATTTAATATAAAGTAAAACTAAAAAATAATATAATGAATAAAAGTATTGTATAAAAGAGGATAGATAATTCCACCTGAGTAAGTGGTAAAACTGCTCCTTCTTAGCTAAAGCAGATCATCTTCCTCGGACGTTATGCATGGGTGGCTAAGAGGCATTTGGCAAGAGTGAAAGCTTGCTCCCCTATGGACCATCAGCGGGTTATTTCAGGTGGCCAGGTTTATAGCCTTTGTTTCTCTTCTTGGAGACACAATACGAGAGCTAATGGGTTGGCTTTGCGAAGGTTTCCAGGGAGGGAAATATTTAGTGAACTTGGTTTGCTCAACTCAGGATCGGGTTGACCAAGGCAAGGGAGAGGGTGAGTTTTCCTTCTTTGGAAAAAAGAAAAGAAAAAAGAGGATAGATAATACCATAGAATAATTAGGTCAACTTAAAAGTTTATAAAAGTATATATGCATAAAATATAGAATCTAAACTTAAAAGTATATTTGCATAGAATATAGAATCTATGATTTTATTTACTTTAGAATTTTATGTTGTATTTTGTAATGATTCATATAAATATTATAATTTTAGAAAGTTATATTAATTTACAAAATAATGTTTTTTTTAATAATTTTGTTTCAACAATAACAATAATCCTTGAAAAATAATTGGTTTATTTAATTTATTTAGTTTTAATGAAAAATGATATGTTTCTTTCTAAAACACTTACAAATTTAAGAAATCATTAGATTCAAAAACTCGTTTTCTTAATAAATACGTGTTTACCATATATCTTTGTAAACATCTAGAAAGACCTAAAATATGTTTTTTCACTATTAATGTTTTTTCTTACAAACACATAACTATACATAATATAGAATTTATAAATATTAATTTTTTTCTTGCAAAGATCTAAGAGACCTAGTACTTGTAAGGTCAAACAACTCCATTAATTTTTATGTTTATGAAAAGCCACCATTCACTAAGCTCTTACCTTTCAAGCAATGGTGTGATAAACTCTAAGAAATCTATAAAAACATTGCTTTCTTTTTAATCTTAATGAATGAATTTTTCATTATGGTCCTTCGTTTTGAAATTTTGAAATGCTTATTTGTCAAAGAAAATTAGCCATACCCCTTTTACATTTTTCATATAATTTAAAGCAGTAATGGAATATTTCACTAAGTCTCCTAAATTTACAACATTGTTAATCAATTGTGTATGTATCTTAACTCAATATTTATATTTCATGACAATGCATTTTAAATGTCTACAATATCAAATTCTCTTTGAGTAAAATGTACGTCTTTATATTTTAATGTTGAGACCGTCTCTCAAATAACTCCACAAAGTCGTTTGTCAATCATGACTATCATTTCATATCCTTTTAAATTTTCCACACCTTAATTCATGAATTATTGGACTCAATTAGATCAATTCTTCATATATTCTAGAATGAATGATTTATCTTACACTTAGTTATAGATTAATTAATATGTTCTTGCATAACATTATTTATTTTCTTGAAATTATTATATCTATAGAGATGCAAAGTTTCCCTAAAAAAACAATTTATTATACAAAAAGTTTCGACCTAAATGGATTTGATCCTTCTATATAATTTAAAAATCCAAAACTTAAATAGATCTATAATAATAATTAATAATCTAACCAATCCCAAAAGGTTCATATGGATAATTTTTTTATAATTATTATTATAAATCACAATGAAAATAAATTAAAAAATAAATGATTTTCCCAAAATGTTAATATAAACAATTTTTTATTTATTTTAATAATAAAGAACAATAAGAATAAGTTAAAAAATGAAATACCTTTCAAAAATTATGATGCTAGAGTTATGGAAGGAGATATTTTCATGATTTTTCCACATAGTCAAATTTAAAAAATTATAATAATAACGAACAAAAATTATGATGTTAGAGTTATGGAGAGAGATATTATTAAGATTCCTTCACATAATGAAATTAAAATACATTTTTTTTATAATAATACAACAAAATGAAATTAAGTTTAAAAATGAAATACCTTTCAAAAATTATGATGTTATAGAGATATTTTCAAGATTCCTTATTAAAAAATGGAATGACTTCAAAAGATTATGATGTTATAGCCACGGAGCATTATTTTCAAGATTCCTTCAAAAAGTCAATGTGTATAAGATACTTACAATCAATTAAAAAATGAAAGGACTTCCAAAAAGTATGATGATATAACCATAAAGGATATATTTTCAAGATTCCTCCATACAATCAAATATCTAAGTGAATGAAAAATTTCATAAATTACTTATGATAAGTTAAAAAATGAAATGACTTTCAAAGAATTTGATGAGATAGCCACATAGCATATATTTTTAAGATTCCTCCATAGGATAAAATAGAAGTGATCGAGAAGTCTTATAAAGTGATGTAGCATAGATATTTTAAAATTTATAATAATGTATCCAAGTTGAAAAGATCTATAGAGCATATATTTTCAAGATTCCTCCATAGGATCAAATAGAAGTGAATGAGAAGTCTTATAAAATGATGTAGCATAGGTATTTTCAAATTAATAATAATGAAGCCAAGTTGAAAAGATCCATTGATAAGATTAAAGGAAATCTTAGTGAATGAAAAAGAGAAGAAATTTTTTTCTTGGAAATTGAAAGAAAAATGTTGAAAGGTATAGAGACAAATTTAGAGTCACATAATCCCCATTGAGAAACTAAACTATATGTTTTATTAGCCACAAAATATGATGTGATTGTTGATAGAACCACCCTTTTTTTTTAATTCAAGATCTTTGAGTAACATATAGGGGAAATCCCCACTTTAATGAGAATGAAATCAAAGTTGTATTGATCGAGCAATCCCATGGATTATATAAATTATTTTGCTACATTAATATTGGATCCCCATTATGCCATAGTTTATTATTATGTAATGTTCTATCCTCAATAATGATATAGAATATGGTTTATAAATGACATAAATATGATTAAGAAATTTATGCAAAAGCACATTTGCGTGGGTAAATTAAGCTCAAAATGGAAATAGTTTAACTTTGTATGTATGTTATTTAGTTTTATATATTATCTATTACTTATTATATTATTAATAGACAAATAATATAATAATAGCTTACTTAATGTATTTTGTATGTTTCTATTCTTTTGCATGCATTACTTACCATATCTCCATTATTTACCTAATTTACGAGAGGCATTATATTAATGTAATTTTTCTAGTGCGAGCTACAGATGTTTGTGAATAGGAGGAAGTACAATATTGAGGTGTTGTATAATGTGCCATAATATAGTGATAGGTTTTTGTGTCTCTCATGTCCAAGCATCATGTTTATCTTCCTAATACCCATGCATAAATGTGGTAGCATCCAAAGATTGTTATTGTTTGAAAAATCATTCTATATAATTGTTGTATATGGATGTAGGGGAGTAATGCCCACTAGTTGGGAATGAATTTGTTAAAAACATGTGGCCATGGAAAATAAGAAAAACACACCAAAATGAGTTAGTGTTAAGGAATCCATAACACTAACTTAGTGTGTGGAAAAGCTAGGTACAATTCATTCAAGAATTGTTGTAGAACCTATTAACATTGAGGCTATAACATCTACAAATCTATTCATGTTAGATAGGTATGGAGATGTTGCAGATGAAAATTATGTGATAGTTATGGGAAGCAAGGATGCAACCATCGAAAATGATCACTCATATTTTTCAATTCAATTAGTTGTATTATTTTCATTCCTCTTTGGTGTTTAAAATTCTAAAGTTTTCACTTAATTTGATTGCTTTGTATTCTTGATGGAATGGTATATCCTTCAATTTCAGGCAATGTGCTTTACCATCATAAAATACTAGGTTATATAACACCTTAAGGATTTGAAGAACCAACAACAAAATGTTTCCTTATATATGACCCTTGAGATGATGGAATATGATTTAGCGTTTCAAATCCCTATGGTTGAATTCAACAATATACCACAATAGAAGGAATGTAGACATTGTATTGTGCCTAAGCTTAAGGATGATGCCAAGGTTGGTAACAAGGTTCATGGTGTTGGGAACGGTGATTAATGGGAATGTCCTTTTACCTTTAAATGTGCAATATATGGGGCAGGGAGGTGTTGGCAAGTGGGGAACTAGGGACTATATCAATATCATGATGGATATGGAATGAAGTGGGAAAGCCTTGGTTTTGGGAAAAATCATCATTATAAAAGGTGAGGGGATATTGTATGGAAGGTGAATATGGATGGATATTATCATATTTTTCTTCATAGAGAAAAGAAAAGTACATATACTTATGGATATCCTCCTTCCATACAATGGTATTTAATAAGAAATGAGGGAGTTGAGGTTTTGTGGATGAGTGGAACTGATATTTTTAGTCATGGGGTGAAAACACGAAGTTGGGAAACACTTTTATCACAACAGCGTGAAAAAAAAACTAGTGCGCATGGATAATCACCCAGAAAAAAAGTCAACCTCAAACTCTTCGTCGAGAGTTTGTGAGAGTTCAAACTCTCGACCGAGAGTTTAATAAAAATCTACGCCGAGTGTTTGAACCAATCACCGCATTGTATATTTAAAAAAAATCTCGGATGAGAGTTTGAACTAAACTGTCAACCAAGAGTTTGGAAGATATTTTTTCGGCCGAGAGTTCATGGTCAACAAAACCTGCGAAAATATCGACAATCTCTTTGGAACCTGCAACTTCAACAAGCGCAAACTCCTACAAATTTTAAATATTATTTGTCGGACTTGGTAGCAATGGATTCATCTCTAAATCTAGTTTCCAATGATATAATAATTCTTTCACTTCGATTTGAATTTCTATTTATTAATAAATTTTTTCTAAACCTTATCCCTTCAGAATTTTATTACTCTGAAAATCACCTGAAATGAAAATTCAATATCATAACAAAGACAACACCAAAAAATTTGAAATAGTCACAGAGATCTTCCTTGCCCCATCCTCTTCAAAAGGGTACTTTTAGTTTTTTCAATAAGAGCCACACTAAAAATAAAATTTAAGCTTACCAACAAGTGTCGATAAGGCACCATTTTCTGAACATATGCTATTTGATAAATAATAAAAAATAGTTCTCAAGTTAAAAAAAACTCAAAATATAGTCCATGCACAAGTGCAGTGTGGGTAGATTATGATCATACATTGTTTTACCTAAAATGAATAACCATCTCTCAAAACACTTGTGGTCACACTGGTCACTCATTATCCATACCTAAAATTTTCAAGTATATGTCATTGGTGAACAGCAAATTTGTTCCACGATATGTCCATAAAAAAAATTAAGAAAATACGAGTAGAAATATAATTCAATTCTCTAAAACATTTGTGTTTACTTCAAGTTGAAATTCCTAAGGTAGATATGGGTTTGAAGAGGTCAAACTTGAAAAACATAAAATTTAGCAGTTTTGTTTGTCAAAAACAAGCCAAAAGTGTTACCCAACTTTGCGTTTTCACCCCATGTTTAATGAGTGTGTAATATTTTGTGCTAGCATCATATGAGGTGAAGTGAAAACAATTAGATACATTATCCATTATAAGTTATCCACAATCCAATGAGTTTATATTCTAGAGAACAATATCTTTGAAATGTTGTCTACTAACAAAAGTAATCAGACACTTTTAAAAAACAAATAGGTATTGATAACCTTCCTTCAGTCAACTAAGGTAGTAAGGATGGGTTTGAGAGGTTATGAGAATTTCCAAATATTTGACAAGAGAAGCTTAAAAAAGGTGCATTTGATTACCACTATCAATATTCAATAGACATTACTTATATTTTCCATGGAAATTATGAGTAAATAGCCACTCACAAACACATGTGGTATATTCTTTTGTGATAAAAACTAGTAGGGGGTAAGGTTTGGTAGGATTATAAATGTCGATAAGATGATTATGGGGTCCAAAGGAGGGTGTGATTTGGGTTTCGAAGAACAATGTCTTGATATGGTCTTGGAATCATAAGGTGTGACTATGAATAACATTGTGCCTTGTGAAAACTATAACAGTGTTTACTGGAGGGGGTGAGAAGGCATGAGTTGGAAATGCTATAGCTGAATATGAATGTCTAGGACAGAAATGGGAAAAATAATGGTTTCGATAATTACACTCCATTACAAAGAACGATAAATAGTAAAGACACGGACACACTAGATACCATGTCTACTTGATTGCACAAAGAGGGTAATCAACAAGAATTAAACATAATGATCACTGGATGTTTTAGGCCAAAAATGGTGAGTTGCAACTAGATCCTACAAAACAACTCAATGTATTTATGAGCTAAATGCATGGAAAAATAATAAATATTAAGTCACTTTGACCATAGACATTCACTATAGCTATGAGGATAGGATTAATCACAAAAAGAAGTGTGCAATGTGTGCCAATTCCTAATTGCATGAAAACTTGGTTGGTCTGTACAACCTCATTGATTTCAATGAAAAGAGAAGCATCTTCGACCTACATGTGACCATTTTCACATTTGTGGGTACACAAACCTTGGAAGTGATAAGTATCCAAGTTAATCTTGTCCATTTTTAGTGGGTTAGAATTATGATTAAAATAAGTGAAGAATTCCCTATTCCAATCATGCATTTTCTCACCATGAAATGAGAACAAGTTAAAGAAGAGTCACCTTAGGTGTTGGTTTAGAAATGTAGATCTTCATGTCTTCCATTTGAGATGGAGAACCTATTGATGTTATTAGAAAATTGTTGGTGGTGGTGCTTGAAAAGATAAATATGCACAATGATGACGGAAACATATTGAACTTGGGTCATGTTTGTGCTTCCATGTCATAACAATATTATCTTCTATATTGAGAAAATAAGAATTGAATAATGAGATTTATACCATGCAATTTCCTTCAAGATTTATTTTTTTATTTTATGAAATAAAAATACCAAAACTTAAACCAACTTTAACGGAGAAAAAGATAAAACCAAAAATAATGGTCCAATGTATCCACTCCTAAATTATTGGTTCTTCCACTAGACATACATTGATCGTAAAGTATGTATGTATCTTGCTTAACTTGATATTTATCTATAAAACGTATGTTGTAATATAATCAAATTATAAAAAAAATTGAGATATAACTTAATAATGCATTCTACCAATTGAAAATTATTAATATATAAAATAATTATTTAAAAATATTAAAGAATAATAAATATCAAAGCAACTAGAGAGAAAGTAATCGATAACCTAATAATAAATTCAACCCATTGAAAAATATTGCCCTATAAGATGACCATTGATGATCTTAAAAAATATTGAAGAATAATGAATATGAAAACAAAATATTGATATAAAATTGAAAAATATTGCCCTATAAGATGACCATTGATGATCTTAAAAAATATTGAAGAATAATGAATATGAAAACAAAATATTGATATAAAAGAGAAAGTAGTTGTTATTACAACCAACCATGTGAAAATGACTGATACAATTTAAATATTGTTCATAAAAGACACTCAAAATAGATTCCCTAATTTCAAGAAGCTTGCGTTTGAGTTTGATATTGATGTAATTTAAATAATTACATTCACGAAATTAATGTTCCGTAGAACTGGACACCTAGAACTGGACACTCAATAAATAGAGATGCTTAGTAGCTATATTCTATTATTCTCACATGTAATATTACAATTTGACCACGCAGTACATTTAGGTCTACTTTCTAATGGCAGTTTGTCCATATCTTCGATATTGAGGGTGCTAATCATTATTGAAATATGGGTATGAAAACTTGATAGGAAAGGAATCTGTCCACTTTCTTATGTGCTTATTTTGAAACTAACAACAGACGTTCCCATACGAATTGATATACAATATGATTATAAAGGACAATAATATTATTAAATAATTTTAAAGAATCTTTATATATATATATATATATATATATATATATATATATATATATATATATATATCAAATTTTCTTATTATCATTATTTACTAATTCTCTTATTATTAAAATATAAGATAACAATAACTTACTTAATGTTCTTTATATCTACTTTGACGTTTGGTCTTGCCTCTTTCAAGTTAAACTTGGATGGTGCATTCAAGGGTAACCCTGGATCTACAGGTTTTGGTGGGGTGGTAAGTAACCATGACGGAAAAATTATGCAAATCTATTTTGGCTACATTGGCAAGGATACCAACATGAAGGCCTCCTGTTTGGACTCAATTTGATCGCTCGTGAAGGTTGGGAGAGAACCATTAACGATGTAGATTCAAGGATCATCATCCAAATGGAGAAAAAGCTACAGAATAAATATTATCCAAGGTGGCAGAGAGTTGGAGGATGGTATATAGGCTGGAGAAACTAGAAACACTGCTAGCCAAACCTCAAGTTTGGACTTTTGTCCACATCAAGCAGGACAGAAATAAGGTTGCATACCACCTTGCAAAGTTGGGAAACCGAAAGGCATAGACTAAGGGAGGGCGAGTTGGATTTCTTCACTCCTCAATCCTGGCCAACTAATACTCATAGCAGGCATCACGAGACATTCATTCTTCGAGGAGGAAAGGGGGTGACACGTCTCGTTCTCATGAGATCCGAGTATTACCCCACATGACAGGTACAATCACCATCTATGACAGTAATAGTCCCACTCGTGTCGACCATACAAGTACTAATAAAATCAACACCCAAATGAATGAGCATTTAAATTACTGTTGAAATAATGAGGAAGGAAGGAATATAACATCGTCCTTGACCAGAGGATGAAGTCTGATAATATGATGCGAAGTGGTGTAATTAAGTCAGAGATAATCCTGCGACTTGATGGACACGACAGAACTATGATGAATGGAAGTAAGGATCAGAGTGACAGAAGGGTTATAAATGTGGGAGGAAAGTCTGAACCAACATGCAACTTTCCTCCCACTATCATTGTTCTAACATGCAACTTTCCTCCCACTATCATTGTTCTAGAGATTTTACGGTGTTGAGTTGGGTAAAGTCTGTGTGAGTAATAACGACTAACCCCTTAGAAGAACATCATGGCTCCTAGGGGGAAGAAGGAAATGAGGAGGGGAATAAAAATGTAAGGAAGTAAAAAACCTTAGGGTGACTCATGAGAAGAAGCAAGCCTATCAAGTGACTCGTTTCTTCCGTGACAGAATTCCGCCAAACATCCATGGGAAATTGAGCAAGTTGAAAAGAATTTATGGGAACAAGTTAAGACCCTCAAGATGGAGGATATTAGAGAGGGGGTAGAGGAATGGGTGCAGGACCCTGGTACAATTGTTGGCCGGATGGCGACATATGACCAGCTCATAGTTACATATTGGGTAATGAAAGGACTTTTCTCCCACTTCCTTATGGAATAAGTGAATGAGGAAATTGCTGACAGAGATCCTACTCAGGCTTGGAAAGAACATAAATGAGACTTTTGACTAATGCACAGGAAGATTGGCATAATGGCCAGCAAGACGGGGATCCAATTCTATCCCCACCTGCTCTAGGATGTGGTGCTAGTACTTCAAATTTGGGAGTGGCTTGTTCAGGGATGGATACTCGCAAGGGAGGCTCGAGTATGGCGGAAGATACCTCTAGAGACATGAAAAGCATAGTTGGAAGCAGGTTGAAGAAGTTGGGAGAGTCGTTTCCTTCCACTGGCATGGGATCATTGAAGGCCTTATGAATGTCTTCCTTGGTACCTCGATCTTATTTTAATCTGGGTCTTGTCTCTCTGTGTCTCGGTTGTATTTTGCCAAATACTAGTTTAGGTTTCAGTTTAAGGAAAGTTGATAGAATGTTTTATATGGTGAACAAGTTACATTTTGAATGTTTCCAATTAGTGTTAGTCTCAAATTCTATATTTTTTCTTGGGTTGATGTATTGTAAGGAAAGGGTGGTTATTGAAAATCTAGCTGTTGTGATGTCTGAATGCCAGCAAGTCCCTATTTAATGAAGCCATGTACTCCATTTTTATATAGAAATATAATATTTTATTTAAAAAAAAAAATGGTTTCCATTCTACTTCATCTTGTAACAAACACATATGTAATCTAACAAACAAATAAACATTCCTAAAAATGAAAGCTAATCCCTTCGAACAAAGTAAAAGGAAAGCTATCTATAGATGTATATGTTCCTCTCAAAATATAATTGGATAGTCACGTTGATTGGCCTTAAAGGATTAAAGGGTCATAGTCGTAGATGCACATAATGCACATAACTTTGTTGCCATAGAGCAATATTGGATATTGGATATATTGGTTAAAAGTTTATCTTCGTTGTATATAATTATGAGTGGAAGTCTCTTTATTTTAAGTGATATGGTTTTTCGTGAATAAAGATATCAGTTAAGTAGTATTTATTAATATTAATTATGATAAGTTTTTAAGGTTGATATTTTTTAGTAAAATCCAAATTTAAAAGTATTTAGATTGTGTTTTTGAATGTATAAATGGGCTTAGTAGCCTCAAATATCCCCATGCCATTCACATTATGCAATTTCCAAACTAATATATGCCAGTTTAATATTTTTTCAATATTTCCAACCGAAATCCAAAAAAAACAAACCAAAAAATATACCGAAAAAAGATAGAAAAAAAATTGTATTACGAATAATTCGTCATTTAAAATTTATTACAAAATATGGTAATGGATACCTATCAAGAAAATATGATTCTATGTAAATTCAAAGAGAAAATCTCTATACATAACAAAATTTATTTTGTTGAATCATGGTAAGTTCTAATCATGTGAGAGTGGAAAGAGGGAGATGGAAAAGAATAAAGAGAATGAATATGTTTATTTTGTAAACAAGGAAATATTGAAGTGTAAGGGATATTTGAGCAAGACATTGTTTTTTCTATGAAGAGGTAAAATAAAAGAATACAATTTAATATGAATATTTGAGTTGGTTATATAAGTTGTTTCACTTTTTACAAATAGTGTAGTATTTTTTTTTTTAATGCTAGGGGAATCGGCAACTAGAGATTAGGTGGTACTCGAGTGACATGAGGTCCAAAGATCCAATCCCGCTACTACTATACCCCTAGGTGCCCCACACACCCTGCGTGACCTCCAATTTACAACATGTGACTTCATATCAAATGAACAACCAATGAGTGCGAGAACGAATAGGGGATTTAGATTAATTTTTCTTGATACTATTAGTTTTATAGATATTTTTTTCTATAAATATTATTGAGTGAAGAAGGAGCTACGTTGAATAATTTGAAACTCGACATTTAGATCCCTAGTGTGGATAATAATCATAAGACATGTTATTATTAAAATAAAATTATAATTTGATACTTTAGCAAAGAGAAATGAATTTAATAATAAAAATACTATTAAAATTAAATAATACTCAAAATCATTCATAAGTCATTTTATTAAAATAATGAATTATAAGAAAATAGAATATAAATTAATATCATAGGTCTTCATTATCATTACCATTAGTATTATTACAATAAGAAGATTATAAATGAATTAGTAAAGATCTTCATTATTATCATTATAAAAAGAGAATTAATTGATACTAGTATTAACTACTTGAAGAGTCTAATTACTAATATTATAATTAAAAAAAATTATATGCTATCATTAGAGCCTACTTTAAACAAAGAAATGTATTTTAAATAATAATGAGACTATTAAAAATAAATATTAATCAAATTCATATATAAGATAGTATTGCTAAGATAATGACTTTAATATTATTATTCTCAAATATTAATAATTATTAATACTATAACAATGATAATAGTATTAATAGCATGAAATTGTTATTATAATTAAGAATTTCCTTTTTATTTTATTTTAGGTTTGGAATTAAAATAAACTATAAAAGTGACAATACCTAAATTTTTATACCGACTCTAATCTTTAAATAAAAATTGTTATTCTAAGTAATATATATGACTTAAGGACATCTTAAAATATTTTAGGCTTCAATCAACTAATCCTGCGTAATGACTATCTTCAAACAATTAAAAATACTACTATTAAATTAAAAATTTTCTTATAATATGCTTTTTAAAGGTAAGATTGGTAGGATGAAAGTGTTTTGGTTTTTTTAAACCATCAAATATGTAAGATTTAAATTTTTCCTTTTTTCATTTAAATTTTATATACTTTAAAACATAAGTTTTATGTAGTTGTGTGTTTTAAAGTTATTCGCATTGATCCTAAATATCATTTGAGGGATAATGGGAGTTTACTTTCAATAAAGTATGGTCTTATGACAAGCTTGTTGGAAATTTAGTTATTATATTAGAATTTAAAATGGTAGAACTTAGATTTGATCATAATACATTTCAAAGTCTTAAAGTAATAGAGGAGAGTGGTTTTACAAATTTTGTAAGTATTTTATATTTATAAGATTAAAAAGAAATATAAAAAATAATTAACTAATATATGAATAACTAATAGCTTAAATATTGATAACATATAATTACAAATATAAATTCCTTTTTTTAACTTTTTTTTTTTTCTTTTATTAATTGAAATACTTCTTCTATTTCAAAAGTAGATAAAAAAACAAGCTAAAAAAAACACCAAGCCTAAGCCTAACTTCTGGAAGCCATGCCATAATTCCATTCGCTAAAGCGGACGACCATAATTCTCGGAGTTAATTCGTGTTGTCCATGTTCAAGATCGTAGAGAAGATACATATCAAAACCTCGTAGTATTGACAACAACGTGTATATAACCATGGGCATCCATAGTCATTGTGGAGCAAACCCTAGAAATTCAAGGCCATTGGGTAATGGATATAACTCAAGCTCGCCGTATTTGCTGCCATTGCAAAAGAAATGCCTGCAAGATCAACCGTTCGTTGCTTCAGAAAGACATACCATAATCCACTCGCCGCATCTTCTTTTCTTTCAGACCGCCAACGAGATTCTTCTCATTAAATCCAACAGCAATATTCTTCAACCTGGAAAAAGGATTTATATTTCTGATTTGAAGGTGGCAAGACTTATGATAACTCAGTCTTAAGATTCGTAGCAAGAGGATAACCAATATTGACTACTATATGATAATATTGTTTAATAATCTATTGATAACATGTTCATTTAGTTGAAAGGAACATTTAGATTCTCTTTTTTGAATCCAACTGCCATATTGTCTATACTGGAAAACAGATTAATATTTCTGGTTAAAAGGTGACAAAACTCATCATAACTCAATTGCAAAATTGGTAGAGAAGAATGAATATTAACTATATATGTAAATGCAAACTGTCATGTAAATGTTAAAGATTTCATCACCATTATTCAAATTTGAAATTAATAACTCATGCATTTTGAAAATTCAAATTTCCACTCTTAGCAAATGAATTTGAATATTTTAGTTATTAACTTTTTCCTTAATTAAAAAGAAACAAGTTCTTAACTTTATTTTATTAATAAGAAGCATTTTAATCTTTACTTAAAAAACTATTATATATATGATTATTTTCATAGCCTATTAATATTAATAAGAGTCATTTTAATCTTTACCTTAAGTAAACTATTATATTATATATATATAATTATTTTTATATTGTTAAAAATAATAAAAAATTAACTAATTAGATTTTGGAAATATCTTCTCAATTAAGTCATCTGAAAGAAGAATTGATACTGTGTCACTTACTAACCAGACTCATAAATGAGATACCAAAATTTGACAAAATTTTTAAATTATAAAATTATAAAATAATTAATTAAAAAAATATTTTTTTATCATTGATCTTGATGAGATTCCATATACCAAATATTATCATTATCATCCTTAAATATTATTAATTATTGGACTGGATTAACCTTTTTAATTATTATTTGATAGATTTTAGTAGTATGTGTTTAAAAAAAATGTAATAATTACATCACTCCATTAAAAAGGGAATAATCGAAAATCATACAGGAATTTTTTAATTTTATGAACAAGCAAACTGGAAATTAGCCATAGCATTTCGTATCACGACTTCGGGGATATTCGCCTTGATTCTGTCGTGGTATTAACTCAATATTCGCCTTGAGCCTTCAATTATTTAACTCAAAACTTAGTGTGGATTCAATTGTGACAATCAACTCCAGAAACCGTAATACCTCAATCACTGTACCTTTACAACACTGGATCCAGTTGATAATCATATCTTTAACAACTTTCTCCTTCAAAATAATTTTGGACACTGTATTTTCCTCTTGGCAGCCCACACATGGCGATGATCGGATGGCCGCTGGTTTGCTGTACAGAATCGATATTTTCTACTACCCCACACAATCAGATTTATCGGATGGATGGCTGTCTGCACTGGAATGATTGTCGCTTCTGGAGGACGGGCATTATTAGTTTGGGCTAAATGTCACTCAGTTTACCATCTAATCAACATGATGATAGCAGTTATCTCATAATTTCTATTAATATTCAATAATCGCGCTGCCCATTTCTATTACTCTCAATTCTCGTGATGATGTCCTCGAAGCCGAAACTGATGTTCTTGATCGCCGTCTCACTTCAACTCTTTGCAATATTGTCTCATCAGAATGATCATAAGATCAATGGAATATCCATGGCCCTTCACAAGATGAAGGTCATGTCGACAAAGGAAATCAGCGTGGAGGAGCCTCTGTACTATCCCACCGACTTCATCGAGTATTACATCAAATTATCGGTGGGAACTCCTGCGCAGGATCTTTTACTCATGATGGACACCGGCAGTAGTGTTGTGTGGGCACCTTGCACCCCAAATTATACATGTAACGACTGCCATGGATATAGCACAGTTTTTCTTCCCAGTAAGTCATCCTCTGCCGTGCCTTTAATGTGTGCAGATCGAAAGTGCAAAGAACTGTTTGGAAGCATCCCTAATTGCTCGGGAAACACAACAGGGCATCTACTGACGGAGACCTTAACTTTGCCATTGGAAGGACGAGAAATAAAGAACTTCGGAGTCGGATGTTCAGTGGTTTCGTCCGGCTTCTCTGGTATTGCAGGATTTGGAAGAGGAGGTCTGTCTATGCTTTCCCAGCTTACTCCTTTTCGTGGAGATAGGTTTGCTTATTGCCTGGACGATCTAAGCAATAGTAGCATTATAGTGCTCGGTGACATGGCGGTCCGCAAGGACATCGCTTTGGCTTACACTCACTTTCTAAATAACTCTGCTGGATACAGGGAATACTATTACATTGGTGTTGAAGGACTGAGTATCGGTGGAAAACAGTTGAGGGTGTCCTCAGATTTATGGACATTTGGCAGCAAAGGTAATGGCGGAACCATAATAGATTCGGGCACTTCTTACAGCTTCTTTCCCGAAACAATCTATGAGCAGATTGTATCTGAGTTTGCTTCTGAGATTGGATACAGAAGGGTTTATGCCGAACGCTATGAATTATGTTACAATGTTTCTGGTGTGAACCTTACGAATATTCAGTTGCCTCGATTTGTATTCCATTTGAAGGGTGGCTCAGACATGGTACTGCCTGATGAGAATAGTTTCATTGCGGCCAGCACTGATAATTTTCTTGCAGGAACTTCTGATACAATCTGCTTGGCAATAATGAATGCTGGTAGTGTACCCGATGGACCTGCTGTAGTAGTCGGAAACTTTCAGCAAAACAATTTCTATTTATTGTTTGATAGACAGAATAATCGTTTGGGCTTCACTCAGAAGGCCTGCAAAGCATTTGGATGAGTCATGACCTTGTTTTCAAAAATTCAGCCGCTACATGAGGCCCTAAGACTTGCAATGAAGACCTTGTTACACCCTTGTGAAGCAAAACCTAGCATTGTAATTATTAAAATGAAAAACAATATGGAACAACAAAATCGGTGAAGAGTGAATATGTAACTTATGTCCTACGATTATGACTCGGCTAGGGGGTGACTGTGGGGAAACGAAGACTCTAGTTTCCTACGGCCCTACAGTTGGGTGGATCGGGGAAATCCCCACAGTAGTTGTAGATTGATCAGCAGCATTGGGAACATATGAGTTCCTTTCTATCAAGATCTTTGTAGTTATGAATTATGAATCTATGTGTTTATGTTAATGCTATCGTGTATTATATGTATCTATCTATATCTAATGGATTATCTAGAGGACATAATATGAAATGTATGTTCTTTGTATCTAAATCTATGTGATATCTGTTGATTAACTAATACATGGTTGTATGATAGGTCTGGAAATGTGATATATTCTTATGATGAAAATAGTAAACAAAATAGTAACAGGTTGTGCTATAAATACTAGCAACTCTGTGGTGCTAAATTAAGTAAATATTAATTGATGTGAATAATGTAATAGTTGTTATTATAGATTGGAATGTTGAAGTAGATTGTTATGTTGTATGGTTAACATAATTGTTTGTAATATCCCAAGAAAAGACTATTTTATTTTATTATTAATTGTTGTTATAACCTTAATTTAATTGTGGTTGACAGGTGTTGAGTTAAAAAGAACTCTAGAAACACCTATGTGGTTATTTGTGTGTGTTGAACAAGTGAGCTCTCAATAGCACCAGACTATTAAATGATGTGAGCAAGTGAGCTTGGAACATCTGAATTATTGGGGATAGTGTTGAGCCAAGTAGGAACTCCTATTGATTAAGTGATGTTGAGCTGAGAGCTGACTGCCACACAAAGAGGGACTGAGCATGCAAGATTCTAAACTGGTCATTAGATGATAACTAAATATCTAACTAGTTGTTAGGTGAGTAAAAGTCTAATTTTATTAAATAAAGATTAAAATATATTGTGAGGATTAAAATAAATTAATTTCCTAATTAAAGATAAATATAAAATTGCTAGAGAGTTAGTTAGTTAAAACTCAATGTGCAAAAGACCTAATTTCGCAGTAGCCTTGTTCTCAAAAATTATAAATAGCGGAGAGAGGAACTTTGCATGGCAAGTGTTTTCTCACGTACATTGAAGGGTCTAGTCGTGAATCCGAGCACTCAAACATCAAATTGCTGATATATGGTGTGTCCTATTAAAGAGGACTGTCCTAGTGAGAGGATTGTGAAAGTTATTAAGGGGAAGTTTATTGAGAAAGATTCACAACATAAAGGCTAGTAAAGGGACCTTGTGACTACTCTGCTGTAGTAAAGAAGATAGCAAACCATACACCTAGGCCATCTAGATTCATGTCATGCTCAGTTCGACTCGAGGGTGACCAGTGGAACAATCCAGGAACGGGTTGCGGTCTATGGTTGGGAGGAACATGGCAGTTCCTAAGTCAGTCGGTCTGCAATTAAATACTAATAAGTATCTACATATGTTTGTTATTTATATTTCTATATACTTATGATTTAGAGTAATGATAATGTTATTTTATTTCAGTAAAGGGATCTTCCATTAATGTTCCTGTTATTCTGTTTCAGTAGATTTCAGGTTATGATCAGTATTAATGGCTATATTATCTGATTCAGAAGATCTAGGTCATACACAGCTTTAAGTGTTATATTCTTTCTTTATAGGCCTTGTATTAAAACATCTCGATTAGGCTTGCATATTATCTGAAAATGTATGATGCTTCTAAAGTATTCTGCTATAGTTTTCACTGATATTTGAATGATCCTTTAATATAGCAATGTATAAATTTTGATTATAATCAAGTCATTGGAGGAACTTCTTGACTATGAATTTTGGGTTAAATATATATGTACATGGAGAAATCTCCTATAGTCCTTACACAGAGAGAAATTCCTAGACTTAGGATTTCTGGGCATAAACCCTAAACTCTGCCTAGATAAATTAAATAAATAAATAATGTGTTCCTACTTAGAAAATTTATTTATAAATGATAAATGTTACCTAAATTTAATTATCCTCAATATCTATTACTTTTTAAACCAAAAATAGAATTCATTACGAAAGTAGATCAGCATGGTGTAACATTAACTTAGACCTAGCAACCATGCCTTAAAATCCACCTAGGCAATAAACCATAATTGTAAGCATTCTCAACCTCTATCATAATGAGATCATCATATGCATAAAGACCAAAGTTATATACATAAACTAAAGTCTCGAAGTGAGTTACATATCACCATTTAAAAACATTCATAAAATAGAAACAGAGGTTTATACATTTTAAGCATGATCCACAAATAAACATGTATAAAAGCCACAACTTATGAACAGCCATCAAATCCCAAATGTAGGGCTTATCCCCTCTGTCCTATATTTAAAGAAATTAAGCAAACTACACATTTTCTACTTTATGAATAGAGACTAAAAATTAATTAAATAAACTATAAGGAAAATAAACAAATTCGTAGAAATCAAGCCATAGTATTTGTACAGAATTATCCCTCAGCACAGGGTTATTTTACATTATAGATAGAGACTAAATAACTAAAATCAGCTACATTAAAACCTTAGAAATTAAACAGTAGTGACTTACACGTACTTTCTCATACTTTTTCCAACATCCACATCAATCACAAAACACATCGTTTTCACCTAAAATTCATCAATAGAAATAGAAGACTAAAAACCTAAGGATGAGTTGAACTCTAGTCCAACCACAATATAATCTAAGTTAATACCTGCTACTCAATACAATTTTTCCTTTAATCAAACAGAGCAACAAATTCCTCACAGCTGCGAGATTGCCAAAACGATTTCATAGGGCTCACCATAAATACTTAGGTTTTTGCATTACAACCAATCCAAATCGATTATAATTCTAAACATTTAAATTTCAGATTGAAACCAATAAGTCACCATAAAAAGAAAAAGTAGAACAGAAGTCAAGAAAATTCCAGTATCAACTAGCAAGCTAGGGTTTAATAAACTAACCATTTAAAAATCATCTAAAATCCTCACACAAAGATTTTATAAAAGACCAGAACTCTTGCAATGAGATAACCCAATTTTAAACTGAATGCGATTTTTATAGAAGACTGTCTCATAGAACTAAGAGCCTTTAGTTATACATAGGGTATTTATACCAAAATCCGAGATTTTCCTACACAGGCTTAAAAACGGAAGAAAAACGCCCAAATACCACAGAGTATCCGCAAAGGCCTGAAAATGGTGCTATAATCTCCTACTACCAACATTGGCGAAGCGTTCAACCAACAAGCAAGAATACAACAAAGGGTTTGATAATGAATCCCTTGTATCTCTCTAAGCACAACCGCTTAATGATATTGCCCAGCATTCAAAAAAAAAATTCCAAACAACATAGGGCTCATGACAGAGGCATTAAGAGCCTAGGTCTTACTGGTTTGATGAACCCTGGAAACCTCCACGCCCAGACTACATTTTCCCAACAACTATGAAGGCCCTGACACCAAAAGACCAACGTTGGAGATTAGAAAACGTAAGTTGTAAACCATAAAGAAAATGTAGAAATGAAAAGACTGAGCTTGGGACGAAAGTTTACCTGGTAAGCATTGTTTCACACATCCCATCACCTACGCACGGTATGCACTAACCAAAGAGCTATGCTCTGGTCAAAATGCATACCCTCTCCTTTTCAAACCTTAAATCGCATCTAGAGATTTCACTATTCTCCCACACAAACAACAAACAACGAAAAGGAGTAAGTGAAGTGTAGTTAGGGTAATGCGTTTACAGCATAACCCTTGCTAGCGTGGATTTCCACTAGCCCGTGTCACATGGCCTGCCATTAATATACCAACCACTTTCCCACTAACATTCATATTTTAACCCACAACTCTATAGTACGGTGCTCCTCCTTTGCTTCAAGCTTTATCACCAGTGAGTTAGATCATAGTTAGGGTTTAGGGTTTATCCCTATCCCCCTTGGCATATAGTTTCTTGGAGTACTTAAGTAATAATTTAAGTATCTCCTCTAGGCATCTGCACAAAGATGAATTTAAGACATTAGCTCATGAAGGAGCTAAGTAAGACCTCGGGTCTTCAATGCCCTCTTACCATTCCAGTGGCAGGCAAAGCAAACAATTTATGTAAAATGGACAATAGTAGCATTCAATACATAGATAAGCCATTCCATGTTAAAATCGACATTGTATAAACAATCAATAGGATGTTCACATTTAATTTACGAACTCCATGCTACACTAGTAATAAATGCAGTGTCGAAGGTATTGTCTATGCAAGCCCTAAGTCTTGTTAGATTATTAGACCCATATAAAAAATTTTAAATTTTCAAGATTTGAGGGACATTACATTGTTGCATCTAGCAGCAAAGTCTAGTACACCTGTATTAGAATCTATGTGGTTGCTCTAAGTATTGCATTTGGAAGCAAAGTATAAAATATTTGTATTACTTTAGGTGGTTAACCTAACTGCTACATTGGAAAGCAAACTCTAGTACAAGTGGTTTCCTAATTAAATTTCCTAACAAGTGCATCAATTGGGAAACTAATCTAACCATAAGAATGTTAAAGGTTATGAGCACCTAGCTATTGTACTAGGCCATAGAACCTAATGAAAATTAGAATTGAAACTAGAACTCAACGGAATTTTAATAGTGTTATATATATATATATATATATATATAAATAATGATATGTATACATATTCTAGTGAAGCAAGAACTTGATGGTTATAATAGTTTAAACTTTATGTATATCTATGATAAAGATAGTTGAATAGTAAAGAGATGACAAACTATAATATATACCATGACTACATGTGCATTATCTAGTATAAGCTACATGCATAAAGTTCCCAACCAACTCCATTACCTCAAGGTGGGTAAACCATTCAACCTCCTCGACTCATGTAGACCGGATGATATAGGCTTGGATTTTCTACCCCCAATAACTCTAGAATCATGAGAGGATCGGTACCCAATAGAGAACCCCAATAGAAGTTATAAAAAGAAATAAAAATCCTATCTTGTCATATATACCATGATGTACGTAGACATGAGATGCAACTACTAAGATCACTCTCAAGTTGTCACAATAATTAACAAATTATGGTCCTAAATCTATGATTGCCCCAGTTGGAAACATGATCTATTATAAATAAAAGTTATAGTCTGGTAAATAGTCCATTGAGTGTCTATGTGCATATTTGCTACATAACAACTATGAATAAGAATGAAATCCCCCATAAGGTAATTGTTCGATTAAAAATATCAAAATGGATTACATCAGCCTAGTCCTCGACTTACGTGAGTATACAAGTGGTGTTAGAGGAGCCCATAATTTGTGAGAAAGTCCTTGTAGAGTAGACATAACCTACACATGGATATTCCATTAGTTGGAGAACAAAATCAAATAAAAATATCATATAAACTACATCATTTACCTAGGATTTGAGGAGATACACCTTTGATATAACCTACATACGACATGCAAATCTAAGTTGGCAACAAATATAAAATTATAAGACAACGTTTACAAAATAACTTAGTCACAGTAGAATACTCATCAAAGTAATGCTTTACTTTATACTTAAATAATGCATGAAGATAGAGAATTTGAGTATTCTATGTTTCATCTATCAATGCTTTTTACATAGCAAATTGGAGAAGGATGGAAATATCAAACTATATATTGGATGAGGGGAGATTGATTCCCCACTTGTTTGAACTTAAAAGAATGAGGTATCTATAATCAAGTATTCATGTTTTTTCCCTATGACCTCACTACCTTGGAGATCTATCTACTATGATTTTACCAATCAAAGCATGGACAGGCCAAAGCAAACTTACTCGTGGATGTTGTGGGTGATCTGGTGCTCTTGTGATGAGAATATTAACATTGATAATATATATATATATATATATTGCATACCTTAGTTACTTAGTCCTACCATACATTTATATAGTATAATTGTTATTCATAGCCCAACCATTTCTACTCCACCATAGGAAACCCTTTATACGTTACCATAGTCTATATAATCATGTATTGTTTATTAGTATCATATCCAACACTCATACACCCATAGACTCCAGTAGACCATGGCCTAGATGGTTAGTGAACGACCCCAATTGTGGTTCCTATATCATGACACATCTAAGGAGAGAGATCAAACATTAATTTTCAAAATGAATGACTATTATGATCAACTTTATTATAGGCTGGATTTACTATGTGAGGAGTGGTAATTACTACTTTTTAAGGTGAGGACAACGGCACCTCTCAAGGAAACCTCTAGATATTTCCTTTGTTTTTTCCGGGCACTCCCCAAATTGTGCTCACACTGTAGGGAAACAAGGTACCCTCTTTTCCATCTATGTTAAGAGGGACCCTTCCCTCTCAACTCTCATTTAGTCATGGGCCATGTGAGCTAGTTCAACACGGTGCTATAATTTGAAAGGGAGGACAGCTTTGGTGGCACTATCTCCCCATGTGTATCGTAAGACTCGTTGCAAGTCCTTTTAATTATATGAATTCATCTTCTCTACTATCGTTTAATTTTGTTGACTATGTAACAATGTTATTTGGAAAGGTGCTGTGGCCAAGCCATGAACTAGCCCAAACCAACCACCACAACCATGCGTAGCCACAATGGGTTTTCTTTGTTCCCAGTTAATGATGAGAAGGACTTACCCGATATTTATAGTCTGCATAGTCCTTCCAATCATGTTATCCTACACAAATGCCACGTAATCCTTCGGCTGATCCTTAACATATCTCACAATTAGATATGAGTTATATATATATATAGATAGATAGATAGATAAAGGGGTTACCACCCCCCCAACTTGACTATGTGGTTTGGAGCTCCATTGGACTCGTGCAATCATTTATTAGCTTGATTTCTAGTGAGGAAAGTTCCTCTTACCCAAGATCAAGTTTGTATGGGTATGGCCACACTTCCCCATTGATCCTTTGGATCGAAGCGCATGATATTCATGCAGGGGCATCCAAGCCCAAGAGAAACAGTCGAGCATAACCGACAAAAGACGCCCAGAGGACCATCGATGACCTCTAGGACAAAGGGAAATTGTCGACAGTGTAGTGAGTTGTGGGGTTTCCGAGCACTGGGGTCGAAAGCCGACAGCTCAAACAGAGTGATGAAATGGTTGAAGGTGATATCGACCAAGAAGAGAAAGTAGTGAGGAGTTGACACCGACGGTGGTGGTTGGAAGACTGGGAAGGGAAGTCGACAATAGAGAGTAAAAAAGGATTGGTCACGATAGAGGCCAAGGAGAGTGACCGTAGGAGTCACATACAGAGGGTGATTTCCTTCTGTTGAAGAAAGGGACAACTAGTCCAAATGGTCAAGAAACGACCAAGAGTAGACTTCAGTCGGAGGGACAAGTCGGAGTAGAGCTGAGGCTAGTCGGAGAACTAGGCGAGTTGGAGGTGACGCCGAAATAAAGAAGCCAACTACATCAAACTGGTCGAAAGGATGAAGACGACGATAGACCATAAGAGATTAGATGGATCGATAAGTCACAGAATTGGTGCGGA
This sequence comes from Larix kaempferi, assembly GCA_027924585.1. NCBI lineage: Eukaryota > Viridiplantae > Streptophyta > Pinopsida > Pinales > Pinaceae > Larix > Larix kaempferi. The sequence continues at coordinate 1,136,312 of BSBM01000450.1, read as the reverse complement.
AGGCTAACCAAGAGGAATGGTGTTCAAGCGCTGACAGAAAATGACAGGAAGAAGAGAAGCGAAAGCTGAAGCCACAGAAGAAGTGTCGAACGGATAATCAACACAGTTGGCTTAAGATGAGTCGATAGGCTAGAGTGTAGAGATTAGTCGACATAGAACTGACTGAAAGCAAAGGATGAGTTAGAGTGGATGACGACAGATCGAGCCAACAAGTAAGCGAACAGTCGGAGTAGAGCTATTGGAAGCAGGACGATAAGTTGGTGGGTTGAACCAACAAGAGAAGATCAACCAGGAGATAGTCGATATGGTCGTTGGTACGAAACAATTCATTGATCATTCTAGTCGAAGGGGATACCGATAGATGAACGGACTCGAGGTCAAAGATGGGGATTGTTGGAGGTTCGAGAGTAGTTCGACCAATGAGAAATCCGATGGATGAAGATGAGGAACCAAAGGCATAGGCTACACCGAGTTCAGTGAGATCGACGAGAATTTCGATGGATAAGTGAAGTGTAATGAGCACTCTAGTTGAAGGGAATTCCATCAGAGACGACTGGCAAGAAGTTGCAAAGACTGGTGAGTTGAAACCAGGTGCGCAGGAAGAACCTGTTGAGGTGCGTCGATAGGAGAAAGGAAGTCAAGAGTCGACATGTCAATAGTCGATAGATGACAGTCAATCATTGACATGCAATTGTTGATAAGCGACAAGTTGTCGAGGAGTCACAGTAAGCTCGCATGTTGTCGGACCATGACATCAACAAGTTGGGCATAAGCCAAGCGAGGAGGACAGGGTAGAATGGCGAAGCCTTGGGTTGCGAATGAAGCCGTCAGATGAGTCGAAGCTAACAAGGGACAGTATGGTCGACACGACAGATTACTGTAGCAGATTTAGAGAAGGTGCAGAAGTCAAGCAAAGTACTTAACAATTGTTTGTGGTTGTGGAGGAAATTAAGGCAGTTATCAAGGTGGTTGAAGACATGCCAGGTGTTTCCACAAGGGAAGGTTTTGCAGCATCGCTCGAGGGCACTAACAACCACAGAGTTGTAGGTCTACGTGATCAGAGGGGATCGAAAGACGGAGAGGAAGAGTGTCTCAATTGTTGGAGTGGACATTGGGATGCGTAATAGGAGGGTAGAAGAGCAGTGCGGACGCACAAAGGAAGGGATCGCTCATTGCTCATTTTTTCATGCATTCTGGAGAAGTCTGAGAGGAGGGGAGGATCACACACAGTGAGAAGAAACAGACTATTGACAGATTACTTCTGTAAATTGTAACAGGCTAAGGCTAACTTGTTTGATAGTTTACTTTGTACTTTCACATTGTAATATTTATTTAGTTTAATAGAAGAAGCCGAATTCACAGCAATTCCAGTTCACATATTTTCTGTGTTTGATTTGTGTGTTAATCGATAAGCAAGAACCTCATTGAGGATCCTTTCATCAAGTGGTATTAGAGCAGAAGTATCCTGCAAGCAGAACTCCAGCTACGGTTGGGTAGAGTTGTGCACAACCTATAAGAGTCCAGTTGCAATTTGGCGAAGGAGAAGGATAATAGCTCCAGCTGCGGTTGGGTAGAGATGAAGACCTGTAAAGTAAGTGAAGAGATAGCTCCCATGTTGGAGGTGGGGTAGAGTTGTCTATCACCAGAAGAAGATCAAAGAGGATACTTCAGAGATTAATGAGTTGTATCTCCACAACAGAGGTTGTGGGTAGAGTTGCGGATGGCGTGATCGAGTAGATTGAATTTCTCTAGGAAGCTCGGTAGAATGCTCAGAGATGAGCCGACAAGGAGGTATTAGGAAAGGTTATTTCCTAAAGAAGTTGTGAAGAACCTAAGGGAACTGGTTGAGGAAGTTGGAACCATGGAGTTGGTCCAGAAGTGTGCAGAACCCGTTCACCAGAACAAACCTCTGAGGAATCTCTTGAAGAAAACTCACCTCATAGTCAAGGAGGTGAGAGTGGTAAATGCATTGATCGAGCCAAAGGTGCAAGTGCTCAAGTGAAAAAGAAGTGGCATGCAAATATCGCGAAGAGGTCGGATGTGCAGAAATTTGATGAGTGCGAGGAGAATGACGCACAAGGGGAGATGCTTGAGAACTCCCAAGAGTTGTAACCTGTGGGGATCATGGAAGAACCGTCCGAGGAGCATATCACCGACATGATGGAAGCATAGCCAAGTAAAAGGAATGTCGAGCAAGTGTGGATTTCGGTCGAGGAAATGATCGAAGAGGTGAAGGAGGATGACTTTCACTTAAGGGGATATGAAGCGGACGTCGAAACTGCCAATGAAGTTGATGAAGAAAATCCCGACATGACTGAGGCAGGAAGTAGTAGAGGTGTTGCTGCCAACTTCAACGAAGATAGTGGAGCAGTTTCCGTGGAGAAAAGGGTCGGAAAGTGTGCCATGAAGAGCCCATACAAGGAGGAAGTCATCGACATGGATGAGAGTCGACATCCATGGTCGGACGAGGTGAAGAAAGTCGAATATAAACTTGCAGTGCAAGGTGATTCCATGAAAGCAATAGTGAGTCTACTACGGATGGAGAAGAAACTTGTAGTTGAGATGCATACCACCAAGTTCAATGTGAAAGGTGAAGTGGGAATAAAATCCCAAATAGTCGGGTTAGTTGAGGAGATGTTGACAAAGTTTCCAAGGAGAAGCAACACTCCGAACAAGTCAATGGGTTTGTGGGACGAGTTGTTGCCAAAGATAACATCGACCGCAAGGACCAGATAGAACCGACTAGTTATGGAGAGGTCGAGCATGAGTTCGACAAGGGAGAGAAGACACACAATGAACGTCGAGTTGGAGGCCATCCGTGAGAGTGGAACTAGAGATGGGTTCCAGAAAGAAAAAAAAAAAAAAAAAAAAAAAAAAAAAAAAGCTGGCTAGAAAAACTGTTAGAATGATGTATTATGCTTCATCAAGGTTGGCAAAAGGAGTGCATACCACCAATTTTAGAGTAGAAATTATGCCATGGTGGAGGCCACGGGGGAGGTTCTAAAAAGTGAAGTGAGTGGGATAAGGGGTATTTGGTACCACGTCTAGCATCGATACAGATGAAAAGGGAAGATGAGAACTGAGGACGTAGTTCTTTTCGTACCTTGAAATTCTGATGCAGGGGCATCCAAGCCCAATAGAAATAGTCAGGCATGATAGACAGAAGATGCCCAAAGGACCATTGACGACCTCTAGGATAAATGGAAATAGTCGATAGTGTAGTGAGTTGTGGGGTTTCTGACCACTACGGTCGAAGGTCGACAACTCATACAGAGTGATGAAATGGTCGCAGGTGATATCGACTAAGCGGAGAAAGCATTCGGGAGTTGACACCTATTAAGGAAGTTGGAAGAATGAGAAGGGTAGTCGATAGCAGACGGTTGACAAGGATTGGTAGCCACAGAGGCCAAGGAGAGTGACCACAGGACTCACATACAGAGGGTGATTTCCTTCAGTTGAAGAAAGAGATAGTTAATCCAGATGGTGAGGAAACGACCAAGAGTAGACTTCGGTCAGGGCGCCAAGTCGCAGTAGAGCTGAGGCTAGTTAGAGAACTATGCAAGTCAGAGGTGACGCTGACATAAAGAAGTCAACTACATCAAAGTGGTAAAAAGGATGAATATGGCGACAGACCAGAAGAGATCAGATGGATCGATGGTGGATTCGTAGAACTGGTGCAGAAGGATGAGTAAGAGGAGTGGTTTCCAGCCACGGATAGAAGATGGTAGGAAGAAGAGAACGAAAGATGAAGCCGGAGAAGAAGTGTCGAAAGGATAATCGATGTAGTTGGATGAGTACGAGTAGATAGGCCAGAGTGTAGAGATCAATCGACACAAAACTGACTGACAGCAGAGGATGAGTCGGAGTGGACGATGACAGATCGAGCCGACAAGTGAATGAATAGTTGGAGTAGAGCGACTAGAAGTAGGACAATAAGTTGGTGGGTTGAACCAACAAGAAAAGATCGACTAGGAGATAGTCGATATGGTCATTGGTGTGAAATGATTCAGTGATCAGTCTAGTCGAATGGGATACCGATAGATGAACGAAGTCAAGGTCAAGGCTGAGGATTGATGGAGGTTCGAGAGTAGTCCGATCGATGATAATTCTGAAGGATGAATATGAGGAACCGAAGGCACAGGCTACACCGAGTTCAGTCCAATCGATGGGAATTCTGATGGATGATCGAAGCGTAATGAGCACTCTAGTCGAAGGGAATGCCGACAGAAATGACTGACAAGAAGCTGCGAAGACTAGTGAGTTGAAACTAGGTGTGCAGGAATAATTTATCGAGGTGTGTCGACAGGAGAAAGGAAGTTGAGAGTCGACATGTCAATAGTGGAGAGACAACAGTCGATAGTCGAAATGCGAAGTCGATAGGTGATAAGTCGCTAAGGAGTTGCAGTAAGGTTGACAAGTTGTCGGACCGCGACATCGACAGGTTGGGCATAATCCAAGCGAGGATGAAGGGGCAGAATGCTGAAGCCTTGGGTTGCGAATGAAGCCGAAAGATGACAGTATGGTCAAAACCTATAGAGGATAGTATGGTCGACACAAGGGATTACTGTAGCAGAGTTATTGAAGGTGCAAAAGTCAAGCAAAGTAGTTAATAGCTGTTTGTGGTTGTTGAGGGAATTAAGGCAATTATGAAGGTGGTTGAAGACATTCCAAGTGTTTCCACAAGGGTAGTTTGTGCAACATGGCCTGAGGGCACTGACAGCCGCAGAGTTGTAGGTCTGCATGATCAGAGGGGATCGACGGACAGAGAGGAAGAGTGTCTTGGGTGTTGGAGTGGACATCGGGATGCGCAACAACAAGGTAGAAGAGCAGTGTGAAGGCACAGAGTAAGGGATCGCTCGTCGCTCATAGCTCATTCGTTCATGCATTTTGCATAATTCTTAAAGGAGGGGAGGATCACACACAAGGAGAAGAAAAACACTGAAGACATATCACTTATTTACATTGTAACAGGCTAAAGCTGACTTGTTTGATAGTTTACTTTGTATTTTCTCATAATAATATTCATTCAGTTTAATATAAGAAGTCAAATTCAAGGCAACACTAGTTCACATATTGTCTGTGTGAGCCTTTGTGTGTTTGATTTGTGTTTTAATCGATAAGCAAGAACCTCGTTGAGGTGCATTGCGTCAGATATGTTATGTATACAGGTGATCCATTCATGTTGTTTATGAGAACAATTAGTTGTGACTCATGCCAAGTTTTGATACAGTTACTAGTATATGAATAAAGGCTTGTCTTACATCTTCGACTTCCGTCAATCTAGTAGAGTTCAATCCTTTTGCATAGAATTTCTTAGTGTGGATGCATATAAAATATTCCCTTCGCATGGTTGGGAAAGCCAAACTGATTATAGTTTGGAGATATGCATATAAGCACGATAAGTCATTTATATAAGATATTTCCCATATACATGCATGTTTATGAATATATACAAATATATAATCATGTTCGCACATTTTCATAGGCATATAGATAGGAAGGGAATGCTTGGTTATAAACCCATGCGTATAGACAATCTTATCTTTGTTTCTAGATTTGGGCATTAGCATTGATAGGAATGTACTTGTACGTTTATATTCAACAAATTTTCTCTTCAATTATGCTTCCTTTAAGTCGAGGGAAAATTATCCATAGATTAATACCATACATTTCAAATCTGGCTATTCAACATGATAACACTAGTAGCTTCTCTTATGTGCATAAGCCTATCTAGGTTCTTTTACTATTATTCTCTTTTCGAGGCACGCATTGTTATTCCTTAAATTATATGGATATATTTTAATTATCTTTCCTTTAATAATATTACTAATACTTGTTATACATTAGAAATGCATATCTGCATGTTGTGTACAGGGATCCTTGGATGGGTGGCCTCTAGACACCTAGGTGACTATATTTTAGCATCTTGTCATTATTCTTTAAATTATGCTTTTAAAGGATTCTCTCCGCAAATTGATGGTACTTTTCTTTGCAGGGTGGGGCTAATATTATAACGGTTTTTTGACAAATTTTGGGCTCCTCCATATCTACTTAGTTGCTCACGTAAGTGAAGATTTGATCTAGCAAAATCCATTGTTTATTTATTTTAACAATTAACTTATAGGGATCTTTATTAACATTAGATGCTTCTATGCAAAAAATATATATATAAGATTACAATGGACTATTCATATGAACTATGATTATTATTTTATAACAAATTGTGTTTCCCATGGGGCAACAATAGATATAGCACTATTATTGATTTTAGTTGTGGATAGCATACTTACAATTGTGTAAGATGTTTTTGTTTATTATATTGTATTGTTCATATATCTAGTCATAGATGTGTTAGATAACAATCTTCTTATACAACCAACAATCTCTTACTACATTAGAATATATATACATATAGTTACATATAGGTGTAGCATTTTTTACACCTCTTAGGTTATGTTTTTAGTTTTGTTTTTTTTATAGAGTTTGTGGCCCAATTCTATGGTTAGGTACAAACAACTATTTTACCAAATCATTCTAGATCGGCTAACCAATGAAAACGTTAGGGAATTAAATAAATAATAACATAGTTGCACAAGACTCTACTGTTAAATCTAGCAGTTAGGGTAATTGTATAGTTTCTAATATAGTTGTAGTAGCCTTTGCTACCAAATGTAGTAGATACTTAACCACATAATTATAATACAGTTGTACTAGACTCTACTTCCCAATGCAACAATTAGGTTAACCATGGAGCAAAATAATTTACTTCAACATACCAAATTCAAAATAATTACCAGATCATAATCTAGATCAATCAATAATTACTTATTTTTAGTTCTTCATAACACCACAAGGTTTACTAGAACTTTTATTAGAGATTGGTAATATTTTCATTTACCGCTTTCATCCTATATTTACATAGGATCACATCACATTTTCCATATCTTTCATACAACTAGGTCCTACTTAGATCGACAAATACCACATAAATACACATAAATAGAACATGCATTTCAATTATGATCCTCTAGATAATCCATCACATTTGAAAACATAGATGCATGCATAAACCATCATAGAATTAGCATAGATAGATACAGAATTCATAAATCTCAAGGACACAAATATCTAGAGTTGAAGGAACTCATCTATTCTAAGTTTTATTGATCAATATGCAACTGTTAACAGTAACAAGTGTTTGGATACACAGGGTACTACCAAAGGACCGAACACCAAGAGCAACCACTTCAGAAAAACAGATCACAGATCAACACACCGATGTTTTGACGTGGCTTAAACCCTTTTGAGGGAAACATTCCATGGCCCCGGCCAAATAGCTTCTACGGGACAATTTATTATGCAAAGAAATAAAATTCCAAATGAGCTTCTCATAATCGATCAACTAAAAAATGACCCTCCATGCTCTTTAAATAGAGATCATGGACCAATCGGGTGTTAAGCCACGGATCAAGGTTAGGTTTGATCTAAGAGAACTTGAGCCGTTGGATCACTCTATGTCAGGAACATATCGTGACCGTCGGATTAAGTATTTACAAATGCATACTAATGCATAATAAAGAAACACACTATCCCTAACGGATATATTACACAAGTTGATCTTAACTAACTCCTAAGTGTCTAAATATCCTAACATCCCCCCTTAAGAACAACTTGGGATAGGATTGAAGGATTTACAAAAGTGACACTATTAGGAGAAGGAAGGAGGCATTAGAGCATATCCCCCCATAATGACAAGTTCCTGAACTCCTAACATAGATCGAAGTTTAGAAAACTTCGCTTCTGTAAGAGACTTGGTGAAGATGTCTGCAACTTCATCATCTGTAGGGAAAAAGAGCACTTCAAGAAAACAATCATGAACAAGATTTCTGATGAAGTGCATATGTAGCTCAATGTGTTTGCTGCGTTGATGTAGAACTGGATCTTTGGCAAGCTTGATGGCACTTTGATTGTCGCACCAAAGTGGAGTAGGCTGCTGTTGCTTGAATCCAAACTCTGAAAGGATCTGTCAAAGCCATAAAGCTTCCTGACTAGCATTAACTGCGGCTCGATATTCTGCTTCTGCTGAAGAAAGAGCAAGAGCTTGTTGTTTCTTACAAGCCCAAGTGATAGGTCCAGATCCCAGACTGAAAACATAACCTGCAGTAGACTTTTGATCATCAGTATCACCGACCCAATCTGAATCAGTGAAACCAACCCACAAAGGTTTCCCCCATGTACTGTAATGAATCACAAACTGAACTGTGCCTCGAATATATCGAAGTATTCTTTTAGCTGCTTTCTAATGAGTTTCATGAGGTGTTTGCATATAATGGGCAACACGACCAACGTCAAAAGAAAGGTCAGGACGGGAATGAGTCAAGTACAAGAGACTACCAACAAGCTGACGATACAAGATGGCATCAACTTCAGGTGAAGTACAAGTGGCATAATGTTTGACTCCAGACTGGAAAGGAGAAGGGGCTGGTGTACAATCTTCCATGTTAAAGCGATGAAGAAGGTCACACACATACTTAGACTGAGAAAGAAAGATTCCTTATTTGGTTTGCAGGACTTGGAGACCAAGAAAATAATGCAAATGTCCTAAGTCTAACATTTAAAAATTTTGTTTAAGACTGGATTTTACATGGGTTATAAGCTTAGGGTCACTACCAGTAAGAATAAGGTCATCAACATATAGAACAAGTATGATGAGATGGTTTCCTACTTTCTTGGTATAGACATTGGGGTCAGAATGGCATCTAGAAAAACTAGGCTCTAATGCCTCCTTCCTTTTCCTAATAGTGTCACTTTTGTAAATCCTTCAATGCTATCCCAAGTTGTTCTTAAGGGGGGATGTTAGGACATTTAGACACTTAGGATTTAGTTAAGATCAACTTGTGTAATATATCTGTTAGGGATAGTGTGTTTCTTTAGTATGCATTTGTAAATACTTAATCCGACGGTCATGATATGTTCCCGGCATAGAGTGATCCAACAGCTCAAATTCTCTTAGATCAAACCTAACCTTGATCCGTGGCTTAACACCCGATTGGTCCATGATCTCTATTTAAAGAGCATGGAGGGTCATTGTTTAGTTGATCGATTATGAGAAGCTCATTTGTAAATTTCTTTCTTTGCATAATAAATTGTCTAGTAGAAGCTATTTGGCCGGGGCCGTGGAGTGTTTCCCTCAAGAGGGTTTAAACCACGTCAAAACATCGGTGTGTTAATCTGTGATCTATTTTTGTGAAGTGGTTGCTCTTGCTGTTCGATCCTTTGGTAGTACCCTGTGTACCCGAACATGGAGGGTGCGATCATACCAACTTTAATGCACTGGATCCCATTAGAACTCCGTAGTTAAGTGCGCTTGGGCTAGAGTAGTACTGGGATGGGTGACCTCCCGGGAAGTCCTAGTGTTGCACCCTCAATGTTCGGGTACACAGGGTATTACCAAAGGACCGAACACCAAGAGCAACCACTTCACAAAAACATATCACAGATCAACACACCGATGTTTTGACGTGGTTTAAACCCCCTTGAGGGAAACACTCCACAGCCCCAACCAAATAGCTTCTACGAGATAATTTATTATGCAAAGAAAGAAAGTTACAAATGAGCTTCTCATAATCGATCAACTAAACAATGACCCTCCATGCTCTTTAAATAGAGATCATGGACCAATCAGGTGTTAATTCACAAATCAATGTTAGGTTTGATCTAAGAGAAGTTGAGTCATCGGATCACTCTATGTCAGGAACATATCGTGACCGTCAGATTAAGTATTTACAAATGCATATTAATGCATACTAAAGAAACACACTATCCCTAATGGATATATTACACAAGTTGATCTTAACTAACTCCTAAGTGTCTAAATATCCTAACATCCCCCCTTAAGAACAACTTGGGATAGGATTAAAGGATTTACAAAAGTGACACTATTAGGAGAAGGAAGGAGGCATTAGAGCCTAACAAGGTAGTCGTCGTAACAGCTGGTACAAAATATCTCAATGCTTGCATTATATGGCCATAGAGATTTTCAACCATGATTGGGATTGGTTCTGGTCATATGTAAGCAGATACCAAAGGATATCTCTCTCCTCTTCATCAATCAATCTTTTTGTTCATTGCAACTTCTTTTATTGTTTCATTCAATTTATTCTTTGATCATATTTCATTTCATATTTCTCTTTTTCTTCTGTATATTTCTATCTTTAATTTGTATTACTCTTTCTTATTCCACCACGATATATGAACCCCTTGGCATTCTTTTCCCCCTCTTTTGTAGAATAGGCATTTAATATTCTTAGTCAATTCCTTAGGTGATTCCACCTATGTAGGAGTTATATAAGTCTAGAAGAGTCTCTTCATCTTCTTTTATTATTTTCTTATTCACATTATTTATTTTATGTTTTTTTATTTAGATTTCAATTCAGTTCCTCTTCTATTTAGTCTTCCTAATTCCTTTTGTTTATCATAGCTCTTTCCCTAAAGAAACCAAGATCCCTCATTCATTTTTTAGCCCCCATAGTAGAAGCAAATTTTTAACATAGGTCAATAAACAAACCAAATACATAGCATTGCCAACCATAAGGTTCCACTATTTACAATACTTAGCTCCATATAGGGGTTTAATTCTAGGGTATTACATTGAGGGCATATCATTCACAAATGTATGGCCATAAGATATTTTTTTCAGCGTGAAATTTCACCAATTTTCTATTTTTGAGACTTTTTTTTCAAAAAACAAATTCAGTAATCAACCATGTTTTGTCTAACAATTGCCTATATTTACATAAAATGTGTTTTTTCTATAATATTTGCCAAAATTTACAAGTTTTAATGGAAATTGTATGTTTTTTATTTAATTTTCATCTACCTATCTATATGTTTAATTTTTTCAATCCAAAATAATGGTTTCAAATACAATACTTAAGTATAGTATTTGAATCCCTAAAAATTACCTTGAGGGGCATTCTACTGTGTTAAGGCATGATAAGTTTGCTAGAAAATTTTTATGCAACAAATTTCCAAAAAGAGCATGAAAATACCATAAATAGATGAGAAAGAGTACTCCATGACTTTAATGAATAAAATAGATGAATAGAAAGCCTCCTTTAGGGGGAAACCCCCTTATACAATGTGCTAAGTACATAAGACAAGACAAAACAAGATAAGATGCTCCAAATGAAAAGGTCTCCTTCCCATATATATGATACTAAGAGGTACAATTCAAACTAACTAACCCAAGACGATGTAAATAAGATAGCCATACTAATCATAATAACAACTAATGGACCAAGACAACAGTAGAACTAATATAATGTGACCCATATAAGGGGAAATGTTCCTACATTTATGGCTTAACATGCACCTCTCATTCAGACAATTGTTATCCTCAATACTTGGTTAGATGTGGATGCTTTTGTATGAAGGAATAATTTCCGATGTCGAATCTTCAATTGGTAAGTTCTTCCACTTTATGAGGTACTCCGTAATAGATCGATTCTGTAAATACTTGGTCCTTGTGTCAGTGATTTGTTTAGGTTCCAATATGAATTTTCCTCTTTCATCAAGATTCGATAGGATTGTTTGAATATGAATCTTGTCTTTGATTACTTTCTTTAATCAAGAAACATGGAAAACTGGATGTACCCTTGAAGATGAGGGAAGCTCCAATTTGTATGACATCAACGAATATTATGCAACACTTTATAAGGACCATAGTACGTGGATGCTAATTTGTTGTCTTTATTTAGTTGCTTGAGGGACATTTATTTGTAAGGTTATAGCCTTAAAAATACCCAATCCATTTCTTTGTAACTTCTTTCACTGCGATGTTGACATGCTTGTTGTTCCATCCTAGTGTTTGGCATAGCCGGGTTGTCTTTTACTATCTGGAAAATTTCTTGCTGGGGTTCTATGTGATATTCCACAACTTGAACTTTAGATATTCCTTTTAAGGGAGATGTGATAGGTGGCTGTTGGTACCCATAAAGTTCCATGAATGGAGACAATTTTGATGATGTATGGAAGGAATTATTGCACCACCATTCTTCAAAGGAAAACCATTTCACCCATTGTGTTTGTTTATCAGATGAAAAGCAACAAAGATAGCCTTGCAAACATTTGTTCGATATTTCAGTTTTCCCATCAGATTGAGGATGATAAGATGAACTGTGAGACAACTCAGTACCCAAACAAGGAAATAATTCATTCCAAAATTGATCAGCGAAAATTGGATCTTTATCACTTACAATAATCTTCGGGTTTCCATGCCAACTTTTGAATTGTATTGTAATGCCTCATATTTTGACTAGACATATCTACAATTTGGACAATGCTATATTTTATTTCTTATTGTCTGTTGGACTCGGCATGACTTAGAAAACTATATATGTGAAATAATGGACCTCATTATATGTTATTACCATATGTTATGATTATCATTTATTTTATTTAGTGATGAAGGTTATATGTTTATATTGCTTTCCATATACAAATGAGAAAGATATGTTGTAGTACATGGATATTGTTTGCATGATATGGTCGATTGATTTACGGAATATCATACACACATGTGAAAGATTAAATTATATACGAATGAATGATGATTATGAGGATCTATTGATGTCCAAATGAAAAATTGCTATGAATGTACATTTGAGAAATACTAACCAACATGAGACAAAGGCTATGTAATAGCCGGATACTTGATATGAAGTGGTGTAGTAGCTGTTTTACAGAGAGACTATTTTACCAAAGTTGATGATACGATGACACAGACCAATAATATCGATAGCAGCACAGTATTGTTTCGATAGGGTATAGACCCAAGATGTTGAGAGGGATGGATATATGTTCCACCCTATGTTTATATAATACCTGAGGTCATGGGAGGGCCATGCTGAGACACACTTCCCAAGTTTTTGTGATGACGATGGTCAAATGCCTGCTAGGAGAGGTTAGGTCCTCTAGTTAGCCGATGCTACCACTCTCAAGTTCTACATGGTTAGGCCAATATAGATGACATCCACTTTTGTACTAGCAGAGGAAGGATAGGGAGGATGCAGACGTACGTTAGGGTGGGAGGATATGTTAGTTAGTACTGTTGAGGGTTGGGTATCCTTTGATCCTAATTTATTGGTAGTAAATGTCTCTTCCTTAAAAATAATTGATTGATTAATTATGGTGAATCTGGAAAACATAAATGTTACAACTTAATTGGTTAATTATTAATGACTAATGATGTTAAAATGATGATGATGTATGTATGTTGAAAGGGTTAAGTATTTGTGATTGTTTATATGTGTGATTTTTCTGTCAATACGAATCATTATTTTATCAGTTAATATATATGCATAGGAGAAATGATGTTTTCTTATAGTACGAGTACAATCTATGCATACGCTGGCCATGCATGCACACCATGTACATGTACACTAGTATTAATGTGATAACTATTGGTTGTGATTGCATTCTAGATAAGAGTCAGTCGTGATTTAGTGAAGTCCGAATGATGATTGTTAATCGTGTAAATATGCATAAATGGATCATTGGTTAGTTGTTAATTACATGCATTCGTAGCTAATTGTTGGAAATAGTGTTGTGCTTAACATCATTTCGGTTTTGTTTGGGATAGTGTTGTATTTAACATAGTTACTATTTAGTTTACACAATTAGCGTTGTTTGGTCTAGCCTAACTATCCTCGTCTTTGAATAGTCAAATTATGTTGGTTAGAAGTAATTAATGTTATGTTTATAATCTTTAAGGTCATCATGTTATAAAATAATTATTATAAATATTATTAACATTAATAATAATAATAATATTATTATTAACAAACAATAAAGTCGATTATATGTTTTGTCGGTTACTAAATTATGTACATTGCTTTGTGTGTAGGATGGAATAATATTATTATGATTGCATGTTAAATATTTGGAAGGGAGTGTATAATTGAATAATATTATCTTTAATAGGTTATGATTATTAAACTGTAATTCTTAACCCAATACATCTCTGTCAAATCTAATTGTGATTTAAAATAGTTAAGACATGTCCTCCTCGTTATTTGAACCAAGCTTAAACTTATTGTCTTGATATGTTAAAAAAAATTAAAGAACAACAATTAAATGAATAAATTATATTATCAAAACTTGTCTCGGGAGTTAAAATAGATAAGTCATGATTTCTTACATAAGGGACATTCAACCAAGTGCCTGCCCGAGGGACATGGAGGATTTAATAAACATAATTTATTAATATCTTATCTTGAAAAATGTAATGGCATTAATGAGTGGAAGGCGGTGGAGTAGGAACGAAGGAAGGAGGATGAAATGGTATTTAGGGAGGTCTCACAATGGAGGAAGGGGTGGGTTTTTCTTTTAGAGAGTTATACTTAGTAATGTTATGAAAGAGGAAGATTTGAGGAGGTGGGAAACTCATCTCGAAGCTTGGAGGAGGTGGGGAAACTCAAATATGGAAAATATGGAGGAGGGGGTTAACTCAGAAAAATGGAAAGGTACTAAGGAAGGCTGCTTTTGGGATTATTGGTTTGTGGGCTCAGGTGCTAGGAAACCCGTCGGTTTCCTAGGGCCAACAGGATAAGAGTTGGTCAGCATGAGGTTCATCATTTTGGTATTGAAGGCTTGGATAGGAAATTCTACAGGAGCAAAGGCTTGGGCAGAAAGCTGAAGCATCAAACTATGGGATCTACAACAACAATGAGTGCAGGTTATTTTACTGTTAAGTTAATTATTTAGTAAATCTATGTCCATGTTATAAATGATTATACGACTAGATTTTATGAAAATTGATGAATTTTATTATAGATACATGTACACATTTACAATCCAGATTTATACATTTAAAGAACTAGAAAAACTTATTCAGATGTAAACATATACATGTTTATAGAACTAGGAAAATAGATGCAGACCTAAACCAGAATATATGAGTGAACATCATGATTTCTTGTTTGACATTTTATTAAAAACTCGCTCAGAATGAGCTTAATATAGAAAAAACAACTTCGAAAATTTTGACTTAGTGCTCTTCTGGGCAAGCGAGCATTACATGTATCCATGAAGGTGGTAGCTACTTCACCTGCATTAAAATGCTGAGAAAGTGCTCAAAAGTGTGCATACTTTGCGAGTATATAAACAACCACCATAATAACATTCATCCCTTTTGACTTCTTGGGCAAGTACCATGATAAAATCCATTGAGAACAAGTTCCTCCTAGAACTAGCAAGGTATCTCCAAAGTTTGTAAAAGACATGAGGTCTTAACTCTTTCAACCTTATTTTGTTGGAAAACCATACGTTCTGCCACAAAATTTTGAACATCATATTTAAGACCTTTCCAAATAAAATCCTTCTTGACCCTGTGCTGGTAGGTTTTCAAGAATCTTAAGTGCCCACCTATAGGAGAGGTGTGTAATTTCGAAAGGACCTTTTGTTTGAGTTGTGAGTTCTTGCATAGATATAAGCAATCATTATACCATAGTGAATCATTTCTCCATTCAAAAATATCTGATATACTAGGATATTTATGTATCTTTTGTATGAGTGCCCACATAAATTTGTCATTTTTCCATTCTTCCCTTGTTGCTACCACCCAATCAGGTTGTATAATGGAAATCGCACAAAGTAGTGCCCCAACATCTTCATATTTTCTGGAGAGTGCATTTGGCACAATATTTTGTTTCCCTTTTTTATAGATGATTTCAAATTCATATCCCAACATCTTGGTTACCCATTTATGTTGCTCTTTTAAATATGGTTTATGTTCCAAGATGTATTTAAGACTATCATGGTTTTTTTTATCTTGAAGTGCTGACCTATTAGATAAGGATTCCATTTCTTAATTGCATGTAGTATTCCCATCATTTCCTTCTCATAAATTTGTTTTTGTAAGTTCGTTTCATTGATTGGTTGACTTTCAAAAGCAAGAGGTTGTCCTTCTTGCATTAGAACAACACCAATTCCATTTCTTGAGGCATCACATTCCACAATAGAGGTTTTTTTGAAGCATGGTGGGGCCAAAGAAAGAGATTTACGCATTGCATCTTTAATTTATTCAAAATCTTGAGTTTCCTATGGCATCCAAGAAAATGCTTCTTTCTTCAATAAAGTTGTTATAGGTCTTGCTATTCTTCAATAGTCACAAACAAACTTGTAGTACCCCTGTCAACCCTAAGAATCCTCGAATATTATTCAAGGTTTTGGAAATCATCAATTCCATCATGGCTTTAATTTTGTTAGGGTCTACCTTGACACCTTCATGAGATACAATATGACCCATATATTCTACCTCCTTTACCCCAAAGGAATATTTGGAATATTTTGCATACAGTTGTTTCTCCTCTAGTAGTTGTAGCACCCGTGTCAACATGTTGAACATGTTCTTTCCCAATACTTGATATAGATTAGTATATCATAAAAAAATACTAGCACAAATTTCCTAAGGAATGGATTGAAAATGGAATTCATCAAACCTTGAAATGTGGAAGGTGCACTCGTGAGACCAAATGGAATGAACGGAAACTCATAATTACCTTCATGTGTTTTGAATTCTATTTTTTGGATGTCTTCATCCTTCATTCTAATCTGATGATACCTGGAATGAAGATCTAACTTTGTGAAGAAAATTGCTCCATGTAATTCATCTAAAAATCCATCAATGATAAGAATGGGAAACTTATCTTTAATGGTGATATTTTTGAGGTCTCTATATCTGGAAACATATGCCATGATCCCTCCTTCTTGTGTACCATTACCATTGGTGCTAAGTAATAACTTTGGCTGGGCCTAATTCTGCTATCCTCTAGCATTTCTTCAACCATATGCTCAATTTCACTCTTATGACCATAGGGGTGTCTGTAAGGTCTAATTTTAAAGGGAACACTTCCTGGAATTAATTGAATAGCATAATCAAAGTATCGAATAGGTGGAATACCTTTCGGACTATCTTCAAATACCTTGTAATGCTTATTAATGACCCTATGGAGATGTGGGAAAATAGGAGTCTTAGATACTTGAATATCTAATGAGCATAATTTTGTAATTACACCTTAATGTCCCTTTTTCAATAATTTTTTCATACCATTAGATCTTATCACCTTGCTTAGTTTCCCTGTGATACCATTTAACTCATATTATTTTCCTTTCCCATGAAGATTATATGAAAAGCTTCTGACAATTAAAAGCCAGTGTGCCCAATGATTGTACCCATTGGACCCCTAATACAACATCAGCACCACCCATTGGGATATCAATCATTGGACTATTCAACACATATTCACCCATTGTAAGATTGATATTATGGCATTTCGTAGAGCAATTGATAGTTCCTCCATATGCAATAATTACTTGAAACTATGGTGTTGTATATAGAAAGAAATTGAGAACTTTGGCTAATTTATAATGAATGAAATTAAGAGTACTACTAGAATCAATCAACAATGTTACCTTTTTATTTTTTTTATATCCTTTGATCTTCAATGTTTGAGGAGTGCTAATTCTAGCTAGTGCATGAAAATATATGGTGGGTGTAATCTCTTCTACTTATTCTGCTCGACATTGTTCTTGTTTTTTTGCTTCTTCCTCTTCACAATCAATGTAGAATAATTTTTTCTCACCACATTTATGCCCCCCTTAAAATACTTGTTTTCACAATTAAAGCGCATACCTTTTGCTCGTATTTCATCCAATTGTTGAGGTGTCAACCTTTGAGGTTGGTTAGAAGAAGGAACATTAATCTCTCTATATGTGTTGGAGGTGCTCCTTTTAGTATTCATTGCCATATTTTTACTTTCAAACCTTCCTTGCCAACACGAAATCATTCTCTAAAGGATGTGGGTTCGAAGAGGCAGACCTCATGTTGGATGTTATCCTTCAAGATTCCAATAAAGAGATCCAATAATTTATCATCTAGTATTTCCCTCCACTCCAAGACTCAAATTTTGAAACTGTCGAATGTGCTCACTTACTGGTCCCTTTTGCATTAGATTTATCAATTGTGTAAACATGGAATTGATCTTAACATCATTATGATATGATATCAATTCTTTTGTAAAAATGGATGAAGAAATAATGGATTTCTTTTATCGTTCACAAATCCATCAGTACCACACAAACTACTCAGGTTCTAAATATAAAGATGCAATAGGTACCTTTTGGATATTAGGCACCTGGTGTATATCAAAAAATTGTTCCATCTGAAATATCCATGTTATGGGGTCCTTGACATCAAACTTCCTCATGTCACTCTTGGGGATTTGGATACCCCTTTGGGACAATCCCTGATTACTTCCATTATTATCATCAAATCCTCTTGGATAATTCTTAGCAATGAAATTTCGCTCAGCGTGTACACTATTTTTATGTTCATGTGTGTCCTAGGACATATCATCACCTCTAGGAGGATTTTCCTTTGGATTTTGTAAGAGCTTAGAAATCCTTTTCTATATTGTTATCAATATGTCCCATCCTTTCCTCCATATTAGTCTCCAAATTAACTAAATCAACCCTACTGAGTGTTCATTTGATCATATCTTCCAACTTGGACAGTCGAAAAGATAGATGTTCACTTTCATCAAAGGTGAGGGATGAATTCTCTAGTAGCTTGATTGAAGTGTGACTTTTTACACTTCCTTTTGGTGGAATTTTGAACTATCTATCTATATATATATATATATATATATATATATATATATATATATATATATATATCACACCCTAAGGTTCACCTCTATCAGATCCTTCTACTCAAAGATATTCAAATTTAAAATGGTGTACCTCTTCAAACCCTGATTTGGAGATTATTTACTAGATGAATTGCAACTGAGATAAATTCGAATTTTTAGATCCTATAGGTATAAGCATTCATCTTGTGCTATCCTGATATGTATTATTTCCAGTTCTGCAGGTCTCGTTGAACTTGGATGTGCCAAAACAAAGTTGTAATAATTTTCCCAACACTTTTTAATTTGGGTATTTTCAAAAGAGTGAGATTGTACGTCCTTCTGCGTGTCCAATGTTTTGAATTTTATTTTGAAAATGCTACCATACATACTATGGTCCGTATTATTTATAATTCACCCCGGTATCATTCAATTTCAATCTCGCATGCTCTATATATAACAATTTTCCCTAGAACACTTGTTTGAGACTAGCTTTTGGGCTAGTCAGAAACCTTATCTTCTCGAGGGTATAACTACTCCGAACCTCTAATGATTTAGGATCTGAAAATTTTTATCAAAATTATTCCGTCCTATTATAGAGATGGGTTTTGAGTTTCATTGTTTGGGACCCTGTGAAAAAAATATATAGAGAAAATTCCAATATGAATTGTTTTGAGGAAACCAGACCTGAGAAAAGAGCTCTAATACCAAATTTTATGCAACAAATTTCCTAAAAGAGAATGAAATAGTAGAAATAGATCAAAAAGAGTACTCCACGAATTTAATGAATAAAATATAAGAATAGAAATCCTCTTCTAGGGGGGAACCTCCTTATACAATGCTAAGTACAAAAGACAATACAAGACAAGATGCTCTAAATGAAAAGGTCTCCTCCCTATATATAGGAGACTAAGAGGTACAATTCCAACTAATTGACCCAAGCTGATGTAACTAATATAACCGTAGTAATTATAATAACAACTAATGGACCAAGCCGACATTAGAACTAATATAATGTGACCCATATAAGGGGAAGTGTGCTCACATTTAGGGCTTAACAAAAATATTGTGAGTGATTTGAACTCAAAGTGGTATCACTTGGACTTTAACCTAAGACATATTGGAGCGTGAGGAGGTTGGAAATTCCAATCTTATATGTATTGTACACTTATAAGATTAAAATTAAATAAATAATATACATGTTATATATCAAAATCTATAAGGTAATCCTCAATATGATCATTTTTCCCTTCTTCATTTTAACTTCTTGCCAACCCCCTATAGAACGAACCACAATAACTAATTGCAAATTAAAATATAGAATATTAAACAATATATTCTTTGTCAAAATTAAGCTATTTTTCTCTTTCATTCACCTATGGGTTCTGCAAATAAAAATGCCTCCCAATCTACACTCCTTATTGGGGATTTACCTCATTCTAATCATCATCATTACTTGGCATTGGTTCCTCTAGAAAATCCTATCTTGTTTCTTTATTCTATTCTTGTGTTTTTTTTACCAGGAGGGAAAGCTTATGCTTAGAGAAAAATACCTTAAATATCTCCTATATGCTAACATATCCAATACCATAGAGTTGTGTTCTCATAATCCAATACCACGGTCCATTTAAAGATTTTCCATTTGTGAATCATTTTGTCAAGAATACCCTTACCATGGTTTATCTAAATGCAAATGCTATCATAAAATGCAATATCAACATATCTTTCCCAAGATCCTTTTTTTTTGGTAAGCACAAAAAGTATATTTTCAAATATCCTCAAAAATTGATAAATATAAAAATGTAATGACAAATTTTGGAGGTGAAGTGAAATTGTTATTTCAGTAAGTGGCATAGAATTATGATCAACTTTCTCTAATCATAGAGTTATAAAATGTCCCAAATTTCAATTAATCTAAAGACTTTCATTAAATACTTTTTGATAATCAACATGACGATAGAAGTGAGAAATAAGAAAACTTTAGAAGAAAGTTCTCACATTTCATTGTCTACGTCAAATAGGTCCACTAGTAGAAAGTCATTGCAGAAGCTTAATACCAATTTATTATGCAAACAACCACATTTTTTTAATAAACTGAATGTAGATGAGCATCCTCCAACATTGTGATCTTAACCAAATCCTCCAACATTGTGATCTTAACCAAATACACATCTTAACCTTGCCCCACTATGTGAGCACTAGGAAATGTAAATGACTTTAAATTTTTTGAAATAGAATTAACTGTTATGCATTGCATATCAGAAAAATAAACTTGGAGGTAGAAGGTACCCCATTACTAATGAAAATATGGGTTGAATCTTTAGCAATATAGTCAACGTACAAAGGATTTTTATATTCAAGATGTTTTCCTTAATAAGATAAATTTTGTCGTAACTATTTTCCTTAATAAGATAAACTTTGGTGTAATTGAGGTACTAGATTCTAATATAGTTTTCTACATTTCTAGTTTAATTCTTAGCATTTACCTTGGAATAAGAAAAAACCAAAAGGTAGAGGACATTACTTCTGATCTCATAGAAAGTGGTTTAATTTCTAATACCCCTCATTGCAAGGAAAACACTTTGTAGTGGAGATTATAGTAGATATTTTTAGTGTTAAAAGATTGGATAAAATTGTAAAAAAAATTCTTTGATACAACCTCTACCTATATTACTAGATGTTTTGATAAAGACTTTTATACAAAAATATTAAATAATAAAAAATATTAAATATTAAATAATAGTTTTTTAAATACACTATTAAAAAACATATTTGAAAAAGGGATATTTAATTCAATAAATATATATCCCTCATCTAACCATACTTTTATACCATAAACATAATGGCCATACATATCATAGTTATTTACAACTTCACTGTGATATGTCGTACCATACCATACCATGTTTCTTTGTTGCTATTGTATGAGAAAAGTAGGTTCAAGGAGCGGCTAGTTGATACAATGAGTTCAGTAGCCACCCATTGAAATTATTTTCTTTATACCAAAGTAAATGATTCATACACCTAGTAATGTGCACCCCTCACTCTCTTTAATTGGTTGTTTTCACATTTTATTTAATTAATTAGATATTTGTTATTTAACAACCTATAATGTTTATTATTCATTACATTATTATATAGTGTTAAATAATATTATTATATAATATTAAATATAGTCTGTATTTTACTGATCACACCCTTCATCATTTTTAAACGTAACATTACTATAAATTATCTTTATTAGATATTTTTATTATTTATAATTATAATATAATTAATTACTAAATTTTATTAGCGAATTGTTTTCCTCATACACATTATAAAAAGAGAAAAAGAGTAATAATGTCATAAATAAGAGTAACTTGGTAAAAAGAAAACATTAAATAACTTTGATTTTTTTCTTAAATAAATATTGTAATTGATTATTTTATGTAATTATAAATAAAATTATAATATCAATTTATAATAAAAAATATAAATAAAATTTTAAATATTAATGAATAATATTATAATAAATAAAATTGTATATTTAAATAAATAATATTATCATAATAAAGGTTAATATAAAATAATAATAGAATGTAAAGCAATAAGTATATGTATTGTGGAAAATAGGATAGATAGTGCAGTAGAATAATTAGTTCAACTTACATCGGAGTCGGAGCCGAAGCTACGTTAGAATAGTTGTTGCTGCTCGTTTTGACCCATTCTATTGGGTCATCGTAGGAGTCTTGTGAGACTCAAAGGGAAATGGAATGTGATATTATTATATTATAGATATGACTCAAATTTTGCTAGTGAGATTGGCTATCTTTAAAGGAACTTATTTTATTTAGTAGAAGGTTGAGGATTGGTTTCCAAGTATTGTTTAATTTGGTGTCGCCATCCCTCTTGAGTTAAAAAGGGTTTAGGGACATCTTGATTTTCTCCCCGAATTTCCTATTTTTAAGGTGGTCTATACATTCAATGATTTTAGCTTTGTAAAGACAAATTTGGTGGCCTGTGTTGTGAGAGTACTCTGCTAGAGCTGACTTTTTATGTCTATCATGTCTAATGTTGGCACTATGTTTTTTTAGCCTAATATCAAAGGATCTCCCAGTTTCATCTATATACGCCTTTTCACATGAACATGGAATGGAGTAAAGACCCTTGCACGAGGCTTGGTTAATCGAGTTTTTATTGGTGTCTACAATTCTTTTTATGGTATTGGAAGGGGTGAAGGTGGTATTGATGCCTATTTTCCTTAAGATATTGGCAATTTTGTCATAGTTCCTTTTATATATGGAAATAAAGCAATATTATTGTCATCATCCTCCTTCTTACTCTTTAGCATTTGATCTTTTAGTTCAACTTAAAAGTATATTTCCATTCACTTTCATGAAATCCATAATTTTATTTACTTTCAATTTTAAATATTTTTATGTTGCAGTTTTTAATGAGTAATATGAAAATTTATAATTTTAGTCATTTATATTAATTTGAAAAAAAATGTTTTTTAAAGGATAATTTGTTCTTATTTGACTTGTAAATAGCTATAATTTTCCATTTTACACCTGAAAATACTCACTTAATTTTAAAATTAAACGTCACTAATGAAGTGTGAATTTTAATTTTGCATGTCATTTTGAATTGCATTTTTATTTTTACACCCCATTAATATATATAGATATATATATATATATGGAAATTTTGATTTTTGTCATGGTATTGATGTCTCCTCTTGTTAGGTAAACTTGACTTGGTCGTGGTTTTTTGGGTCCATCATATTTTGTGACCCATGGTAATGGCCCATTATATTGTTGGTGAAGAAGCCTATTTAAAGGTTTCGAGCATAAACCATGTTTTTCATTATGTGTGCCCTTGGATTAATCATTGTGTTTATTATATTTTTGCACAAACTTTTTATTTTTGTATTATATGAGGAAAGATATGAGAATTCAATGTTTCATATAGTTATTATAAATGGTATTTAAAAAAAATCAGTTATTATTACAATGGGTAACATTAATATTTAAACATCAAATGAAAAATAATGTTAAAATTAAAATGTCATAATTTATAGACATACTCTTATGGAACAAAAATACAATATATTTTGAAATATTTTAAATACGATACAAAAATTATTCTCTTTTCTATTTTAATGAATAAAGTTTCCATTATGATCATCATTTTTGATATTTAAAATGTTTATTTGTCAAAATAGAATTTTTTATGTGCATAAATTTTTTGTTTATATAAATCATTTGTAAAATTTTCATCTTTCACTTGTTGTAAGGGAAAATTGGCCACAGGATTTTTACATTTTTCATGTAGTTAAGTTATTAATGGAATATTTCACTAAGTTTTCTAAATTCACAACATTGTTGATTCATTGTGCCTACACTTGTAACTCAATCCTCATATTTCATGACAATGTTTTTTGAATGCGTGAAATATCAAACTCTCTTTCACTACAATGTGTGTCTTGATATATTTATATATTGAATGTTGGGACTCTCTGAAATAAATCCATAGTCCTTTATCCATCATTACTATGAGTCCTTATCATTTTCAATTTTTCACACTTTAATTCATGAAAATGTATAAAGAAAATGTATGAGAAGAAGATGAACCTTGTTGTGATATAGATATGACAATTGTTGTAATATAAGTGAATGTTCTTAGTTTCATATAATATTGAAGAAAAATAAGTCACATAATTTATTAAAGCTTTATATGAATAATTACAAAGATATTAAAATAACAATAACATTAATTAGATAAATTATTTCTATATTCTAAAATGAATGATTTAGTTTACACTTAGGTATATATTAATTAACATTTTCTTATAAAAACATTATGTGTTTTCTTAAAATGATTATATCTCTTTCACTCAAAAAAAAAATTAATATAAAGATTCTCTACCACCTATATATTTTAAAAATCCAAAATTTAAATAGATTTACAATAATAATTAGTCATCTAATCAATCCCAAAATCTTAATATGGACTTTTTTTAGTATAAAATTTAAAATTTAAATAAATTTATAATAATAATTAATAATATAACTAATCCCAAAATGTTAATATGAACTTTTTTATTATAATAATAAAACATAATAGAAATAAGTTGAAAAATAAATGACTTTCCCCAAATGTTAATATGTACAATTTTTTTATTATAATAATAAATAACAATGAGAATGAGTTAAAAAATGAACTACCTTTCCTTCCAAAAATTATCATGGTAATGTTATGGAGGGAGATATTTTCAAAATTCCTCCACTTAGTTAAATTAAAAACTCTTTTATTATAATAATCAAGTACAAAAACTATGATGGTAATGTTATGGAGGGAGATATTTTCAAGATTCATCCACTTAGTCAAATTAAAAACTCTTTTATTATAATAATCAAGTACAAAAACTATGATGGTAATGTTATGGAGGGAGATATTTTCAAGATTCCTCCACTTAGTCAAATTAAAAACTCTTTTATTATAATAATGAAGTACAAAAACTATGATGTTAAAGTTATGAAGAGAGATATTTTAAAGATTCTTCTACATAATCAAATTAAAATATTTTGTATTATAATAATAAATCACACTAAGCATAAGTTATAAAATGATGCTAAAAGTATGGATGGAGATACTTTCAAGATTCTTCCTTATAATTAAATTAAAATGTATGAAATATATTATAAATTAAAATAAGTTCAAAATTAAATGACTAAAATATTATAATAGTATAGTTATAAAGCATATAGTTTTAAGATTTCTTAAAAAAATTAAAATGCATAAAATACATATAATAAGTTAAAAAATAAAATAACTTTCAAAGAGGAAAGAGTGTGATGGTATAGCCATAAAGCATATATTTCAAATATTCATGTATAGTATCAAATAGACTGAATAAGAAATATCATAAGATAAGTATGATAAATTAAAAATTAAAATGATTTACAAAAATTATGATGATATAGTTATAGTGAATATATTTTTAAGATTCTTCCACAAGATAAATGAATGAGAAATCTTATAAAGTGATGTAGTATAGGTATTTTCAAATTGATAATAATGTATCCAAGTTGAAGTGATGTAGTATAGATATTTTCAAATTAATAATAATGTAGTCAAGTTGAACAGATTTATTGATTAGATTAAAGGAAATGTTAGCCAATGAAAGAGAGAAATATTGTTTTTTGGAAAAGGAAAGAAAAATGGTGGACAAATTTAGAATCATTAGTAAGAAACTAAACTACAAGTTTAATTAACCACAAAAGATGATGTGATTGTTAAAAAAACACCCCTATTTTTTATGAAGTCAATATCTTTAAGGAGTGGCATATACGGGAAATTTCGAGTTTAATGAGAATGTTAATCCAACGATCCCATGGACTATAGAAATTATTCCATGATCTTAACATTGGATCCTTATTATGCCCTGGTTTATTATTATGTAATGTTCTATTCTCAATATGGCAAAGAATATGGTTTGTAAATGACAAAAATATGATTAATGTTTTTATATAAAAGTATATTTTCATGTGTAAGTTAAGTTGGAAATGACAATAGTTTAATTTTGTCTATGTTATTTAGTTTTATATATTATCTATTAACTATTATAATATTAATAGAAATAATAAATTATATTTTACTTAATGTGATTAATATATTTTTATTTTTGTTTGTGTATAACTTGTATCTCCATTGTTTACCTAATTTAAGAAAGAATTATATTAATGTAATTTGTCTAGTGTGAGATAAAGACTTTTGTGAATAAGATGAAGTAAAATATGTGGTATTTTATAATGTGCCATCATGTATTGATAGGTTTTGTGTCTCTCATGTAAAATAATTATGTTCAGCTTCATAATTTAGCTATACATTATAAATGTGGCTATGCCCAAATATTGTTATTGTTGGAAAAATCATTGTGTATACTTGTTGTACACGGATGTAGGGGGGCGACTTCTAGCCGGTAATGAAGTTGCTAAAAGAAATGTGGTCATTGAAAATAATAAAACTGCACCAAAAATAGTTAGTGTTAAGGAATCCATAAAACTATCATATTGTGTGGACAAAAGAGGTACAACTCGTGCAAGACTTGTTGCATTCCCCAGTGACACTAAGGCTATAACATCTACAAATCTATTTACCTTAGATAGATTTGGAGATGTTGAAGATGAAAATTAAGTGACAGTCATGGGAAACAAGGATGCATCCATAAAAGATTATCCATCATATTTTTCAACTTAATTAGTTGCATTTTTTGCTTTCTCCCTTAATGTTATCAGTTCTAAATTTTGCACCTAGTTTGATTCATTTGTCTTGATAATGGAATGATATATCCTTCCATTTGAGGCACTGTGCTTTACCATCATAAATTACTAGGTTATATAACACCTTAAGGAGTTGAAGAAACAACAACAAACTATTTCCTTATCTATAAACCTTGAGATGATAGAATGTGATTTTGAGTTTAAAACCCCCATGGTTGAAATCAACAATGTATCACAATAGAAGGAATGTAGACATTGTATTGTGAAAAAACTTAAGGAGGATGCCAAGGTTGCTAACAAGGATCATGGTATTGAGAAGGGTGATTAGGGGGATATAATTTGAGCTTTAAATATGCAATATCTATGGTAGGGAAATGTTGGCAAGTGGAGAACTAGGGACTGTACTAATTTCATGTTGGATAGGGCATGAAGTGGGAAAGTCTTGGTTTTTGGAAAATGAATCGTTATTAAAGGTGAGGGGATATTGTCGGGAAGGTGAATATGGATGAAAATAATCATATTTGGATTCATAGAGAAACAAAATGTTCATATAGGTACATAAGTTCCATACAATGGTATTGAATAAGAGATGATAGAGTTGAGGTTTTGTGGATGAGTTGAAGTGATATATTTAGTCATGTTTAGTGAGTGTGTAATATTTTGTGCTAGCATTATATGAGGTGAATAGAACAAAGGTATATATAGATTATCCATTATAAGTTATTCACGGTACGACGAGGTTAATTTCTAGAGAATGTGTATCTTTGAAATGATGTCCACTAAAAAAAGTAAAAACAAATAGGAATTTATAACCTTCCTTCAGTCCACTCAGGTAGTAAGGTTGGATTTGAGAGGTTATGACGAGTGGCAAATATTTGACAAGAGAAGCTTAAAAAGATTCATTTGATTACAATTGTCAATAATATATAGAGATTAATGATATTTTGCATGGAAATTATGAGTAAAGAGCCACTCACAATCAATTGTACTATATTCCTTTTTCATAAGAACCAGTTGGGGGTAAGGTTTGGTAGAACTATAAATGTGGATAACATCATTATGGGGTTTGAAAGAGGCTATGATTTGGGGTTCAAAGAACAATGTCTTGATATGGTCTTAGCATTAGAAGGTGTGACAATCAATAGCATCGTGTCTTGTGAAACAAATAATACTATTTAGTAGAGGGGGTGAGGAGGAATGAGTTGGGAATGCTACATGTGACTATGAATTTCTAGGAGAAAAATGAGAACTGCGATGAAGGGAAAAATCATAGTTTCCATACTTACAGTCCATTAAAAAAATGATAATTTATACTAAGGACAAAGACACACTAGATACCGTGGCTATGTGGCTATTGATTGCATAAAAAGTGTAATAAACTAGAATTAAACTCAATGATCAATGCATGCTCTAGGACAAAAATGGTGAGTTGCACCTAGATCCTACAAAACACCTCAATGTATTGATGTGCTAAATGGATAGGAAAATAATAAAGATGAAGTCACTCTAACCATACACATCCATTATAGCTACGAGGATAGGAGTAATCACAAAGAGAAGTATGGAATGTGTGTTAATTGGTGATGGCATGGCAACTTTGTAGATATTAAACCTCATTAATTTCAATGAAAAGAGAAGCATCTTTGAACTACATGTGATCATTTTGGCATTTGTGGGTAGAAAAACCTTGAAGTGATAGGTATCCAAGTTAGTCTTGTCCATTTCTAGTGAGTTATAATTATGATTGAAATAAGGGGAGAATTCCACTTTCTAATAATCCATTTGTTCACCAAATCCATTTGTTCATCATCAAATGATAATACAAGCCAAAGAAGTGTCACCTTAGGTGTAGGTTTAGAAATGCATATCTTCATGTATTCCATTTGAGATGGAGAACCTATCTATGTTAGTAAAAAATTATTGACGGTAGTGTTTGAAAAAATAACTATGCATAATGATGATGGAAACATCCTCAATTTGGTTCATGTTTGTGCTTCCATGTCATAACAATATTGTATTCTCTGTTCACAAACTAAAATTTAGATAACTATTATATGAGATTTGTACCATACAATTTCCTTCACCATTTAGTTTTTAATATTGTGAATTGAAAACACCAAAACTTAGAAGACCTTTCGCTAAGAGAAATATAAAAACAGAAATTGTGGCCTAGTGGATCCACTCCTTATTAGTTCATCCACTAGATATACATTAATCGTACTGTATGTATGCATGTATGTATATTATTTAGCTTGACATTTCTCTATAAGAAGTATGTTGTAATATAACTAACTGGATTTTTTTTACACTATTAGAACAACACAATTTAGTATATAATAAAGTCATACAAGAACATCTATTAGAGCGAAAGTAATAGATAACCTAATAATGCATTCAACCAATTGAAAAATATTGGTTTATAAGACGACCATTTAAAAATATTAAAGAATAATAAATATCCAAGCAAAATATTGATATAGAAAAGAAAAATATTGATATAGAAAAGAAATTAGATGTTATAGCAACCGATAATGTGAGAATGGATCATAGAATTTAAATATTGTTCATAAAAAGAACTAAAATTAGATTCCTTATTTTCAAGTGACGTTCAATGGTGCTTCAAATGGGATGCTTTATCTCCAATATGTATGGGAATTCTTTAAATTTTAGGTTGCTATGCAGAAATGGTTGGTTCACTGAGGTAAAATTTAAAGAAATTCCTTTATTTACAGTCGGGAAAAATTGGAATGTTAGGAATAACCTCATCTTTGAAGATAAACAACCTAACTTGTTTGTTAATTGTTAAAATATTATTAATATTTTTTATTTATTTTTATGGAGAAAAAGCCAAAAGAGGTTAGGATTCAATCAATGCCGGCACTAGCTCATATTATATTTACAAGCTATTTTGATGGTACGGTACTTCAAATCAAAGGAGACCATATTATTAAAGTATGGATGAGTGTGGGAAAAGGCATAATCACGAGAGTTGAATATGGAGAATAAGCCAAAAGAGGTTAGGATTCAATCAATGCTGGCACTAGCTCATATTATATCTACAAGCTATTTTGATGGTACGGTGCTTCAAATCAAAGGAGACCATATTATTAAAGTATGGATGAGTGTGGGAAAAGGCATAATCACGAGAGTTGAATTACTTCCACGGAGTGTTTTATGGCATGCTTAGAAAAGAGGCATTTTCAATATTTAAATTGTTGGTGACTCTAGAGTAGTGATTGATTGCACAGCGAGTAGTGACCAGTGATCTAAAGCATTGATATCATCTTTCTTTTTAATTCCTTTTTTTATATATACACGGAGTACAATAGTGTAACACATATCCTCTCAAAGAAAGATGTAGGTGAGATGGATGGACTCATATTTTATGAGAAACTTGTTGGAGATAGAAAGATTGAATCTCGATCAATTTTATCATTTTAGCCTTCATATTTCTTCTCAGTTTTTCTGAAAATCGTTTGGTATGTTAAGTGTTGGACATTTGGATAGTATTAAAATATTATATGTCTAGCACTTTTTGTTTTTATAAATAGTTGTTGAAGTATGTAGGTTAGAAAGTTTAAGAATGAAAAACTGGAAATAAGACAGAGTTTTTGGCCTATCTAACTTTGATGAGAGGAGTATTTTGATATGTAATTTTAATTCTCACGTTGATAAATAACAAGTTGCAAATTTTTTTTTTTTGAAAAAAAAATATATATATAAAAATAGATTTGTAGTTAACTTTAATCTTGATATTTAATTTAGAAAACACAAAATTAATATTGTCTAGAACTTACACTCAATAAATAGGTATGCTTAGTAACTATATTCTCACGTATAATATAACAATTTGGCCACCATAATTTTGAAATGGTTGGTTAAGTAGATCATTGTTGCCCAAAACAATTGTCTAACTTATATACATAGTGCATTTAGGTATACATTCTCATGACAATTTGTCCCTCTTTTGTATATTGAGGGTTGCGAGAAAAACCGAGTCTCGCTTCTAGAAGCCATGCCGTAATCTTATTCGGTAAAGCGGAGGACTAGATTGACAACAACGTGCATGTAACCACGGGCATCCAGCTTGGTCATTGCGAAGCAAACCCTAGAAATTCCAGGCCATTAGAAAATGGATATAACTCAAACCGCCGTATTTACTGGCATTGCAGAGTAACCTAAGGTGTTCACCGTGTCTCTGCGTCGCATCGCAAAAGAAAAGTATGCAAGATCAACGCTTCGTTGCTTCAGAAAGGCACGCCGTAATCCACCAACTAGATTCTTTTTCTCCTTGTTAAATAGAAGAGTAATATTCTCCAAGTTGGAAAACCTATTTATATTTCTTATTTGAAGGGTGTAACACTTATTTAAACTAAAAAACACAGATTAATATTTCCTGTGATTTGAGGGTAGCAAAACCTATTATAATTCAGTTGTAAGAGTGGTAGAAGGATCAAATTTGAAAGATAGGTTCCCATTTCACTTTGAAGGTTGATGATGAGATATTGAAATCTTCCATACTAATATGGAAAAATAAATCATTCATTTCATTTGAAAATGTAATAGTATATCAAAATTTTATTATTTATTGAAAGTAATGTCATAGAATTCATTAATATAGTGATAATATTTGAAATATTCAACTTTATAAATTTTAATAAACAATGTTTATACTAAATTTTTTGTTTAGAACAAAATTATTTTAGTGTAAAAGGTCTATCAATCTTATAAACATTAAAGTATTTATTGCTCTTTCAATGGAAATAATTTTTTTTTTTTTTTTTAAAACTATGTTAAAATCATTTTGAAATTGAAAAAATCTCAAATATCATAACAAAATAACATAATATGGTATATACAAAGTGTGAGCCTCTAATAGCTACAATCTACAATGAGTAGTTCTATTTTTTGGTTTGCTCCAGTAAGGATAGGGTAATTTCAAAGTGGAGGAGAAAGTCATGGCAATATTGAAGAAAAACAAATTAATGCTAAAAATAATTAATTAATTCATGGTAATTGAGAAATTGAAGCCATTTCAATACTTGATATTGGAAAAAAACATCAAAGAGAACAAGATATTGTCAATCAAGATATTAATGCTTAATTTCTATCAAAATTGAGTTGAATGGAGGTGCAAATGAATTTTTTTGGAAAAAAACACCAAAGAGAATACGATTCAATCAAGATATTAATGCTTAATTTTTATCAAAATTGAGTTAAATGGATGTGGAGATGTTTTTTTATAAAGAAAGAGTTGTCTAAAGATTGGATGACTTCGAATTTCATTTCTCCAGAATTCATAATGGATTCATCTCTCTAGAAATCGCTGTTCCATCTTGATTGTGCCATTTCCACACCTTATATTTAGAATGTCAACAATTCTAACTAGATTTTAGTGAAAAATGATAGAAAAAAATAAGTTTTTCTTGTTTAGAAACCATTTTTACTGCATAAATAGATTTAGGACCTTCAAAAACCATGATTGTGATAACTCAACACTTTATTTCTACTATGCCAACATTTCCAACAAGCTTTTAGAAAACACGAATATGTTAAGAAAAAATACATACAAATCATATAAAATATGTTTAGATTGATATCTCTAAGAATTTTTACACAAAATTTCAAATTTTTGATTGCATAAATAGATTTAGAACCTTCAAAAAACTTGAGTGTGGCATCTTGAAACCCCTTATTTTTACTATGCCAGCATTTCCAACAAGCTTTAAAAAAAAACAATGTGTTAAGAAAAAATATATACAAATCATATAAAAGATGCTAAGATATCTCCTCAGATTTCTTACAAAGTTATTATTACATGATTTTTTTATTTTTTTCCAGAAAAGAGTATTGCTAGAAGGAAAACATGGATCAAAAGGTGATAGTCCAATGTATTCATTTTTCTACCTGAAAAGTTGCAAGAAACCAGATTTAGTGATTGTTGCTATTGAATTTTCTCATATCTACCACAACAATTTTCCAATATGTCATTAAGCTAAGTTAAATTAAAATCAACTAAAACATATACCTTGAATATTTTCCTTCAAGTACGAGATACTCTCCTTAATGTATTTTACATATAAATACTATGATTTACTTAGTAACTCATATCATTCAATAAATCCATACATTACTAGAACATATAGATCACTTGGCATATACAATTTAACACAAAGTTCCATTTCATTTGCACCTAAATTCTTACTTCAAGTTAAACCAAAATAAAATCAAAGTTAAACTAACATTATTTTAAACACCATTGGCAAACATCTGAATTATTTTAAACCGAGACAAGCTCTTATAAGAGGTTCAATGTTAAATCTAGCATGCTTATTTTAAGCATGATGTTCAATATAAGGGGGACTATGGTTACCTTGGTGTCCAAACTCAGTGAAAATCTCCAACGAGGAATAAATGCAGGACTTCAAACTCACAACAACATCCAATTTGTTATACAACAAAGTAGATGAGAGTTGTAACTTTAAGATTTAAATATCCTTAATCCAGAAGAGAAAAGTGCAAAAAATAATGTTAAGTAGCTCAAATTTTATCGCTAAGCAAATGTGAGTCCGTCCGTTCAAATAAATCTACAATCTAGAAATAGAGGAGAGTATTTCAAATTGAAGGGACAACTAACACGAAGGTAATTTAGTTTATTTAAAAAATAAATGATCACAACATAGGAACTACAAAACGAGACATGTGCAAAGGGATGGCGAAAATAAACATATCTCAACAAAAGAAGATAGAAAGAGGGTCAAATCTTACCCTCTAAATTATAACGATGGGTGGATCTACCCTTTGAAACTCCATCCAATAGATGCAGTGAAGAGTTCAATGTACAAATTAAACCCTAACGTTGAATGTGCATCCAACCACCACATTTCCACACTTGTAACTTGTTATTCCGATCATCGAAGAAATGTTGTAGTTTTTTCCTTCATTGTGCACACGTTGGCCAAGTAGAAAACTCACTTGAATATCATAAAAAAAGAATAAAAAAATAACCATTGGATATTGAAATCCAGCCCTAACTACAATACCCAAGACATCAAAACAAGTTAAAACATCTCTGCATTGAAGAATCCTAACGATCTATGAGCCATAGTTAATAAGAGTTGCATTGCAGCATAGGAATTATTTCAACAAGATATATGAAAATAAACCAATTATCTAAAATTAAAATACAACCCAAAATCCACATATCTACTAGTAATTCTCACTCAAATGGATGCAAAATATACCTCCACGGTTCCACCTAATCTAACACCTTGCTCTTCTCCTATTTATTCTGCCGTTGACCCAAAAATAGCTCAACTCGATCTTCTACCTTGTAGGCTTCTCTGGAGTGAGGCATTCGGTAACCCGTTATCCCAAGTAAGTTATCAAATCTATTCATAATCACAGCATTTAATTTCACATCCTATACTTAGGTTTGATCACATGAAGAAGAAGATGGAAAATCGAGTTTGTAGTCTCTCATACCAAGGTTTAATGAAGTTTGGTGATTCCATTAAATGCTTTTAACACTTAATCAAACACATACCTTAGTAACTTGTAAGCTAATACAATAACATAGCATATTAGCAATAGCAACACGACCGTCAAATCGTCATTTGACACATGTCTCCCATTCACCAAGCCCACCGTGCCCACTAGGACCGAGGTCTAAGGGAAATGGGTAGTCTCCAACTCTCTAGAGGCCGAGTCTCCCATTAAATCACTGATAATCCTTGGACATGAAAATTTTGGAGTTGCCCTTCTATTGCAAGTTTACACACACGTGCTCAATTTCATTATTGACTAGCTTCTTATAATTTTTTTTTTTTCATGGTAAAATTCATCGAGCCCTTCTATAAAAGGTAAAATGGTCTTTAACGGCACCACTGAAGGCTTCAAATTTGAAGCCTAATCGATAGTGAGGATAACCAACATTGATTATATAATATTGACTATATATTTGAATACCATTAATTATCATGCAACCAAATATTGGATTAACATTTTTAATGATTATTTGATATATTTATATGGATAGGTGTTTATATTTTAGAATTTGGGGTGGAGTAGGGTTTATGTTTTTCCTAGATTGCTGAAGAAGTGTACTTTATGTTTTTCTTAGATTGAAGGAGGATGAGACAAGTGAACTATAGAGACTAACATATAACTTGCTCATAACGCTTAAAATTAAAGAAAGAACAAGTAACATATAGCTTGTTCATGACAGTTAACTTGTGACCTATCTATGTTCTCGAGTTACAAGTTAAGTGGTTGTGCTAGTACTATACTATATAGTGAAAAAATGTAATGATTACATTACTCCATAAAAATATAGATAATTATACAGAAAATGTTTAATTTTATGAACATTAAAACTAGAAATTACCCATAGCATTTCGTGTCACGACATCAGGGATATTCGCATTGATTCTTCGATGATATTCACCTTGATTCTCGAATTATTTAACTCAAAACTCAGAGTGGATTCAATTGTGGCAATCAAATCAAGAAACTAGAACACCGGATCCAGTTGATAATCATAACTTTGAACAACTTTCTCCTTCAAAGTAATTTTTGACACTATATTTTCCTCGTGGCAACCCACACATGGCGATGATCGGATGGCCGCTGGCTTGCTGTACATAATCAATATTCTCTACTGACCCACACAATCCGATTTATCGGATGGATGGCTGTCTACACCGCAATATACTGTCGCTTCTCAAGGACGGGCATTATTAGTTTGGGTAATGTCACTCAGTTCAACTCTTTGCAATATTATCTCAACAGAATGATCATAAGATCAATGGAATATTCATGGCCCTTCACAAGATGAAGATCATGTCTACAAAGGAGATCAGCGTGGAGGAGCCTCTGTACTATCCCACCGACTTTAACGAGTATTACATCAAATTATCGGTGGGTACTCCTGCGCAGGATCTTTTGCTCACGATGGACACGGGCAGTAATGTTGTGTGGGCACAGTGCACCCCATGGATATAGCACGGTTTTTTTTTCCCAGCAAATCATCGAATCCTCTGCTGTGCCCGTAATGTATGCCCATCCAAAGTGCAAAGAATTGTTTGGAAGCATCCACAACTTCTCAGGGGTTTTTCCCCACAGGGCATCTACTCAGGGAGACCTTAACTTTGCCATTAGAAGGAGGAGGCAGACGAGAAATAAAGAACTTCGGAGTTGGATGTTCAGTGGTTTCAGAGGAGGTTTGTCTATGGCTTCGCTGGTATTGCAGGATTTGGAAGAGGAAGGTTTTCTTATTTCCTTGACGATCTAAACAATGGTAGCATTAAATTACTTGGTGACATGGCGGTCCGCAGGGACATCTCTTTGGCTTACACTCACTTTCTAAATAACTCTGCTGGATACAGCGAATACTATTACATTGGTCTCGAAGGACTGAGTATCGGTGGAAAACACTTGAGGGTGTCCTCCGATTTATGGACATTTGACAGCAAAGGCAATGGCGGAACCATAATAGATTCGGGCACACTTCTTACAGCTTCTTCCCGAAACAATCTATGAGCATATTGTATCTGAGTTTGCTTCTCAGATTGGATACAGAAGGGTTTATGAAGAAGGCTATGAATTATGTTACAATGTTTCTGGCGTGAACGTTACGAATATTCAGTTGTCTCGGTTTGTATTCCATTTGAAGAGTGGCTCAGAGATGGTACAGCCTGATGAGAATAGTTTCATTGAGGCCAGCACTGATAATTTTCTTGCGGCCAGTTCTGATACAATCTGCTTGGGCTGGTAGTGTACCCGATGGACCTGCTGTAGTCGTCGGTAGAACAATTTCTATTTATTGTTTGATAGAGAGAATAATCGTTTGGGCTTCACTAAGAAGGCCTGCAAAACATTGATCGGATGAGTCGTGACCTTGTTTAAAAAATTCAGCGGTTGCCACAGGCCCGAACATTTGCAATGACAGCCTTGTTACAACCTTGTGAAGCAAAACCTAGCATTCTAATTAATAAAACGAAAAGCAATATGGAACAACCAAATGGATTAAGACTGATTAAGCAACTTATTTCGTACGATTATTCGATTATTCTCATTTACATTAAGCATTTCATATTATATATCTCATTTTCATCAACTACACCGTATTGATCTTATATAAACATCAGCTCATTAATCTTTTATAAACATCATGTTTGTGGATTTATTTTATTTAATATTAGAATAATTATACAATTGATGGTTGATGATATACGAGCATACATTTATTTTAAACCCGGATCTATCAAGCAGTGAGAGGGATCCAATTTGTTGAGGTGTAATTTTTTTTGTTTTATCTTAAATTTTTTACACATTAAGAAAAAAATTACCCCTCAAAAAATTCGATCCCTCTCTTTTAATTTTTTTTATTTTAATTTTATTATTTTTGATAAGTTATGAGTGAACATGAAATTTTTAATTACTTTTGATTTTTTATAAGTTATGAACCTACATGGAAATGTTCGTGACAAACTTGACAAATGTGACAAACCTTAAAACATCTCCCCCATACTCGGTTGTAAGGTAACGTGACAAACATGACAAATATGACATGTGACATGTGACATCCGTTACATGATCTCCCCGATACTACAAACCCCGATACCACAAACGTGACAAATGTGACATGTGACATGTGACATCCGTTACAGGATCTCCCCCATACTACGAGCATAGATCCATCTTAAACCCGTATCCATCAAGCACCGAGAGGGATGCAATTTCTTGACGTCTATTTCTTTTTTTAAATTTAAACTAAAGAAATTTGATCTCTCTTTATTGATAGATCAGGGTTAAAGTTTTAAGTTTTTATTTTATAAATGAACATCTATTTTTTAATTAGTTTTCATAATATTTTATTTTATGAACCAACATGGATTTTTTTTTAAATACTTTCCATAATTTTTTATTTTATAAACTCACATGAATTTTTTTAATTATTTTATTACAAAGGTTACATCACATTACAACATCTCCCCCATACTTTTTTTTAAAATACTTTCCATAATTTTTTATTTTATCAGCCGCCATGAATTTTTTTAATTATTTTGTTACAAGGTTATTTTGTTACAAACGTTACATCACGTTACAACATCTCCCCCATACTTTTTTTTAAATACTTTCCATAATTTTTTATTTTATGAGCCGACATGAATTTTTTTAATTATTTTGTTACAAAGGTTATTTTGTTACAAACGTTACATCACGTTACAACATCTCCCCCATATTTTTTTTAAATACTTTCCATAATTTTTTATTTTATGAGCCGACATGAATTTTTTAAATTATTTTGTTACAAATGTTACATCATGTTACAACATTTCCCTCATACTAGGTTGTAGAGCACCTCGTTTCACTTGGTGCAATTAATTGAATAAATACCAGCATAGATCCATGTCAAACCCGGATCTATCAAGCACCGAGGGGGATCCAATTTCTTGAAGTGTAATTTTTTTGTTTTAGTTTAAATTTTGTACACATTAAGAAAAAAAATACTCCTTGAGAAATTGGATCCCTCTCTTTTAACTTTTTAATTATTTTTGATAAGTTATGAGCGAACATGAAATTTTTAATTACTTTTGATTTTTTATAAGTTATGAGCCGACATGGAAACGTAAGGTGACAAGCGTGACAAATGTGACAAACATGACAAATGTGACAAACGTTACAACATCTCCCCCATACTGGGTTGTAACATAACGTGACAAACATTACAACATCTCCCCCATACGCGGTTGTAACGTAACGTGACAAATGTGACATGTGACATGTGACATCCATTACAGGATCTCCCCCATACTACAAACATGACAGATGTGACATGTGACATGTGACATTCGTTACAAAATCTCCTCCATACTATTACTTTTTACATCTTATTACTTTTGAAAATGTTACATGTGACATGTGACATCTGTTACAAGATCTCCCCCATACTGGGTTGTAAGCACCTAGTTTACACTTGGTGCAATTACTTTTTACATTTTATTACTTTTGAGAACATTACATGCGACATGTGACATGTGACATCCGTTACAGAATCTCCCCAATACTCGGTTCTAAGCACCTTGTTTACACTCGGTGCAATAATTGAGTATTGAAATTATCATTTTTTAACTAGGTGAATTATGTGTTTGAGTTAATTGATATTTGATGGATGACATACGAAAACTTAACTTTTAGTATAAATTGAAAAAATAAATATCAATGTTATTGTGAGTTTAATATTGATAAAAAGATTAATAATATTTTGAATTTGATATTATAATGCAAAGGGTTATAAAAGAATCAAGTATTTTCAGTCCTTGCACAAACGAAAAGAACATTGGTTGACAAACAAGCTAAGCATATTTCTCGTGTGGCGGAGGTGTTAGATTAGTAAATGGACATGGCCTTTGAATGCTTTCCCTAAATAATGTTAACGTTAATTTCATGAGACCTTATCCATATCACACATTGCATGGCATGTAACATGATGGGATTGAGGAATGTTATTTTTTATGTTTCTATATCCTTTGTGGTATGTGATAGTGGTCACGTACGTTTAATGTAGGTTAAGGTATGATGATTTAAAAAAATAACAATATGGTGCCTTCTTTTTACATCTCCATTCTAATTGTTAGAAATTGGCTTTGGAATAAGAAAAAACCAAAATGTAATGTAGAGGACATTGCTTCCATATTCATAGAAGGTGGTTTAGTTTCTATTACCCCTCATTACAAGGAAAAGGCTTTGTATCAACTTGGATCAACTTGTCAAAAAAACCTCCACTACAACTTTTGCCAATGGAACTAGATGTTTTGATGGATTTTTTTGGAGAAAATTATTATAAGTAAAAAATCTTAGGAGTAGAAGGTTTCAGCGAATAAATTTTGCTAGTGTGTTAAGCTTAATTGGATACACTGGTGCATACAATAATAAAAGGCATGAGTGTACATTAACTAAAATAAATCGGTGTATTTTACAAGCACGAACTACTACATACAACTCACCATACAACTATCTTAAGTGAACTAGTGCTCTATAACTTTATGTGGACCGAAGCACTATTAGAAACATTACGCTGGTGCTTACGTCCTTAGATAACACATCCGTGCTGACAGAGAAGTAAAACGCACTGATGAAGTAAAATACGACGCTGACATCTGTTTCATTTCTACAATACCATATGATTACAATATTTTGTATCTCAGTGCGATGCTATATGGAAAGCACCGGTGTGTATAAATAATAAAATTGCACTAGGTATATAACTACCACCTTTTTGTAGCTGTGTGATTGTATTTCAAAAGCATGTCCATCATTAACTGCATCAGTGTAACTTTTACTCAAATGAATCGATGCAATTAAAATTATTAAAAGCATTGGTTATAATTTTCTTATTGGTGACTAGTGACTGATGACAATTATAAAAATTACTACGCATTGATATACCTATATTTTATTTTCATTATTTTAATTCCATTTGTAATACCCCGGAATACCAACCCTTTATGTGGCTGACAATCGTAAAAAATTGGTTTGTTTACTGAACTATGTTAAAAATCTACTTGTAATGTGACGGATAATAGATGAATGAAGGGTTCTAGTCTCTTTAGGGAAATAACTAAAGTAAACAAAAAGAGTTAAGAAGGATACACATAAAAAGGAATTAAATTGAAATAAAGTTAAAAACAAAAAGAAATAAAATGAATAAGAAGATAATATGATGAAGATATAAAGACTCTTCTAGAATTGCAACTCCTACATAGATGGCATCACCTAAGAGATTGACTAAGAATACTAAATGTCTATTCTACAAAAAGGTGGGGGGGTAATGGAAAGGGGTTAATTCTCTTGGTGGAGGAAGGAAGAGAAATATACATCAAAGAACATAAATCTTAAGAAAAGTGAAATCTAAAATCTAAAAGAAAAGAAGTTGTAATGAACAAAAAGATTGACATTTGATGGGGAGGGAGTTAGCATGTGATATCCTGTTGTAGATGACTAGAACCAAATCTAGTCACGGTTGAATATCTCTATAGCCATAGAGTGTGAGCAGTGAGGTGTTGTTTACTAGTTGGTAGGAGGACTACCTGGGTACTTGTAATAATGGTATTTTCTATATATGATGGTGTACTAGGTGTTGTTTGGTAGCATTTTTGTCTCTATAGCATGGAGTACTAACTGTTGGTTGCCAAAAGTACTACTTGGATTCAACCACATCCACTGGCAATGTGAATTGGCTAAGATGGGACCCTAAGCTAGAATGCAGATCTGCTAAATTAAAAGGAATATGAACCTGTACAAATTCCTAAAAAGTATCCCTAGAGAGACCATGACTCGGCTCAGGGATTGTTGTGGGGAAACTAAGACTAGAGTTTCCTACAAATCTTTGGTTCATAGGATCAAGGAAATCCTCACAACAATTGTATATTAATCGGCAACATTGGGAACATATGAGTTCCTTTCTCTCTAGATCATTTCAATTATTTATGATGAATCTATATGTTTATGCTAATTCTATGTTGTTTATGCCTGTATCTATGTTTATATCTAATGGATTATCTAGAGGATATAATCTGAAATGTATGTTCTATCTATTTGAATCTATGTGGTATTTGTTGATTAAGTAATACATGGTTGTACGATATGCCTGGAAATATGATCTAGTCCTACAACGAAAACAATAAACAAAATAGTAACAAGCTATGATATAAATACTGATAGCTCTGTGGTGTTATGAAGAACTAGAATTCAATAACTATTGATTGATCTAAATTATGTATTGATTATTATTATGCATTGGAATGTTGAATTAGATTGCTATGTTGCATGGTTAAAGAAACTATTGGATTGGGAAGCAGATTCTAGTACAATAGTAATAGAATCTATGTGGTTACCCTAACTGCTGCATTGGGTAGTAGAGTATAGAATAACAATATTAATTTACGTTGTTAAACTAACTACTACATTGGGAAGCAAATTCTAGTAAAACTTATTTGATTGTTAAATTTCCTAACAATTGTATTGACAAGTTGATCTAACCATAAGAATGTTAAAGGATGTTAGCACCTAGTTCTGGCAGTGGGCCATAGAATCTATTGAAAATCATTATGGACAATAGAATTGAAATCAAAGTTAAAATTATATATATATATCCATATATATATATAGACATGTATGTATATATATACATATATGTATATATACATACATACATACATACATAAATACATACATACTAATATATATATATAGATAGATATAGATATAGATATCATTTGACCACTGCTTTTGCAAAGGAAGAAGTATGTGAAGAGAAAGGTTGCTCTAAAGAGGCCAAGTCAAGGACCACTTAAGGGCCAAAACCCAGATTATACAAATCTTGGAGTGGAAAGAATACATGTCATGTGTATTAATTGTCCCGAAAATTCTGGAAAATCAAGTCAAATGCTTGAAAACTATGGAAAAGCAGGTTTTTTAGGAAAATAATAAAAAATCATGAAAAAATTTAGTCCCACATTCATGTTTAGAAATTCAGTGCACAAATCCCAATGCTATAAAATAACGTATTTCAAGCATTGTATGCTAAATATACAGCATCAGGAGACGTTCTGTAAGCCAATCTTGTGTAGCCAAGATTGATCCTCGCGTATAGAGGTGAGCACTTTGATTTCCTTCCATGTAAAGGTTATTCCTC
This sequence comes from Larix kaempferi, assembly GCA_027924585.1. Taxonomy (NCBI): domain Eukaryota; kingdom Viridiplantae; phylum Streptophyta; class Pinopsida; order Pinales; family Pinaceae; genus Larix; species Larix kaempferi. Next base: position 1,093,656 of record BSBM01000450.1, on the reverse strand, counting down.
CCATATAGAAGTAATTGATCAAAGTAATGATGTTGTAAAGTCTTGTTGGACATGGATTCAAACTTGTGTTTATCAAGTCATGATTATCATGTGAACCTTCCGTATAAAGGTATCCATGAGATGGACCTCCTGTATAGAGGTGAACCTTCCATATAAAGGTATCCATGAGATGGACGTCCCGTATAGAAGTGGACCTTCTGTATAAAGGTCATGCTTTACTTGTTAAAAGAGTTGAATGTTGTGTGATATATTGTTAACCATGACCACCAGATTTCTATTAAGTCTCCTTTAGAAATTTATAACCTCTAAAGTGAATTACTTTAGCATATGATCATTTGGTCCGTAATAATACAATATGATCACACCATCTCATTATTCTTCTTAGTATAATGTAATGTGATCGACAAATAAATAAAATATAAACCATATCGATCAAGAGAATTCAAAATTGCCCATCTAGACACTTCAACTAATTAAAGAGAACTTGAATTATTTAATATTCAATTATTAAGCTTTAGTTATAAGGTTTCGTCTATAAAGATTCAATTAAGTATCAATGCTTCAGTTAAAGCATCCGTTAAAAATATGCCTCAGTTAACTAAAGAAATGACAGTGGTCACTTCAAGTAAATAAATTGGCATGATTTTAGTTAACTAAAGTATTTACAGTTTAGTTGAACTAAACAATGACACTCCAGTTAAAGAGAAGATCTAGTTAACTAAGTGTTATTGCATGATGACACTTATTTTAATCTAAAATATGACACGTGAGTTGTGACACTTGCATGTCAACACTTAAGTTAGCCACCTAACTAAGTCGGAAATATTTCAGTTAAGAGGCGAGCTCATCCTAAGTGACAACTCAATCAGATGAAGCACAACATGAGAAGTAGGGTGCACCACTCCATGCAAGATTAATACATCCAGTTTGAGGGTGGTTTATCCTGAAGTTAGAAGTTAAAAATATAAGAGAAGAATGTATAAATATGATATATAGGATTGTTGAATTCAGTATGAAGTGAATTCTCTTCTCCATTGAAGGAAAGGCACCTCTCTTTGTGTATGGTATTGTTTGTGCTTATTATTGTTATGTTGGGAACATATTCGATTGATCTCTCTTCTCTATTCTTTTGTATCTTTACCAAGAAGTTTGGTGATATCTTATCTTCTGAAAGCAATCTGCTATGTTGTAAAAGAAATCATTCTCTACTATCCATTCTATTATACCTTGAAGAATTGTTGGGTTTTTTGTTCTCATAATTTTGAGGATTTTCCCCAGGGTATATCTTGTGTTATGGTTGTATGAATTTTATGGATTGAATTGTCTCATTACTTCAAGTATCTGCATCTAAAAGAATTAGAGATGAAATCTCAACCAAATTTAAACATTGTAGAATATAGAAAGTGAGAGTAAATGCATATTGGAAGATCGAAAGGTTGGAAAGCTCATTTTATACACAAAGCAATTGGATGATTAAAGGCATGGATGGAGAAGGATGGCTCAAAGCAAAGGATAATATATTCAACTCCAAATAGGGGTTGTAAGTATTCTTTTTTCCTTGATTCAATATGATGCAATTGAATTTTCTTCCAAAATTTGATTTTGAAGTTGTGTTTTAGATATAGTTTTGGATTCACGTTTGGTAGATAGATTTAAAGTTTTGAAAAGTTTTCAAGTTCTTAGCGATAGAGCTAGAGGTAAAAACCTAGTAAGCTGCTGCAAGTGGAGGCCTGAAGGCCATGGATGCTCAAGCAAGGGGATCTTCTTCAAGTAGCTAGCTTCAAGAGGTATTCTACTCTCTTCCTCCCTTGTATTTTATTGAAAGTTACATAGAAATATCAAAAGAATGTTGATTGTTGCATGTATTTCAGTCAATTGAACCTCACCAATTCATATTAAGAATAGATAAAAGAGTAGACAAGTCCTTAAACTAAAATCTATCAACATATTGGTGACTACACTTGGGATTTCATTTGAATTTTTTCTCAAATTTGGTGTTCTAAGACCAAATATATTCATAAAAATTACTTAAATCTATCTTAATTCCTCCTAAGAATGTTTATAAATCATGTTGAGTCTGGTTAGAACCCGTATTTACCGTAAACAACTCAAAACAAATTCAAAATTCAGGGGATTTAGACCTGGATCTTGGATTTCTTGATTGTGCATTGGTGAGAGTTAAGATAGGTGCATGTTACATGCTATTTATAGTGATGAAAAGTGTTTTTTCCTCTCAGAAATGTAGCTGAGCCATTTCACAAGACCGCGTGCCCCTGAGATCTTGAATTTCGGGCCGAAATTGGTCCCAAATTCATCATTGTTTATGTTATTTTTTCTATTATTGGATTAGGAATATCAAAACTTAGCCATTAGACCTTAGTTACATATTAATTGACTAATATTTTGAAAAAAATTAAAGATTTTAAATATTTTTGTGCAAAATTGCAAGAAACTGTAGAAAACCTAGTAATTAGAATTCACTATTTTAGGGCCATATTTAGGAAAGTTTTTTTATGTTTGCATACCTGTAGATGACACTAGAAATATTTTAGGATCAACTCAAAGCATATTTTGAAAATTTTTGAAGCATTTAATTTGAAAGTTTTACAGTTGGATTTTCCCTCCAAAACCCTTAAAAATGGCTTAATTTGATACTTTTGAGCTTTGGATTCAATTTTTTCTCATAATTTGTCTTATCTCTAAGTGATTAAGGGATAATTTAGCACTTATATTTCTGATTCCACATTTAATTAATTAAATTTTAATTGATTTCTTAAATTTTTTGGTTAAATCACTAGTTTGCGAATGGTAAAAAAATTGAAAAAACATCAAATAGTGTTTCATGAACCTTTAGGACTTTGAATATTGTATTCCACTTCTTTTCTAACCTGAAACAAAATATAAATTCAAATCTAAGAATACATTATAATATCATTTGAAAACATTCCATAAAAAAATTTGCATAAAAATTCAAAAATTTGAACATTACACATTAAAAGAATTTGAAAACTTTTCCCTCCAAAACCAAATGAACAACTTTAATTAGTAAACTTTTGTTTTGGATCTACAAAATTTGATTTTACTCATTCACAATTAGATATATTTGTACCTTTAATCTTCAATTTTCTTGTGATATGTTGTGTTTGAGCCACTATTATCCTCTTCACTTGGGCTTTCGAGAGATTTTGTGAACACGAAAGTGGATCTCAATTGTAATAGTCTCGATTTGAATTTTCAAGCAAGTTTTTTTAAAGACACTATTATGCTCTTCATTTTGGCTTTTAGGTGATATTGTAAATGAGAAAGTGGATCTCAAGTTGTAATAGAGTAGATTTGATTTTTGAGTATAGTTCTCGAGCTACGAGTATCCTCTTTTCTTGTGTCTTTGGGAAGCCCCGTGAATGAGAAAGTAGATCTCACTTGTAAATGTTTAATTCATAGTACTTCAAAAGGATTTGTGTATCCTCTTTGCTTTCACATTGGGTGTCCCTGCAAACAAGAAATAGAGATCACACATTTAAAGAGTTTGATTCATTTCAGTTGAGATAATTGTTTTATTTAAAAACATTTTTGTAATCAATAATTAACCATAATTCAGATAAGACCTATTCCTATACCTCAAACAATCTACCAAAATTTTGCATCACCTTTTTAAGTCATTGAAGAACTTCACTTGATTTCGAAACTTATTCATACAGTTGGAAATAATTTTATGCATTTTGTAAACTAAAATTGAATCATAATCCTATATTTAAACATTGGTTCAAGAGAGACTTCTTAGAAATACGGAAAACATTGAACATTCAAACATTTTCATTTTCCAATTAGTGATATTTGAATAAAATTGAACACATCTCATGTTTGAAGCCAACCTCTTGAACCCTTGCTAAAAGTTGGAAAATTATTTGAAAAGAAGAAGTTAAGTAATTTGTGACAATTAAATGTCACTTATTTAGAAAATTTATTTTTCAAATTCATAGAAGTGATTCTATTTTGAAACTCGCATGTTTGAAAGACCTACAAAGAACCTCTTAATTTTCACTAGTTTAGAGAGTTCATTGAATTGAAGGATAGAGTAGTGATTGATTCTACATTTTCGAGTCACAAACACCACTAGTTTCATTGACGTTCTTGAAACTAAGCAAAGTACCTTTAAAATCGGTGCTTAATCTAAAACTAACCAATATTTTATTTTCATATCACCAACAAGGTTAGGCTAGGGCCCTGGATTAGTATTGGAGAGTTAACACTCTCGGGCCACAAGATTTTGAAACTAGAATTTATTATTGAGTGTTTAAATCCATTAGTAGTAAAGAACGCTTGTTGGGAAAGTGCATCAAGCATCAGGTCAATATGGATAAGTAAGGGCAGTACCCCCTTCTTGATTTTTTAGTGGGATATGAGCTCATCATGAAATTCCATGTAAGTGAGAAGTCCTTGAGGTGACATCACTTTCTAGAGTGCCTGGTTATGAGAGTTGTCCTAGAATTACAATTGTTCCACCTAACCATAGATTGTGGAGTGGTAACCTTAGTTGTTGTTCCTAGGATATCTCATGAGATATTATGAGTGGGGGACACTTGTATTACCTGAGATAGACTTTGAAGCTTTTACTCTTTGGGAGGGTGATTGGTTAAGAACCAATACTTGCACCTTTGGTGATTAAAACTTATTGTAAGTGTTTCTCACACCTTTGCGATTAGTAATTCTTTGAGGCATGGCATCCCTCATGATATACTACTTTTAGAAGGCCCTCTAAATCCATCTTTTCACTGAGCTTTGGTTCTTTGGTAAAGTAGATTGCTTGCTTGGATTAAGAGGACATTTCTACTTTGTGGACACTTTGCTTTTTGTTGAGTCTAGATTTCCTTTAGGATTGTTTGATTCTATTTTTTATTAAGTATAACACTTTAAACAAAAATTTATATCAAAATATCGAAAGTGCCTACTCTCCCGATCTAATAGTCATGACGACAGCGAGCCGATTCACCAGAATTTGAAGGTACCACTATATTGCGGAAACATGTAAAAAAACACACTCTAGTGACTTGGAAACTGAACAACTTCTATATTCAATTAAAGGTGATAGAGAATAAAAACATCATACAAACAATGAAGCTTCACTATTACATAATGAAGAAAACACAAACAATTGATGATCTTCATCCATTTGAAATTGAAACACTAGAGAATGACACATCTACTCATGTAAACCCAACTTTGATAGGTCCTTCAGACCCAATTGTACTTCACATTAGTGATTCATTGCATTACATCAATCCTCTTTTCATTTATTTGAATAACATGCAAAATTAAACACTTGACCCTATGGCTTCATCAACAGCACAAGGGACTACATCATCGCAAGCTCAAATGGATGCAGGAGGTAGAAATACTTCCACTTTTGCCACACTTTGGCCTCTACATTAATCCAAAATATTAATATACCTATTATGAGCACAAGTTCAACCATCACTTCAGTGCTAGTTGGTACAGTTCTGGGTTCCAATCCCAGAAGTACATCCACTTCGTCTACAAGGATCTGTACTAGTGACTTTGCCTTACCAAACATGGTTTTTCCATATGGTTCAGCTAATAAAGATCAAAACACACAAGGATTAAACCAAAATTCTCTTGGTAAACTAAATACTTGTGCAATTTCTACTTCTGGGGGAAAGCCTTCACCATGGAATGATAATATTCCTGCTGGAAGCAATGGGCCATGAAACATTAATTCCAATTGGGGTTATCTTCCACCGATGGGTGGAAATTCCTCGAGGGTTATACTTTGACTTATCCTAGCACAATGACTAGGGTAAATCCACCTATAAAACTCATTCCGCAATGGAGTGGGAAGGTTTCAAGAAGTGACCAATCTTACTGTGGCCCACCTCCACAAGGGGGAAATTCACCCATTAGTTCTATTCCACAATGGCTTGGTGAGGTTTCGCTCAGTAACCAATCTTATTATAGCCTACCTTTGCAATGGGGAAATACATCAATTCATCATGTTCTACAATGGAATGGAAAATTTTCAAGAAGTAATGAATCTTTCAGGATATAACCTCTGCAAGGAGGCAATCCACCTTGGAATGCTTTCCAAGCCCAAGGACAACCGCAATGGTGTTGTCAGGATCCAATAAGTAACCAATATTCTTGGGGCACAAATCTACAATGAGGAAATAAACCCATCGGTCATGTTCCATGAAGCACCCAATCTTCTTTTGGATAGTCTCTGCAAGGGGGGAACCCAACTTTGAATGCTTATCACAGCCAAGGAGCACATCAATGGAGTGTTCATGTTCTATAAAGTAACCAATATTTTTGGGGCCTAACCCCACAAGGGGGAAATCCATCCATTCAACCCATCTCACAATGAAGTGGTTAGGTTCCATAAAGTAACCAATCATTTGGGGTCTAACCCCACAAGGGGGAAATCCACCCATTAACCCCATTACACAATGGAATGGTTAGGTTCTAAGAAGTAACCAATATTTTTGGGGCCAACCTACAAGACATGTGTCTGATCTAGCTATGCCACCACATGGAGCTCATACTGATCGTGTTATGTGTTCCATTAACCAACTTGAGCATATTACTTAGCAAATGGGACAAATGTCTATTTAGACTTCGCAACCTATAGCTATCTAGGAAATGCAACAACCTGCTAATACTTCCAATACTTATAACATCCTCAAAGTCCCATCCATAGAACTTAGAGGAAAGACAAATAAATATAAGGGTAAGCAAAGTATTAGTCATTCCCAAACTTTTGAAGTCCTTATAGTCCAATCCATGGACCCTAGAGGAAAGAAGAAGAAATAAAAGAGTAATCAAAATACTAACTCTAGGACAAGACATGAACCAATATCTATCCCACAAACTACTCCAGTTTTCACTACAACATCATAGTTTTACTTTCCATTTAACATTTTCTCTAATTCCACCACAACGACAGGTTTCACTTCATTGGAGGGAGCCTCGAAGGAGGACATATTAATCCAATATAGTGATGGAAAGTTACCCTGTTCTATGGAACATGGTGAAACAGAGAGTAATACACCCTTATCTGTTGTAGAAGTTTCATACTAGGCTATTCAAATGGCTTCGGTAGATTCAGATCAAAATATTCCCTTGATGGAGGAATATGATCCGGTTACTTGGCCCAGTGGTGATGTGAGATCTCCCAGCTCACATGACTTCTTGGACAACATTTCATCATCAAATGAAGCTATTCTTGAAATTATGAACATTTGGTTGCACCCACCTAAGGACATATTTTGTGGGGCCACTAGGAGCATACTTGGTTTAAATCTAGCCAAGTATAGGATCATGCTTTACATGGTCCTCAATCTGATCAATTATATTTGGAAGCTTGCATATAGGTTTAGGTTTTCCCTTAGTGAAGATGCATTTGAACCTTTTGCAACCCAAAATTTCCCTAGGGTCGACCCTGTTGGAAATTGGTGGGTCAGCCCATCATATCTATATTTTCAACCATTCCAACAAAAGAGCCTACCAAACATGGGATACTCTAGTCAGCACCCCATTTTTGTTTTGGTTCCCATGCTGAGTTATTCTCATAGGACTGGAAGCCCTATTAGTCCCATAATGACTTGGAGTTTGAGACCGCATATTTCTCTTTCATACATTTATGACCATATCCTAATGAGCTCCCATTTTGTGTGAGTTTACATAAGCATTTGTTAAAATATTCACTTGAACATATGTTCCTATTGCTTCATTGCTTATTGCTTATGTTGCATATTTTCCTTTGCAGTCACTTTTTGTTAAATGGTGACTATAAACCATTTCTTATGTATAATTGACCCATATCCATGGAGGAAACACCCATAAGAGTATACATAACTAAAGCAACCATTGTTTGCAATATGTATCTTTTCCTTAGCCTGACCCATGCCATTGAAATATAGGCACACTCCCTTGAGACACTTGTTTCCTCTAATGTACCATAGCATGCTTTATTATTTTTTCAAGCTAATAAATAAAAAATGTATTAAAAATTGGAAAACAAAAAAATCCAAAAAGGGGGAGAATCGAATCATGTTATATTGTATCCTTGAGAAAATGGAAACAATCAGTCCTTGTCTCCCTTGAACACAACACATAATTTGGTATCCATTGTCTGTACACCATTTAGATTTTCCTTAGGAAACTATACAAGTATTTTGAATAGATATCCACTGATGGGTTATCCTTCCCGTCATCAATGGATGTTTCATTAATGCATCTGGCATTGGCATATTTCATTAAGGTTAGTTACTCGGGTATTATGTTTCCATGTGTCCATTCTGCGTTGTGTTATGTGCTCAAAAGAAGTTAAAACAGTGTCTACCATTCCTCAAATATTCATGACCAATCATGTCGACCTTCCTTGTGTCAATACACAATGTTGGATCTCGCAATTCTACCAAACTATATGAGACTATTGATCATTGTTTCATATGGGTTGATGTGCGATGCATTAATTCCCTCCTTCCGATGGATATATTCCTATCAGCACCAAATCATCATCTAGGAAATGGATCTAGAAACCCTAGAGTACCTTTGATCTTACAGTCATTAGTGGCAGGTTTCCTCGCAAATGACAATGGGCATACATCAATGACCCCTGATTATTTGATTATACAATTGTTTGACTTCATAACATCTACTCACGCTTTCTAGTTTGTACACAGTACCCTAGATTCTATCATCATTATCAATCGGTCTCTTCGCATATGTTAACGGTATACATCAATGATCGATACTCAGATGGTTTTTTATTATGCTCGACGTCAGCTCCTATATTCACATGATATGAACTCCTACTATCGTCAGTATGTATTGAAGGCCTTGGGGAAAATATTTGTATCACTCATCGATGCACTACCCTGAGTTGTGCAAGATTAAACTACCATGTCAAAGTACCATGAAGATATCGCACTCATCAAAGTGCACGTTTGTATTTATGGAAATTTACTTTTGACATGGATCCATTGTGTATTATTCGTGGATATGTTTTTTTACTATTCAACATGGGTATACCCACTTCAGGGATATTTTTCATATTTAGGAAATTGCTTCGTTTGACGTGTATGTGTTTCCCCGAATCGTGAGCCTATGAGCTAATCCTTTTCGATCCTGCATTGATCAATAAAGAGTATTAGTATGAAGAGATAATGTATTTCGGCCCTTATCTCTTCTCCGGACCTCACACATTAGGGGGAATCTGTTAACAATCAAATTAACACCCTTAACAAGTGAAGGTGGAATGAAATTTTAGCATTCACCCGCAACATGAAGACTGGAAATCTAAAACAACTAAGAGCTTTAATCTCTCATCTGACCACCGCTGTCGCAAAGGAAGAAGTATGTGAAGACAAAGGTTTCTCTAAAGCGGCCAAGTCTAGGACCACTTAAGGGCCAAAACCGAGTTTCTAGAACTCTTAGAGTGGAAAAAATACATGTCATGTGTATTAATTGTCGTGAAAATTCTAGAAAATCAAGTCAAATGCCTTAAAACTTTGGAAAATCGGGTTTTTTTATGAGAATAATAAAAAATCATGAAAAAGTTTAGTCCCACATTCATGTTTAGAAATCGAGTGCACAAATCCCAATGCTATAAAAGAAAGGCATTTAGGGCATTGTAAAATATAGAAAGTGAGAGTAAAGGCATGGTGGAAGATTGAAAGGTTGGAAAGCTCCTCTTCTACACAAAGCACTTGGATGATCAAAGGCATGGATGGAGAAGAATGGCTCAAAGCAAAGGAGAAGGGATTCACCTCCAAAGCAAGGTTGTAAGTATTTTTTTTCCTTAATTCAATTTCTTCCCAAATTTGAGTTGGAAGGTTTTTTTTTACGTCTAGTTTTGGATTCAAGTTTGGTAGATAGATTTCAAGTTTTCTAAAATTTTCAAGTTCTTAGAGATAGAGTTAGAAGTAAGAACCTAGCAAGATGCTGCAAATGGAGGCATAAAGGACATGGATGCTCAAGCAAGGGGATCTTCTTCAAGTAGCTAGCTTCAATAATTATTCTATTCTCTTCCTCCATTCTATTTTCTTGAAAATTACTTAGAAATCTCAAAAGAATGTTGATTATTGCATGTATTTCTGTCAATTGAACCTCACTAATTCATAGTAATGATAGATAAAAGAGTAGACAAGTCGCTACAGTAAAATATATCAACAGGTATATATATTCTACTGAAGCAAGAAGTTCATGGTAGCTATAGTAAAGAATTATCTAGTGCATCTATGATAAATATAGATGAATAGTAAAGAGAAGAAAAAATTGAATATATATCATGACTGTATGGATACTATCTAGTATAAGCTACTTGCCTAAAGTTCCCAACTGACTCCACTTCCTCATTGTGGGTAAGACATTCGACCTCCACTACCCGCATTAGACCGGATGATATAGGACTTGTTTTGTAAATTGTGAGAGGATCATGACCCAACAGAGAATCCCGAGAGGAGTTATAAAATGAAATAAAAATCCTAGCATGTGATATCTACCACGATGTAAGTAGAAATGAGATGAAACTACTAAGATCACTTTGAAGTTATCACATTAATTCACAAAGTATGGTCCTATATCTATAACCACCCCAATGGGAAACATGATATTTTATAAATAATAACTTACAGTGAGGTAAGAAATCCATTAAAATTCTATGTACATATTTGCTACATAACAAATATGAATTTTATGAAATCCACGTAAGCTAACTATTCAATTAAAATGGGAAAAAGGGCTTACACTAGTCCATCTCTTGACTTACGTTAGTATATAAGCAATGGTAGAGGAGCCCATAATTTGTGAATAACTCCTTGTAGAGTAGAGATAACCTACACACAGATATAGCATCGGTTCGAGGACATAATCATATAAAAATAATATATACATTACTAATGATTGATCAAATATACCGTTTCCCTAGGATCCGATGGGCTACCCCTTTGTTATCACCTGAATATGATATGCATATCTTAGTCAACAATAGATATAAAAATATAAGACAATGTTTACAAAAGAACATTAATCGTAGTAGAATAATCATTAAATTAATGCTTTGGTTTTTACTTAGATAATGCATGGAAGATAGACATGTTGATTAGTCTATGTTGGATCTAGCAATGCTTGTTGTACGACTAATTGAAGAAGGGCAAAAATTCAAACTATAGATTGGACTAGGAGAGATCGATTCCCCAATTGTTTGAAGTTAAAAGAATGAGGCATCTATAATTGAGAAATAATGTTCTTACCCAATTGTACTTCACAAGATTAAGATCATGTCTACAAAGGAGATGAGCGTGGAGGAGCCTCTCTACTATCCCACCGACCTCTTCGAGTATTACATCAAATTATCGGTGGGTAGTCCTGCACAGCATCTTTTGCTCATGATGGACACGGGCAGTAGTGTTGTGTGGGCAGAGTGCACCCCAAATTATACATGTAACAACTGCCATGGATATAGCACGGTTTTTTCCCAGAAGTCATCCTCTGCTGTGCTCGTAATGTGTGCCGATCCAAAGTGCAAAGAATTGTTTGGAAGCATCCACAACTTCTCGGGGGTTTTTCCATTAGAAGAGGAGGCAGACGAGAAATAAAGAACTTCGCAGTCGGATGTTCAGTGGTTTCGTCCGGCTTCGCTGGTATTGCAGGATTTGGAAGAGGAAGTTTGTCTATGGCTTCGCTGGTATTGCAGGATTTGGAAGAGGAGGTTTGCTTATTGCCTTGACGACCTAAGCAATAGTAGCATTATAGTGCTCGGTGAAATGGTGGTCCGCAAGGACATCGCTTTGGCTTACACTCACTTTCTAAATAACTCTGCTGGATACGGCGAATACTATTACATTGGTCTTGAAGGACTGAGTATCGGTGGAAAACAGTTGAGGGTGTCCTCAGATTTATGGACATTTGACAGCAAAGGCAATGGCGGAACCATAATAGATTCGGGCACTTCTTACAGCTTCTTTCCCGAAACAATCTATGAGCAGATTGTATCTGAGTTTGCTTCTCAGATTGGATACAGAAGGGTTTATGCAGAAGGCTATGAATTATGTTACAATGTTTCTGGTGTGAACCTTACGAATATTCAGTTGCCTCGATTTGTATTCCATTTGAAGGGTGGATCAGACATGGTACTGCATGATGAGAATAGTTTCATTGTGGCTAACACTGATAATTTTCTTGCAGCAACTTCAGATACAATCTGCTTGGCAATAATGAATGCTGGTAGTGTACCCGATGGACCTGCTGTAATCGTCGGAGACGTTCAGTAGAACAATTTATATTTTTTGTTTCATAAAGAGAATAATCGTTTGGGCTTTTCACAAAGAAGCCCTGCAAAGCATTCGGATGGGTCGTGACCTTGTTTCAAAAATTCAGCGGTTCCGAGAGGCCCTAAGATTTGCAATGACGGCATTGTAATTAATAAAACGAAAAGCATTATAGAACAACAAAATGGATGAAGAGTGAATAAGCAACTTATTTCGTACGATTATTCTCATTTACATTAAGCCTTTTATATTACATTTTGTCCCAACTCATTTTCATCAACTACACCTTATTAATCTTATATAAACATCAACTCATTAATCTTTTATAAACATCATGTGTGTTGATTTATGTTATTTAATATTAGAATAATTATATATTCATGGTTGATGATATATAATTGAGTATTGACATTATCATTTTTTAATTATGTGAATTATGTGTTTGAGTTAATTGATATTTGATATGGATGTCATGCGGGAAACTTAACTTTTAAGTACAAATTGAAAAAATAAATACCAATGTTATTGTGAGTTTAATATTAATAAAAAGATTAACGATATTTTTAATTTGATATTATAAAGCAAAGGGTTATAAAAGAATCAAGTATTTTCAGTGTTTGTACCAACAAAATTTTGATATTATAAAACCAAGGGTTATAAAAGAATCAAGTATTTTCGAGTGGCCTTGGAATAAGAAAAAACCAAAATGTAGAGGACTTTGCTTCCATTCTCATAGAAGGTGCTTTAGTTTCTACTACCCCTCATTACAAGGAAAAGGCTTTGTATTGAAGGTTATAGCATAGATTTTTAGTGTTACAAGATTGGATAAAATTGTCCAAAAAACCTCCACTACAACCTACGCTAATGGGACTAGATGTTTTGATGGATTTTTTTGGGGAAAATTATTATAAGTAAAAAATCTTGGGAGTCGAAGGTTTTATTGAAGGAATTTTTCTAGTGTCTTAAATTTAACTGAATACACTAGTGCATACAATAATAAAAGGCACAAGTGTACATTAACTAAAATAAATCGGTGTATTTTAATACAGACACGAACTACTACATACAACTATCTTAAGTGAAATAGTGCTCTATAACTTTATGTGGACGGATGCGTTATAAGAAACATCACACTGGTGCTTACGTGCTTACATGAAGTAAAATACACCGATGAAGTAAAATAGGACGCTGACATCCATTTCATTTCTACATTACCATATGATTACAATATTTTGTATCTCGATGCGATGCTATATGGAAAGCACGAGTGTGTATAAATAATAAAATTGCACCAGGTATATAACTACCACCTTATTGCAGTTGTGTGATTGTATTTCAAAAGAATCAGTGATCATAGTCCATCATTAACTGCATCGGTGTAACTTTTACTCAAATGGATCGATGCAATTAAAATTATTAAAAGCACTCGTTATAATTTTCTCATTGGTGACCAGTGACTAATGACAATTATAAAAATTACTAAGCATTGATATACCTATATTTTATTTTTATTGTTTTAATTCCATTTGTAATACCCCGGAATACCAACCCCTTTATGTGGCTCACTATTGTAAACAATTGGTTTGTTTACTAAACTATGTTAAAAATCTACTTGTGATGTGGTGGATAATAGATAAATGAAGGGTTCTAGTCTCTTTAGGGAAATAACTAAAGTAAACAAAAAGAGTTAAGAAGGATACACATAAAAAGGAATTAAAGTGAAATATAAATAAAAGCAAAAAATAAATAAAATGAATAAGAAGATAATAAGATGAAGCTGAAGAGACTTTTCTAGAATTGTAACTCCTACATAGGTGGCATCACCTAAGAGATTGACTAAGAATACTAAATGTCTATTCTACAAAAGAGGGGGGGGGGATAATGGAAAGGGGTTAATTCTTTTGGTGGAAGAAGGAAGAGAAATATACATCAAAGAACATAAATCTTAAGAAAAGTGAAATTTGAAATTTGAAATCTGAAAGAAAAGAAGTTGTGATGAACAAAAAGATTGAAATTTGATGGGGAGAGAGCTAGCATGTGATATCTTGTTGTAGATGACTAGAACCAAGTCTAGTCATGGTTAAAGATCTCTATAGCCATAGAGTGTGAGTAGTGAGTTGTTGTTTACTAGTTGGTAGGAGGACTACGTGGGTACTGGTAATAATGGTATTTTCTATATAGGATGGTGCACTAGGTGTTTCTTGGTAGCATTTTTGTCTCTATAGGATGGAGTACTAACTGTTGGTTGCCAGAAGTAGTACTTGGATTCAACCACATACACTCGCAATGTGAATTGGCTAAGATGGGACCCTAAGCTAGAATGCAAATCTGCTAAATTAAAAGCAATATGAACCTGTAAGAATTCCTAAAAAGTATCACTAGAGAGATCAGGACTTGGCTCGGGGATGATTGTGGAGAAACTAAGACTGGAGTTTCCTACAAATCTATGGTTCGTAGGATCAAGGAAAGTCCCACAACAGTTGTATATTTATCGGAAACATTGGGAACATATGATATCCTTTCCCTCTAGATAATTGCAATTATGTATGATGAATCTATATGTTTATGCTAATGCTATGTTTTTTATGCATGTATCTATGGTTATATCTAATGGATTATCTAGAGGATCTAATCTGAAATGTATGTTCTATATATCTGAATCTATGTGGTATTTGTTGATTAAGTAATACCTGGTTGTATGATATGCCTAGAAATATGATCTAGCCCTACAACGGAAACAATAAACAAAATAGTAACAAGCTATGATATAAATACTAGTAGCTCCGTGGTATTATGAAGAACTTTAATTCAGTAACTATTGATTGATCTAAATTATGTAGTCATTATTATTATGGACTGGAATGCTGAACTACATTGCTATGTTGCATCGTTAACCCAATTGTTGGATTGGGAAGTAGAGTCTAGTACAATTGTATTAGAATCTATGTGGTTACCCTAACTGTTGCATTGGGTAGTAGAGTATAGAATAACTATATTAATTTATGTTGTTAACCTAACTACTACATTGGGAAGCAAATTCTAGTACAACTTATTTGATTATTAAATTTCCTCACAATTGTATTGAGAAGTTGATCTAACCATAAGAATGTTAAAGGTTGTTAGCACCTAGTTGTGGCATTGGGCCATGGAATCTATTCAAAATCATTATGGAAAATAGAATTGAAATAAAAGTTAAAAATTATATATATATATATATATATATATATATATATATATATATATATATATATATATATATATATATATATATATATATATATGTATGTATATACATACACACACACACACACACATATATATATATAAATATATATCATCTGGCCACTGCTTCCGCAAAGGAATAAGTATACGAAGACAAAGGTTGCTCTAAAGAGTCCATGTCAAGGACCACTTAAGGGTCAAAACCCAATTTCTATAAATATTGGAGTGGAAAGAATACATGCCATGTGGATTAATTGTCCTAAAAATTCTGGAAAATCAAGTCAAATGCCTAGAAACTATGGAAAAGTGGGTTTTTTAGGAAAATAATAAAAAATCATGAAAAAATTTAGTCCCACTTTCATGTTTAGAAATTGAGTGCACAAATCCCAATGCTATAAAATAAATTCATTTCAAGCATTGTTTGTTAAATATACAGCATCAGGAGACATTCTCCAAGCCAATCTTGTGTATCCAAGATTGACCCTCCCACATAGATGCGAGCACTTTGATTTCCTTCCATGTAAAGGTTATTCCTCCTGTATAGAGGTAATTGATCAAAGTAATGATGTTGTAAATTCTTGTGCGACATGGCTTCCAACTTGTGTGTATCAAGTCATGATTATCATGTGAACCTTACGTATAAAGGTATCCATGAGATGGACCTCCTGTATAGAGGTGAACCTTCTGTATAAAGGTATCGATGAGATGGACGTCACGTATAGAGGTGGACCTTCTATATAAAGGTCATGCTTTACTTGTTAAAAGTGTTTAATGTTGTGTGATATATTAATAACCATGATCACCAGATTGCTATTAAGTCTCCTTTAGATATTTGTCACCTCTAAAGTGAATTACTTTAGCATATGATCATTTGGTCCGTAATAATACAATGTGATCACAACATCTAATAATTATTCTTAGGATAATGTAATGTGATGGATAAAGAAATAAAAGATAAAGCATAGAGATCAAGAGAATTCGAAATTGCTCATGCAGACACTTCAGCAAATTAAGGAGAACTCGAATTATTAAATCTTCAATTATAAAGCTTTAGTTATAAATTTTAAGCTATCAACCTTTAGTTAGAAAGCTTCAGTTAAGTATCAATGCTTCAGTTAAAGCATCCGTTAAAGATATGCCTTAGTTAACTAAAGAACTCACAATGGTCACTTCAAGTAAATCAATCAACATGATTTTAGTTAACTAAGTGTTAGACAAAAAGGACTATTTAACTAAAGTATTTACACTTTAGTTAAACTAAAAGATGACACTTAAGTTAAAGGGGAGATCTAGTTAACTAAGTGTTACTACATGATTACACTTATTTTAAAATAAAATATGTCATGTGAGTTGTGACACTTGCATGTCGACACTCAAGTTAGCCTCCTATCTAAGTGGGAAATATTTCAGTAAAGAGGCGAGTTCATCCTAATTGACAACTCAGTGAGATGAAGCACTGCATGAGAAGTGAGGTGCACAACTCCATGCAATATTAATACATCCAGTTCGAGGGTGGTGTATCCTAAAGTTAGAAGTTAAAAATAGAAGAGAAGAATGTATAAATATGATATATAGGATTGTTGAATCCAGTATGAAGTGAATTCCCTTCTCCATTGAAGGAAAGGCACTTCTCTTTGTGCATGGTATTGTTCGTGCTTATTATTGTTGTGTTGGGAACACATCCGATCGATCTCTCTTCTACTATCCATGATATTATACTGAGAAGAATTGTTGGGGTTTTTGTTCTCATAATTTTGAGGATTTTCCCCACGGTATATCTTTTGTTATGGTTGTATGAATTTCATGGATTGAATTCTCTCATTGCTTCAAGTATTTGCATCTAAAAGAATTAAAGATCAAAGCTCAACCAAATTTCAACATTGTAAAATATAAAAAGAGGGAGTAAATGCATGTTGGAAGATTGAAAGGTTGGAAAGCTCCTTTTCTATACAAAGCACTTGGATGATCAAATGCATGGATGGAGAAGGATGGATCAAAGCAAAGGATAAGGGATTCATCTCCAAATAGGGGTAGCAAGTATTCTTTTTTCCTTAATTCAATATGATGCAATTGAATGTTCTTCCAAAATTTGAGTTTGAAGTTATGTTTTAGATATAGTTCTGGATTCAAGTTTGGTAGATATATTTCAAGTTTTCAAGTTCTTAGAGATAGAGCTAGAGGTAAAAACCTAGTGAGATGTTGCAAATGGAGGCCGTAAGGCCATGGATGGTTAAGCAAGGGGATCTTCTTCAAGTAGCTAGCTTCAAGAGGTATTCTACTCTCTTCCTCCCTTCTATTTTATTGAAAATTACTTAGAAATCTCAAAAGAATGTTGATTGTTGCATGTATTTCAGTCAATTGAACCTCGCCAATTCATATTAAGGATAGATAAAAGAGTAGACAAGTCCTTAAACTAAAATCTATCAACATATTAACAACTCTACTTGGGTTTTAATTTGAATTTTTTCTCAAATTTGGTGTTCTAAGACTAAATATCTTCCTAACAATTACTTAAATCTATCATAAGTCCTCCTAAGAATGTTTATAAATCATCTTGACTCTGGTTAGATCCTTTATTTACCCTAAACAAGTCAAAAAAATTTCAAAATTCAGGGGATTTAGCCCTAGATCTTGGATTTATTGATTGTGCATTGGTGATAATTAAGATAGGTGCATCTTACATGCTAGTTATAGTGATCAAAATTTTTTTTTCCTCTAAAAAATGTAGGTGAGCCATTGTACAGGAGTGTGTGCCCCCGAGATCTTGAGTTCCATGCCTAAATTGGTCCCAAATTCATCATTTCTTATTTTATTTTTGCTATTATTGGATTAGGAATATCAAAAATTAGCCATTAGACCTTCCTTACATATTAATTGACTAAGATTTGGAAAACAATTAAAGATTTTAAAGATTTTTGTGCAAAATTGCAAGAAATTGTAAAAAAACTAGTAATTAGAATTCACTATTTTAGGGCCATATTTAGGAAAGTTTTTTTTATGTTTGTAGACCTGTAGATGACACTAGACACATTTTACGATCAATTCAAAGTAGATTTGGAAAAATTTGGAAGCACTTAATTTGAAAGTTTTAAAGTTGGATTTTCCCTCCAAAACCCTTAAAAATGGCTTAATTTGATACTTTTGAGGTTTGGATTCAATTTTTTCTCATAATTTGACTTAGATATATAAGTGATTTAGGGATATTTAGCACTTATATCTCTGATTCCACATTTAATTAATGAAATTTTGTTTCATTTCTTAAATTTTTTGGTTAAATCACTAGTTTGCAAATGGTAAAAAAAATGAAAAAACATCAAATAGTGTTTCATGAACTTTTAGGCATTTGAATATTGTATTCCACATGCTTTATAACCTGAAAAAAATATAAGATAACATCTAAGAATACATTATAATATCATTTAAAAACATTCCGTAAAGAAAATTGCATAAAAATTCAAAAATTTGAACATCACACATTAAAAGAATTTGAATTTTTTTCCCTCAAAAACCAAATTAACAACTTTAATTATTAAATTTATGTTTTGGATCTACCAAATTTGATTTTCCTCATTCACAATTAGAGAGATTTGTACCTTTAATCTTTAATTTTCTTGTGATACGTTGTGTTCGAGCCACTATTATCCTCTTCACTTGGGCTTTCGGGAGATCTTGTGAACAAGAAAGTGGATCTCAATTGTAATAGTCTAGATTTGAATTTTCAACCAAGTTTTTTTAAAGACACTATTATGCTCTTCACTTCGGCTTTCAGGCGATCTTGTAAACAAGAAAGTGGATCTCAAGTTGTAATAGAGTAGATTTGATTTTTGAGTATAGTTCTCGAGCTACGAGTATCCTCTTTGCTTGTGTATTTGGGTGGCCCTATGAATGAGAAAGTAGATCTTACTTTTTAATGTTTAATTCATAGTACTTCAAAGGGCTTTGTGTATCCTCTTTTCTTGCACTTTGGGTGTCCCTGCAAATAAGAAATAGAGATCACATGTGTAAAGAGTTGGATTCATTTCAGTTGAGATAATTGTTTGCTTTAAAAATGTTTTTGTAATCAATAATTAACCATAATTCAGAGAAGACTTGTTCCTAAACCTCAAACAATCTACCAAAATTTTGCATCACATTTTTAAGTCATTGGAGAACTTCACTTGATTTCGAAACTTATTCAGACAGTTGGAAAGAATTTTATGCATTTTTTAAACTAAAATTGGATCATAATCCTAGATTTAAACATTGGTTCAAGAGAGACTTCTTAGAAATAGGAAAAACATTGAACATTCAAACATTTTCATTTTCCAATTAGTGATATTTGAATAAAATTGAACACATATTTTCTTTGAAGGCAACCTCTTGAACCCTTGCTAAAAAATGGAAAATTATTTGAAAAGAAGAAGTTATGTAATGTGTGGCAATCAAATGTCACTTATTTAGAAAAATTCTTTTTCAAATTCATAGAAGTGATTCTATTTTGAAACTCGCATATTTGAAAGACCTACAAAGAACCTCTAACTCTTCACTAGTTTAGAGAGTTCATCGAATTGAAGGATAGAGTAGTGAGCATTTTTACATTGATTGATTCTACATTTTTGAGTCACAAACACCACCATTTTCATTGTCATTCTTGAAACTAAGCAAAGTAACTTTAAAATCGGTGCTTAATATAAAATTAACCAATATTTTATTTTGATATCACCAACAAGGTTAGGCTAGGTCCCTGGATTAGTATTGGAGAGTTAACACTCCCGGGCCACAAGATTTTGAAACTAGCATTGATTATTGAGTGTTTAAATCCATTACTAGCAAAGAATGCTTGTTGGGAAAGTGCATCTAAAACATGCATCAAGCATGAGTTCAATATGGATAAGTAAGGGCAGTACCCCCCCCTCTTGATTTTTTAGTGGGATATGAGCTCATCACGAAATTCCATGTAAGTGACAAGTCCTTGAGGTGACATCACTTTCTAGAGTGCCTGGTTATGAGAGTTGTACTAGAATTACAATTGTTCCGCATGACCGTAGATTGTGAAGTGGTAACGTTAGTTGTTTTTCCTAGGATATCTCCTGAGCTATTATGAGTGGGGGAAACTTATCTTACGTGAGACAGACTTTGAATATTTTACTCTCTGGGGGTTGATTGGTTAAGAACAAATACTTGCACCTTTGGTGATTAAAACTTACTGTAAGTGTTTCTCACACCTTTGCTATTAGTAATTGTTTGAGGCACGGTATCCATCAGGATCTACTAGTTTCAGAAGGCCCTCTAAATCCATCTTTTCACTGAGATTTGGTTCTTTGGGAAAGTATATTGCTTGCTTGGATTAAGAGGACATTTCTACTTTGTGGACACATTTCTTTTTGTTGAGTCCAGATTTCCTTTAGGATTGTTTGAGTCTATTTTTTATTAAGTATACCACTTTAAAAAAATATTTATATCAAAATATCCAAAGTGGCTACTCTCTCGATCCGACAATCATGACAACATCAAGCTGAGTCACCGGAATTTGAAGCTACCGCTAAATCATGGAGACATGTAAAAAAAACACACCCTAATGACTTGGAAACTGAACAACTTCTAGATTTAATTAACAATGATAGAGAAGAACAACATCATACAAACAATGAAGCTTCACCATTATATAATGAAGAAAACACAGAAACAATTGATCATCTCCATTTGTAATTGAAACACTAGAGAATGACACAACTACTCATAGAAACCCAACCTTGATAGGTCCTTTAGACCTAATTGTACTTCACATTAGTGATTAATTGCATTACATCAATCATCTTTTCATTTATTTGAATAACATGCAAAATTAAACACTTGACCCTCTGGATTCATCAGGAGCACAAGGGACTCCATCATCGCAACCTCAAATGGAAGTGGGAGGTAGAAATACTTCCACTTTGGCCTCTACATTAATCCCAACAGTTAATATACCTATTATGAGCACAAGTTCAACCATCACTTCAGTTCTAGTTGGTACAAATTCAGGTTCCAATCCGAGAAGTACATCCACTTCATCTATAGGGATCCTACTGGTGGGTGTGCCTTACTGAACATGGTTTTTCCATATGGTTCAGCTAATCAATATCAAAATAAACAAGGATTAAACCAAAATCCTCTTGGTAAACCAAATACTTGTGCAGGTTCTACTTCTGGTGGAAACCCTTCACCATGGAATGATAATATTCCTGGTGGAAGCAATGGTCCATGGAACATTAATTCCAATTGGGTTTATCTTCCATCAATGGATGGAAATTTCTTGAGGGTTATTCTCTGAATTATCCTAGCACAATGAATAGAGTAAATCCACCTATAAAACTCATTCCGCAATGGAGTGGGAAGGTTTGAGGAAGTAACCAATCTTATTGTGGCCTAGCTCCACAAGGGGGAAATCCACCCATTAGTTATATTCCACAATGGCTTGGTCAGGTTTCGATGAGTAACCAATATTATTGTAGCCTACCTCTACAAGGGGGAAATCCATGTATTCATCATGTTCTACAATGGAATGGAGAATTTTTAGGAAGTAATGAATCTTTCGGGATTTAACCTCTTCAAGGAGGCAATCCACCTAGGAATGCTTTCCAAGCCCAAGTACAGCCGCAATGGTGTGGTCAGTATCCAAGAAGTAACCAATATTCTTGGGGCCCAACTCTATAAGGAGTAAATAAACTCATTGGTCATGTTCCATGAAGCACCCAATCTTCTTGTGCATAGTCTCTGCAAGGGGTAAACCCACCTTGGAATGCTTATCACAGCCAAGGACCACATCAATGGAGTGGTCATGTTCTAGAAGGTAACCAATATTTTTGGTGCCTAACCCCATAAGGGGTAAATCCATCAATTAAACCCATCCTACAATGGAGTGGTTAGGTTCTAGAAAGTAACCAATCTTTTTGGGGCCTAACCCCACAATGTGGAAATCCACCCATTAACCCCATTCCACAATGGAGTGGTCAGGTTCTAGGAAGTTAACAATCATTTTGGAGCCAACCTACAAGACCTATGTCTGATCAAGCTATGCCACCACATGGACCTCATGTTGATCATGTTATGTGTTCCATCAACCAACTTGAGCAGATTACTCAGCAAATGGGACAAATTTCTATTCATACTTCGCAACCTATAGTTGTCTGGGAAATGCAACAACCTGCTAATACTTCTTTTAATACCCAAATTAACCCCCAAGGTTGTGAGAGAAGGCAATTCAGGGTAGCCACTATCCAATGTTTAGCTTTTTCTACTGACCCAACACAAACAGAGAGGACTCTCTCTATAAGCTCATGAAAAACTAGAATAATCAAAGGTGTCAATAGTGAAAACATACACCAGTATTCATCATTCAAGATATTCAATCACAACATACACAAAAGATTAGATTTCCGCTGGAAACAAAATTATTTAAACGTGGTTTTGGTTGAAACATATGAATATATATTGGGCAATGGAGTCATGTTAAACAAACTCTGAACATTTATTTACAAATGCTTTGTGAATGCATTTAAACAGAGGCAAGGTAGAAAATAGGTTGTAGTCAAAGTGATTTTAATTGGTGAACGGAAGATAAAGAAACAATCCATCAATAGAAGGCATACAATAATGAATCCTGTACCAACTTTAGTAGAAATTATTTGTGCAATACTTGGAATGAGATAAACAGAGCATAATTTATTTGAATTCTGCTTAACTCTAACACTGCACCAAGTATGAAAAGAAATTACAAAGTGGAAATAACAATGAAACATACACAATACACAAGAGAAGAAGAAAGAATAGACTATAGTACCAATTACATAGTAATCTCTAAAAAACACTGGCTCGACTCTGCAAAACTTTATTCAAAATAGATCATAAGCCTCTTACAGAACAATACAAAGTTTCCAAAAGTTTTCAACCCTTCAATCTTCAATTACAATGAATTTATAGATGCCCTTCGAGCTCTAAGAAAGGCTCTTTCCAGAACAGAAAACAGTTGCAATTTACTGGACACCTAATCGACAACTAATCAAGGCATCTTCGCCATTACAACTTCAGAACAGACACATGAGGTATAGGCCTAACTACTTTTTACATCTACTAGCTTATTTTACTAAATGACCAACTACTTGAACAAAAAACAAAACAAAAAATTAACAACTCCAGCTTGCTGCTTCCATCTCTCTCTTAATGCTTCTGGTGGAAGAGTGCTTCGTGGATACCCTTTGTTCGGGTACACAGGGTACTACCAAAGGACCGAACACCAAGAGCAACCACTTCACACAAACAGATCACAGATCAACACACCGATGTTTTGACGTGGTTTAAACCCTCTTGAGGGAAACACTCCACGGCCCCGGCCAAATAGCTTCTACGGGACAATTTATTATGCAAAGAAAGAAAGTTACAAATGAGCTTCTCATAATCGATCAACTAAACAATGACCCTCCATGCTCTTTAAATAGAGATCATGGACCAATCGGGTGTTAAGCCACGGATCAAGGTTAGGTTTGATCTAAGAGAAGTTGAGCCGTCGGATCACTCTATGTCGGAAACATATCGTGACCGTCGGATTAAGTATTTACAAATGCATACTAATGCATACTAAAGAAACACACTATCCCTAACGGATATATTACACAAGTTGATCTTAACTAACTCCTAAGTGTCTAAATATCGTAACATCCCCCCTTAAGAACAACTTGGGATAGGATTGAAGGATTTACAAAAGTGACACTATTAGGAGAAGGAAGGAGGCATTAGAGCCTATCCCCCCTTAATGACAATTTCCTGAACTCCTAACATAGATCGAAGTTTAGAAAACTTCGCTTCTGTAAGAGACTTGGTGAAGATGTCTGCAACTTGATCATCTGTAGGGCAAAAGAGCACTTCGAGAACATGATCATGAACAAGATTTCTGATGAAGTGCATATGTAGCTCAATGTGTTTGCTGCGTTGATGTAGAACTGGATCTTTGGCAAGCTTGATGGCACTTTGATTGTCGCACCAAAGTGGAGTAGGCTGCTGCTGCGCGAATCCAAACTCTGAAAGGATCTGTCGAAGCCATAAAGCTTCCTGACTGGCATTGACGGCTGCTCGATATTCTGCCTCTGCTGAAGAAAGAGCAAGAGCTTGTTGTTTCTTACAAGCCCAAGTAATAGGTCCAGATCCCAGACTGAAAACATAACCTGCAGTAGACTTTCGATCATCAGGATCGCCGGCCCAATCTGAATCAGTGAAACCAACCAACAAAGGTTTCCCCCCTATACTGTAATGAATCCCAAACTGAACTGTACCTCGAATATATCGAAGTATTCTTTTAGCTGCTTTCCAGTGACTTTCATGAGGTGTCTGCATATAACGGGCAACTCGACCAACGGCAAAGGAAAGGTCAGGACGGGAATGAGTCAAGTATAAAAGTCTACCAACAAGCTAACGATACAATGTGGCATCTACTTCAGGTGAAGTACAAGTGGCAGAAAGTTTGACTCCAGACTGGAAGGGAGAAGGGGCTGGTTTACAATCTTCCATGTGAAAGCGACGAAGAAGGTCACAAGCATACTTAGACTGAGAAAGAAAGATTCCTTCTTTGGTTTGCAGAACTTGGAGACCAAGAAAATAATGCAAATGTCCTAAGTCTGACATTTCAAAAGTTTGTTTAAGACTGGATTTCACATGGGTTATAAGCTTAGGGTCACTACCAGTAAGAATAAGGTCATCAACATATAGAACAAGTATGATGAGATGGTTTCCTACTTTCTTGGTATAGACATTGGGGTCAGAATGACATCTAGAAAAACCAGTGTCAAGGAGAAAGTTATCCATTTTGGCATACCAAGCTCTAGGAGCTTGCTTAAGGCCATATAAGGATTTCTTAAGGCGACAGACAAGGCTAGAGTTATTCTGAACATAGCCAGGAGGTTGTTCCATGTAAATTTCCTCCTGTAAATCACCATGTAAGAAGGCAGACTTGACATCCATTTGATGGACTTCCCAGTTGTGTAAGGCTGCAAGGGAAAGAACAAGGCGGATGGAGTTCATTTTGGCGACGGGAGCAAAGGTTTCATTGTAGTCAATCCCTTCAACTTGAGAAAAACCTTTGGAAACTAACCTTGCCTTAAGTCTTTCAACACTTCCATCTGATGCATACTTAGTTCTGTAGACCCATTTACATCTGACAAGTTTTCTTCCTTTTGGAAGAGGTACAAGATCCCAAGTATCGTTCGCCATTAAGGAACGATATTCTTCATCCATGGCTGCATCCCAATCTGGATTCCTTGAAGCTTCTGCAAAAGTTTCTGGATCATGATTCTCGGAAACTTGAGTCAAAAGAGAAGAGGCTCGCTGAAACTGAGAACGTGTTCGACGTTGATCTCTAGGATCACCGGCAAGATCACCAGCTGCTTCACATGTTGAACGAACCCATCAAGGAAGCACTTGTGCTGGTGCAACTGGAGGAACATGAGCAGGCGGAGGTGGATTTTCATCCTCACTGTCATCATCAGAAACTGGAGTTGGAAACCTATCAAGGAAGTTGGAAGAAGAAGAAGAAGGCACAAACGCCGAATCAGGCTCGCAGGCCAAAGATGGCACACTCGCCGACTTAGGCTCGCAGGCCAAGATATTTTCATCAAATTTAACATCTCTTCTAATGATTATAGCATGAGAAGGTGGTTGAAGGAGTCTATAACCTTTTACATCTTCAGAATATCCAACAAATATGCACTTTTCACTTTTAGGCTGCAATGCTTTCCGTTTTTCATCCGGAATGTGAGCCCATGCTTCACTACCAAACACACGAAAGTGACTTACATCAGGTTTAACTTTACTCCATGCTTCTTCCGGTGTTATACCTTGTAATGCTTTTGTGGGGGTGCGATTAACTATGTAATTTGCTCAATTTATGGCTTCAGCCCAAAATTGAAGACTTAGTCCCTTAGATTGGATCATACAATTTGCCATTTCTTTTAAAGTGCGGTTCTTCCGCTCAGCTACACCATTTTGTTGTGGTGTATATGGAACAGTGTGTTGTTGTTGGATGCCTTGTTCAGTGCAGAAAGTAGTGAACTGTTTGTTAACATATTCTCCTCCATTGTCAGATCTTAACTTGATAATTTGATGACCAGATTGTTTTTCAACAAGGGCCTTGTAGGCCAAGAACATGTTAAATACTTCGCTCTTAAGTTTTAGGAAATAAACCCAAGTGCGTCTGGTGTAATCATCAATGAAAGTTAAGAAATACTTGAAACCAGAAAAGGAAGCAGATGGAAGAGGACCACACAAGTCACTATGCACAAGCTCCAAGGGAACCGAGGCGTGCCAAGAGGCACGTTTGTCAAAACTGTCCCGATGATGTTTTCCGAGTACACAACCGGAACAAACACCATCTCTGCAAGATACCATCGGAAGACCTGTCACCATATTTTCTTTACATAGTTGTTGCAATGAGCGATAATTTAAGTGACCAAATCGCTCATGCCAAAGTTTGCTCAAGTTATCACTATGAGCAAAAAAAACTGAAGGGAAAGGTGATGACCCAAAGTTGTTAAACTTGTACAACCTGGTAATATCATCAACAATTCCGGTAGCTAGAACCTGTTGAGGATCTTTAAAATCCTTGATTACAACTTGGTGAGGTGTAAAGGTCACAGTTTTACCTTCACCAGAATGAGTGATCTGATAGACTGATAACAAATTGCAGGAAATTCTTGGAACACATAGTACATCACTAAAATGACCATTATCTACTGGAACTGTTCCAGCTCCTACAACACTTAGAGGTCTATCATCACCAACAAATATTTGTTTGGTGTTACATTCATGCATAGTAGAAAAGATGGCTTGATCCTTAGCCATATGATAAGATGCTCCAGAATCAATGAGCCATTCATTTGAAGTAGAAGAAGAAGATGCATTATAAGAATAACCAGAAGCACAAAGTGCATGTCCATGAGAGGCAGATTCTGAAGGCGAATCTAGGCTGATGTGGTGCTTCTTCATTGCTGCTTCCAAGGCTGCCATCTTCTTGAAACACTTAGATTCATCATGATTATCTTTCCCGCAATAGTTGCAATGACGCTCAGTCTTCTTGCCTTTTGGCTTGGATCCTTTGTCATTTTTTAAAGAAGGAGCTGACTGAGAGGGTTTTGGACCCTTGTTTGACTTATTATTGCGAAAATTTTGTTTCTTGGGAGGCTTGGACTTTTCTTTCTGTTGGGACAATAAGGCTTTCCCAGATGTATCTGCATTGTTGATTATTCCAAGATGAATGAGTTTATCTTGTTCTCTAATCAAGGAATCACAAAAGGATTCAAGACTAGGCTCTTGATAGCTAGCTACATTCAATGATGCTTTCATGGAGTAAAATGTAGATACAAAAACAGAATATGCAGGTCCAAGTTTGGAAAGAATATGATAAATGCATTGTTTGTCTTCCCTCTCAATCTTACATTCTGCACATAAGAGCTTGAGAGTTTTGTACTTAGATAAATAATCTTGAATGCATGAAAAGTCACTTGGATTTAAAGAAAT
Source organism: Larix kaempferi (assembly GCA_027924585.1). Lineage (NCBI taxonomy): Eukaryota > Viridiplantae > Streptophyta > Pinopsida > Pinales > Pinaceae > Larix > Larix kaempferi. The sequence continues at coordinate 1,065,625 of BSBM01000450.1, read as the reverse complement.
CAACTCATTTTCGAGTTGGTGACCTCGAATTTCATTGTGTTTACCAAACACAGTTTCCAACTTGTCCCAAGCAGCATTAGGTTCATCAATTCCAGATATGTGGAATCGCAAATCAGTAGAGATTGACATCCCAATCAATCCACGAGCTTCATCACATCTATTTGCCCATTTTATTTTCTTATCATCATCAGTGGGTTCTTTTTCTTTCCCTGTTGTAATTCTGAAAAGTCCCCTACTTCGTAGAACATCCTCCATACGAGATTTCCATGAGAAATAATTGGAACTGTTAAGTAGAATATCACAAAGGGCGGCCATATTTATAAATTAATGGCTGTAAAAGCAGAAACCAATAGTCTGGATGTGAAGAGCTCGAAAAAATAGGCGGTTTCAAAAAAAACGGCACTGAAAACGGACTCTGTATGATGAAGTTATGCTTGAACAAAGAAACTGTTGAAGATGTCCCCAATAGTGACATGGCAGCTAGAGAGTGTCCAGCAAAAAAAAAGAACCCCCCTCTTCCGAAGATGAACCTTTTGACAATCACTTTACAAAAAAGTTGCTTTTAAGTGAATCACTTTTGTAAAATAAGTGATTTCACTTTTACAATGATATTACTTTTAAATAGTGCAACAATAAATAAAAAGCTTAAGTGACTCACTTGTATTTTTATTTTTTATTATTTAAGTGAGATGCACTTTTACAATAAAGTAACTTGAAAATAGAAATTACATGCACTTTTCTTTTTAAAAGTAACTTCCTAAGACTTGAACTCAAGACCTATTAAGGAATAAAGCAACTTTGGACCAAGTGAGCTAGTTTAAAAGGTATGTAAAATATGGAAATGAGGAAGGGGGCTTTTTTTTTTTTTACTCTTCTTGCTCGGTTTGCGTGCTTGCCCTTTTTCCTACAAAACAAACCACAAAACGAAACAAAAAAACTTTTCCACACTTGTGGAGTTAGATCTTGTTAGCTTGCCCGGAAAGTCTACGTTTTCTCTCTGTTTCTGATTTACCGAGATCGTGCAAAGTGCACGGCAAAGAGCATACGCAGTCGAAAAAACCCTTTCCCTTTCTGTTTCTGATTTGCCGAGATCGCTCAAGGTGCACGGCAAAGAGCATACGCAGACGGGAAAGCAACAATCCGAACCAAAAAAAATCTAATTTCTGGAGCAACCGGGAACCGTTTTCGATCAAACGAAAACTATTTCCCAATGGAAACGACGCTCCGGACGCAATGGAACACCTCCCACAGCCCAAAAATGCACAGAAATACCAGAACTAGAAACCCTTTCGAGTTTCGGCAACAGCAGTTCAAGATCTAGATCATAACCGGAAGCGGCACTTCATAAAAGCTCTGATACCATGTTCGGGTACACAGGGTACTACCAAAGGACCGAACACCAAGAGCAACCACTTCACACAAACAGATCACAGATCAACACACCGATGTTTTGACGTGGTTTAAACCCTCTTGAGGGAAACACTCCACGGCCCCGGCCAAATAGCTTCTACGGGACAATTTATTATGCAAAGAAAGAAAGTTACAAATGAGCTTCTCATAATCGATCAACTAAACAATGACCCTCCATGCTCTTTAAATAGAGATCATGGACCAATCGGGTGTTAAGCCACGGATCAAGGTTAGGTTTGATCTAAGAGAAGTTGAGCCGTCGGATCACTCTATGTCGGAAACATATCATGACCGTCGGATTAAGTATTTACAAATGCATACTAATGCATACTAAAGAAACACACTATCCCTAACGGATATATTACACAAGTTGATCTTAACTAACTCCTAAGTGTCTAAATATCCTAACACCCTTTGAGCTCTTCATGTTCTTGTTTTTAACTTTGTTTTACCGTACTTTTCGATTATTTTCCAATGGTTAGTTGAAGGTAAATCCATAGTGGTGAGATCCTTAAGTAGGACTCTTAACTCAATATGCTCCTTGTAAGAGTGCCCGGTATGCAATGTTCCAGCTCCCCCAAAAGTCGAAGCTAACTCGAAATCTCATGTCAGTTTCTCAGCTATCAACTGGCCAGTCAGGTGCTGATCCATCCCTTCGAGGACATTCTGGTTCATCTTGCAATCCCACAGCTTGGTCTTATACTCTTCCTTTGATAACATATTGCCCTTCTTGAATAAAGGATTGAATGCTTCTTTGAACATCTTTAGCTGATCTGACAAAATGTCAATCCCTGATTGGGTGACCTTAACCAGTTCATGTTTATTAATTAATCTTTTGGCCCATATGATGGTGGTCACCCTGTCTGACGCAAGTCACCGTACTGGAATACTTTCTTGCTTAACAATACACACGACACAAACCACAATGCTTACACAAACAAGGTGTAAAACAGGATGCCAGAAGTGGCTTTATATTACTTCTCTGAATTTGGTTACAATGCGAAATAACTATAAAGAAATAACTAACTACAGTTGGCCTCAACCGTTACAACTTAGAAGTAACTATGGTGTGTTCTCCCTGTGTGTCAATCTCACCCTCTCCTAGTTCAACACTGAACGCTGAGATATGGTTCGATCTCAACTCCTTCTATACGGCTGGTGTGACTCTTCACAACTTCTCTCGGCTCTATTCTCTGATATCACTCATCAAAGACTGAAGATCCTGATGATCCTCCCCTACGTCTTCTACCCTGCTATTGCAATTCCCAAGACTGCTGCAATCCTCGAGACACACATCCACCTATTCGCTGATCCTCCCAAATCCTACTAACCTGCACTGTCAGCTTCTAGCCGTGCTGCACAGCCTCTGTCCATGCCGGCACCTGTCATGTCCTTCACAAACTCGCATTAATTGTAATAACTTCCTTAGTAACCTTGAACGGCTACCAGGTATAGTTTCTTGACTTTCTGTCCTTCTGACCCTGCTACAGTAGTCAATCACATCTCGACCTTCCTGTCAGCTTGTTTCTCATCTTCTGTGATTCGCCAGTCCTCCCCTTCTTCCGCACTTGGCTTCGCCAAATCCAGTTGCGTCGTAATGTTGATGTATATGTAAATTCAGAATGTATTTCACATATATGTATATTGTATTCCTATAGAGATGTTATTATTCCTCTATATGGAAGTGTCGTCATTTATATTGTAAGTGTCGTAACTTATACTTGATGGGTTATTAGACCACCTTGTTGGGGTCGGCCCCGTATAAGTCATGTGGGTCAAAGGGTTATTAGACCACCCTAGTGGGGATCGGCCCAGTCAGCATTATGTTAAGTGGTTAAGTTAAGGCCAACCTAATTGAGTAAAGGTTAAGTCAAGTTAGTGTATAAATAGAGAGTGTGTCTCTCTCATTTTACACATTATATTCTCTCACTGACACTTGGGAGAGTGGCGCACTTGTGGAGGAGGAGGCTCTACTGCTAGGAGAGGACTATCTCTTGTATTCTGGTTGTATCATTTCTCTATCTATCTCTGAGGAAGTTATTGGGGTTTTCACCTTTATGGTTTTCCCCAAGTAAACTCTGTGTCTCTTGTGTACTTGCATTATTGTGTCCATGATTGATATGTTGTAGATTTGTTGTACATGTTGTTCTCTCAGTTAAGATCCTAGATTAGATTGAAGTAAATTCTTAAAATTTAACATGGTATAAGAGCTAGCCTGAAAGAAGGCATGATATGGCATGTATGACACTTGTTGCACTTACGATGCTAGGGCTTGATATAACAAAAACCAGTCATTGTAGCACTTTTGCTATAAATCCGTTTTGGTGACGTTTTCAGATCTACAACTTTTACAAGTCGAATATAATATCCCCATCTACCTTGTTTCCAAAGTACAACCTCTAATTCGTTGTACTTTGTGATTTATGATCTGTACAATATAGGGTTTCAGCCTCTTCCAGATCTGAGTCAAAATCCGGTGACCTTGGGAAAAAGGTCATAACATGGGCTAGGAATCTCCAAATGAAATTTTGTAAAAAGTGACAGGTATTACACAGACTTTTCTATCTCAGAAAACTTTTGCAGAGGCCGAAGTTGAACTAGTGACACGTGGCATGCCATACAAGTTCGCTCTCTTGTATTATCCCATAAATAGGTCACGTTGCGACACTTGGTATAACTCTCTCTCAAAGAATCCAATTGAGGTCAAAAATATTGAGATGGAAATAAAACAGGTCGGGCTATCTCAGGAAAACTTTTCAGAGGCTGAAGTTGAAACAGTGACACGTGGCATGCGGTACAAGTTTGGACTCCTCTATTATCCCATAAACAGGTCACGTTGGGACACTTGGCGTAACTCTCTCTCAGAGAATCCAATTGAGGTCAGACCTATCGAGATGGAAAGATAATAGGTCGGGCTATCTCAGGAAAAATTTTCAGACCCTATGGATTGAAAAGTTCATAGTTACACCAGAAACAATTAGGTACATATTTCTGTCAAAACAGAATTATTTTTTAGTACCTTCATTCATGGCTTCCGAAATTTGGGGCTTCGGAGAAAGTTGGAATTTTTGTAATTGGATACCACAGCTGGATGCTACTCATCAAAATCGAAATTTAGAGACCAATATCATATTTTTTGGTTGGGCAAAAGGTTGGGCTTGATCAAACCCAAGTTCGGGACTTTGATCGGAAAGATGGAAAATTAGGGCTTCTGCAAAAATTGGAATTTTGGAAATCTGTGACCACAGCTGGAAGCTCCTCAGAAAAAATTGAAGCTTATATTTTTGAATCAAATATTTTGGTTGGGTGAAGCTTTGAAAAACTCAAACCCTAATTCAGGGTCCTCCCGAGTGAATCCAGAAATCTAAAAGGCAATTTCGAGGGGTGAAACTTTGCAGTTTTCAAATTTTGAATATACCAACTTGATCAGCTCATCAAGGCGCATATTTCTATCCTTTCAAAAGTTTGAAATTCAAAGTTTGAATTTTTGGGGTTTCTTTGACAAACCCTAATCCAACTCCAGGTCCAGTTCTTGCAAATCAAGTGGATTGGGTTAATCCTAGAAGAAGATGGATTGGTCACCTGCATAAGTGAAGAAGTTCCTGTTTCAGAGGGAGATGAGGCTAGGGCCTTCCATAAGAAGATTACAAGCAATCTTGATAGGTATGGCTTATAGGTATGTTTCATGGTTAAGTTTATCATATGTTTGTCTTCATATCATTACAGTACAATCTTAGTTAATTACTGGACTTGTCGTATCACCTTAATAGAATATATTCATTGATTAAGGATTTGACACTTATGATTGTACTAATGCATTGTGATGTTGTATGAGGTTTATGTTGTTTGCTAACACAAAAGGTACACCAAGAAAGTCAAATCATGTTCTACTTCAAGAACATATGCTCATGGTGATATGAAGACAAAGATTCATCCATTGTCATGGATCACATAGAAGATCTACTTTCAAGGTATGTATAACTTGGTTCTACAATGGTTAACTTATGAGACATGCAGGTTACTAGCACAAGTTACTGAAGAGAACCAGAAGACATTATGCAAGTATGTTAGACATAACTAGCTAGCATGCTAATCCAGGTATGTTTTTCCTATATCAAGCTAGAATCTTACCTTGTGTTAGGATTTTATACTGTTGTGTTGTTGATAATGATTATTCATGAAGTCATAGGTTTGAATAATCATGGTTTTATGCATATTATATCTCTTATCTTGATTGATGATTCAACTAACCAGAAGAGTCCTATGATCAAATAGAATGTGTATGAGTAAAAGAAGACTTCCCTGAAACCTTTAATACTAATGTTTATTATCTGTGAATGATCATGAATATACATGTTTAAGATTATTGTGTTTTGATAGTATTAAGATTATACTAATAAATGTGTGATTATGTATGAGACCTCAAGGATAACACAATGATGATACTAATAAGCATGCATAGTGATTAAGGATGGATGTAAGTTCAAGGACAGGTAATCCAGGAAGCAAAGATCAAGAGGGAGCACACTCCAGTTGTTCCTGCAAGAAAGCAAAGTAGCACACATCAGTAGTTTCTACAAGGATGCAGATATTCAGAGGGAGTTGACCACTTCTCACAATCCACATAAGAATGGAGTTGCAGAAAAGAAGCAAAGACTGAGAGGGAGTCAACCCAACAAACAAACAAAGATAAGTATTTGAATTGTCATTCCTTGCATATTTTATTGTTTAAAGAATACTATTCATTAATGTATATATTGATGTTCCTAGTATTAGGTTGTGTATTATGCATATTATAATAGTTGCATTGATGAACAATATACTACTAATATGCATGGGTAAGTAGCCTATGGCATTGTAAGACATCCCATTTCTACTTATCTAGAATGAAACCTCTTTGCTGACATGTTTGGGAGTTCTTCACACTCTTAATAATGTTTTGGTAGAGATTGGAAGGCATCTAAAAAGTTACAGGATATGGATAAATGTTGTATTGAAGCATTGGCTAAGATAATTGTATGACTATATGACATATTTCTTTATGTATAAGAATTTGTTCTGAAAACTATGAGATGTTTTCTAATCATGCAATTTAACTTGTTGTGTAGGAAAGATCATATGCCATCACCTACAAAAGAAGAACTACAACATTTGTTCAGCAACAAAATTATCTATTGAAGATATTGAAGTTCCGAGGATATGGGAAGAATGCCATGATCCGTCGATCATGAACAATGATGTTTGGGATGTAGTCCCAAGACCTGAATGAAAGTTTGTTATGACTTCCATATGGATCTATCAAGATCAAGCATACTGCAGATGGCAACATAGAGAAATATAAAAGTGATGAAATAGAAGATACACCAGATGGATTTCAAGACAGCTTTCTTGAATGGTGTAGTTGAAGAAGAAGTGTATGTGGAGCAGCCACTTGGTTTCGAGACACATGACAGGGTGTCATATATGTGCAAAACTTGGGTATGATGCACCACTTTATACTACAAAACTTGGGAAGTATGTAGTATAGATCCTGAAGAGGTTTGGGATGATGGACTGCGAGCCTATGGCATCGAATCTGAAGTTTCTATGTGATGCTTCATTTGAGCCGGTTGATGTCTCTGTGTATCATCAGATGATTGAGTCCTTGATGTACCTAACGAACACGAGACCAGATATTTGCTTTGCGGTGAACACATTGAACCAGTTCCTGATAGATCCGAGGAGTGTTCACCTGGTTGTTGTAAAGCATGTTTTGAGGTACCTGAAGGGTACAACGGATTATGGGATCAAGTATGAAGCGAATCAAAAGTTTAACCTACAGGGTTATGTTGATTCAGATTGGGCTGGAAGTGCTGCAGATAGGAAGAGCACATCTGGGTGTTGCTTCAGTATGGGATCAGGTGTGATCTCTTAGTTTAGCAAGAAGCAGTCCTACATAGCACTAAGTACAGCTGAGGCAGAGTATGTTGCATCTTGTTCAGCTAGTTGTGAGGTAGTATGGGTACGGAAGCTACTGTCTGAATTATTTGATCTCCCGCTAGATGCTACTGGTATCTTTTGTGATAACCAGAGTTCTATGAAGCTATCCGAGAACCCTATGTTTCATGACATGGAGAAACACATAGAGATCAAATATCAGTATATCAGGGATATGGTGCAGAGAGGAACTATGAAGCTATTGTATATTGTGACGGACAAGCAGATTGCAGATGTGCTGACAAAGCCACTAGCCAGGGTGAAGTTCGAGTACTGCAGGGAGAGGTTTGGTGTTCTTCAGATTGATGACACTTCGAGGAAGAAGTGATGGACAGATTTGCTGAAGCCATTCCAAGCATGTTGGAAGGAGGATCCTTCACATGGCTGTGGATGTAAGCGCTGGATGATAAGCATGAAGATGATGTTCTGGTTTCTGCTTTGTATGATCAGTTGGATCATTTATGTATGTACGCATCATGTTGGATGTTGGATATGATCGATTGGATCATGTGTATGTATTTTGTATAAGCATCATGTTGGATGCTTGGACCATGTATTTGTATATGTATCGGGTGGATACATTGTATGATCAGGTAGATCATGTATGTAAATATGTATCATGTATTTATATTTGTATCAGGTGGATACACTATGTGATCAGGTGGATCATGTATGATCATATGTATCAGGTAGATACTTGGTATGCATCAGGTAGATGCATTGTATGATTAGGATGATCATGGATGACGAGCTTGAGGATGTTGCTCCAGATGACATGCATCAGGATGTTGCAGTGATGATGATCAGGATGATCATGTGTACATCAGTATTATGTATGGTGACTATCAGGTTGATACTCTGTGGCCATGGAATAGGTTGAACCTTGTGCTTGTAATCAGTCCTGGGATGCTCTTTTGAGGTTTTGTGGTGACCACATGTAATTTGTGCCCTGGGAGATCCGATAGGTTGAGACTTGTGCTCGTAATCAGTCCTGGGATTCTCTTTCGAGGTTTTGTGGTGGCGTCACATGTAATAAGTCTTGGAGGTCTTGAAAAGATGAAAAAGGCCTCAGATGCTCTTTAGGGTTCTTGCTAGTCAAGAGACTCTTTTAAGGTTTTGTGACGAATGTAATAAGTCCTGAGATTTCCACAGTATGGCCAGTGATGATGAAGACCTGCAGGTGGTGGGCCTACATCCAGTATGAAAAAGTACTGGCTCTATAGAACTTCCTATGTCGAGTAGATTCAGAGATTGATTGGGATAGCAGCAGCAGTAATGATGATTATGACTCGATGACGATTATCCAGTGACGATGATCCAGAGAAGAAGACTTGTGCTAGAAGACCTATGTCGAGAAATACCTTCCGAGTTAAGAGGGATTGTTCATGTTTATGTAACTTCGAAATGTATTTCACATATATGTATATTGTATTCCTATAGAGATGTTATTATTCCTCTATACGGAAGTGTCGTCATTTATATTGTAAGTGTCGTAACTTATATTTGATGGGTTATTAGACCACCTTGTTGGGGTCGGCCCTGTATTTGTCATGTGGGTCAAAGGGTTATTAGACAACCCTATTGGGGGTCGACCATGTGGGTCAAAGGGTTATTAGACCACCCTAGTGGGGGTCGGCCCAGTCAGCATTATGTTAAGTGGTTAAGTTGAGGCCGACGTAATTGAGTAAAGGTCAAGTCAAGTTAGTGTATAAATAGAGAGTGTGTCTCTCTCATTTTACACATTATATTCTATCACTGACACTTGGGAGAGTGGCGCACTTGTGGATGAGGAGGCTTTGCTACTAGGAGAAGACTATCTCTTGTATTCTGGTTGTATCATTGCTCTATCTATCTCTGAGGAAGTTCTTGGGGTTTTTCACCTTTCTTGTTTTCCCCAAGTAAACTCTGTGTCTCTTGTGTACTTGCATTATTGTGTCCATGATTGATATGATGTAGATTTGATGTACATGTTGTTCTCTCAGTTAAGATCCTAGATCAGATTGAAGTAAATTCTGAAAATTTAACACGTAGTTCTACCACCTGTCGACTACTCGATGTCTTGCTCCTTTCACTTGTTGTCTATCGACTAATTCCTGTCGATTCTCGATCAATTGGGACATCTGCTGTGTTGCCCCAGTCGGTCGCACTCCGACTGTTTCTGCTCAACTTGTTGACTTCGACAAGTCAACCTACTCCCCGCACCAGTGGTCATCAACAACCTCACTAGTCGGCTCCCCTTTGTTGATCAACTTTGACTGATATGCCTAGGCTCCAATGCTCCTGCATCAGACTCCCCAGGTGAAAAATAATTCAACTGCTTTGTTAGTCTCTTGAAATCCTCTTTAAAAATCCACGTCACTTCCTGCAACTTATCATTTGTCCATCGCACTAAGTATTCCTTCATTTGCGATCTACGAGTACGCCCCACTTTGCGTTCTTCGATAACTTCTACGATCTTCTCTTCCTTGTGTCGATCTAGAATTTGCTCTGTCTAGTCGATGCTTATCATTTCTTTGCTTCTGCTGCTTGACTCCTCTTCGAATTTGTACAGATCTGAAACATTGAACATTGCTGAAATATTCAAGTCTTCTAGAAATTCCAACACATAAGCGTTGTCTGAAATATTCTTTATAATCATTCATGGTCCTATCTTTTTCAGCTTCAGCTTGTTGTATGTTCCTATCGAAAATATTTCCTTCCGTAAGTATGCATAGACTAAGTCCCCTTCATGGAACGATTGTAGCCTCTTTTTCCTGTCGGCCCTTAACTTATATGTGGCATTACTCTTCTCTATGCACTTTCTCACATTTTCATGAAATTCTTGCTTATGCTCTGCGAAGGATTCTGCATCCACGCTCTTCCTAGTTTCTTTTGGCAACTTGACCAAATCCACCACGCCATGTGGGATTGTCCCCTGAACAATCTGGAATGGACTCAATCACGTCGATCAATTCACAGAATTGTTGTATGCAAACTACACCTATGCTAACACATTCTCCCACTGCTTGGGTCTGTCGGCAGCTAGTCATCTCAGAAGGTTTCCCAAACTTCTGTTGACCACCTCAGTCTGTCCGTCGATCTGCGGATGATACGTCGAACTAAACTGCAACTTCAAGTCAAGTTTCTTCCATAGGGTTCTCCAAAAATGCCCCATGAGCTTTGTATCCCGATACAACGTGATACTCTTTGGCAATCCATGCAATCTGACTATCTCCTTGAAGAATAGTACAGCAATCCCTGTGGCATCACTCGTCTTCTTACATGGTATGAATTGTGCCATCTTCGAAACTCTGTCGACTACAACAAATATCGAATCACTTCATTGCTAAGTCTTCGGTAATCCTAATACAAAATCCATGCTAAGATGCTCCCAAGTGTTTTTCGGTACCAGCAATGGTGTATACAACCCTATCTTCTGACTCCTTCCTTTTTCCAACTGGAAAACTTGACATTGTCGAACCCACCTTCCGACATTTGTCGACATTCTTGGCCAGAAATACTTCTTGTCAACCAGTGCTTTGGTCTTGTCGATGCCAAAGTGTCCTGCCAACCCACCATTATGAAACTCTTGGATTACGTTCTCTCTTACTGATCCTCTGGGAATACACAACTGACTTCCCCTGAATAGATAGCCTTCTTGGATGTAGTAACTCAAATATGGAGTTCTACGAATGCTCCAAGGTTCACGACAAGCCTTCCATGCTTTCGTAAAATTCTTGTCGGTCTCATACTTCGTCTTTATCGACTCTATCCCTATTACTTGAAATGTCATTGTGCCCAATAGCGCAACTCTCCTACTCACTGCGTCGACAACTTTATTCGACTTTCCCAACCTATGTCACAACACGAATGTATACCTCTGGAGCTGCTCCACCCACTTCATGTGTCTTTGGTCCAATTTCGACTGAGTGTTCAAATACCTCAGTGCTTTGTGATCTGTGTATAACACAAATTCCTTGGGAAACAGATAATGCCTCCACTTCTTCAACACTTGAATGATAGCATAAAATTCCCTATCATAGACTGAATACTTCTTCTTCATCCCATTCATCTTTTCACTAAAGAATGCAATTGGTCGCCCCTCCTGGCTCAACATTGCTCCAATTGTCATTCCACTTGCATCATAATCGACATGGAAAACTTTGTCAAAGTCTAGGAGCGCCAACAATGGGCTCTCAATGACCTTTTCCTTCAACTCATCGAAAGATTTCTGGGCTTCGTCCATCCACTTGAACTCCCGCTTTCTCATGCATTCTATCAGTGGTGCAATAATTCAACTGAATCCCTGAATGAACTTCTGATAGAAACTAGCAAGTCCATGGAAACTTCTCACTCGAGTCATACTTGTCGGTTCCAGCCAATCCACTATTTCCTTCACCTTCTCCGGGTCCATTACCAACCCTTTACCCAAGATTACAAATGCCAAGTACAACAATTCCTCCTTCATTAAGAAACACTTTCGTAGATTTACCATCAGCTTCCTTTCCTGCAATTTCTGCAATACTTGTCGAACGTGTTCCAAGTGTTCTACCTTGGTTCGACTGAAAATCATAATGTCGTCTAAGTAGACTATGACAAACTTTCCTAGAAATGGTTTCAACACTTCATTCATCAATCTCATGAATGTGTTGGGTGCATTAGTCAACACAAATGGCATGACTAACCACTCGTAGAACCCTTCTCTTGTTTTGAATGCTATCTTCCATTCATCTCCTTCTCTGACCCTAATTTAGTGATATCCACTCTTCAGGTCTATTTTTGTTGTTAAATTTTGAGCATTAATTCACAATAATCTAGGATCTTAACTGAGAGAATAACATATACAGTATATCAATGCATAACAATCACAATAAGCATGACAAGCATCACAAGAATCAAAAGCATGAGAGACAAGAGACACAAAGTTTCCGTGGGGAAAACCCTAAGGTGAAAAACCCCACAACTTCCTCAGAGATAGAGAGAGCAATGACTCAACCAAAGTACAACCAAAATACACTGAGATAGTCACCTAGTAGTAGATGATCCTCCTCCTCACTAGTGCGCCACTTTCTGAGTGAGAGAGAGATACTTTTTCGAATGATCTAAATAGAGATCACCTGATCTCTATTTATACTAACCTATTTGCCCAGTGACCTTATGGGGCCGACTTGTCTAGCTAGGTACATCCACATTATAATATATATAAAATACACAGATTAAATACATTCCAAATTTACATATACATCAACACTCCCTCTTAACTAGGATGGTATTTCTCAACACAGATCTGCTAGACAAGTCTTCTTCTCGGGATCATCGTCATCATCATTGTCACTACTGCTGCTATCTCAACCAATCTCTGACTTTACTCATCATAGGAAGTTCTACAGAGCCAGTCCTTTTCCATACTGGATGTAGGCCCACCACCTGTAGGTCTTCATCATCACTGCCCATACTGTGCAATTCTCAGGACTTATTACGTGCATCACAAAACCTGGCTGTAGCATCCCAGGCTATTACAAGCACACAGCTCTACCTGTAGGATCTCCTAGGAGCACATTACATGTGACCCATCACAAAACCTAGCTGAAGCATCCCAGGCTGTTACGAGCACACATCTCTACCTATCGGATCTCCCAGGAGCACATTACATGTGATCTCACCACAAAACCTGGCCGAAGCATCCCAGGCTGTTACGAGCACACAGCTCTACCTATCCGATATCCCAGGAGCACATTACATGTGGTCAACCACAAAACCTAGCTGAAGCATCTCAGGCCTTCTTCATCCTGTCCAGATCTCCCAGGAGCAAATTACATGTGGTCATGGAAAAACCTGGCTGAAGCATCTGAGGCCTTTTTCATCCTGTCCAGATCTCCCAGGAGCAAATTATATGTCATAGTAAAAAACCTTGCAAGAGCACCTCACGATGTTACGGGTACAGAAATCCAACCTGAAGATCTCCCAAGGCACAAATTACATGTCCTCCCAGAGCAATGTCTCAAAAGAGTATCCCAGGCTGTTACGGGTACACAACTCCGACCTATAGGATCTCCCTGACATGCTCATCTACACAACCTGACCCACGGACACAAAGTATCATCTGATACTCATCATACATCATCTTGATGTACACATGATCATCCTAATCATCATCACTGCAAAATCCTATTGCATGTCATCTGGAGAAGCTCGTCATCCATGATCACCCTGATCATGCAATGCATCCATCTCATGCACACCAAGTATCTACCTAATACATATCATCATACACAGTGTATCCATCTGATACATAGATACATGATCCACACAATGTATCCATCAACATACATGATCTACCTGATCATACAATGTATCCACCTGATACATATACAGATACATGGTCCAAGCATCCAACATGATGCATATACAAAATACATACAAATGATCCAACCGATCATATCCAGCATCCAACTTGATGCGTACATACATATAAATGATCCAACTGATCACATCCAACATCCAACATGATGCATACATACATATACATATAAATGATCCAATTGATCATACAAAGCAAAAACTAGAACATCATCCTGATGCTCATTATCCAGCACTTACATCCACAGCCATGTGAAGGATCCTCCTTCCAGCATGCTTGGAATGGCTTCAGCAAATGTGTCCATCACTTCTTCCTCGAAGTGTCCTCGATATGAAGAACACCAAGCCTCTTCCTGAAGTATTCGAACTTCACCCTGGCTAGTGGCTTCGTCAGCACATCTGCAATCTACTCGTTCATCACAACCATACAGGAGCTTCACAGCTCCTCTCTGCACCATATACCTGATATAGTGATATTTGATCTCTATATGTTTCAACTTGTCATGAAACATTGGATTCTCGGACAACTTCACACAACTATGGTTATCACAGAAGATACCAGTAGCATCCAATGGGAGATCAAATAACTCAGACAGTAGCTTCCGTAGCCATACTGCCTCACAACTAGCTGAACAGGCTGCAACATATTCTTCCTCAGTTGTACTCAATGCTACGCAGGACTGCTTCCTACTAAACCAAGAGATCACACCTAATCCCATACTAAAGTAGCATCCAGATGTGCTCTTCATATCTGCAGCATTGCCAGCCCAATCTGAATCAACATAACCCTGCAGGTTAAACTTTTGATTCGCTTCATAATTGAGCCCATAGTCCACTGTACCCTTCAGGTACCCCAGAACATGCTTTACAACAACCAGGTGAACACTCTTCGGATCCATCAGGAACTAGCTCAATGTGTTCACAGCAAAGCAAATGTCTGGTCTCATGTTCATCAGGTACATCAAGGAACCAATCATCTGATGATACATAGAGACATCAACCGGCTTAGATGAAGCATCGCATAGAAGCTTTAGAATCGATGCCATAGGTGTGGCCATGGCCTTGCAATCCATCATCCCGAATCTCTTTAGGATATCTACTTTGTACTTCCCTTGACCAAGGAAGATCCCACCTGCACTCTGCCACACCTCCATACCTAGGAAATAATGCATCATTCCCAAATCTTTCATATCGAACTCGACAGCAAGCTTCCTCTTAGTATCTGCAATCAATCTATCATCTCCTATTACAAATAAGTCATCCACATACAGGAGTAGAATCACAGGATTCCCTTCCTCAACCTTGTAGTAAAGGTTGGAATCCGCTTTACTCTTGGTAAAGCCCAAACTAGATAAGAAACTATCCATCCTACCATACCAAGTTCTGGGAGCTTGCTTCAAGCCATACAAGGCTTTCTTCAATCTACACACATATGACTCCCTGTCATGTATTTCAAAACTGAGTGGCTGCTCCACATATACTTCCTCTTCAACTGCACCATTCAAGAAAGCAGTCTTGACATCCATCTGGTGTATTTTCCATTTCATTGTTGCAGCCAGGGCAAGTACTGTTCTGATGGAAGTATACCTGGCTACAGGTGCAAAATTTTCTTCATAATCTATTCCCTCTTTCTGAGAGAAGCCACGAGCTACGAATCTTGCCTTGTATTTCTCCACACTACCATATGCAGCATGCTTGATTTTGTAAATCCATTTGGAAGTCACAACAGACTTCTCTTTAGGTCTTGGGACAACATCCCAAACATCATTCTTCATTATTGATTGATATTCCTCAACCATGGCATCCTTCCATTCTTTCTTTTCCACTGCTTCTTCATAATTGGAAGGCTCTTTGTTCATAATGTCACAGTAAAGCAAAATAGTTGGTATGTGATCTGGTTCTCTTCTTTGCTCTGTGTTCTTCTTCTGGAATGCCAAATATTTATGCATCTTGAATGAGATCTCTATCCCATGCAGGTTTCCTCTTGTGAGAGTTATCCTCACGGTGTGGATCTACAGGTTCTTGTCGATCTTCAATCTCACAAACAACTTCTGGAACTGCTTCAGTCATGGTAGTGTCTTGAAATCTAGTTTCCTTAGGTTCTTCATAAACTTCGATCGGTGCCTTCCTTGATTTGATGAATGCTGAGTTCTCATCAAATGTCACATCCCTGCTCACATCAATCTTCTTGAACCCTGGAAAGTATATTCTGTAAGCCTTCGAGCTTTCACTGTAACCCACAAAGATACCCTTCTTTCCTGAAGGATCTAGTTTGGTCCTCTTTTCCTTTGGGACATGAGTGAATACTAGACAACCAAATATTCTGAGATGGCTAACTTCAGGTTTCTTACCAGAAAAGACCTCTTCTGGTGTCTTGTTGTCCAATATATTGTGGGGTGTTATGTTCTGCACATATACAACTGTTCTAGCTGCTTCTGCCCATAGATGCATAGGTAGATCTTGGTCATGGAGCATTGCTCTTACTGCTTCCATGATAGTTCTGTTCTTCCTTTCTGCAACTCCATTCTATTGAGGATTATAAGGAGCAGTCAACTCCCTCTTAATCCCTGAATCACTACAAAGCTTCTTGAAGTCACCTAAGGTGAATTATCCACCAATGTCAGATCTGAATGTTTTGATCTTCTTGTCAGTTTGATTTTCCATCAAGGTTTTGAATTCCTTAAACTTATCAAAGACCTCATCTTTGTTCTTCAAGAAGTATACCCAAGTCTTCCTGGAGAAGTCATCAATAAATGAGACATAGTAAATATACCCACTTAGAGAACTGGATGACATAGGACCACATACATCTGAGTGGATGATCTCCAGGATGTCTTTTGCCTTGCTTTCATTGCTTGGGAAAGCCTTCTTAATGTTCTTACCTTTTTCATATCCTTTGCAAACACCTTCATGTTTGGTCTTGATTTCAGGAAGACCCTCTACAGCCTTGCTTGCAATTGGAAGTGCTCTATAGTGCATATGAGAAAGTCTTCTATGCCAAAGTTCACTTGGCTCCATGGATTCATGTACCATGGCAGGTTTATGTTGTCCCTTCAATTTATACAAACCTCCCTCTTGCTCTCCAATCACTACTGCATCATCTATGTTCTTTCCCTTTGGCCACATTAGGACTTGGCCATCCACAAATGCAACCCTCATGCCTTTTGCATCCAATGTAGAGATGGAGAGTAAGTTATTCTTGAGCCCAGGTACATAAAGAACTTCTTTCATCTTCAAAGATTTTATAGAATCTAGGTTGTAGGAGGCTTCACCACTTCCTTTGATTGGGTATTGATAATCATCCCCAAGTTTCACCTTACGAGGTGATTCATGTTCAGATAGATTCACAAAAAATTCCTTAAACCCAGTCATGTGTTTGGAAGCCCCACTACCAATCAACCAATCATTACAACCATGGGAGATGGTACCTGTGAGAGCAGAGATCAGAACATACTCTTCTTCACTTGATGAGTTATCGTCACTTTCTTCCCTAGCCTTCCTCTTGGGTGGTTCATCATCCTCGGCAGCATGAGCATGAAACCTTCTTTTTCTGCCCTTCTTCTTCTTGTTGGAGTTGTTGTTGTCCTTCTTGTTCTTGTGACAATTTATGGCAATATGTCCTTTCTCATTACAGGTGAAGCATATTCTTCTTTCTTTGAAGTGATGTGAATATTTCTTGGAGTGAGATGGCTCTCTCTTGGACTTCCTTTTCTTGGTGTGAGTTGTGAGAGCTTGATCTTCATTCCCCATCTTTTCTTCTCGTGCCACAAGCCTTGCTTCTTCTTGTGAGCATTCTTCCCGTATTCTACTGAAGGGAATCAACTTCTTCCTTGCACAGATTCCTTGAGTGAAGGAGTCACATGACCTAGGTAAGCCATTCAGAGTGGTCATGACTACTTCACCATTCTCTACCATTTCATCCACTGCTTCTAGTTGTTCCTTGATTTGGGAGACTCTTGAAAAATAAGATTGAATGGTTTCTCCATTCTGAAACTTTACCTCTTTCAATTGGTTCTGCAGGGTCATATTCCGATTTATGTTTTTCCCTTCAAATAGCTTGGTCAAAGAGTCAAACATCTCTTTGGTGTATTTACAGAAGACACATGGGGTATGAGATGGTCTTTAATAGAATCAGCAATGATTCTCTTTGCCTTGACCAAGTTCTTCTTATGCAATAATTTAGCCTCTTCATCCTTTGGGATAGGGATGTCTTCTTTTATATATGAGTCCAACTCATTCTCTTCCAGGATTAACCCAATCCTATACTTCCAAGCTCGGAAGTTATCAGCCCCTTAAAGCTTATCCTCAAGCTTGGTGTGGTGAGACATCATAAAGAGTACTTCAAATGGAAATAGAAAAGATTTAGGTCTTACCACTTGAAATGCTGAAAACTGGATCTGGTCCTAGATTAGGGTTTGTCAAAAAAACCCTAAAAATTCAAAATGTGAATTTCAAATTTCTAAAAGGATAGAAATATGCGCCTTGATGAGCTGATCAGCCTGGTGCATTCATAATTTGAGATCAGCAAGGCTTTACCCTTCATATTTGTCTTTTTGTCCTCTCGGAATCACTAGGGAGAGCCCTGAATTAGGGTTTGAGTTACCCAAAGATCTACCCAGCCAAACCTCTCAATCCAAAGCTCTAAACTTTGATTTTTGCAAAGAGCTTCCAGCTATGTCTTCAGATTTCAGAAATTCATATTTTTGTGGAAACCCTAATATTTAGGGCCAAATATGAAAATGCTCGGAATTGAATTCTGATTGGACTGATAGATGCACCTTGATGAGTAGAGTCAATCTACTATATTGCTTTTTTAAAATATGTGGAGAGAAATGCAATAAACAAGAAACGTAAGTTTCCGTCGCTGCAAAATGTCTTCTACTCAGGTTAGCTCTGATACCATGTTAAATTTTGAGCATTAATTCACAATACTCTAGGATCTTCGCTGATAGAATAACATATACAGTATATCAATGCATAAAAATCACAATAAGCATGAAAAGCATCACAAGAATCAAAAGCATGAGAGACAAGAGACACAGAGTTTCCGTGGGGAAAACCTTAAGGTGAAAAACCCCACAACTTCCTCAGAGATAGAGAGAGCAATGGGTCAACCAATTTACAACCAAAATACACTAAGATAGTCTCCTAGTAGTAAATTATCCTCCTCCTCACTAGTGCGCCACTTTCTGAGTGAGAGAGAGATACTTTTTCGAATGATCTAAATAGAGATCACCTGATCTCTATTTATACTAACGTGTTTTCCTAGTGACCTTATGGGGCCGACTTGTCTAGCTAGGTACATCCACATTATAATATATATAAAATACATAGATGAAATACATTCTAAAGTTACATATACATCAACATTTGTGAAGTATGTCGTTCCACTCGGGAAATCCATCAAGTCATCCATCCTCGGCAATGGAAATCGATACTTGATCGTGATCTTGTTGATGGCTCTGGAGTCGGTACACATTCTCCATTCCCCACCCTTCTTCGGTGTCCATATCGCTGGTACTGCACACGGGCTCAGACTTTCTCTGTTTAACCCTTTGTCCAACAACTCTTAGACCTGTCGGTTTAACTCCTGTCCCTCTATCGGACTCATCCTATATGGTGCTTTGTTTGGCAGACTCAACCCTGGAATCAAGTCGATCTGATGGGATATGCTCATTGTCGGTGGCACTCCCTTCGCTTTCTCATCAACCATTATGTCCCTGAATTCTTCAAGCAACTCCTCGATCTCGACCAGAATGTTCTCTTCCCCAGTCGTTCCTTCGACGTATGGTCCTTTCAGAATGATTGCAAAACATCCCTATTGCCTCTCCTCTTTTGCTAGGAGTTCCTTTGTAGTGCTCATCAACACTCGCGTTTCCCAAAGTTTGTTCTCGCCGTCCCTACCATCGGCTGGCTCTTCTCTCCTCGACTTAAGAGTCCTCACAACTTCTCTTGTCTTTGTTCTCTGATATCACTCATCAAAGACTGAAGATCTTGATGATCCTCCCCTATGTCTTCTACCCTCCTGCTACAATTCTCGAGACTAATGCAATCCTCGAGACACACATCCACCTGTTCGCAGATCCTACCAAATCCTTCGAACCTGCATTGTCAGCTCCTAGCCGTGCTACACAGCCTCTGTCCATGACGGCACTTGTCATGTCCTTCACCAACTCGCAATAACTATAATAACTGCCTCAGCAAACCTGAATAGATACCAAGTACAGTTTCTTGACTTTCTGTCCTTCTGACCCTGATACAGTAGTCGGTCACATCTCGACCTCACTGTGGGCTTGTTTCTCATCTTCTACGGTTCACCAGTCCTCCCCTTCCTCTACGCTTGGCTTTGCCAAAACCTGTCGCATCGTAGTTCGACTACTCGTCGACTACTTGACATCTTACTCCTTTCACTTGTCATCTATGGACTAATTCCTGCCGATTCTCGACCAATTGCGACATCCGTTGTGTTTCCCCAGTCGGTCGCACTCTGACTATTTCTGCACAACTTGTTGACTTTGACAAGTCAACATGCTCCCCGCACTAGTGGTCATCGAAAACCCTGTTGGTCGGCTCCCCTCTGTCGATCAACTTCGACTAATCTGCCTAGGCTCCGATGCTCCTGCATCATTGTCCTTCATGCCTGCATCATCAGCCTTCTCTTCTGATGAATCATTCACGAATTCTATTATGTTTTTAGCATATTCTGAAGGCTTTTTATTAAGCCTTTCATTTGCCGCTATTACAGCTTGTATGGCCAAATTCACTACAGTCTCCTTATCATTTCTAAAGTTAAGGTAAGTCCTTAGGTCTTCAGCTTTTTTTATAACATCATGCCAGATGATTTTCCTAGTCTCTTGTAGCACTTTCTTCCCGATCACTTGCTCTTTTAAATTGTTGAGATCCACCTGCATTCCCTGGTACTTGGTTTCCCAAGCCTCCTTTTTTCTCTCTGCATCATCCTTTAGAGCTTTCAAGTTGGAAACCTGCTTCTTTAATTGGAGTAACTCAGCATCTTCCAGGTTGGCATTAGCTATTTTCCCTACCAAGGAGAAATCTACAGCTGCAATCGGATCTGTGACATCCTCTTCCATTTCCTTTTCCCTTTCCTTTACTTTCTTCTCCAACTCTTCAAACGAGGTCTTCCATGATTCTTCACGGGATGCTACAAGGGTCATATTAGACTGCATCTTCTTTTCTTTTTCTATAAGTTCCATGAATTGGGCTTTACAGTCCAATAGTTCTCCCTTTAGCTTCTCTTTCTCTTCTTCTAGCTCGACTATCTGAGGGGTACTTGCAAATTGAGCAGGTGAGATCTTTAACTTCTTCTTTCAAGTCAATATCTCTTGTTATTTTTCATTCAATAGTTCCTGGATGTTCTTCCTCTTATCTTCTTCAATCTCATTGGTTAGCAACTATGTTTGATACTTCTTCGTATGTGCCTTTAGAGACTTATTTTCTGCTTTTTCTAGCTTCAACTGGTGCTGAACCTTGGACTTATTTGTTTTCACTTTTGATAGTTCTAAGGCAAGCCTCAGAAACCTATTATAAATGACATCACTTGTTTCCTTGTGTAGGTTGATTATATCAAGGATAGGGTTTCCTTCTAGGTTGAATTTCATCTCAGTAGCCTTATTTTTGGTGGCAAGAGCAAGGGTCAAGGTGTTCTGAGCTAAATTCCTGCTGGCAACTAGGGCCACTTCTTTCTTGAATATTTTCCTTAACTCAGAATACAGTTTCGCTTCTTCTTCCAGGTTATCAGGATTTTCTTCATATTCCTCCAACAGCTTGGTCCTACTTGTACTAGATGTTATAGGTCCTTTGGGTCATTTTCCAAATACATGTTATTTCACTTCATAAGGGGGCATTTGAAACTTGATATGCTTCTTCTTAGGATTTTCTTCTTGCATCTTTACTACCTGCTTCTCATCATCCTCTACCTTTTTCATCTTTGAGGCTCCTTTAGGGTCACTTTCTACATCCATAGGGCTGCTAGCCATTGAACTGCTAGGCTCCCCTAGAATGGTGACAAGGGGTAAATTTGCTGACCCTACCGGGGCTTTATTGGGTGAGCTAGGTGGTGAGGACATGCCTCCCTGAAAAAGGAAATTTAGAGCTTGAGAGGGCTTTGAGGGATCGACATCCATGTGCTCCTGATCAATATATTCTAGCCAATTTGCTCTCACAGGCATGCCATACATCTCGAAGTGGTCATACCCCTTCCTTCCAGTTTCCCTTCTTCTCTCCGAGATTACATGATGTGGATCATAATTCATTGCAGCTTTAGAAGGTTGTCCCAAGTCTCTCATCATCCCTTCAATTCCTGAGAGGGTTGTCTTATGTTATATCATAAAAGAACCTACCACCCATGGGAAAGCTATATCAGAGGACTTCTTGTTATGTGTAAAGTGTTAACACTCAACTTTCAGTTTCTTCCTTATGAATTCTAAATTGAACAACTTGGGTGTTAAAAAGGCACAGAGTACATATGGTGGGTGTGAAAAACCATACACTCTGATTATTGTCCTGTGTTTCATCAAAAACCAATCTCCTATCCCTTTTTCCCATAGCGGGCTATAGTGAATCCTTCATTTCTGGGAGTACCCTGGGCAATTCCTTCTGAAAAAAGATGTGATAAACCTTTTTCATCAAATCATTCATGTAAACCAAGTAGTCTGAATACATCTCCTTTGTAATTTTCAACTCTGGTATTTGTAGGTTTTCTTCAGCAGCCGTTAAGAACATTTTTAGAAGACAGGACTGGAACCTGAAGACTCTGGTTTTGGGGAATTCGACCAGCTGGGAGTGAATACTTTCGGCTAGGGCATCATCAAATATTAGGCATGTGGTTTGGATAAGTGGGTTTTGGTCGGCTGGCTCTATTGGACAAGTGCTCAAGACAAACATCAGATTGATTAATGACTCCATGATGTACTGGTCACTATCTAACCCGAAAAAATGAGCTACCATGGAAATCACACATTTAGACTCTTCTCTGAAAGAATTGACCTCGTCAGGGAAAGGTGAGCTACAAGAATATGCATTTGGTACCAATCAAATAAAGGTTTGCATTTGATACCCCTGAGCTCTATGACCGTACACGAGGGGAATAGCCGAGGCCTTTCTAACGACAGGGGCTTTCACATGGAAAAGGATTTTGGAGCCTGAGGCATCAAAGATTTCCCTCTGTCCTGGGGCATAATTGCTGGTGCACCATTCTACGAATTCAGGGAAACTAGGGGTTTGGGTGGTGGTAAAGAAGTGGAAAAAGGACTGATATACTTTGTGGATGTCTACTTGTATGGCCCTTATAACCTCCAGTCTCTCCTTGGTCGTATCTAGAGAGATATTGATAAATACGGTGTCATATATGTCACTATCCTTGTCCTCCAACAGGGAACTTATTATCGGAGCTTCGGTAATAGGGGGGTCTACTATCTCAGCCATTTAAATATATAGTTGTGAAAAGAAAAAGGGACAAAGACCTACCTGGTCCACTGACAACTGGACAACCTTCTGGTCTCCCGATCAGTCGGTCTGCTCTACAAGATTCACTTTCTTCACTCTCCAACGTGCACTGGACAGAGAGGATGTGGACATTCGTGGAGGAGAGCCATTTTAAAATATAGATTTCACCATATCACCTTGCAAGTATGATTGCGACGGATCCATGTAAACCGTCCATCTCTCTTGGCTACCTTCAGCCATAGATCTGCCCACTTTACCTTCCAACGTCATCATGGCCTTCAATTCAATATCACACATCCCCAACCTTAACCGTCAGATGATGCACCTTCACCAACCACGGCAATTTTGGGTGTGTTTAACATGCCAATGATTAGAATCACCGCCTCTATTCTGGTCCACTGATCTATCTCCGTTAGATCTACACTGTTTAAAGGAGCACGACGCTTACCTAAGTCGTGGTGATTTGAAATGAAGTCTTTTTCCCACGCATGTTAGATTAGCACCATAGCATTTTCACCGTAGATCTTTGCTCCTGCCGATCTCTACAACGGATCGCTTTAGGAACATTCCTACTGGCTAACACTTCTTCTGCGCCTATAAAATTTCCCATTCGCGTTGGCGCTAAGGGCTCAAGGCCGTAGATCTTTGGGTTATTTAATCTGAGCCGTCTACGCATGCCTCTGCGTGCTACTGGATCGTTAGCCTCCTATCGGACCTCTAGTTACCATAGACCTGTATATTTTTCCCCATATTTTCTCCTTTGGCTACATCTACTATGCTGTGTTCTGATTTTCCACTCCCGGGGGATATGACCCGAGAGTTTGGCTTCCTTTCGAAAATTTTTATGATCATGCAACTCCCTTTTATTCGCCAAAACCCTCCTCAAAACCCAACACAATTTGAGCACTAACAACTGGCTCCAGCCGGTGATGCTAACCTCTCTGCGAGGTAGCAGAGAACTCCGTAGAATAAGTGCCTAAACCATTGGGTGGCTCCCAACCCTGACAACTGCAACCTGCAACCTATAACCGTCCTTCATTCGAAAAATGCAACTGAAAACCCGAAACTGAAAAACATACTGAAATTTTCTGAAAATGCTGAACACACACACTGCTAAAGATTAAAAATGAAATTAACAAAAATGCTTGACCTTCAAGCTTATTTATATACAAATTATCCTACCCTATTTACTGAGTATAAAGGCCAAATCAGGTGATCTCACACTTCCAATGAAGCCAGTCAAGCAAATGGCTTCTTGACTGAATTTCACATTCAACCCTCCAGGCCGAAAAAGGAACTCAGCAAATGATAACTCCAATTGAAAATATTTTTCAATCCCTGCATTCTTGAACAATACAAACTCCATCTTCTATAATGATTCCAACAAACTAGAGAAAGGATCTTCAAGAAAATGAAAGACTCATATTTCTTTATGACCAATCATGAGGGAATCTTCAATTGGTTCTTTCTGATTGTTCACACTATCTATGTCACACCAAGGCCGCTCAAATTGTAATTCCATTTGCAATCTGTCAAATTGAATTTCAGAAAAAGTTTGAAAAGTATACTCATCTCCTTTGTCTTTTATATTGAGTACATGGATCAGATTTTCATGACAACATTCAGATGAAACCTCAATACTATCATGTAGATTTGTTTCCTTATATAACTCAGTGGATGAAAGACTTTGAATTGCAAGAGATATTGGATAATCAAACATGTGTACATCAGTATGACAAAATTGAAGTTCTTCTTGGGTTTCAAAAGAAATATCATTATGACTTTCAAATGTATTAAAGAAAACAACTTCCTCTAGGAAACAAGACTCAGAAAACGAGTGACATGGAGAAAAACGTATTTGACTACCCTGATCTTCTTCCGAATCATATGACAACTGACAAAACTGAAGAAAATTTTCATCCATCTCGGGAGGAGAGATATGAAGGCCATCACAAATTTCACCCGACATTTCAGAATTTAAAACTTGCTCTTCTTCATCAGACGCAGCAAAAATATCATTGATTTTTTCAATAAAATTAAGTGCAACAAACTCTTCTTGATATAAAAATCTTGAATGTAAAAGAGAGACCTGATTTTCTGTTTGGCACTTCTTTTCCCTATGGAAAATCTCTGCTCCTTGGGATTGACTTCTCACTTGCCCCTTCTTTTCATTGTCAATTTCAAAAAAACTTATGAAGTTCTCCAAGTAGTCCCTTTCGTATTCATCGTACTTAGGTGGGATGGAATATTCCTTACAACCATTACTAACATAAATTTTAGCAGGCTGATTGCAATTTACATCAAACAAATCAGAATTACCTTCTTCCGGCACATCACCGAGCGGATCATCTCTCTTCTCATCATGGGGAAGATTGGAATGCAAGGCAAGTTCTCCTTGTTCATGTTTCTCTTTGAATCTTATTTCCTCTTCAACTCCTTTATCATTATCTCGGTCCAAAATGTTTTTAGACATCCTGAGATTGTCTTCAACCTCCAATGCATCAATGAACATATGCTGCAAATTGGAAGACCTTCTCTCCAAAAGGAAAAGGGATAAATCTAGAGGAAAAGTAGAAGCATAATGTAACTTAGCAGCATTCTCTAGGGGATGAATTTCCTTTGGCATATTATAGTAGAAGCTTGAAAACGTCCTGTTAAAGCTGGATATGGTTTCATCTTCTTTCCTTATCATAGAGTAAAACTCTGAAAGAACTAGGTCCCATGACCTTCTCTTACCCTAGAATTCCAAAAAGATAGCAGCCAACTCTTCCCACGTATCAATAGATTTTGACTGCAATTGCGTAAACCATTTCTTCGCATCTCCTTGGAGGGATTGGGCAAAAACTCTCATACAAACATCATCATGCTCTTTTTTAAAAAGGTCCAGAAAATGATCAAAAACTTAGAGATGTCTTTCAGTAGTAAGGCTTTCGGATTCTCCCTAAAAAACAGGAAGATATTTATGGTATTTTGGGTGAAAATCATGAAGAATAGGGGGCAGCCTTAAAGGGCTATATCTCAGCTAAGATATGGAAGGGAAAGGAGTATGTAGAGGGAGAATATCATTAGCCTTATTCTCTTGGCATTTGCAAGGCTGGTTATGGATTTTGCAGGGCTCAAAAGAAGGGTCGAGATTAGCTCTTGGGATGAAAGGAGAATGTACAGTTTCACAATCTAGTGAAGGATATATAAAGGAGGCTCTCTCATGACCTAGAGCTCCTCGGTGAAACAATTTTTTTTTGATATGTCTACATAAGGGTAAAAGGAAACCAATACAGAAGAACAACATCTCTTTGAAGAAATTGACAGTTTGATACCTGTGTCTTGATTCTACCATGTTTAAGGCAGCTGGGCTCGTCCTCCAGTGGAGTCTGCAAATTCTGATTAAAGGCTGAGGGGACCAGCCTGTGAATCAATGAAACACTATATTTCTTCAACGTGGAGTCACCATGATAATTTTCCAACATCTCAATTCTGATATAAGATCACCGATATTCCCAGTGGAGTCACCTTCATACTGGAATTTTGCTTGAGTGGAGTCGTCAGGTGAATGACACAACCTTCTCGATATCTGACTATTGTTCACCATCAGCATTCATATCTGAAACCTTTGCGTTCTCCCATAGATGATAAGACAATCGTCCCCGACAACGACACCAATTTGTTAACACCGAAATTAACCCCCAAGGTTGTGAGAGAAGGAAATTTGGGGTAACCACTAACCAATCTTTAGCTTGTGATACTAACCCAACATAAACAAAGAGGGTTCTCTCTATAAGCTCATGAAAAACTGAAATAATCAAAGGTGTCAACAATGAAAACATACACCAGTATTCATCATTCAAGATATTCAATCACAACATACACAGAAGATCTGATTTCTGCTGGAAACAAAATGATTTAAACATGGTTTTGGTTGAAACATATGAATCTATATTGGGAAATGGAGTCATGTTAAACAAAATCTGAACATTTATTTACAAATGCTTTCCAAATGCATATAAACAGAGGCAAGATAGCAAATAGCTTGTAGTCAAAGTGATTTTAATTGGTGAATAGAAGAGAAAGAAACAATCCATCAATTCAAGGCATACAATAATGAATCATGTACCACCTTTAGTAGAAATTATTTGTGCAATACTTGGAATGAGATAAACAGAGCATAATTTATATGAATTATGCTTAACTATAACACTGCACCAAGTATGAAAAGAAATTACAGACTGGAAATAACAATGAAAGATACACAATACACAAGAGAAGAAGAAAGAATAGACTACAGGACCAATTACACAGGAATCTATGAAAAAACACCGGTTCGGCTCTGCAAAAATTTATTCAAAATAGCTCATAAGCCTCTTACAGAACAATAAAGAGTTTCCAAACGTTTTCAACCCTTATGTCTTCAATTACAATGAATTTATAGATGCCCTTCGAGCTCTAGGCAAGGCTCTTTCCAGAAAAGAAAACAATTGCAATTTACTGGACACCTAATCGACAGCTAATCAAGGCGTCTTCACCGTTACAACTTCAAAACAAACACAAGTGGTATATGCCTAACCGCTTTTTACATCTACTGGCCTATTTTACTAAATGACCAACTACTTGAACAAAAATAAAAATAGAAAATTAACAACTCCAGCTTGTTGCTTCCATCTCTCGCTTAATGCTTCTGGTGGCAGAGTGCTTTGCGGATACCCTTTGAGCTCTTCATGCTATGGATTTTAACTTTGTTTTACCTTACTTTTTGATTAGTTTCCACTGGTCAGTTGAAGGTAATTCCACGGTGGTGAGCAGCTTAAGTAGGACTCTTAACTTAGTATGTTCCTTGTAAGAGTATCTGGTATGCAATGTTTTGGCTCCCCCGAAAGTCGAGGCTAACTCAAAATATCTTGTCAATTTCTTAGCTGTCAACTGGCCAGTCAGGGGCTGATCCATCCCTTCGAGGTCATCCTGGTTCATCCTGCAATCCCACAACTTGCTCTTATACTCTTCTTGTGATAACATATTACCCTTCTCTCCCTAGAACACACACAGGCCCTTCTTGAATAAAGGATCGAATGCTTCTTTGAACATCTTTAGCTGATCTAACAAAATGTCAATCCCTGATCTGGTGACCTTCACCAGTTCATGTTTATTAATTAATATTTTGGCCCATATGATGGTGGTCACCCTGTCCTTGATGCTTGCATCATCATCCTGCTCTTCTGATAAATCATTCAAGAATTCTATTGTGTTTTTAGCATATTCTGAAGGCTTTTTATTAAGCCTTTCATTTGCCACTGTTATAGCTTGTATGGCTAAATTCACTACAGTCTACTTATCATTTTTAAAGTTAAGGTAAAGACTTAGGTCTTTAACTTGTTTTATAACATCATCTCAGATGATTTTCCTAGTCTCTTGTAGAACTTCCTGCTCGATCACTTGCTCTTTTAAATTGTCAAGATCCACCTGCATTTCCTACTACTTGGTTTCCAAAGCCTCCTTTTTTTTCTCTGCATCATCCTTTAGAGATTTCAAGTTTGAAACCTGCTTCTTTAATCAGAGTAACTTAGCATCTTCAAGGATGGTATTAGCTATTTTCCCTACCAAGGAGAAATCTCCAGCTACAATCGGATCTGTGAAATCCTATTCCATTTCCTTTTCCCTTTCCTTTACTTTCTTCTCCAACTCTTCAAACTGGGTCTTCCATGATTCTTCACGGGCTGATACAAGGGTCATATCAGACTGAATCTTCTTTTCTTTTTCTATAAGTTCCATCAATTGGGATTTACAGTCCAATATTTCTCCCTTTAGATTCTCTTTTTCTTCTTCCAGCTCGGCTATCTCAGGGGTACTTGCAAATTGAGCAGGCGAGATCTTTAAATTCTTCTTTAAAGTTAGGATCTCTTGTTTTTTTTGATTCAATAGTTCCTCGATGTTCTTCCTATTATCTTCTTCGGTCTCATTGATCAGCAGTTGTGGTTGATGCTTCTTTGTTTGTGCCTTTAGAGACTTATTTTTTGATTTTTCTAGCTTCAGCTGGTGCTCAACCTTGGACTTATTTGTCTGCACTTTTGATAGTTCTATGGAAAGCCTCAGCAGCCTATTATAAATGACATCACCTGTTTCCTTGTGTAGGTTGATTATATCAGGGATGTGTATGTCTTCTAGGTTGACTTTCATCTCAGTAGCCTTGTTTCTGGTGGCCAGAGCAAGGCTCAAGGTGTTCTGAGCTAAATTCCTACTCTCAACTAGGGCCACTTCTTTCTTGAATATTTTCCTTACCTCGGAGTAAAGTTTCGCTTCTTTTGCCAGGTTATCAGGATTTTCTTCATATTCCTCCAATATCTTGGTCCTACTTGTGCTAGATGTTGTAGGTCCTTTGGGTGGTTTTCCAAATACATGTTCTTTCACTTCATAAAGGGGCATTTGAAACTTGATATGCTTCTTCTTAGGCTTTTCTTGTTGGATCTTTACTACATTCTTCTCATCATCCTCTACCTTTTGCCTCTTTGAGGCTCTTTCAGGGTCACTGTCTACATCCATAGGGTTGCAAACCATTGAATTGTTGGGTTCCCCTGGAATGGTGACAAGGGGTAAATTTGCTGACCCTGTTGGGGCTTTATTGGGTGAGCTAGGTGTTGAGCATGTGCCTTCTTGAAAAAGGAAATTTAGAGCTTGAGAGGCCTCTGAGGGATCGATGTCCATGTGCTCGTAATCAATATATTCTAGCCAATTTTGTCTCAAAGGCATGCCAGACATCTCGAATTGGTCATACCCCTTCTTGCCAGCTTCCCTTCTTCTCTCCGAGATCATATGATGTGGATCATAATTCATTGCAACTTTAGAAGGGAGGAGTCCCAGGTCTCTCATCAACCCTTCAATTCCTAAGAGGGTTGTCTTATGTTTGATCATAAAAGAACTTACCACCCACAGGAAACCTATATCAAAGGACTTCTTGTTATCGATAAAGTGTTCACATTCAGCTTTCAGTTTCTGCCTTATGAATTCTTGATTGAACAACCTGGGTGTTAAAAAGGAAGGGAGTACATATGGTGGGTGTGAAAAACCATACACTCTGATTACTATCCCATGTTTCATCAAAAACCAATCTCCTATCCCTTTCCCCATAGCGGGCTGTAGTGAATCCTTCATTTCTGGGAGTACTCTGGTCAATTCATTCTGGAAAAAGATGTGATAAACCTTTGCCATCAAAACGTTCATGAAAACCAAGTAGTTTGAGTACATCTCCTTTGTAATTTTTAGCTCTGGTATTTGTAGGTTTTCTTCGATGGATGTTAAGAACATTTTTAGTGGATAGGACTGGAACCTGAAGACTCTGGCTTTGGGGAATTCGACCAGCTGGGAGTGAATACTTTCGTTGAGGGTATCATCAAATCTTAGGCATGCGGTCTAGATAAGTGGGTTTTGGTTGGCTGGCTCTATTCGACAAGTGCTCAAGACAAACATAAGACTCATTAATGACTCCGTGACATACTGGTCACTATCTAACCCCAAAAACTGGGCTATCATGGAAATCACACATTTAGACTCTTCTTTGAAAGAATTGGCCTCGTCAAGGAAAGGTGATCTAGGAGAAGACGCATTTGATAACAAAGAGGCTTGGATAAAGCTTTGCTTGAGTTCATTTGGGGCCTGGCGGAAATACTGAATCAGGTTTTCCATTTGATACCCCTGAGCTCTATAACCGAACTCGAGGGGAATAGCTAGGGCCTTTCTAACAATTGGGGCTTTCACATGGCAAAATATTTGGAGCCCGAGGCATCGAAGATTTCCCTCTGTCTTGGGGCATAATGGTTGCGCACCATTGTATGAATTCAGGGAAACTGGGGGTTTGGGTGGTGGTAAAGCAGTGGAAAAGGACTGATATACTTTCTAGACGTCTACTTGTCTGGCCCTTATAACCTCCAGTCTCTCCTTGGCCGTATCCAGAGAGATGTTGATAAATATAGTGTCGTATATGTCACTATGTTTGTCCTCCAACAAGAAACTGATTATCAGAGCTTCGGTAACAGGGGGGTCTACTATCTCATCCATTTAAATATCTAGTTGTGAAAAGAAAAAGGGAGAAAGACCTACCTGGTCCAATGACAACTAGACAACCTTCTGGTCTCTTGGTCGACCAGTCTACTCTGCAAGATTCGCCTTCTTGACTCTCCAACGTGCACTGGATAGACAAGATGTGGACATTCGTGGAGGTGAGCCATTTTATAATATAGATTTCGTCATATCACCCTTGAAAGTATGATTGTGATGGATCCATGTCAACCGTCCATATCTCTTGGATACCTCCAGCCGTAAATATTCCCACTTTACCTTCCAATGTCATCGTGGCCTTCGGTTTAATATCACAAAGCCCGAACCTTAACCGTCGGATGATGTGCCTTCACCAACCGCGGCGATTTTGGGCGTGTTTAACATGCCGATGATTAGAATCACCGCTGCTATTCTAGATTGCTGATCTATCTTCATTAGATCTACACCATTTAAAGGAGCTCGACACTTACCTAAGTCGCGGTGATTTGGAACGCAGTCTTTTTCCTGTGCATGTTAGATTAGCGCCATAGAGTTTTCACATAGATATTTTATCCCGCCAATCTCTACCATTGATCGCTTTAGGAATATGCCTACTCCCTAACACTTCACCCACGCCTATAACATTTCCAATTTGTCTTAGTGCTAAGGGTTCATGGTTGTAGATATTTGGGTTATTTAATCTGAACCATCTATGCATGCCTCTACATGCTACTGGATCGTTAGCCTGCTATGGGACCTCTAGTTGCCACGGACCTTTAGATTTTTCCTGATATTTTCTCCTTTACCTACATCTACTGTCCTTTGTTCTGATTTTCCACTCCTGGGGGATATGACCCGAGAGTTTGGCTTCGTTTGGAAAAATTTTATGATCATGCAACTCCCTTTTCTTCGCCAAAGCCCTCCTCAAAACCCAACACAATTTGAGTGCTAACAACTTCCAATACTTCTAACATCCCCAAAGTCCCATCCATAGACCTTTGACAGGTTTTCCATCTTGTCTTGAGTAGATGTATTCTGTAAGTGAATCATGTCGGGGCAAAACAGAGTAATTGTTTCTTGGGCAACAGGAAGTAGATGTCGGAGTCTAGGTTGGATTTATTCAAGTTTAGAGAGGCCGCATCGAGCTTGAGAAATCCATTGTGCGTCCTTTTTTTATAGTTTGTCCATCTTTTGATTTTCCATAATGATTTGGTTGTCGATGCTGTCAATAAGCGCTTCCTCCGTGGTCAGACGCTGACGATGCAGTGTGCTCAAAAGTGTTCGTGTCTTTTGGAGTTCTTTGTATACCACACCGTAATGTATATATAAATTATTCAAAACTTCAGCAAATTTTATTGCTTTATTGTCATATTGCTTGAGTAGACTGAGGGTTTCTGTAAAGGCTGTAATTTTGCTTTCCATTAGGGATGATAATTTGATAGATTTGTCCTGTTGTTTCTTTAGAAGCTCAGATTTTAGAGTCGACACGACAAATTTGAATAACTGATATACTCTGTCGAGAGGTGATGTCGTTTCGAGACTTAATGGAAGTGGAATGACTTGCTGAGCTAAATCTTCACACTTAGCAAGAAAGACATCCCTTTCTTCCTGTAGCTGGTGTAAGTGGTCTTCTGTCTCCTGTCGGCGATGTCTTTGTTCTATGAAGACTACATCTTCAATTAAATCAAGCTCTTCTTGTGATGCCAACTAGGGTTGATAAGTGGCAGTAGCTCCAAACTAATTCAAGTAAACTGATAGGGTGTTTCCTGATTGAATTTGATGCATTGATTGCTGTTGTTGTTGCTGTTGAAGCTCTCTTTCTTTGTGCTTCTTATCTTTGTGTTTCGTCCGGCTGCTTTTCTCTTTTTCCTTTTCTTTATCCATCGGCAGGGAGACTCGATTGACTTGTCGAGATAGATGGAGGTTCGATTGATGTTGTAAGTGGACTCAATGAAGTGGTACTATCGAACAGACCCGGACCGACTAGATTGACTTGATTTCTTGAACTGTAAACTCGACTTGGGAATTAATGACTTGTGGGGAGTTTTCACTATGATCTCTTGCAGGTTGAGGTGGACTCAATTGTTGTTGCAGTGGTGTGACTGGAAGAGGGGTATAAACAAATGTTTCTTGTGAATAGATTAGACCTAATGGATAGGGGTTCCTGATACCATGGGTCTTTTTGTGACCGACAACTTCTGGTACTGTAGATGGCACTAGTTCAAAATGAGAGATAAGTGACTAGGTGACTAAAAAAGTTAGTCACCACTATTTTTTCAAGGGATAAACGACTAAAATTAAGTAATTTTAAATAAGCCAACTAAAAATGACTAAGATAAACGACTAATTTAGTCAGGGGATAGAATATATGACCAGATAACAAGTGACTAAAATAAAAATGACTAATTAAAAACAATTAATGTGAATTAGTCATTTATGTTATTCATTTTTAGTTGTGTCACACTGACAATGGAAAATTACAATTTTGATAATGAATTTGTACAATATTTTACTAAATTTTAACAATGCATATGGACTTATAGATCTTACTATGGGGTTCATGGTCCATGTGTGTGGTCCCAAACCACCATATTGGCCCTCCTTAGGGGATATTTGGCCTGGAAGTGGGATGTAGTGCTCATTTTGAAGTTTAGAACAATAGATATGGTTTCTAACAGCACAAGAAAATGATCTAAAATTCTAGTATGGTGCTGAACCAAGGTCTTGTAATTGACATTGTCCAAGAATTATAGCAATTGACTTGGCAATTTCATATTTATGACGGGGATTTACCCAAACTAGTGTGGACTTAATGAATTCACTAGGGCATACTGATTTGAATTAATGCTAGTCTTAGAAACCCCCAATTGACCTTATCATAGGCCGGAAATAAATCCATTTGGAGAACCAGGGCTTTCTTATTTCGAGTTTTGATGCTGTGGAAATTTTCTTGAGCCAAACCTATGGCATCCAAAATTTGGCGATTCTCTAGGAAGCCAAACTGTTCTGCAAAGATAGGATTTGAAAGCACCGGCTTAATTCTATTGACAATGATCTTTGCAACAACTTTATAGACCAGGGTGCATAAGGATATCAGACCAAAATCTTCATAAGTTTCAGGACGAGAAGTTTTGGGGATCAAGGCAATAAAAGTAGAATTAAGTGCCACTGGGATGTTGGCCATTGTTCTCGTATCTTCCACCATCGCTAAAAGATCAGGACCCATTAAATAAAAAAAACTGATAAAAGCTTTGCAATGCAACCATCAAGACTAGGGCTTTTTTCTCTAGCCAATTTCTGAATAACCTTCTGGATTTATGGGAGAGTAACCGATCGAAATATACAGTCATCACCTTCCTGATCCGAGAAGAAATGTGGAAATTCATGAATCACCTTAATTTGATCAAGAACCACACAGCTTCACGGATCTTGATAGTACTCTTGGAAATGAGTTGCAACTTCTTCTATAAGATCCGCTTGGCTACTAACAAGCTTGCCACCAAAAGTTTTCAATGACTAAATAGAGTTCTGGTTTCTTCGATTATCAGCAAAGTTATGGAATAAAATGTTGTTTTTATCTCCCAAAGCAATCCATAGTGCACAAATTTTTAGTCACCAAATTTGTTTCTCTTGAGCTAGCAAAAACAATTTTCTTTGTTCAAGCTTCTGAAAAGATGGTTGTAAAGACACCTGATCAGACCCCCAAAGGCCCTTATCCAGGGCTAAGGATAGTTCATGTTTAATCTGGCGAAGTTCCTTCGATTGAGCCAACTTATGACTCCTTTTCCCATTTAATGACAAGCGATTTCAAATCACTCATCTTTTTGATAAAGTAATAACTGGGAGAATCAACCGAAACATTTTTGAAATCCAACCAAAAATTCTTAACCAGTTCAAAGAAACCAAAAAATGTATTATGAGAAACATGGTGAAGTTTGATATCTCATTTAGGATTCGTGCCAACCTGCGAGGCATTCTTGTATGAATGAGACAAATATACTAAAAATATACTCCCCTTTATGGGGAAGGTACTAAAATTATTTATGTTATTTCATAGACAAATATACACAGACTAAAAATATTTATATTATTTCATAGTCGATTGAGTAAAAAACATACAAAAGAAAATGCATAAAATCAAAATCATTAAAGTCATTTTCGTCATTATTTGAGTAGAGTAATTTTTGTCATTATTTAAGTCCAACGAGGGTTTTATGAAACGGTACTAAATTAAGGGAAATAAACAGTTGTGTAGGGGATTCAACCTGCCTGGCAGAGGAACTTGGAGTAAAACATTAAATATGTCTACTTGAACTGGAGCAAATGGATAATGATGACATAAGTCCACAGTGATGGCAGTATTCGTGGGAACCACTATCCCATGTCAAAACCCTTCGCTTATACTTAAGTCATCCCTCAATATCTCCTCAAGCCCAATGCCTGCAACTGAGTACGTCCCTATGCCCTCCAAATGGCCACTTCAATGGGTTATCTCTTCTCATAAAATGGACAGATCCCAACAAGTCCAGTGGGGGTTCTATGTAGGTGTTTGTGAGAGTATCTATACTGTCTGTTGTGTTGGACCATTCAATCCCTGTCCAAGCCAAGGTAATGCTTGATCATGTTGAAGTTAAATTAATGCTCATGCTTCATGTTGATCACCCTCTTGTGATCAACTTTTCCTCACTTTTTGGGACCAATGATGCAGTTTCAGGGGACCAACAAAAGGAAAAGCAACTACCATTCTCGCTGGATAACGGTCAGTTAATTTTCTAGTATAAAATTCATGAAAATAATTTTTTGTTGTTGTTTTTTGTAGTTTTTGAAACATATTATCATGTGGAAACTTGAAAGTTTGCTTACACAGTTCTGACTGCTAAAATTGTTTTCCTTTTCTAGTATTTTAAAAATTTAAAATGATCCTTGGATGCTCAGGACTGGTGAATTTGAATATATATAAATGTGTGTGTGTTGTAAGGAGAGGTAGGGAGGGGTGAAGTAATGGAGAAAGAGGAGTTAGTGGATTTCTATTATAATCCGTTAGAAGCTTTGTGCGGGTATTACATCTTTCTCTCACAAGAAGAAGCAGATGGGAATCCTTTTCACCCTAGTGGGATTGGAACCTTGGGTTGGGGGGGGAAGGATTAACCTAGTGCGTGGGCAGAAAGAGGTTTATTCGAAAAATTTAACCTTAAGTTTGGAGGACCTTCTTTGGTCCGATCTTGGACGAAATTATTTTCAATCCTGGAGAATCTTTATGTCACGAAATCTATCTAGGAATCCAAAATCTTTGGGAACGATTATCAGGTCAAGCTGCAATCATGGAGAATTTAGGGGTGTCCAGAGGTGGAGTTCTCGAGCCATCATCAGGGGTAGAGGAATTCCTAAATTGTATGATCCAAAGTCAGGTCACAAGTTTCCTTAAGCATCCATGCCTCTTTTTGAGTATGAATCTCTTAGACATGGGATAAATAGTAGTGATAGGATTGGCAAAAAGAAGGAAGATGAGTTGAGAGGGGGAATCATGTTAAACACCAAGGAAGGAGGAAGCTTTATCAGCAAAGGCTAGAGTTTGCTTATGATGGTTAATAGCTTGAGGGAAGTAAACAAAGATTCATGTGGTAAGTTTTGCGTTGAAACACTCTCAGATTATTTTTAGAGTGTCATTGGCTTTTAGAAACTATCTTCATAAGAGTTGGTAGGAGGAATAAGGGCTTAAGAAGGGAAGGGGTAGAATTTGGGAAAAGATAGTAAGGTAGAAGGAGGAATCAAGAGGAGGAGGAAGAAGAACTGCATTAAGCTATTGAAAGAAAGAATGAAGTTGGTAGTTGGGGAGGGCATGGTTATAGACCAGGCCATGCTCTATTAGTTGACAACCCTAATTGAAAATTCCATGGCAAAACAATATTTGCTAAAACTATGTCCAAGTGAGTAAACAAGATTCAGAAGCACCAATTGGGATACTCTCCAATGTTCCACAATCTAGCCTAATGTTGGATCACTGTTATATTTAAGAATGGTAGGGACAAGGAATTTATAAGCATGGAAAATGGTATTGTGATAGTGTCACTTTTCATAACTTGACTAGGAAAAATAATAATGCAAAGGCAAAAATCTGCATTCCTTTTTGATTAGGCGCCCTCTCAATTGTGTCAACGCATTTTCACAACGAGATTGGTCCATGAAAAGTATCTCAATTGGGCAAGGGACGATCATTACATTCTCCTAATTCCTAGAGCTAACCAAACATCATTGGACTAATATTAGTTTCCTTTGTTAGTTGAAGCTCCTTGTACGAGGAGATCGCAATCCAAATAATTTTTTCAATACATGAGGATGATCTTTGGACTCATTACAATTTACAATATTTGAATACATGAGGAATATCTGTGTCATGTATTCATTTTTTTATAAAGAAACTTTCTTGACTTACTCATACTTTCATTAAAATAAGTGTTTAGACTCTAAACAAAGATAGGGTGCATTTTCCTCTTCTTCATCATTGACACAAATCACCAAATTATAGTTGTTTTCTAAACAAAGTGCTTCTTGATCTTTTTCTCATTGTTATGAGAAATAAAGTTTCTTTATAAATTTCCAACTATGTTTTCGACAAAATGAACAGATATGAGACTTTGGGATAAATACACAATAAATACAAGACTTTTCAAATAAATACTGTGAATGACAAAGGAAAAAGTACCTTAAAAAATGCTAGTTTCCACACTTCTATTGCCTGCATCAACCATCACAAATAAAATTCTCGACTCAGATATCATGTTGTTGCTACCTTAAGATCTAATGTTGTTGCTATGCTCTTTGCATTCCTTTAGGCTAGTTTATAGTGGGTTTTCATCATCTCATGGTGGAGACGGATCACCGGATTGATTGATCAAACAGGATCTGCTAGGTATGTCACCTTTGAGAGGCCGAGACCAAGGAATACTTCATCTTTAAAGGCCTTATCTACTACAAGATTCGCAGGTGGTTCCATTGTCTTTTTAGGGACCTTCTTCTCAGAAAGCTTTAGACTTTCACTAGTTTCTTCAGATATCCTGATTAGATATGTCTTGCCTTATAGTTGCCAGAGGCCCATTGGCTTTGCTCCTTCATCCTTCGGTGACATTTGCAATTGGGACCACCCTCCACTCAATGGATTACTTCTTTTTGATCCTCTTTTCCTTTAGGGGAACTAAGAGACATTGAGATAGACAAAGGGAGATACTTCTGTTGATCGTAGATCACCTAGGACACAGAGGACCACCTCCACTTCCACTTGACACCAATGATGTGACTAGTCTTGACCCCATCCCTGCAGTCATACGTATTCATCTAGGTAACAACAGTAGGCTCCCCACTCCATGTAGTGGTGCACTACCCATTATAGCTCCTCTTCTAATTCTTCCTCTAGACATAGTACTATTTTGAGATTCCTCCATTCGGCTTTGAATGTTAGGAGAGATGCTTCCATTGCACCATGACATATTCACCATTTTTGTATCATAGTTTTTAGTTCCACTCTCCTTGTACATTTTTCTTTTGGATCGGCTCTCTTTGTACATTTCTCTTCTGGATTGGCTCTCCGTATTTGGAGTTAGCTCTTTTTGGTTTTTAGGTTAGAGCCTTACTTCTTGCTTTTTATAGGAGCCGCCTTAGTGCTCCCACTTTGTATTAACATCTGCAACCACACAGTCATTTTGACCTACTTTTGTGGTCATTTGTTGGACATTAATAAATTTATCTTATCTTATCTTATCTTTGCTTCTCTTCCATCTTTTTGGTTTCTCATATACTCTGTAATTCATATTCCACTGTAATTGACATTCACTCTGCTATTAACCCTGGGCATCAACAATTTATCCGATACTGCTGCTAGCTTTGATGAAGCTATGGCTTGTGTCCATTGTGGATCACTCTTGGATGGAAATAACCATGTTGTCCATAAAAATTGATTTGACCAGACAATGGGAAACAATGTCTTTTTTTCAATGGTAGGTGTAAATATTGTTATGTTTTTCCCACATTAGTGTGATCTAACAGCAAGCAGAGAGGTGATAAAGCTTGCATTAATGTAGATACTCGGGTCCAAAACCCTTTGTGGTTGTGGCTGTAAATATATCCTTGTTAATATAAGAAGTATTTTAAAAAAATATTGTTATGTTTTATTGTTGAAAAATTTACCTAGAAATTGACATACCACATGGTCTGGCTGAGGAATTGAAATGAAGATGAAAAATAGTTTATTTTCAGGAAGGCTTTTCCCTCAGCTTTTTTTTTTGTATGGGATAGTAAGTTGCAAGTAACACCTAACCTGCCCATGTACTGGTACCAAGAGTTCACTGAAATGTAGAAATGCCCTGAGTTGTACCATATGGTGTTTTGTGATTTGGAAATACCATATGGTATAGCTCAAGGTGTTTTGCTGATTTTTTGAAGTTCTTTGGGCCCACCCAAATGCCTATGAGGGGCATGGGACCCATAGGAAGTATAAAAGCCGCTATTCTATAGAAAATGAAGACAAATTATCCTCTAATTTGTTTCTAAACTTGCCTACAAATTAACCTATCATTTGTTTTCTTGCAAGATAATGTGTTATTTAACACACACACACACGCGCACACCATGTTTCCCCTAAAATACCCATTTGGGGGGGGATACCCTAAAATGTTTTATTTGGCAAGTAGATGAAAGTTTGCTTTAGCACATAAGATTGGGGCATATAAACTTTGACAATCTGTGTTGGATGCATTCTTTCAGACCCATGGTTCAACTTATACAACCAACAAATACCCCACGGGCGCTGTCATTTTCAATACTCTACAAGCAGAGTAAGTCTCACCCAAGATGCACGTGGGAAATCATACATAGACTTGAACTAGGGTTGCATAGGAAGGAATGGGTTCTTTCTCCTCAACATGCTAACAATTCTTTACTCAACTATGCATATAGATCATTATATTGTTAACATTCATCTTCTAAAATACTAAGCAATCAACATACGCTCATGCATAAAGACAACGCGGAATGATATGTATTAGACACTAGCTTCATTATATTATTGGAAAAACATACTACAATCCATTATTTTAGACTCATCTCAACAACTTAGTAATCCTTTATCATTACCATAGAGTATGGCAAAAACACCATAGAATAGATAGCACAAAATTACATATCAAAACCCACATGAAAACCTCCATTGAATCAAAGGTCCAGAGCTTCAAAATCATTAGAAACCTACCCTTACAAAATAGGCCTTCATATAGGCTAAGGTTCCTAAAATTGCGAAGTGGTTAGTGGCACGAAGTCTCTAAATGAACTTGGAACACAGTGTAACTGTCTTTTGTTGGTGCACAACTACTTCTAGTTGTTTGGATTGGCTTGCAATCATTGATACAAAAATTGGGCACCAACAGGCCCCCAACAGGCCCCCAACACTAATATGTGTCTTGCCCTGAGCCACACGACGCATGGTTTCAGCGCGACCATCAAAGGAAAGCATATGTGGAAATTATTGACAAAATTCTGGAAACTGCTGCTGATAGGCTCAAACTTTGTTGCAATGTGATTAAGATGACTAGATAAAGACTCCAGATATTCCTTGTTTCTCTTTCTTACCTATGGTTTCACCTTCTTTGCAAGTGGAAGAAACTTCATTTCCTTGGTGTGGAGCTCCAATAGGATATTAAAGGTATGTTCCTCTGCTTTCACCTCAACACTGATGTTGTTGACTAACTATTGCTTTTCTTTGTTCTTTGAGATTTGCTTGGTCAGGTTGGTAAGTTCTTCCATTGCTTCCTTTCTTGAAGAGATCGATGACTGTATCAAACTCAATTTCTTCTCATTGACCTGAACTTCACATTCGCGAATCTATTTTTCCACCTATTGGAGCTCAGGGATATCCTATAGATGGTTCCAGATATTAAAACTGTAATAAAAAACCACTCCCAAGGTTGTCACACTACGCTTCATATTTTCCAGAGCCTGCATGACTTCTTTGACTTGTCTAGCTAGATCCAATTACTTGAGGGAGGGTTGTGGTTCCACCTATGCTCGAAGTTCTATCGCTTCCTAATGGAGTGCAATGATTGTGTCTATGATGTGGGGATCTTTTGTATGGGCTACAACTGAATTTTATTTGAAGAACTAGGAACTTGGAGCGCAATGTATGCCTTGTCTACTTCTGCTTCCAGTTGGTCTCATGCATGTACCACTTCCTTATGAGTCTATTTCATCCCAGCATAGTAGTGGCCTAGTTGCGCATGACACTCATCCAGATTGGCATAGATCGCTATCATGTAATGTGGCAAGTCTAGTGTTGGGACCATAAGCAGGTTTAGTTCGTTATATGGTAGAGGCAGGGTGTCAGCGGTAAAATGGGGTTGAACCACAGTGATGGCTAATGCGTTCAACTTCAACTTCCTGTGAAATGCCTCCTCAACCTGCTTTTGCAGTTCCTATGCATGGCCGAGGTTGAATGCTTCTAAAGTCCATGTTACTAATTTTCTTGGCGTGATATGCAGGACCATTTGCAGCGCTTGGATCTAGTCCTTGTTATCCTTCTAGAGGACCCGTGTAACCATATTGGCTTTATGAAGACTATTCTTTCAATTCTTCGTTGTGTCGGTTTCAATTTCTCGTGCATTCTCGCAGATGGGATAAGGATTATTTTCTTTAATTTCTAGTTTTATAATATTGATACACTTATTTATTATCTAAAAAATGCACTAGAGTTATTCACTCCATTCTTTCCAGCTTGAGAATTTTTGGAAAATATGCCTAAATAATAAGAACAATTGTTTGGGTATTGAATGCTTTGTAGACTGATTACGATAATCACTGTCTAAATTCTCACTCTTAATGGTATGTGCAACATGTTGTCCAATATTTAAAACAATCTTCCAAGGCTTTAGAAGAACAAGTTGCTAGGGAATCAAGGTTTTATGGTGCATTAATGAGGTCATTAAATAATCTTATGCTCTATATTTAATCCTGAAATGATTCTTGTCTGTCAGAGACATGAAATCACCACCTATTACATTCACTCCTATATGGATTTCTATCCGGTATTTCTTTATTCTTAATATTTTATTGCCATTAAAATTATTTACATTTGGTCTTTCTGTTTTTTGGATCTGGTAGGCTGCAATGTAATTGGAAAGTAAAACGACAAAGGATTATTTTTGTTGGGCTAGAGGGGAACATTGGCTTCAGAGGGGAACGTTGGCTTCACAATTGACTTGTATGATCACTCTTCAACTGATTTCATGTCAGGACTCCAAATGCCTTCATTTTCCACTGTTCATATTGATCAAGACCAATATGGCATGCTAGCTATGCACCTCCCAGGGTGATCAACCCATGCACTTCATGTTGGGTTTCATTGTGGTCAATCAGGTCATAGGTTGTGGGAGAATGTTAAGGAAACATTTTCTACCATTCTATCGAATAAGGACTTGGAACAAGAAGCAGTGGTTGTAAAGCAGGATATGGACAAAGGATTGGCCAAGGGCATTGGTGAAGGTGTTAATGAAGGAGCCAAGGGGGCTCATTCAGTTCTTAGAGAGATACAGTGTGCAATATGTGATGAGCAGGTTTTTGTCTCTCAACGAAAAATACTAAGTTTTTGCACATTCTATGTTGTATATGAGCCTTATCATCTCTATCACTGGGCATCTGTATTTTTCTTAGGAAGCATGCATTTAAATATTTAAGTGTCATATTACTTTTTCCTAATATTGTAGGTATTTGAATTGGTAATTTTAGAAGCATTGCATCCATCGCCTGGTTCTAATGTCATTGGCATCCATGAGAATTTCCTCCAGTTGAGGATAGGTCCAGATGTGGCTCTCATTGTTTTCCCTTTTCCTTGATCTTATGGCCAAGCAGATCCAAAAGATAACAATCATTCTATTGAGGAAGATGTTGAGATCATGGACATATATTTAAAGAAACACGTGGATGGCATAGCTTGTGAGGAACCAAATCGAAATATGAGAAAGAAAGATGCTTCATATGCTTCTAAGCTTCCTTTTTCAAATAAACCACTTCCCAATCCACTCAGTTTAGAGG
The DNA here is from genome assembly GCA_027924585.1 of Larix kaempferi. Taxonomy (NCBI): domain Eukaryota; kingdom Viridiplantae; phylum Streptophyta; class Pinopsida; order Pinales; family Pinaceae; genus Larix; species Larix kaempferi. The sequence continues at coordinate 1,022,344 of BSBM01000450.1, read as the reverse complement.
TGTACTTAGATTAGGTTTTTCATCAAAACGTATTTTCACAAATAGACAGCCAAGGGTCTAGTCATATTAGATTTCATGGTTCACTTAAAGGTGATGGAAGCATTAAAATAAAGGAAACTACGATGGTGGCTGGACCAACTGAAGGCTGAGAAGATGATACACAGGCCCTCTTGAGGTACTTCTATATGACACCGAGCCATAGGATCTACTGCAACAAAGTTGTATCTGAGTTGGAAAATTTGGTTAGTGGAATTTTCTCGGGTGAATAATTTCTATAAACGAATTATGCAAGACTAGAAAAAGACATAATTTTACTGTGGAGAGAATATGGAATGTCTAATATTGTTGGAGGTGATCATTAAAATATATGGGATAAGTGTTATTTTTTAAGCATTAATTCAATATGCTATAGGATCTTCACTAAGAGAATAACATGTATAGTATATCAATGCATAACAATCATATCAAGCATGTCAAGCATCACAAGAATCAAAAGCATGAGACAATGAACACACAGATTTTTCCGTGGGGAAAACACTAAGGTGAAAAACCCCACAACTTCCTCAGAGATAGATAGAGCAATGGCTCAACCAAAGTACAACCAAATACAATAGACAGTCTCCTACTATGCAGCTTGATCCTCCTCCTTCAATGTGCGCCACTTTTCGAGTGAGAGAAGAGTGAGTTCTGAGATGATCAAAATAGAGAATCCCGACTCTCTATTTATACTTGTCATGATCTGCCTCATTACTTATGGGGCTGACTTGTCTAACTCAGCCTAATAACCCCAGTTACATATATATCGGGCCGACACCCACATCAGGTAGTCTAATAACCCATCAGCAAGTTAATCTACTTGCGACACCTATCAATACAAATGACGACACTTCCTTATAGAGGAATAACACATCTCTTATAAGGGTACAATAAATATATATATGAAATACATTTCGAAGTTACATATACATCAACACTCCCTCTTAACTAGGAAGGTAGTTCTCGACACAGATCATCGGGCATAAGTCTTCTTCTCTGGATCATCGTCATCGATGCATCATCATCGAATCAGCTGCTGCTATCTCGTCCAATCTATGAATCTAATCATCATAGGAAGTTCTACAGAGCCATTCCTTTTTCATATTGGATGTAGGCCCACCACCTGTAGGTCTTCATCATCATTGGTCATACTGTGGAATCCTCAGGACTCATCATGTGCGTCTGCAAAACCTCGCAAGAGCATCCCAAGTTTTTTACGAGCACACAGCTCAACCTCTCGAATCTCTCAGGATCTTTTACATGCCACTGCACAACCTGTCCACAACCATAGAGTATCAAACTGATACTTCACCATACATCCAACTGATGTATATCATCACATGATCAACCTGATCATCATCATCATCTGCAAGCACGCCATCAAGTAGGTACACCTCAAGACTGATGACACTGCCTTTGCAAAACCTGTAAGATCTCTCAGGACTGATTACACTGCCTCGAAAAAACCTGCAAGAGCATCTCAGGACTGATTATATGCCTTTGCAAAACCTGTGTACCAAACTGTCATATCAATGTCTTCAGATCACCACCAAGTCCACGCAGCACAACCCAAATGCACACACACAGCACTTACACTCACCAACATGGGAGGAAAAACCTACTACCATCTGGGAAAGGCTAATAGCACTTACATCAACGACCATGGGAGGACCAACCTACCACCATGTCGGAATGGCACAACACTTACATCAACGACCATGGGAGGACCAACCTACCACCATGTCGGAATGGCATATCACTTACATCAACGACCATGGGAGGACCAACCTACCACCATGTCAGAAAGGCTCCAGCACTTATATCTCACCATAGGAGAACCAGCCTACCACTATGCGAGAATGGCCCAACACTTACATCTCACCATGGGAGGACTAACCTACCACCATGTGAGAATGGCCCAACACTTACATCTTACCATGGGAGGGCCAACCTACCACCATGTAAGAATGGCTCATCCCTTACATCCTGCCATGAGAGGACTAACCTGCCACCATGCAAGAATGGCCCGGCCCTTACATCCTGCCATGGGAGGACTAACCTGCCACCATGCAAGAATGGCCCAATGTGCATCTATGTCTCTGAACTTCATCACTTCCCTCTGGAAGGCATCTCAATCTGAAGTACACTAAGTCTCCCTCTGAAGTATTGAAACTTCACTCTGGCAAGCAGCTTGGTCAACACATCGGATATCTGCTTGTGTGTCACAACATACAGGAGCTTCACAGCTCCTCTCTGCACCATATCCCTGATATAGTGGAACTTGATCTCAATGTTCTTCGACCTGTCATGGAACACTGGGTTCTTTGACAACTTCACACAGCTCTGGTTGTCGCAATATATACAGGTAGCACTCAACTAGAGATCAAACAAATGAGACAGTAGCTTCCTAAGCCACACAGCCTCAGAACTAGCTGAACAAGCTATGGCATACTCTGCTTCAGCTGTACTCATTGCCATAGAGGACTGCTTCCTGCTAAACCAAGAGATCACACTTGATCCCAGACTGAAGAAGCACCCCGAAGTGCTCTTCTAATCAATGGCACTTCCTTCCCAATCTGAATCAAAATAACCCTCCAGGTTAAACTTTTGATTTGCCTCATACTTGAGCCTATAATCCATTATACCCTTCAGGTACCTTAGAGCATGGTTTACAGCTATTAGGTGAACATGTCTCATATCTATGAGATACTGGCTCAAGGTGTTCACCATAAAGCAAATGTCTGGCCTTGTATTCATCAGGTACATCAAGGACCCAATCATCTGACGATACATCGTAGCATCAATCGGCTTAGAAGAAGCATCACATAGAAGCTTCAGGTTCAATGCCATAGGTGTGGCCATGGCCTTGCAGTCCATCATCCCAAAGGTCTTCAGGATCTTTACTGCATACTGCCCTTGTCCAAGGAAGATCCCATCTGCAGTCTGCCACACCTACATACCAAGAAAATAGTGCATCATACCCAAGTCCTTCATCTTGAAGTCGACAACTAGCTTCCTCTCTGTGTCAGCAATCAGTCTATCCTCACCTGTCAGAAACAGGTCATCCACATACAATAGTAAAATCAATGGATTTCCCTCCTCAACCTTGTAGTAAAGGTTGGAATCCTCTTTACTCTTGGTGAAGCCCAAACTGGATAGGAATCCATCTATCCTACCATACCAGGTCCTGGGTGCCTGTTTCAAACCATACAGGGCTTTCTTCAACTTGCACACATGTGTTCATCTATGATGTGTCTTAAACCCAAGTGGCTGCTCCACATACACTTCCTCTTCAACTACACCATTCAAGAAAGCAGTCTTGACATCCATCTGGTGTACCTTCCATTTCATTACTGCAGCCAGAGCAAGTACTGATCTAATGGAAGTGTATCTGGCCATAGGAGCGAAAGTCTCTTCATAATCAATTCCTTCTTTCTGAGAGAAGCCACGAGCTACAAACCTAGCTTTGTATTTCTCGATGCTACCATATGCAGCATGCTTAACCTTATAGATCGACTTGGAAGTTACCACAGACTTTCCATCTAGTCTTGGGACCACATCCCAAACATCATTCTTCATAATAGATTGGTATTCTTCGATCATAGCATCCTTCCACTCTTTCTTTTCTGTAGCTTCTTCATAACTAGAAGGTTCTTTATCCATGATGTCACAGAGTAAAGAAACATAACTAGTATGTGACCTTGTCCTTTTTCTTTCTTTGTGTTCTTCTTCTGGAATTCCAAATCTCTCTGCATCTTGGATGAGCTCTCTAGCCCATGTAGGTTTCCTCTTATGAGAATTCTTCTCACGAGGTGTATCCACAGGTTCTTGTGGATCTTCCATTCTCGATCTTCTTCAGGATATGCTTCATTCATTGTGGTGTCTTGTGTTCTGGATATTCTGGTTTCTTCATTGTCTTCAATAGGTGTCTTTCTCGATTTGTGGTAAGCTGAAATTTCATCAAAAGTTACATCTCTGCTGATGTCAATATTCTTGAATCCAGGGAAGTATATTCTGTAATCTTTTGAGCTTTCACTGTAACCCACGAATATACCCTTCTTTCCTGAAGGATCCAACTTTGACCTTTTCTCTTTTGAAATGTGAGTGTATACTGGACAGCCAAATATTCTGAGATGGCTCACTTTCGGTTTCTTACCAGTAAACACTTCTTTTGGTGTTTTTTTGTCAAGTATCTTATGGGGTGTTCTGTTCTGCACATATACAGTTGTCCTTACTGCTTCAGACCATAGGTGCATAGGTAAGTCTTGGTCATGAAGCATTGCCCTTGCTGCTTCCATGATTGTTCTATTCTTTCTCTCAGAAACCCCATTTTGCTGTGGATTGTAAGGAGTAGTCAACTCCCTCTTAATCCCTGAATCACTGCATAAATTCTTGAAGTGTCCTGAAGTAAACTCTCCACCATTGTCAGATCTGAAGATCTTGATATTCAAGTTAGTTTGGCTTTCTATCAAGGCTTTGAATTCCTTGAAATTGTTAAACACTTCATCTTTGTTCTTCAAGAAGTAGATCCAAGTCTTCCTAGAGAAATCATCAATAAAGGAAACATAGTATACATACCCACTCAGAGAACTGGATGACATGGGACCGCATACATCAGAGTGGATAATCTCCAAGATTCTTTTTGCCTTGCTTTCACTGCTTGGAAATGTCTTCTTTGTATTCTTTCCCTTTGCAGAACCTTTGCAAATGCCTTCATGCTTTGTCTAGATTTCAGGAAGACCTTCTACCGCTTTACTTGCAATTAGTAATGCCCTGTAATGCATGTGTGCAAGCCTTTTGTACCAAAGTTCACTTGGCTTTGCAGAATCATGGACCATGGCTTGTTTTGTATGGCCCTTCAATTTGTACAATCCTCCCTCTTTCTCTCCAATCACCACTGCATCATCTATAGTCTTACCCTTAGACCACATTAAGACTTGGCCATCTATAAATGCAACCATCATGCCTTTTGCATCCAATGCAGATATTGAGAATAGATTCTTCTTGAGACCTGGAACATAGAGTACACATTTCATCTTCATAGACTTTCCAGAGTCTAGTTGATATGAGGCTTCACCACTCCCTTTTATGGGATACTGGTAGTCATCTCCAAGATTTACCTTGTGGGGTGAATCATGTTCAGATAGATTCACAAAGGATTCTTTGAATCCTGTCATATGTTTGGAAGCCCCACTATCTATAAGCCAATCATTACTTCCATGAGTAATGGTTCTGGTGAGAGCAGAAATCAAAACATATTCTTCATCACTTAAAGAATCTTCACTATCTTCTCTAGCCCTCTTCCTGGGAGGTTCATCATCCTCTACAGCATGAGCATGATGTCTTCTTTTGAAGTTCTTCTTCTTGCGAGTACCCTCTTTCTTATTCTTAGGGCAATCTCTGGCATAGTGTCCCTTATCATCACACGTATAGCAACAAACATGGGCCATGTCCCTTCAATGTCTGGGACTACCTCTTTGATTATGATATTTTCTTTTCTTTCCATTATGGTGAGCTTTCTTGTCACCATGTCTTTTGGTGTGAGCTGTGAGTGCTTGGTCTTCACTCCCCATCTTCTCTTCTCTAGCTACAATTCGAGCTTCTTCCTGTGAGCATTCTTCCCACAGTTTAGCAAAAGAGATAAGTTTCTTTCTAGCACAAATTCCTTGGATGAAGGAATTCCATGACCTAGGGAGGCCATTAAGAGTGGTCATCACCACTTCTCCATTTTCTATATCTTCACCCACAGCTTCAAGTTGTTCTTTTATCTGGGAGACCCTTGAGAAATATGACTGCATAGTCTCTGCATTCTGGATCTTAATATTCTTCAATTGATTCCTCAGGGTCATATTCCGATTTATGTTATTTCCTTCAAATATTTTGGTCAAGGAATCAAACATCTCTTTTGATATCTTTAGGGATGACATATGAGGGATGAGATGATCTTTAATAGAATCAACAATGATCCTCTTTTCCTTAACCAAATTCCTTTTGTGAAGAGCCTTAGCCTCTTCTCCCTCTGGGACAGGGACCTCTTCATTTATATAAGTATCCAACTCATTCTCTTCAAGGATTAACCCAATCCTATACTTCCATGCTCAGAAGTTATCAACTCCTTCAAGCTTATCCTCAAGCTTGGTGGGGTGAGACATCTTAAAGAGTACTTCAAATGGAAATATAAAATATTTGAGTCTCACCACTTGATTGTTGAAAACTCGATCTGGTGTCGGATTAGGGTTTGAGTTTCCCGAAGATCTACACAACCAAAAATATTGAACCAAAGCTCCAAACTTCTGATTTTCCAAGGAGCGTCCAGCTGTGTCTTCAGATTTTAGAAATTCCTATTTTTGAGGAAACCCTAATTTTTAGGGCCAAAACTGGAAGTGTTCATAATTGAATTCTGATTGGACAGATAGATTCACCTTGTTGAGGAGAGTCAAACCATCATATTACTTTTCCAAGATTTGTGGAGAGAAACCCAAAAACAAGAAGTTCTAGCTTCCGCAACTGCATAGTGTCTTCTTCTCAGGTTAGCTCTGATAACATGTTAGATTTTAAGTATTAATTCAATATGCTATAGGATCTTCATTGAGAGAATAACATGTATAGTATATCAATACATAACAATCATATCAAGCATGTCAAGCATCACAAGAATCAAAAGCATGAGATAATGGACACACATATTTTTCTATGGGGAAAACCCTAAGATGAAAAACCCCACAACTTCCTCAGAGATAGATAGAGCAATGGCTCAACCAAAGTACAACCAAATACAATAGATAGTCTCCTACTATGCATCTTGATCCTCTTCCTTCAATGTGCACCACTTTCCGAGTGAGAGAAGAGTGAGTTCTGAGATGATCAAAATAGAAAATCCCGACTCTCTATTTATACTTGTCCTGACCTGCCTAATTACTAATGGGGCCGACTTGTCTAACTCATCCTAATAACCCCAGTTACATATATATTGCACCAAATCCCACATCATTTAGTCTAATAACCCATTGGCAAGTTAATCTACTTGCGACACTTGTCACTACAAATGACGACACTTCCTTATAGAGGAATACCACATCTCTTATAAGGGTACAATATATATATATATGAAATACATTCCGAAGTTACATATACATCAACACTAAGGTGGTGCTTATTCTTTTGCTTTTCTTGTATCTATAGGTACGAGTTCTGTATCTTCATTTGTGTTCTCATCCTACCTGGGAGGCTCACGTATTTGCTTGGTAACTTTATCTTGACATTCCCCAGATAGTCACACATGGAAGACAAGCTAAAGTTTCAGAATGGAGCATTATAGGAAAAAAATAAGATCACAGTTCCATTGTAAAATAGTTGTTCATGATGAATCCCTTATGATTGATGCCAAAGGGACACCAAATGTTGGTTGTCTTTTCAAGGGAATCCCTACTGGTTCATGTTCAATAAGCGAATATAACTGTGGGTTTTCAGAACTTGCATCAATGTTGTTGCCGTAGGTAATGGTTTCATTAGAGAAATTTTGAGGTAAAAAATGAGCCTCAAAACAAAGAAAATGTACTATAAAAATCAACCAATCACATTCTAGTAGATGACATCATCCCCCATGGTTGAGGGTAGCATTCCATGAGTTAAGAATGCTTATTTGTCAAATTTTCTATGGTAGATGAAAACCCATAGTTAACCAAGGTAGTGGTATAAGTACTTTTAAGTCATAAAGTAAAGTACTCATAATGAAATCCCTTTAACATTTTCCCATAAAATAATAATATTGTCATTTTCAAGTAAAGTACTCATAATGAATGTCTTTTCACACTTTGTTTCCTTTCACATTTTTTCTATAAAAAAGTATATTGACATTTTTATGTTTTTAATTTTAAATTATATATTCACTCCATTTTATTTAATATCATAATGCCAAACTAATTTATTATATATATATATATATATATTCCTTTCACATTTTTTCATAAAATAACATTTTTATTATTTTCATATTTTTAATTTTTAATTATGTATTCACTCCATTTTATTTAATATTATAATGCTAAACTAATATATATGTATATATGTCATTGTACTTTTAAAATGAATTAAACTCATGAGTGATATTAATATAAAAAATGTAAATAAATATAGATTTAATGAATAAAGAATAATAATAATGCAATGTGGATTATAATAATATTACTAACATTTTACATATAAATAAATTTTAAATTAAATCACATTATATTAAATTGATGAGAAAAGTACTAAATATAAAAAGTCAACATAAATTTAAAAAAATAGTTCTTAAAAATGTTTTTATTATTTAATTTCATTTGCAAGTTCAACACAAATAAATGATAAAGGACAATAATTTTTGGGGAATTTACGATGAATCTTAGTCACATCAATATAGAGTTATTTTATTAATTTTATTTCTAGTGAATTTTGAAAAGTAACTCAACCATGGTTATTTATATTTTGCATAGAAAATAGTGTAGGAGGTGACTTGTCATATATACCTACCCCATAAAACCCTTAACTCATAATATTTTAATATATCTCAAATATTTTTAGTACATCTCTTAGGAGGCCATTTTTTGACCTCAAAATCTCTTTAATGCATATCTTGTGTGTTAGGTTGTTAGATTAGAGTTGTGTGGCTAGTGTTGCAATCTAAATCTCGTGTGTTTTTTAGTGTGTTTTTAGATTCAAACTGCTGCAATGATTTTATCTGTGGGTCTCAGCCACTATTAACTGGTATCATTCTATGAGGATAGTAGGCACTAGTTGTGAACAAGATCTGTGCTTGCTTATATGGTTTAGTTTTTTTGTAGCCTTCCTCTGTTTTTTGTGAAACTATTCAATAATAGGTAGTGCTACGTGAAGAGACCTCACATACCTTCACTATGCTCAGTTAAGTTGATTAGTTACAGTTGACTCAAATTTACACCCTTAGTTGTGAATATTACATAGGCTAGTGTTTCTCCCATAGACACCAACATATTCCCAACATACTCCCAGCCTCTAGGTTGGCACTTACATGAGGTAGAAAGGGGGGTTTCCTTAGTCTTGTTAGATGTATTTTAGTTTTAGCTATAGTGGCACCGTGAAATGCTACAATATGCAAGATTTTTACATACAACTGAAAGGCATTATAGCTGTGGGGAGAGTCTTCCACATTATAAATTAAACTACATGTATCAGGTAGATTTAAAGTTTAACTTTATGCTTCTATAGGCATTGTGGCAGTTGTTATGGGTGATCCCCTCTAAGAATCCTACAACTCAAAATCCTGTTCACTCTGGATCAACTCAAAAAAAAATTCCATTACAATCTATCTGAGAGAGTCAGCATGTTAGCAGCTGAACTTTTGGCACAGTTTTCAAACTCTTCAATAAGCCTTGATATTGGATGCACCTAGCTTTTTTTGCATTAAAATTCCTGTCTATTTTTGTGTCAAGAGGTGCATTCTACAACCCATAATGAGGGAAATGTGTCACGAGTGAGTGTGTGTAATGCTGATATCACACTAGCTTTCACATTAAAAAATGAATAATATACTTTATTAGATGCTCATTCCACATCCTAGTATGGGGGAGATGTTTCACGAGTCACTGAGTGATTTTAGTGCTAAGGTCACATATATTTTTCACATTGAAACAAATTGATGTACTTTAATAATAGACAGCTTAGACCCATCATAGTCCTAGATCTATCAATCTTTGAGAGGGATGAAATCCCTTGAGGTGCAAATCTTACCATAGGTTTTTGCATTGTCAAAAAGTTTTGCACTTGGAAATATTTGATACCTCTCGATGCATGATTTCTCTAGTGTTAAGATGGATATAAGTTGGTATGCAATACAATTGTGAATAGCTCTTTGCATATGCCATTGTTTCTAGAGCATTAATGATTTTGGTTATATTAGCTCGCCTTCCTAGATAAGGGATGTCACAGATTCATTGGTCATTGTCCCATTTGTTATCATTTTGAATGTTGATAAAGAGACTCGTTATCTGTAATGATTTTCTCTTGATACTTGGGGATGCTTTTCTCATGGTTTAATTTGGAATCCCCTATGTTACCAATGTGATAGGAGTTGCTTTTATGTTGTTTACTCACATTGGCTGTAATTTTCAATTTCATTGACCAAATTTAGGGTTGAACTTAAATTTTTTAACTTCATAGATAACAAAGGGTGTTGGAATTATTGCAACAATTACTGGTAATGTACTCTAGTTGTTTGAGAACAATTTTTTGTATGTTCTATGCAAGGCTTATATATACCTAGGTCTCATCTGGGGTGATTATTTTGAACTGCAATTTGGTTACTTACTAATCAAAAATCAAAACTCAACTTGGTGTTTATGATTAACATCGATGCGATAATTCTAAGGTTTTATTTGAGACACTTGATATTGTGCTTCCTACAATGTTTGTAGTGTGGCTAACGGTGCTAAAAAAGGTATCCAGTTATAGTATAGAATGTTTTGTTGACCATTATGTGTCATAGAAATCACTGTCCTTGCTGAAGTGACTTTCTTCTCTCCTTTCCCATTGTAATTTTTTTTTTAGTTTATCATCTAATGTATTATTTTGACATTGAAGTTTGCAAGTGGTTTTTATTTTTCAAATTTCAATATAGATGTTAGAGTCCCCATCCTTGAGTACTTGGCAGTTTTACATTTTTCAAACTACTGTTTGGGATCTTCTAATATTTTAGAGAAGACCTCTTAATTTTTATGCTTGTAAGATAGGATTTAGTAGGTCTCTTGTAATTTTTGAATTTGTCTGTCCATTTTTTGGTAAATCAACTTAAATTGGATTTTTGCTTGTGATCAGTTTTTAATTGACAATATTTGGTTATTGATAACAGTTTGACAAGTCCTAGATACACATTTTCAAGTGAGTTATTTGATGGATGATTATGAGAATCATAGTAGTTCTTTTTCTCTTGAAGGAGGTAATTTGAACATTGAGGAGCATTGTAAACTGCAAGTTCAATTTCCAGAGGTTGTATATGAAAAAAAAACTAGCAATGCAAATGCCAACAAAAAAGATATGTATGTTAATGCACAAAGTGCGACAATCAATGCCATTGAAGAAGGTTTTAATGCATATAATATGGGGGTTAGCATTGACATTGTAAATTTAGATAATTTTCCAGTAGAAGACTTGCAACATACTTTTGAAGCAGGTTTGCATATTGATGGTGTAGAAAATCAAGACTGCAAAGGAAATCAGAGTTAGGTGGTTCACCTGGTTTGATGCAAAGATGAGAAAAAATAAGTGAACAAAGGATTTCCTCAAAATCCCAAAGGATCCCCTCAAATGCCTGAACTAAATTTTGTTGTCAGTGATGAACAATGAAGAATGGAACATAAAAAAAAAATGTTGATTCAGTAGAGTTGGTGATGTGCCATATATTGTCATAGTGTGTGAGGTTTCCATGTTCTATGCAGCTATCTCTGTCACCCACTGTAAAGTCTAACAAGAAAATTGAGAGGACTAAGAATGTGATTGTGGGTGGTGAGCAACATGTCGAATTGAAGAATACAGTTTCTAGTCGGACAAGTTCTCTTCCAGTAAGACCGTTATACTTATCTTATGGTAGTGGCTTATTAAACCTATTGGTACTTATTTTCAAAATTCAATTTTCTTTATAGAATTTTAGATATCATAACAATTATTAGAACCTTTTATTGACTTATTTAAAAATAGGATTATACAAGCATGCACATGAAATGGTGGGATCCAATAGATGTATTTTTTATATAGTTTTTGATGATTTAAGTGCATTGAGAGAGGTTAGGTGCTCTTATAGCCTGGGGTGGAAGAGGACATGTCATGTCATAGGGGTAAAGGTAACTAGAATGAAAACAAAACCAGTGTCTGACAGAACTAGTGTTGACTGCTCCTGTTATTGATATAGACACAAATTAATTTAGAGGCTCTTTGCACATTGGAAAGAGTAAGACTGATTCAAATTGCTGGGGTGATCCCGGTGGATATACCTTTGTGGTTAGAAGAAAAACATATCTCAAGGATGACTCTAAGGTAATCCAATCAATGTATTAAAAATTCAATTATTTCTTATTCTTTCAATTTTGATGATCTCATTCCCCTATGTTTGTTTTACCTTTCTTTGCAATCCTTCCTAGAAACACTAGTAAAACGTTAGTTTGTAATTTGGTAGTGTCTCTTCTTCAACATTATGTTTTTTTTTAAGGGAGCCTATTTTTTATGGACTAAACCCAGAAATAAGCTCAACCCACCCTCGCACACTTAAGTGAAGTGTAGGGTTTGCTGGTACCTTAATAGTGCCATACAATAATCTTCCTACAGACTATGTCAGCAATATGAAATATAATTAATAGCCACATCTAGCAAAACCCACACAAGTAATGAGCATACCCATTGTTGAGCCCAGAATTAGCCCTCTTTAATCATCATTAATCATCTTTCCTGCCCCTGTCCTACACCATTTATCATGGCAATTAGACCTGTTGTCCTTACCTTATTCCCCAAATTACCAAGGTATGGATGATCATTGTTTTATTTTATTAATGCTTATGATTGTGATAATTAAAGCTGTGCATCTCTCAAATTGTGCTAACATGTTGCGATTTATGAAGGTAGTTGAGACAAATGGATTCCAGGAAGATCGGCGCTGAACAAGTCATGAAGAAATGGATGTCCGTTGCTTGTAGAAGGATCCTTGGGGCTCGCATCATCAATCAAAGAACAGCCGTGACAGGGCAGCTGTAACAGAATTCGCTATTTTAAGTATGTTGCTGCTCGAGTCTAGCTGTGAGCTGGAAGGACCGCCACTCTTGGGTCAATTAATAACTCTCTCATATTTGGATGTTTCTTTTCTACCACGCATTGTAACAACTAGTTATTTAGGGCGCCTGAAGATCAGAGATCTTCATGGCTGCCCAATTATAGGATTAGATGTTACGATTTGTATGTATAAATATGGGGAGTTGCCTCGACCGAGGGGTTGAACAACAAACAATTAATTCATTGTATTAGCAGCCGAGCAAAACTATGTACTCATTCTTCTGTTAATATAAGAGGTTACTTCTGAGCTAAAGAGTTGTGTTGTTCAACCAGCATCTCTGTGTGAAGACTGGGCCCGTCTTCCACAGAGATTGCCGAGTTAAAATAGGATTTTATCTTTCTTGTTGTGTGATTCTTTGTTCTTTCCTTTTGTACGCAGCAACAATATTTATTGTGTGGATTTTTCAGTAAAAGATTATGTTTCTGTGAGATTGGTGAATGGTGTAGAATAACAGTCGACTGAGTAAGGTTTGCTTTATGCATTTCAATTGCTGTTATACGCAATCATGTTCATCTTACAGCTAAGTCGTGATCCCATGAGTCTTTACAATTTATCTTTCCTGTTGTGTGTTGCTTGATTTCCATTCTGCAATTCAATTTCTTAGAACAGTTGACTCAATCTTTTGCAATTGGATTTCTAGATTAATGTTTAGTTTATGTTTTATGATTTCCAGATTGATTAGATCAGACAAGTGATTGTTCTAGAATACGAATGAGATTTCTTTTCTGCAATTATTGATTAGATATGATACCATTTCTTATTGATGCATGATAGAGAAGAATTGAAGTATAGTAGTTAGAAGGAAATTGGGATTGCATAGATTCTTGGGATGAACATGGATGATAGAAGATAAAAGTATTCACTTCTAATGGTTTGGTGTTTAAGAATATATTGTGTACTTATCCTTTGAAATAAAAAGACTTTCTCGGGTTGACAATAAATTTCATATGCTCTGTGTGTTTGGCGCCGTTGCCGGGGAAGGATAAAAATTAAACACTAGTCATTAGTTGCATCTGATAATTGCTTTTAGTCAGTCTTTTTTTTTTGTTGTTGAAATGATCTGCTTTGCATGAATACGAGGAGGGTAAAATGCGATCACCTCCCAACCCCCAAAACCCCACAAAATACTAATAGCGTAGGTGGTTCGGGTCATGGTCGAGGTCCATCGTTGGGTAGAAGAACATTTATCGACGATCTTGTTGACAAAACTGATTCAGCTATTGGGACTCATCAACAGGAGACTCCTATCAAAAGAGGCCCTACTGATCCTGGAGCGCCATCATCAGGATCCATGGTGGAAAATACAGGAGCAGCCATGATTCCTGCATATACCCATGCTAAAGAAGGACCAGTTGATTCAGCTGTTACAACTAAAGAATACGCAGCTGTTACAACTGAAGAATACGTAGCTGCTACAACTGAAGAATACACAGCTGTTAAAACTGAGGTAAAGAACGCAGGAACGAATGAAGAAGAGGATACAGAAGAAAATATGAATAACAGACATGATAACGAAGAGGAAGAAGCAGTGGTACAATACCATCATGAAAATGACTCCTTGCCAGAAGGAACGATGGCTACATTACAATTTCCAATACAGCAGCTAGAAGGGACAGCTCCTATGAAAAACATCTCACCATCGGTGTTGCCTTGCTTCCATGGCAGGGCGGCAGAAGATCCAGATGAATTCCTTTTTGAATTCGATATCCTCTGTCGCAGCTATGATTATGTCACAGATGCCCAAAAGATGAAGCTTTTTCCTGCCACCCTGAAGGACAATGCATTACGATGGTTCATGAGCCTTGGGGGAGGAACTGTTGCTAATTGGAATAAGATGAAGCAAGTGTTCCTGGAAAAATATCAAGAATATTGCAACACCAGGGACAAAAGAGAGGAATTATTTAAGATGGTGCAGAAGGAAGATGAAAGTCTAGAGGATTTTGTAGAAAGGCTGATGTACAATGTGCAAAGAGCTGGGCAGACGAACATGGGGTGGATGTGCTCAAGATAATCTTGCTTCGAGGGATCAGGGATGATTGTTTAGACATGTTAAATCTGTTAGGAAAAGGAGATATCTCCAAAGAACCTTTTGAGATGATTGTGTAATTATGTAAGAGATACTATAGGGGATCTCCCAGGAATAATAAGCGGGATAAACGAGATAAACTGGAACGTGATGTCTTCGACAAAACTCAGAAGTCATCCAATGGACGAGCTACACGTGCAGAGATAGGCAATTTTCTTGAAAATTTTAAAACAGAAATGATGAGCTCCATCTCTTCAAAGATTGATGTCCTGAAGGCCAAACAAAGACAGGCAGTGGAGGATCTCACATTAGGTGTGTTTTGTCCCCGATGTAGAAAGAATCATCCACTGAAAGAATGCCCCCTTGACAAAATACAAGTATGTCAGCTGTGCGAGCTGAACCATGATATGAAAGAATGTCCCACACTTCCCCAAGTGAAGGCTGTTCTGCAGGCATCAACTCCAGAAGGGGAATCAGCCTATTTCATTGCACAGAAGAAACCCTGGCATCCTCGAAATCAAGGTATGTCTCCAGATTCATTTCCATTTTTGAATAATTTGAACAATTGGAATAATAACATGCAAAATATGAATACACAATTCCCTTCAAATTATGCTCAGTGGAATCCTTCTCAACCTGCAGTACAAACTTATAACTCATGGAGTCCTTGGACACAACCACCACATGAACCTACGCCATCGTCTCCTGGATGGAGGAACTTCCATCCTGGGAACCAGTTTCCTCAACCACCTCCACCTCAGTCATTACCATATTCTCCTCCATATCCTCAATTTCATCAATATCCTCAATACCCACCTCAGCAGTCGTAGCTGCAGCTGCAGAATAATCCTGTTCCTAACATACCATTACGGCCTCAGTTGCCTGCCCAACCTAATCCTAACCCAAATAATAAAACAGTCCATCAATTGGAAGCTCTCAATATGCCGGCCTACTCTCTCTCCCCTGTACCTTGTAATGATATTCGCCTACGGTCTAGGAAGATAATAGAACATGTAATTTCAGAAGATATTCCACCTTCTGTGCATGACAAAGGAGAGAGTTCCCAGCATCCATTCGATCCGGTTCCTATCACTGAAGGTGCTGAGCATCCCTCAGATGGGACGGCTGAAACATTAAATGAGAAATCAGATAATGCACAGCCTACCCAGTTGGTAAGGCAACCACCATACCGTGAGAGATTAATGCTGCCAAAAATAGGGGGGCAACCTCAGTTCAATCTCCTAGGAGAATTGAAGAATCTTTATGTTAAGATCCCCCTTTTGCAAGCTCTTCAAGACGTACCTATTTATGCTAGAACTGTTCGGGACCTGTGCACTAAAAGACCGGGAAGGAAGACCAAAGATCCTCCCACTGTTCATGTCATAGGGAATTTATCTGCTTTAATGACAGGAAAAACCCCTGTGACCAAGTATGACGACCCTGGCAATCCTACTATCACTGTACATATAGGACAGATGCAGATACCCAATGCGCTAGTAGATTTAGGAGCAACGATCAATGTTATAACAATTGAGACTGTAAAGAAGCTTGGATTCACCAATATTAGATCGACCCCTACCATTTTAGAATTGGCAGACAGATCCACCATCAGACCCAAAGGGATTCTGGACGATCTTGTCATCTCAGTAGACTCATGGGAATACCCTGCCAACTTTCTGGTATTACAACCAAAATCACAGGTGGGGGGAAACCCATTGATCTATGGGAGGCCTTGTTTGGCCACAGCTGATGCTTGCATCAGCTGTCGATCGGGGTCCATGACTATATCTGATGGTATGGAAACAAAAAACCTGACCCTGTATCCTCCAGCACGGCCAAGTCTAGAAACTGAAACTTCCCTTTGGATAGAACAGGAAGAGGAGGAGGATGTTCAGCCATTATTAACAATAGGGAAGGCCCTAACTTTTAAAAATGAAAGAGAAGACAATGCCATCAGTAATTTCATTAGCGAACCTACTTCAGTGGATAAAGAAGTTTATCAACTCCTGAACATTACCCTTGGTAAGGAAGAACAAGAACAACTTACGGAGGAAGCACTAGTCGATGACGCAAACATAATCCCAGTTTTGAAAAACTCGAGAAGCATTCCTATTGAGGTAGAGCCTGGAAGAACTTTGAACATCAACCCTAGTCTCTCCTTAGAAGAACAGATGCGCCTAACCAATCTCTTGAAGGAACGTAAGGGGGCATTCGCCTGGGAGTATACAGACATGAAGGGTATCCCTTCCAATCTATGCACTCATCATATTTATATTAAAAATGACTCCCGGCCTGTATGTCAACCCCAACGACTCATGAACCCCAATCTGACGGATATAGTGAAGGAGGAAATCCAGAAACTTTTGGAAGCAGGATTTATCTATCCTATTTCAGATAGTGAGTGGGTTTCCCCACTTGTAATTGTGCCCAATAAAAATGGTAAATGGAGAGTCTGT
The DNA here is from genome assembly GCA_027924585.1 of Larix kaempferi. NCBI lineage: Eukaryota > Viridiplantae > Streptophyta > Pinopsida > Pinales > Pinaceae > Larix > Larix kaempferi. Next base: position 1,004,994 of record BSBM01000450.1, on the reverse strand, counting down.
GTTGATTATAGGGAGCTGAACAAAGCTACACAAAAGGATCATTTTCCTCTGCCCTTAATTGACCAAGTACTTGATACCCTATCAGGGAAGAATTTCTTCTCCTTCTTGGATGGGTTCAACGGGTACAATCAAATTCAGATTGCTCCGGAGGATCATGATAAGACCACCTTCACTTGCCCCTAGGGAACGTTTTCCTACAGGGTGCTTCCCTTTGGCTTATGCAATGCACCTGTAACGTTCCAAAGAGCTGTAATTGGCATATTTTCTGAATTGGTTAATGATAGTATGGAAGTCTTTATGGATGATTTTACTCCCTATGGCAAGGATTTTGAGGAAGCACTGGAAAATTTGAAGAAAGTTTTAATTCGCTGTGAACAGGCTCGCCTCTCATTAAGCACTGAAAAATGCCATATGATGATGAGTGAGGGGGTGGTATTAGGACATTTCATCTCTACAAGGGGCATTCAATTGGATCCTTCAAAAATTAAGGTGATAAAAAATATACCAACTCCTTCAACTCAGAAAGAGGTGCGAATTTTTCTGGGACATGTTGGATATTACAGGAGATTCATAGAAAACTTCTCCAAACTTGCTTCTCCTTTGTTTTCATTGCTAATGAAGGACGCATAGTTTGTGTGGAGTACAGCCTGCCAGACAGCATTTGATAAGCTTAAAGAGAAGCTGTCCACAACCCATATTCTAAGGGGACCTAATTGGACCATACCTTTCCACATTTCTTCAGATGCTTCTGATACTGGCATTGGAGCAGTACTAGGACAGCAGGATGGCTAAGTACCTTATGCTATCTATTATGTTAGTAAAAACTTAGCCCCTGTTGAACTAAATTATACTGTCACTGAAAAAGAATTCCTAGCTATTGTTTATTCTATTAATAAGTTTCAACATTACATTACTGGGTATCCTACATTTGTGCACACTGACCACTCTGCCATTAAGTATTTGATGAATAAACCTGTCACCAATGCTAGAGTAACCAGGTGTCTATTATTATTACAGGAATTTGATATTACCATTATAGATAAACCTGGAAAAGAAAATGTTGTTGGTGATTTTTTATCATGATTTACTAACAGTGATGACAGTTCGCCCGTTGAGGATTCTTTCCCAGATGAACATCTATTCGCACTCTCAGCTCATTCACCCTAGTATGCAGACGTTGCTAATTATTTGGTTGCAGGAAAGCTTCCGCCACATATGTCTAAATGAAAGAAAAGAAAAATTATACAGCAAAGTGCCAGGTATTGTTGGCTCAATGGTCATCTCTTTTACACAGGACCCGATCTTGAGATTAGGAGATGTGTAAGGGAAGATGAGATCTTTCATATACTGAAGGCATGTCATGATGAACCTTGTGGAGGACACTTTGCAGACAGAAGAACAGGGCATAAAGCGTTGCGGATGGGCTACTAATGGCCGACACTGTTCAGGGATGCTAAAAGATATGTTCAGTCCTGTGACAACTGCCAAAGGATGGGCCAACCTAATAAGACAGATCAGATTCCTTTACAGCCCCAAGTGGTACTAGAACCGTTTGATAGATGGGCATTGGACTTTGTTGGCCCTATCAACCCTCCTTCCAGAGAGAAGGTTTACATTCTGGTGTGTACAGATTACATGACCAAGTGGGTAGAAGCTGTAGCTTTGGCTAAGGCTAATGACCAGGGAGTGATTGATTTTCTGTACAGTGAAATCTTTACCCGCTTTGGGGTACCAAAGGAAGTAGTTACCGATGGGGGACCGCAATTCATCTCACACCAATTTGAATCCTTGCTCCGGAAGTATCATGTGCAGCATAGGATAGCTTCACCTTATCACCCCCAGGCCAATGGCCAGGTGGAAAGTACTAATAAAGTTATTGAAGCAATCCTTACTAAAACAGTTAAAAGCCATCGAAGGGATTGGGCTGACAAGCTTCCAGAAGCACTGTGGGCATATCGCACAACTTGGCGCAACACCATAGGGTTTTCTCCCTATGATCTGGTGTATGGGAAGAGTGCCATCTTTCCAATTGAATTTGAGATCAAGACCCTGAAAACAGCCACCGAAATGAATCTGGATGTAACAGAAGCCCAGAAGAGAAGATTGAATCAATTAAATGAACTGGATGAGAAACGGTTAGCTGCAGTAGACCAGACTGTGCTGCTTCAGCAACAGAGATCTAACTGGCATGACCGATTCATCAAAAAGAAAATCTTCCGTGAAGGAGACTGGGCACTATTATACGACTCCAGATTCAAGAAGGATTTTAAAGGAAAATTACGTACAAGATGGTTGGGTCCATATTTTGTCGACAGGGTATTTGACACCGGCACTGTTCGCCTGGTGACCATTGATGAAAATCGTATACCATTACTTGCTAACGGCCATAGACTACGACTATATCGTAAGCCCATTTCGAAAGATGCATTCATTTCACAAATTGTTGCCGATCCAGATTATCAGTTGGAACCAGAGCAGGAACTTTTCTCTGCCTTTGCCAAACCTTAAACTGAAAATCGTATTTGCTGTACATAAATAATTTCCTGCTGTAGCGTATAACTGTTGTTTTTTTTTCCTCTTTGCATTTGATATTTTTCTTTGCTGTCATTTTTCAAAAATTTTCAGCGAAGCGCTAGGAGAACGACCAGTTTGGGCCCGTTAGACGAAAATCTCCCTATGCCGTCCTTTCTTAAAAAAAAAAAAATTTCGGCAGCTGCGACATATTTTTCGGCAGCTGCAACATATTTTCCGGCAACTACAGTATCTTTTCCGGCAGATATATATATTTTTTTGGCAACCACATTACCCTTTTCCCCAGCAGCCGTAAAATCCTTTTTCCCGCCTGCCGTCAATATTTTCCGGCAGCTGCAACATCGGCAGCTGCAACATCTTTTTCCGTAGATGCCACCTCATTTCCCAGCGGTTGCCACCTCATTTACCAGCCAGTGCCACATCATTTCCCCGCAGCCGTAACCGTTTTCCTGCAGCTGCAACATCTTTTTTTCCGCAGCCGCCACCTCATTTCCCTGCGGCTGCCATCTCATTTCCCAGTGACTGCCACCTCATTTCCAGCAGCCGTAATATCTTTTTTTTTTGTCGGTCGTTAATCCTTTCTGGCGGCTGCAATATCGGCGGCTGCAACATCGGCAACTGCAACATCTTTTTCCGCAGCTGCCACCTCAATTCCCAGCACCTGCGTTATTGTTTTCCGTCTACCATAAAATCCTTTCTCCCGGTAGCTGTAAATCATCCCCGGCAGCCGCGACTTCAATCCAGCGGCTGCAACATCACGTCACAGCGCTGCAACAACTTTTCCTGCCAGCCGTAAATTTTCCCGCCACCGTAAAACTTTTCCGTGACAGCTGTAATTTTCCCCGATACTGTAAATTCTTTTTCCCGGCTGCCGTGAATTCTTTTCCGGTGACTGCAACTTCCTTCCCGGTGGCTGCAACATATTTTTTTTACGACTGCAACATCATTTTTTTGGCAACTTGCAGTGGTAACTCCCGTGTTAATAAAAGAATTGTTTCAAACCTGCTAATCATGGTGCTGATTCACCTTAGTCTTGGCGGCGAACTCATCATTTCGACCCTGAAGAAGCGATGATTTGTGTTTCACAGGAGGAAGAAATTATTGCCTTATCCGAGTCATCATGATCACACATCCGACTGTGCACGAATTCGGATCCATGACGTCACCAACTGCATGCTCCACCATTTTTCGCAGCTTTCTGACGCACAGTGTTATGAGGTATGGCTTTCATTTATCACGTGATTAAGCATTGATATCATTTAAACGATATTGGTCGTACCTTCACTCGTACCACCATTATACCTGATTAAACCTTTCCCTCGTACGACGTAAACGCTAATAACTGCCACCTTCCCCAATTCGGCATGAAAATTTCAAACACTGTTCTGTGCTCAACTTTCCAAATTTGGTCATTCTCTCAACGTCTCCGCTCAGCGATTCGTGCATCCTCTGTGCTGCAACTTCCATTCTTGGATCCTGTAATCTGTGGAATAGCAGTTTCAGTTTCCAGCCAGGACCATGGGGATTCCAGTTCTCCATGAACCTTTCAATACCCGGGAACTCAGACGGAATCCTCAAGTTCTTGCCATTTTTCAAGCTGCTGGCCGGCTCGAATTCTTTGAGCGATTGGACGGATTTGATCGGGACGCAGCCCTGCAATTTTCCTTGAATCTTACCAAAACTCACTCCACGGTGTGGGGGATGTGTATAGACGTCTCCGAGATCATTATTTCCGAGTTTACATCCATCCCGATGGTGGGAAAACCATGGTTTAACCGACGAGTCCTTGCAACGGTTGCACGAGAAGAATTTTTACTTCCATGGGAGCAAGTTGAAGCATCCAGGAGAGGGATTGCACTGAACTCACTGTCGCGGCCATGGGACCAGGTTGCTGTCTTCCTCAAGAAATACATTACTTTTGAAGGTAGATATCAAACTGTGTATAACTCTGAACTTCCTTTGCTTTCTCATCTCTGCCATGGCATTTTATTGAACATTCCATTTTATTTACTGCACGACTTGCGTCATATGGCAACATTTGTTCAGTTTGCAAAGCACCCACTTTCCTCTGTCACCCACCATGGCCTTATCAAATTAATTATTGTGAGAACCCTTGCCCAACATAATATAACTTGGGAACAATTTATAACCCGACCACAGCAACCTGTTCCCTTGAGGGTCATCCCATTACAGCAATTACAGGTTCCACCACAACAGGAGGATCGGAGTTCCTCCAGTGAAGTTGGGGGGAGGGATGAAATGGGAGAAGAACATCAATCGGGGGCAAAAACAGGACCATCTGGGGTGGGTGAAACCACAGTAGAAGAACAACCAGGGGCACAATCAGAGCCATTCGGGAGAGATGAATCTCCAGCACAAGCAGAACCAGTGGGCGATGACACGGCATTTGGAGGAGAGAAAGGGGAAGCACAAACAGAGCCATTAGGTGACAGTGTAGATGAAACCTTTGTGGAAAACCTAGATAACAGGATAGCTCTGACAGCAGAAGGTCAAATAGGAGCAGCATCAAATGCTGCGACAATGGAACCTGAAGATGACGGAGCTAGGGCAATGGAAGAAGACATTGAGCTGGTAACAATTGAGTCTTCACCTAAGTGGGTAGGAGGAGGAGCTGTGATTGAAGAAGAATAGCATGAGGGGCAATGAAATATTCCCTTGACCTTAGTTTGGGCTACCTATATCCCAACTCCACAGGAGGAAACACCACAAAAGGAAAAATCAAAAAAGAAAATGCCATAGAATAAGAGAAAGAGAGCCACCAATGAATATGACCTAATAGCACCAATCAGAAAGAAACGAACTCGATCTGCCACAGTAGCAGAGGAAGCTAGGAAAAGATGGACAACCTTGGAGACACAGGTTGAGCCCCCAATCCTTGCACCAAGACCGATGGATACTCCACAAAGGCCAGTGGAGGAAGAACCTGGAATTGAAGGACTCCTGTATGAGAATGCAATGCTGAAAGAGGACCTCCAAGTACTTAGAAGGGAGATGGAAACTTGGAAGGAAACCTGTAGAAAGCAGGGTGAAAGAAAAATGTACACACTAATAGAGGCTGCAGACCAAGTGGAGGAATCAGATTCTGTTGGAGCTGGAAAAAGGGATGAACGAATACTCTGCCCCACCTGTGGAGAAATATTTGAGGAAGCAGTCCATAAAATTCTACTTAGCACTTATTCAGCACAACAGCCTGTGGCCACAATGGGGAAAGCAGTGGAAAAACAAGGTGATGCCACACAAGAACCACCACTGTTAAACATCCTTGCTGCAGCTGCCACTTCCCACGATGAAAAAATTATGGAACATGTAGGAGAAGAACATGGGATGGAGGACACTCTAGAGATTAATAAGGAATATATTGTAATCCCAGAATGTTTCCACGACACAGAGATCATAGAGCAGATGGGAGAAGAACTTGGAATGAAGGATGCTCTGGAGCTTATAAAGGAATATGCTGAAACCCCAGAATGCTCCCAGGACACAAAAATTTTAGAAGAAGAGATACAAAGGCATGACAGTGATAAATTGGAACAGGATGCTGCAACACAAGAACTAGCAAACCTGAATATACTTGTCCAATCGGCCAAACAGATGGGGGAAGAACCTGGGACAGAGGAGATTCTGGAGTTTAATGATGAACTCTGGGTTTTAACCCCAGAGGACTCCCATGACACAGAACTCATAGGAGAGGAGTTGCAGCAAAAGAAGGATGAAGAGGTAAGACAAGATGTTGCTACACAAGAACCAACACCCTTGGAAGCGGCAGCAGGAACTCCTGAATTGCAGTTAGAAGATAACCCTGGAGTGGATATCATTCCCGATATATAGTGGAGTGAAGATGAATAGGTACAGACACCATGCTCAGGTGACACTGAAATCTTGGAGGAACAGTTGCACGATGAGAAGGATATCCTATCTCAGCAGCAGAAGGACAAAGAAGACGCTGCTACACAAGAACCAGTGTCTCCAAAATCAATAAAGGTAGCTGTTGAAAAAGGTTTAAAGGATGTTACTGTTACACAAGAACCAACAACTCTCTTGTTAAACCTAGATACGCTGGAACGCACTGTCCCACAAGAACCAGTGCTTCCACCTCCTAGAGATGTCATTGAGTTGGATTCAGATTGAGGATTTCCTTTCAACTCCCCCAGGCACAGCATAGTGAGACTGCAGGAAGATTCCCACTACACCAATTGCATTCCCAGACACCAGCAAGTAGCAGTGGAAGGGAAACAGTGAGGTTGGAAGATACTAGGTTACTCACAGAGGCCTTTCAAAAGATAGATAAGGTGCCTGAGTTTCCTACACTTCTTCCTCTCTCCTTGGATAGAGCTCAATACACGATTCATATGTAGGTTGTTGCATGAGGACATGCAACAAGGTAGTTGGGGGGAGATGTTGAGCCCAGAATTAGCCCTCTTTAATCATCATTAATCATCTTTCCTGCCCCTGTCCTACACCATTTATCATGGCAATTAGACCTATTTTCCTTAACTTATTCGCCAAATTACCAAGGTATGGCTTATCATTGTTTTATTTTATTAATGCTTATGATTGTGATAATTAAAGCTATGCATCTCTCAAATTGTGCTAACATGTTGCGATTTATGAAGGTAGTTGAGACAAATGGATTGCAGGAAGATCGGGACTAAACAAGTCATGAAGAAAGGGATGTCCATTGCTTGTAGAAGGATCCTTGGGGATCGAACCATCAATCAAAGCACAGCCGTGACAGGGTAGCTGTAACAGAATTCGCTATTTTAAGTATGTTGCTGCTCGAGTCTAGCTGTGAGCTGGAAGGACCGCCACTCTTGGGTCAATTAATAACTCTCTCATATTTGGATGTTTTTGTTCTGCCACGTATTGTAACAGCTAGTTATTTAGGGCGCCTGAAGATCAGAGATCTTCATGGCTGCCCAATTATAGGATTAGATGTTACGATTTGTATGTATAAATATGGGGAGTTGCCTCGACCCAGGGGTTGAACAGCAAACAATTAATTCATTGTATTAGCAGCCGAGCAAAACTGTGTACTCATTCTTCTGTTAATATAAGGGGTTACTTCTGAGCTAAAGAGTTGTGTTGTTCAACCGGCGTCTCTGTGTGAAGACTGGGCCCGTCTTCCACAGAGATTGCTGAGTTAAAATAGGATTTTATCTTTCTTGTTGTGTGATGCTTTGTTCTTTCCTTTTGTACACAGCAGCAATATTTTTTGTGTGGATTTTTCAGTAAAAGATTATATTTCTGTGAGATTGGTGAATGGTGTAGAATAACAATCGACTGAGTAAGGTTTTCTTTATGCATTTCAATTGCTGTTATACGCAGTTGTGTTCATCTTACAGCTAAGTCGTGATCCCATGAGTCTTTACAATTTATCTTTCCTGTTGTGTGTTGCTTGATTTCCATTCTGCAATTCAATTTCTTAGAACAGTTGACTCAATCTTTTGCAATTGGATTTCTAGATTAATGTTTAGTTTATGTTTTATGATTTCCAGATTGATTAGATCAGACAAGTGATTATTCTAGAATACGAATGAGATATCTTTTCTGCAATTATTGATTAGATCTGATACCATTTCTTATTGATGCATGATAGAGAAGAATTGAAGTATAGTAGTTAGAAGGCAATTGGGATTGCATAGATTCTTGGGATGAACATGGATGATAGAAGATAAAAGTATTCACTTCTAATGGTTTGGTGTTTAATCATATATTGTGTACTTATCCTTTGAAATAAAAAGACTTTCTCGTGTTGACAATAAATTTCATATGCTCTGTGTGTTTGGTAACAATTTATCTGCATATAGAGAGCATGATGAGTGGGGGATGACACTGCATTTGGAGGAGAACAAGGGGAAGCACAAACAGAGCCATTAGGTGATAGTGTAGATGAAACCTTTGTGGAAAACCTAGATAACAGGATAGCTCCGACAGCAGAAGGTGAAATTGGAGCAGCATCAAATGCTGCGACAATGGAAGAAGACATTGAGCTGGTAACAATTGAGTCTTCACCTAAGTGGGTAGGAGGAGGAGCTGTGATTGAAGAAGAACAGCATGAGGGGCAAAGAAATATTCCTTTGACCTCAGTTTTGGCTCCCTATATCCAAGCTCCACAGGAGGAAACACCACAAAAGGAAAAATCACAAAAGAAAACGCCACAGAATAAGAGAAAGAGAGCCACCAATGAATATGACCTAATAGCACCAATCAGAAAGAAACGAACCCGATCTGCCACAACAGTAGAGGCAGCTACGAAAAGATGGACAACCTTGGAGACATAGGTTGAGCCCCCAATCCTTGCACCAAGACCGATGGATGCTCCACAAAGGCCAGTGGAGGAAGAACCTGGAATTGAAGGACTCCTGTATGAGAATGCAATGCTGAAAGAGGACCTCCAAGTACTTAGAAGGGAGCTGGAAACTTCGAAGGAAACCTGTAGAAAGCAGGGTGAAAGAAAAATGTACACGCTAACAGAGGTTGCAGACCAAGTGGAGGAATCAGATTCTGCTGGAGCTGGAAAAAGGGATGAACGAATACTCTGCCCCACCTGTGGAGAAATTTTTGAGGAAGCAGGCCATAAAAATCTACTTAGCACTTATTCAGAACAACAGAATGTGGCCACAATGGGGAAAGTAGTGGAAAAAGAAGGTGCTGCCACACAAGAACCAGCACTTTTAAACATCCTTGCTGCAGCTGCCACTTCCCACGATGCAAAAATTATGGAACAGGTAGGAGAAGAACATGGGATGGAGGACACTCTAGAGATTAATAAGGAATATATTGTAACCCCAGAAAGTTTCCACGACACAGAGATCATAGAGCAGATGGGAGAAGAACTTGGAATGAAGGATGCTCTGGAGCTTATAAAGGAATATGCTAAAACCCCAGAATGCTCCCAGGACACAGAAATTTTAGAAGAAGAGATACAAAGGCAGGACATTGATAAATTGGAACAGGATGCTGCAACACAAGGACCAGCAAACCTGAATATACTTGTCCAATCGGCCAAACAGATGGGGAAAGAACCTAGGACAGAGGAGATTCTGGAGTTTAATGATGAACTCTGGGTTGTAACCCTAGAGGACTCCCATGACACATAACTCATAGGAGAAGAGTTGCAGCAAAATAAGGATGAAGAGGTAAGCCAGGATGTTGCTACACAAGAACCAACACCCTTCGAAGCTGCAGCAGGAACTCCTGAATTGCAGTTAGAAGATAACCCTGGAGTGGATATCATTCCCGATATACAGTGGAGTGAAGATGAACAGGTACAGACACCATGCTCAGCTGACACCGAAATCTTGGAGGAAGGGTTGCACGATGAGAAGGATATCCTATCTCAACAGCAGAAGGACAAAGAAGACGCTGCTACACAAGAACCAGTGTCTCCCAAATCAATAAAGGTAGCCGTTGAAAAATGTTTAAAGGATGTTGCTTTTACACAAGAACCAGCAACTCTCTTGTTAAACCTAGATACACTGGAAGACACTGTCCCACAAGAACCAGTGCTTCCACCTCCTAGAGATGTCATTGAGTTGGATTCAGATTGATGATTTCCTTTCAACTCCCCCAAGCACAGCATAATGAGACTGCAAGAAGATTCCCACTAAACCAATTGCATTCCAAGACACCAGCAAGTAGCAGTGGAAGGGAAATAGTGAGGTTGGAAGATACTGGGTTACTCACAGAGGGTTTTCAAAAGATAGATAAGGTGCATGAGTTTCCTACACTTCTTCCTCTCTCCTTGGATAGAGCTCAGTACACGATTCAGATGCAGGTTGTTGCATGAGGACATGCAACAGGGTAGTTGGGGGGATATGTTGAGCCCAAAATTAGCCCTCTTTAATCATCATTAATCATCTTTCCTTCCCCTATCCTACACCATTTATCATGGAAATTAGACCTATTGTCCTTACCTTATTCCCCAAATTACCAAGGTATGGCTGATCATTGTTTTATTTTATTAATGCTTATGATTGTGATAAGCAAAGCTGTGCATCTCTCAAATTGTGCTACCATGTTGCGATTTATGAAGGTAGTTGAGATAAATGGATTGCAGGAAGATCGGGGTTGAACAAGTCATGAAGAAAGGGATGTCTGTTGCTTGTAGAAGGATCCTTGGGGCTCGAATCATCAATCAAAGCACAGCTGTGACAGGGCAGCTGTAACAGAATTCGCTATTTTAAGTATGTTGCTGCTCGAGTCTAGCTGTGAGCTGGAAGGACCGCCACTCTTGGGTCAATTAATAACTCTCTCATATTTGGATGTTTCTGTTCTGCCACGTATTGTAACAGCTAGTTATTTAGGGCGCCTGAAGATCAGAGATCTTCATGGCTTCCCAATTACAGGATTAGATGTTATGATTTGTATGTATAAATATGGGGAGTTTCCTCGACCTAGGGGTTGAACAGCAAACAATTAATTCTTTGTATTAGCAGCCGAGCAAAAATGTGTACTCATTATTCTGTTAATATAAGGGGTTACTTCTGAGCTAAAGAGTTGTGTTGTTCAACCAGCATCTCTGTGTGAAGACTGGGCCCGTCTTCCACAGAGATTGCTGAGTTAAAATACGATTTTAGCTTTCTTGTTGTGTGATGCTTTGTTCTTTCTTTTTGTACGCGGAAGCAATATTTATTGTGTGGATTTTTTGGTAAAAGATTATATTTCTGTGAGATTGGTGAATGGTGTAGAATAACAGTCGAGTGAGTAAGGTTTGCTTTATGCATTTCAATTGCTGTTATACGCAACCGTGTTCATCTTACAGCTAAGTCGTGATCCCATGAGTCTTTACAATTTATCTTTCCTGTTGTGTGTTGCTTGATTTCCATTCTGCAATTCAATTTCTTAGAATAGTTGACTCAATCTTTTGCAATTGGATTTCTAGATTAATGTTCAGTTTATGTTTTATGATTTCCAGATTGATTAGATCAGACAAGTGATTGTTCTAGAATACGAATGAGATTTCTTTTCTGCAATTATTGATTAGATCTGATACCATTTCTTATTGATGCATGATAGAGAAGAATTGAAGTATAGTAGTTAGAAGGCAATTGGGATTGCATAGATTCTTGGGATGAACATGGATGATAGAAGATAAAAGTATTCACTTCTAATGGTTTGGTGTTTAAGCATATATTGTGTACTTATCCTTTGAAATAAAAAGACTTTCTCGGGTTGACAATAAATTTCATATGCTCTGTGTGTTTGGTAACAATTTATCTGCATATAGAGTGCTTGATCTGTGGGGGATGACACTGCATTTGGAGGAGAGCAAGGGGAAGCACAAACAGAGCCATTAGGTGACAGTTTAGATGAAACCTTTGTGGAAAACCTAGATAACAGGACAGCTCCGACATCAGAAGGTGAAATTGGAGCAGCATCAAATGCTGCGACAATGGAACCTGAAGATGACGGAGCTAGGGCAATGGAAGACGACATTGAGCTGGTAACAATTGAGTCTTCACCTAAGTGGGTAGGAAGAGGAGCTATGATTGAAGAAGAACAGCATGAGGGGCAAAGAAATATTCCTTTGACCTCAGTTTTGGCTCCCTATATCCCAGCTCCACAGGAGGAAACACCATAAAAGGAAAAATCACAAAAGAAAACGCCACAGAATAAGAGAAAGAGAGCCAACAATGAATATGACCTAATAGCACCAATCAAAAAGAAATGAACTTGATCTGCCACAGCAGCAGAGGCAGCTAGGAAAAGATGGACAACCTTGGAGACACAGGTTCAGCCCCCAATCCTTGCACCAAGACCGATGGATGCTCCAGAAAGGCCAGTGGAGGAAGAACCTAGAATTGAAGGACTTCTGTATGAGAATGCAATGCTGAAAGAGGACCTCCAAGTACTTAGATGGGAGCTGGAAACTTGGAAGGAAACCTGTAGAAAGCAGGGTGAAAGAAAAATGTACACACTAATAGAGGCTGCAGACCAAGTGGAGGAATCAGATTCTGCTGGAGCTGGAAAAAGGGATGAATGAATACTCTGCCCCACCTGTGGAGAAATCTTTGAGCAAGCAGGCCATAAAATTCTACTTAGCACTTATTCAGCACGACAGCCTGTGGCCACAATGGGGAAAGCAGTGGAAAAAGAAGGTGCTGCCACACAAGAACCAACACTTTTAAACACCCTTGCTGCAGCTGTCACTTCCCACGATGCAAAAATTATGGAACAGGTAGGAGAAGAACATGGGATGGAGGACGCTCTAGAGATTAATAAGGAATATATTGTAACCCCAGAATGTTTCCACGACACAGAGATCATAGAGCAGATGGGAGAAGAACTTGGAATGAAGGATGCTCTGGAGCTTATGAAGGAATATGCTGAAACCCTACAATGCTCCCAGGACACAGAAATTTTAGAAGAAGAGATACAAAGCCAGGACAGTGATAAATTGGAACAGGATGCTGCAACACAAGAACCAGCAAACCTGAATATACTTGTCCAATCGTCCAAACAGATCGGGGAAGAACCTGGGACAGAGGAGATTCTGGAGTTTAATGATGAACTCTGGGTTGTAACCCCAGAGGACTCCCATGACACAGAACTCATAGGAGAAGAGTTGCAGCAAAAGAAGGATTAAGAGGTAAGCCAGGATGTTGCTACACAAGAACCAACACCCTTGGAAGCTGCAGCAGGAACTCCTGAATTGCAGTTAGAAGATAACCGTGGAGTGGATATCATTCCCGATATACAGTGGAGTGAAGATGAACAGGTACAGACACCATGCTCAGGTGACACCGAAATCTTGGAGGAAGGGTTGCACGATGAGAAGGATATCCTATCTCAGCAGCAGAAGGACAAAGAAGACGCTGCTACATAAGAACCAGTGTCTCCAAAATCAATAAAGGTAGCTGTTGAAAAAGGTTTAAAGGATGTTACTGTTACACAAGAACCAGCAACTCTCTTGTTAAACCTAGATACGCTGGAACACACTGTCCCACAAGAACTAGTGCTTCCACCTCCTAGAGATGTCATTGAGTTGGATTCAGATTGAGGATTTCCTTTCAACTCCCCCAGGCACAGCATAATGAGACTGCAGGAAGATTCCCACTACACCAATTGCATTCCCAGACACCAGCAAGTAGCAGTGGAAGGGAAACAGTGAGGTTGGAAGATACTAGGTTACTCACAGAGGCCTTTCAAAAGATAGATAAGGTGCCTGAGTTTCCTACACTTCTTCCTCTCTCCTTGGATAGAGCTTAATACACGATTCATATGTAGGTTGTTGCATGAGGACATGCAACAAGGTAGTTGGGGGGAGATGTTGAGCCCAGAATTAGCCCTCTTTAATCATCATTAATCATCTTTCCTGCCCCTGTCCTACACCATTTATCATGGCAATTAGACCTATTGTCCTTACCTTATTCCCCAAATTACCAAGGTATGGCTTATCATTGTTTTATTTTATTAATGCTTATGATTGTGATAATTAAAGCTATGCATCTCTCAAATTGTGCTAACATGTTGCGATTTATGAAGGTAGTTGAGACAAATGGATTGCAGGAAGATCGGGACTAAACAAGTCATGAAGAAAGGGATGTCCATTGCTTGTAGAAGGATCCTTGGGGATCGAACAATCAATCAAAGCACAACCGTGACAGGGTAGCTGTAACAGAATTCACTATTTTAAGTATGTTGCTGCTCGAGTCTAGCTGTGAGCTGGAAGGACCGCCACTCTTGGGTCAATTAATAACTCTCTCATATTTGGATGTTTCTGTTCTGCCACGTATTGTAACAGCTAGTTATTTAGGACGCCTGAAGATCAGAGATCTTCATGGCTGCCCAATTATAGGATTAGATGTTACGATTTGTATGTATAAATATGGGGAGTTGCCTCGACCCAGGGGTTGAACAGCAAACAATTAATTCATTGTATTAGCAGCCGAGCAAAACTGTGTACTCATTCTTCTGTTAATATAAGGGGTTACTTCTGAGCTAAAGAGTTGTGTTGTTCAACCGGCGTCTCTGTGTGAAGACTGGGCCCGTCTTCCACAGAGATTGGTGAGTTAAAAAAGGATTTTATCTTTCTTGTTGTGTGATGCTTTGTTCTTTCCTTTTGTACACAGCAGCAATATTTTTTGTGTGGATTTTTCAGTAAAAGATTATATTTCTGTGAGATTGGTGAATGGTGTAGAATAACAATCGACTGAGTAAGGTTTGCTTTATGCATTTCAATTGCTGTTATACGCAGTTGTGTTCATCTTACAGCTAAGTCGTGATCCCATGAGTCTTTACAATTTATCTTTCCTGTTGTGTGTTGCTTGATTTCCATTCTGCAATTCAATTTCTTAGAACAGTTGACTCAATCTTTTGCAATTGGATTTCTAGATTAATGTTTAGTTTATGTTTTATGATTTCCAGATTGATTAGATCAGACAAGTGATTGTTCTAGAATACGAATGAGATATCTTTTCTGCAATTATTGATTAGATCTGATACCATTTCTTATTGATGCATGATAGAGAAGAATTGAAGTATAGTAGTTAGAAGGTAATTGGGATTGCATAGATTCTTGGGATGAACATGGATGATAGAAGATAAAAGTATTCACTTCTAATGGTTTGGTGTTTAAGCATATATTGTGTACTTATCCTTTGAAATAAAAACACTTTCTCGGGTTGACAATAAATTTCATATGCTCTGTGTGTTTGGTAACAATTTATCTGCATATAGAGAGCATGATGAGTGGGGGATGACACTGCATTTGGAGGAGAGCAAGGGGAAGCACAAACAGAGCCATTAGGTGATAGTGTAGATGAAACCTTTGTGGAAAACCTAGATAATAGGATAGCTCCGACAGCAGAAGGTGAAATTGGAGCAGCATCAAATGCTGCGACAATGGAACCTGAAGATGACGGAGCTAGGGCAATGGAAGAAGACATTGAGCTGGTAACAATTGAGTCTTCACCTAAGTGGGTAGGAGGAGGAGCTGTGATTGAAGAAGAACAGCATGAGGGGCAAATAAATATTCCTTTGACCTCAGTTTTGGCTCCCTATATCCCAGCTCCACAGGAGGAAACACCACAAAAGGAAAAATCACAAAAGAAAACGCCACAAAATAAGAGAAAGAGAGCCACCAATGAATATCACCTAATAGCACCAATCAGAAAGAAACGAACCCGATCTGCCACAACAGTAGAGGCAGCTACGAAAAGATGGACAACCTTGGAGACACAGGTTGAGCCCCCAATCCTTGCACCAAGACCGATGGATGCTCCACAAAGGCCAATGGAGGAAGAACCTGGAATTGAAGGACTCCTGTATCAGAATGCAATGCTGAAAGAGGACCTCCAAGTACTTAGAAGGGAGCTGGAAACTTCGAAGGAAACCTGCAGAAAACAGGGTGAAAGAAAAATGTACACGCTAACAGAGGTTGCAGACCAAGTGGAGGAATCAGATTCTGCTGGAGCTGGAAAAAGGGATGAACGAATACTCTGCCCCACCTGTGGAGAAATTTTTGAGGAAGCAGGCCATAAAAATCTACTTAGCACTTATTCAGAACAACAGAATGTGGCCACAATGGGGAAAGCAGTGGAAAAAGAAGGTGCTTCCACACAAGAACCAGCACTTTTAAACATCCTTGCTGCAGCTGCCACTTCCCACGATGCAAAAATTATGGAACAGGTAGGAGAAGAACATGGGATGGAGGACGCTTTAGAGATTAATAAGGAATATATTGTAACCCCAGAAAGTTTCCACGACACAGAGATCATAGAGCAGATGGGAGAAGAACTTGGAATGAAGGATGCTCTGGAGCTTATAAAGGAATATGCTAAAACCCCATAATGCTCCCAGGACACAGAAATTTTAGAAGAAGAGATACAAAGGCAGGACATTGATAAATTGGAACAGGATGCTGCAACACAAGGACCAGCAAACCTGAATATACTTGTCCAATCGGCCAAACAGATGGGGAAAGATCCTGGGACAGAGGAGATTCTGGAGTTTAATGATGAACTCTGGGTTGTAACCCTAGAGGACTCCCATGACACATAACTCATAGGAGAAGAGTTGCAGCAAAAGAAGGATGAAGAGGTAAGCCAGGATGTTGCTACACAAGAACCAGCACCCTTGGAAGCTGCAGCAGGAACTCCTGAATTGCAGTTAGAAGATAACCCTGGAGTGGATATCATTCCCGATATACAGTGGAGTGAAGATGAACAGGTACAGACACCATGCTCAGCTGACACCGAAATCTTGGAGGAAGGGTTGCACGATGAGAAGGATATCCTATCTCAACAGCAGAAGGACAAAGAAGACGCTGCTACACAAGAACCAGTGTCTCCCAAATCAATAAAGGTAGCCGTTGAAAAATGTTTAAAGGATGTTGCTGTTACACAAGAACCAGCAACTCTCTTGTTAAACCTAGATACACTGGAAGACACTGTCCCACAAGAACCAGTGCTTCCACCTCCTAGAGATGTCATTGAGTTGGATTCAGATTGAGGATTTCCTTTCAACTCCCCCAGGCACAGCATAATGAGACTGCAGGAAGATTCCCACTAAACCAATTGCATTCCAAGACACCAGCAAGTAGCAGTGGAAGGGAAACAGTGAGGTTGGAAAATACTGGGTTACTCACAGAGGCCTTTCAAAAGATAGATAAGGTGCATGAGTTTCCTACACTTCTTCCTCTCTCCTTGGATAGAGCTCAGTACACGATTCAGATGCAGGTTGTTGCATGAGGACATGCAACAGGGTAGTTGGGGGGATATGTTGAGCCCAAAATTAGCCCTCTTTAATCATCATTAATCATCTTTCCTTCCCCTATCCTACACCATTTATCATGGCAATTAGACCTATTGTCCTTACCTTATTCCCCAAATTGCCAAGGTATGGCTGATCATTGTTTTATTTTATTAATGCTTATGATTGTGATAAGCAAAGCTGTGCATCTCTCAAATTGTGCTACCATGTTGCGATTTATGAAGGTAGTTGAGATAAATGGATTGCAGGAAGATCGGGGTTGAACAAGTCATGAAGAAAGGGATGTCTGTTGCTTGTAGAAGGATCCTTGGGGCTCGAATCATCAATCAAAGCACAGCTGTGACAGGGCAGCTGTAACAGAATTCGCTATTTTAAGTATGTTGCTGCTCGAGTCTAGCTGTGAGCTGGAAGGACCGCCACTCTTGGATCAATTAATAACTCTCTCATATTTGGATGTTTCTGTTCTGCCACGTATTGTAACAGCTAGTTATTTAGGGCGCCTGAAGATCAGAGATCTTCATGGCTTCCCAATTACAGGATTAGATGTTATGATTTGTATGTATAAATATGGGGAGTTTCCTCGACCTAGGGGTTGAACAGCAAACAATTAATTCGTTGTATTAGCAGCCGAGCAAAAATGTGTACTCATTATTCTGTTAATATAAGGGGTTACTTCTGAGCTAAAGAGTTGTGTTGTTCAACCAGCGTCTCTGTGTGAAGACTGGGCCCGTCTTCCACAGAGATTGCTGAGTTAAAATACGATTTTAGCTTTCTTGTTGTGTGATGCTTTGTTCTTTCTTTTTGTATGCAGCAACAATATTTATTGTGTGGATTTTTCGGTAAAAGATTATATTTCTGTGAGATTGGTGAATGGTGTAGAATAACAGTCGAGTGAGTAAGGTTTGCTTTATGCATTTCAATTGCTGTTATACGCAACCGTGTTCATCTTACAGCTAAGTCGTGATCCCATGAGTCTTTACAATTTATCTTTCCTGTTGTGTGTTGCTTGATTTCCATTCTGCAATTCAATTTCTTAGAATAGTTGACTCAATCTTTTGCAATTGGATTTCTAGATTAATGTTCAGTTTATGTTTTATGATTTCCAGATTGATTAGATCAGACAAGTGATTGTTCTAGAATACGAATGAGATTTCTTTTCTGCAATTATTGATTAGATCGGATACCATTTCTTATTGATGCATGATAGAGAAGAATTGAAATATAGTAGTTAGAAGTCAATTGGGATTGCATAGATTCTTGGGATGAACATGGATGATAGAAGATAAAAGTATTCACTTCTAATGGTTTGGTGTTTAACCATATATTGTGTACTTATCCTTTGAAATAAAAAGACTTTCTCAGGTCGACAATAAATTTCATATGCTCTGTGTGTTTGGTAACAATTTATATGCATATAGAGTGCTTGATCAGTGGGGGATGACACTGCATTTGGAGTAGAGCAAGGGGAAGCACAAACAGAGCCATTAGGTGACAGTTTAGATGAAACCTTTGTGGAAAACCTAGATAACAGGACAGCTCCGACATCAGAAGGTGAAATTGGAGCAGCATCAAATGCTGCGACAATGGAACATGAAGATGACGGAGCTAGGGCAATGGAAGAAGACATTGAGCTGGTAACAATTGAGTCTTCACCTGAGTGGGTAGGAGGAGGAGCTATGATTGAAGAAGAACAGCATGAGGGGCAAAGAAATATTCCTTTGACCTCAGTTTTGGATCCCTATATCCCAGCTCCACAGGAGGAAACACCATAAAAGGAAAAATCACAAAAGAAAATGCCACAGAATAAGAGAAAGAGAGCCAACAATGAATATGACCTAATAGCACCAATCAAAAAGAAATGAACTTGATCTGCCACAGCAGCAGAGGCAGCTAGGAAAAGATGGACAACCTTGGAGACACAGGTTGAGCCCCCAATTCTTGCACCAAGACCGATGGATGCTCCACAAAGGCCAGTGGAGGAAGAACCTGGAATTGAAGGACTTCTGTATGAGAATGCAATGCTGAAAGAGGACCTCCAAGTACTTAGATGGGAGCTGGAAACTTGGAAGGAAACCTGTAGAAAGCAGGGTGAAAGAAAAATGTACACACTAATAGAGGCTGCAGACCAACTGGAGGAATCAGATTCTGCTGGAGCTGGAAAAAGGGATGAATGAATACTCTGCCCCACCTGTGGAGAAATCTTTGAGCAAGCAGGCCATAAAATTCTACTTAGCACTTATTCAGCACAACAGCCTGTGGCCACAATGGGGAAAGCAGTGGAAAAAGAAGGTGCTGCCACACAAGAACCAACACTTTTAAACACCCTTGCTGCAGCTGCCACTTCCCACGATGCAAAAATTATGGAGCAGGTAGGAGAAGAACATGGGATGGAGGATGCTCTAGAGATTAATAAGCAATATATTGTAACCCCAGAATGTTTCCACGACACAGAGATCATAGAGCAGATGGGAGAAGAACTTGGAATGAAGAATGCTCTGGAGCTTATGAAGGAATATGCTGAAACCCTAGAATGCTCCCAGGACACAGAAATTTTAGAAGAAGAGATACAAAGCCAGGACAGTGATAAATTGGAACAGGATGCTGCAACACAAGAACCAGCAAACCTGAATATACTTGTCCAATCGGCCAAACAGATGGGGGAAGAACCTGGGACAGAGGAGATTCTGGAGTTTAATGATGAACTCTGGGTTGTAACCCCATAGGACTCCCATGACACAGAACTCATAGGAGAAGAGTTGCAGCAAAAGAAGGATTAAGAGGTAAGCTAGGATGTTGCTACACAAGAACCAACACCCTTGGAAGCTGCAGCAGGAACTCCTGAATTGCAATTAGAAGATAACCCTGGAGTGGATATCATTCCCGATATACAGTGGAGTGAAGATGAACAGGTACAGACACCATGCTCAGGTGACACCGAAATCTTGGAGGAAGGGTTGCACGATGAGAAGGATATCCTATCTCAGTAGCAGAAGGACAAAGAAGACGCTGCTACACAAGAACCAGTGTCTCCAAAATCAATAAAGGTAGCTGCTGAAAAAGGTTTAAAGGTTTAAAGGACATTTCGGCGCCGTTGCCGGGGAAGGATAAAAATTAAACACTAGTCATTAGTTGCATCTGATAATTGCTTTTATTCAGTCTTTTTTTGTTGTTGTTGAAATGATCTGCTTCGCATGAATACGAGGAGGGTAAAACGTGATCACCTCCCAACCCCCAAAACCCCACAAAATACTAACACTGCAGGTGGTTCGGGTCGTGGTCGAGGTCCACCGTTGGGTAAAAGAACATTTATCGATGATCTTGTTGACATAACTGATTCAACTATCGGGACTCGTCAACGGGAGACTCCTATCAGAAGAGGCCCTGCTGATCCTGGAGCGCCAGCATCAGGATCCACTGTGGAAAATACAGGAGCAGCCGTGATTCCTGCATATACCCCTGCTAAAGAAGGAACAATTGATTCAGCTGTTACAACTGAAGAATACGCAATAGTTACAACTGAAGAATACACAGCTGCTACAACTAAAGAATACGCAGCTGTTACAACTGAGGTAAAGAACGCAGGAACGAACAAAGAGAAGGATACAAAAGAAAAGATGAATAACAAACATGAGAAGGAAGAGGAAGAAACAGTGGTACAATACCATCATGAAAATGACTCCTTGCCAGAAGGAACGATGGATACATTACAATTTCCAATACAGCAGCTAGAAGGGACAGCTCCTATGAAAAACATCTCACCATCGGTGTTGCCTCGCTTCCATGGTAGGGCAGTCGAAGATCCAGACAAATTCCTTTTTGAATTCGATATCCTCTGTCGCAGCTATGATTATGTCACAGATGACCAAAAGCTGAAGCTTTTTCCTACCACCCTGAAGGACAATGCATTACGATGGTTCATGAGCCTTGGGGGAGGAACTGTTGCTAATTGGAAAAAGATGAAGCAAGTGTTCCTGGAAAAATATCAAGAATATTGCAACACCAGGGACAAAAGAGAGGAATTATTTAAGATGGTGCAGAAGGAGGATGAAAGTCTAGAGGATTTTGTAGAAAGGCTGCTGTACAATGTGCAAAGAGCTGGGCAGACGAACATGGGGCTGGATGTGCTCAAGATAATCTTGCTTCGAGGGATCATGGATGATTGTTTAGACATGTTAAATCTGTTAGGAAAAGGAGATATCTCCAAAGAACCTTTTGAGACGATTGTGGAATTATGTAAGAGATACTCCAGGGGATCTTCCAGGAATAATAAGCGGGATAAATGAGATAAAATGGAACGTGATGTCTTCGATAGAACTCAGAAGTCATCCAATGGAGGAGCTACACATGCAGAGATAGGCAATCTTCTTGAAAATTTTAAAATAGAAATGATGAGCTCCATCTCTTTGGAGATTGATGTCCTGAAGGCCAAACAAAGACAGGCAGTGGAGGATCTCACATTAGGTGTGTTTTGTCCCTGATGTAGAAAGAATCATCCACTGAAAGAATGCCCCCTTGACAAAATACAAATATGTCAGCTGTGCGAGCTGAACCATGATATGAAAGAATGTCCCACACTTCCCCAAGTGAAGGATGTTCTGCAGGCATCAACTCCAAAAGGGGAATCAACCTATTTCATTGCACAAAAGAAACCCTAGCAGCCTCGAAATCAAGGTATGTCTCTAGATTCATTTCCATTTTTGAATAATTTGAACAATTGGAATAATAACATGCAAAATATGAATACACAATTCCCTTCAAATTATGCTCAGTGGAATCCTTCTCAACCTGCAGTACAAAGTTATAACTCATGGAGTCCTTGGACACAGCCACCACATGAACCTACGTCATGGTCTCCTGGATGGAGGAACTTCCATCCTGGGAACCAGTTTCCTCAACCACCTCCACCTCAGCAGTTATCATATTCTCCTCCATATCCTCAATTTCATCAATATCCTCAATACCCACCTCAGCAGTCGCAGCTGCAGCTGCAGAATAATCTTGTTCCTAACATACCATTACGGCCTCAGCTGCCTGCCCAACCTAATCCTAACCCAAATAATAAAACAGTCCATCAATTGGAAGCTCTCAATATGCCGGCCTACTCTCTCTCCCTTGCACCTTGTAATGATAATCGCCTACGGTCTGGGAAGATAATAGAACGTGTAATTTCAGCAGATATTCCACCTTCTGTGCATGACAAAGGAGAGAGTTCCCAACATCCATTCGATCCAATTCCTATCACTGAAGGTGTTGAGCATCCCTCAGATGGGACGGATGAAACATTAAACGAGAAATTAGATAATGCGCAGCCTACCCAGCTGGTAAGGAAACCACCATAACCTGAGAGATTAATGCTGCCAAAAATAGGGGGGCAACCTCAGTTCAATCTCCTAGGAGAATTGAAGAATCTTTATGTTAAGATCCCCCTTTTGAAAGCTCTTCAAGATGTTCCTATTTATGCTAGAACTATTCAAGACCTGTGCACTAAAAGACCGGGAAGGAAGCCCAGAGATCCTCCCACTGTTCATGTCATAGGGAATTTATCTGCTTTAATGATAGGAAAAACCCCTGTGACCAAGTATGACGACCCTGGAAATCCTACTGTCACTTTACATATAGGACAGACGCAGATACCCAACGTGCTAGTAGATTTAGGAGCAGCGATCAATGTTATAAAAATTGAGACTGTAAAGAAGCTTGGATTCACCAATATTAGATCGACCCCTACCATTTTAGAATTGGCAGACAGATCCACCATCAGATACGAAGGGATTCTGGACGATCTTGTCATCTCAGTAGACTCATGGGAATACCCTGCCGACTTTCTGATATTACAACCAAAATCACAGCTGGGGGGACACCCATTGATCCTGGGGAGTCCTTGGTTGGCCATAGCTGATGCTTGCATCAGCTGTCGATGAGGGTCCATGACTATATCTAATGGTATGGAAACCAAAAACCTCACCCTGTATCCTCCAGCACGGTCGAGTGTAGAAACTGAAACTTCCCTTTGGATAGAACATGAAGAGGAGGAGGATGTTCAGCCATTATTAACAATAGGGAAGGCCCTAACTTTCAAAAATGAAACAGAATACGATGCCATCAGTAATTTCATTAGAAAACCTGCTTCAGTGGATAAAGAAGTTTATCAACTCCTGAACATTACCCTTGGTAAGGAAGAACAAGAACAGCTTACAAAGGAAGCACTAGTCGATGACGCAAACATAATCCCAGTTTTGAAAACCTCGAGAAGCATTCCTATTGAGGTAGAGCCTGGAAGAACTTTGAACATCAACCCTAGTCTCTCCTCAGAAGAACAGATGCGCCTAACCAATCTCTTGAAGGAACGTAAGGGGGCATTCGCCTGGGAGTATACAGACATGAAGGGTATCTCTTCCAATCTGTGCACTCATCATATTTATATGAAAAACGACTCCTGGCCTGTATGTCAACCCCAACGACGCATGAACCCCAATATGAGGGATATAGTGAAGGAGGAAATCCATAAACTTTTGGAAGCAAGATTTATCTATCCTATTTCAGATAGTGAGTGGGTTTCCCCACTTGTAATTGTGCCCAAGAAAAATGGTAAATGGAGAGTCTATGTTGATTATAGGGAGCTGAACAAACCTACACAAAAGGATCATTTTTCTCTGCCTTTATTGACCAAGTACTTGATACCCTATCAGGGAAGAAGTTCTTCTCCTTCTTGGATGGGTTCAGCGGGTACAATCAAATTTAGATTGCTCCGGAGGATCAGGATAAGACCACCTTCACTTGCCCCTGTGGAACGTTTGCCTACAGGGTGCTTCCCTTTGGCTTATGCAATGCACCTGCAACGTTCCAAAGAGCTGTAATTGGCATATTTTCTGAATTGGTTAATGATAGTATGGAAGTCTTTATGGATGATTTTACTCCCTATAGCAAGGATTTTGAGGAAGCATTGGAAAATTTAAATAAAGTTTTAATTCGCTGTGAACAGGCTCGCCTCTCATTAAGCACTGAAAAATGCCATATGATGTGTAATGTCCCCAGCTTGACCCTATTGCATTAATATTGTAAATGATGTAGATATTGTTAATTAGTCATGGTGAGGAGATCAAGGCCAAGGCCCTGCCATTGATTTAATGTTTTATGTATCGGCAATTAGAATAGATGCCTATGGTTCTTGTGCGAGATGGGCACAATGTAAATAAGACACCATGTAAATATGCAATTTTAATGAAAACACCCACAACTCGCTATGCAATGCAACAAAGAGATGGGGCATGATTCTACAAGGAATAGGGAGGGAAATTATTCAAACCCTTGAGCCCATGGTCTTAATCCATTTCATTGAGGAAACCCATGAACTCTCAACTACCCATTTGGTCTCATGCACCCAATCACTTAATCCTTCCAAGAATTGGTTGAGACAATAAATGCCTTGGGATGGGAGAGGTATGGCTGTCAATTTTCGTGCATGGGCAAGCCATCCACTTGGAAAATCGTGTTTTTGCTTGTGGGGCAAGAAATCCCCCACGAAATGGGCCCAAAAGCCATTCTTCACCCATGGCATTCTCTCTCTCACGCAGTCGGAGCCTGTTGGGGTTTTATCCTTCACGTTTTCACCTTTCCCTGCATTTTTTCCATGCCTGCAAACTCGTTTTTGGTTAGCTCATTGGATGGGAGAAGAGAGCCATGATTTTTTGGGGTTAGGGAGGTCGTTTCTGCCCACGAAATGCCCATGAGCATTCTTCTGAAAACGATTCTGCTCTCCTGGGGTTGAATTCCCATTTTCTCCTTTTCGTTGTGGTTGCCCTCGTTTTCTGGAATGGTCAGGAACCCATTGTTGGGAACTTCACTATAGAAGCGTTTTTCTCATGCCCAACACTTATGCTTTTGATGATACATGCACCCATCTCTTAATAGCCTAAGAAACCCCATTTGCTGATGGGCTTGGCTGATTTTGATATACCTTTGGCTATGTGAGAGCCTGTTTTCCCCTTTTTCCTTGTGGAGATCATGCCCAGCTCGGGGGTGGCAGTGGTGCTGAGAGATTGAGGAGCACACTGGCCTATGGTTGGGTGGAACGTTGCAGAAGCGTAGCTAGTTGTTTGGTACTACTTCATTAAGATAAGTATTTTCTTGTGCTATCTTGCAATTGTTTATTTGATGAATATTAGAATGAATGATGAATGTGCTATTGAATTTAAATTCCGCTGTGTTTTTCTTATGATCATACATCCCATATGTCTTTTAAATGTTTTCAAATGTCTATGCAATTGCACATGTTCATCTTCTTCTTGAATTGAATGCTTGATTTCAATTTATGGGGCTGGATGCCCGGTTTAACCTCACGATCCTCTCCATCTAGTTGGTGGGATGGGAGGGGACGTTACATGATGATGAGTGAGGGGGTGGTATTAGGACATTTCATCTCTACAGAGGGCATTCAAGTGGATCCTTCAAAAATTAAGGTGATAAAAAATATACCAACTCCTTCAACTCAGAAAGAGGTGCGAAGTTTTCTGGGACATGCTGGATATTACAGGAGATTCATAGAAAACTTCTCCAAACTTGCTTCTCCTTTGTTTTCATTGTTAATGAAGGACGCACAGTTTGTGTGGAGTACAGCATGCCAGACAGCATTTGATAAGCTTAAAGAGAAGCTGTCCACAGCCCCTATTCTAAGGGGACCTAATTGGACCATACCTTTCCACATTTCTTCAGATGCTTCTGATACTGCCATTGGAGCAGTACTAGGACAGCAGGATGGTCAAGTACCTTATGTTATCTATTATGTTAGTAAAAAATTAGCCCCTGTTGAACTAAATTATACTATCACTGAAAAAGAATTCCTAGCTATTGTTTATTCTATTAATAAGTTTCGACATTACATTACTGGGTATCTTACATTTGTGCACACTGACCACTTTGCCATTAAGTATTTGATGAATAAACCTGTCACCAATGCCAGAGTAACCAGGTGACTATGATTATTACAGGAATTTGATATTACCATTATAGATAAACCTGGAAAAGAAAATGTTGTTGCTGATTTTTTATCACGATTTACTAACAGTGATGACAGTTCGCCTGTTGAGGATTCTTTCCCAGATGAACATCTATTCACACTCTCAGCTCATTCACCCTGGTATGCAGACATTGCTAATTATTTGGTTGCAGGAAAGCTTCCGCCACATATGTCTAAACGAGAGAAAAGAAAAATTATACAGCAAAGTGCTAGGTATTGTTGGCTTAATGGTCATCTCTTTTACACAGGACCCGATCTTGAGATTAGGAGATGTGTAAGGGAAGATGAGATCTTTCATATACTGAAGGCATGTCATGATGAACCTTGTGGAAGACACTTTGCAAACAGAAGAACAGGGCATAAAGCGCTGCAGATGGGCTACTATTGGCCGACACTGTTCAGGGACGCTAAAAGATATGTTCAGTCCTGTGACAGCTGCCAAAGGATGGGCCAACCTAATAAGACAGATCAGATGCCTTTACAGCCCCAAGTGGTACTAGAACCGTTTGATAGATGGGCATTGGACTTTGTTGGCCCTATAAACCCTCCTTCCAGACAGAAGGTTTACATTCTGGTGTGTATAGATTACATGAGCAAGTGGGTAGAAGTTGTATCTTTGGCTAAGGCTAATGACCAGGCGGTGATTGATTTTTTGTACAGTGAAATCTTTACCCGCTTTGGGGTACCAAAGGAAGTAGTTACCGATGGGGGACCGCAATTCATCTCACACCAATTTGAATCCTTGCTCCGGAAGTATCATGTGCAGCATATGATAGCTTCACCTTATCACCCCCAGGCCAATGGTCAGGTGGAAAGTACTAATAAAGTTATTGAAGCAATCCTTACTAAAACAGTTAAAAGCCTTCGAAGGGATTGGGCTGACAGGCTTCCAGAAGCACTGTGGGCATAACGCACAACTTGGCGCAACACCACAGGGTTTTCTCCCTATGATCTAGTGTATGGGAAGAGTACCATTTTTCCAATCGAATTTGAGATCAAGACCCTGAAAACAGCCACCGAAATGAATCTGGATGTAACAGAAGCCCAGAAGAGAAGATTGAATCAATTAAATGAACTGTATGAGAAACGGTTAGCTGCAGTAGACCAGACTGTGCTGCTTCAGCAACAGAGATCTAACTGGCATGACCGATTCATCAAAAAGAAAATCTTTCGTGAAGGAGACTGGGCACTATTATACTACTCCAGATTCAAGAAGGATTTTAAAGGAAAATTACGTACAAGATGGCTGGGTCCATATTTGGTCGACAGGGTATTTGACAACGGCACTGTTCGCCTGGTGACCATTGATGAAAACTGTATACCATTACTTGCTAACGGCCACAGACTGCGACTGTATCGTAAGCCCATTTCGAAAGATGCATTCATTTCACAAATTGCTACCGATCCAGATTATCAGTTGGCACCAGAGCAGGAATTTTTCTTTGCCTTTGCCAAACCTTAAACTGAGAATCGTATTTGTTGTACATAAATAATTTCCTGCTGTAGCATATAACTATTGTTTTTTTTTCCTCTTTGCATTTGATCTTTTTCTTTGCTGTCATTTTTCAAAAATTTTCTGGGAAGCGCCAGAAGAACGACCAGTTTGGGCCCGTTAGATGAAAATCTCCTTGTGCCGTCCTTGCTTAAAAAAATAAATAAATAAATAAATAAAATTTCGGCAGCTGCGAAATATTTTCCGGCAGCTGCAACATATTTTCCGGCAGCTGCAATATCTTTTCCGGCAGCTATATATCTTTTTCCGCCAACCACATTACCCTTTTCCCCAGCAGCCGTAAAATCCTTTTTCCCGCCTGCCGTCAATCTATTCTGGCAGCTGCAACATCGGTGGCTGCAACATCGACAGCTGCAACATATTTTTTCGCAGCTGCCACCTCATTTCCCAGCGGCTGCCCCCTCATTTACCAGCCACTGCCACATCATTTCCCCGCAACCGTAACCGTTTTCCCGCAGCTGCAACATATTTTTTTCCGCAGCTGCCACCTCATTTCCCTGCGGCTGCCATCTCATTTCCCAGTGACTGCCACCTCATTTCCAGCAGCCGTAATATCTTTTTTTCCGTCGATCATCAATCCTTTCTGGTAGCTGCAATATCGGAGGCTGCAATATCGGCGGCTGCAACATCGGCAGCTGCAACATCTTTTTCCGCAGCTGCCACCTCAATTCCCAGCACCTGCGTTATTGTTTTCCGTCTACCGTAAAATCCTTTCTCCCGGCAGCTGTAAATCATCCCCGACAGCCGCGACTTCAATCCAGCGGCTGGAACATCACGTCACAGCGCTGCAACAACTTTTCCCGCCAGCCGTAATTTTTCCCGCCACCGTAAAAATTTTCCGTGACAGCTATAATTTTCCCCGATACTGTAAATTCTTTTTCCCGGCTGCCGTGAATTCTTTTCCAGTGACTGCAACTTCTTTCCCAGTGGCTGCAACATAATTTTTTTGACGACTGCAACATCATTTTTTTGGAAACTTGCAGTGGTAACTCCCATGTTAACAGAAGAATTGTTTCAAACCTGCTAATCATGGTGTTGATTCACCTCAGTCGTGCCGGCGAACTCATCATTCCGATCCCGAGGAAGCGATGGTTTGTGTTTCACCGGCGAAAGAACTTATTTCCTTATCCTAGTCATCATGATCACACATCCGACTGTGTACGAATTCGGCTCCGTGACGTCACCAACTGCATGCTCCACCATTTTCCGCAGCTTTTCGACGCACAGCTTTATGAGGTATGGCTTTCATTTATCACGTGATTAAGCATTGATATCATTTAAACGATATTGGTCGTACCTTCACTCGTACCACCATTATACCTGATTAAAACTTTCCCTCGTATGACGTAAACGCTAATAACTGCCACCTTCCCCAATTCGGCATGAAAATTTCAAACACTGTTCTGTGCTCAACTTTCCAAATTTGGTCATTCTCTCAACGTCTCCGCTCAATGATTCGTGCATCCTCTGTGCTGCAACTTCCATTCTGGGATCCTGTAATCTGTGGAATAGCAGTTTCAGTTTGCAGCCAGGAACATGGGGATTCCAGTTCGCCATGAACCTTTCAATACCCGGGAACTCAGACAGAATCCTCAAGTTCTTTCCATTTTTTAAGCTGCTGGCTGGCTCGAATTCTTTGAGCGATTGGACGGATTCGATCGGGACGCAGCCCTACAATTTGCCTTGAATCTTACCAAAACTAACTCCACGCTGTGGGGGTTGTGTATAGACGTCTCTGAGATCATTATATTCGAGGTTACAGCCATCCCGATGGTGGGAAAACCATGGTTTAACCGATGAGTCCCTGCAACGGTTGCACGAGAAGAATTTTTACTTCCAGGGGAGCAAGTTGAAGCATCCAGGGGAGGGATTGCACTGAACTCACTGCCGCGGCCATGGGACCAGGTTGCTGTCTTCCTCAAGAAATACATTACTTGTGAAGGTAGATATCAAACTGTGTATAACTCTGAACTTCCTTAGCTTTCTCATATCCGCCATGGCATTTTATTGAACATTCCATTTTGTTTACTACACGACTTGTGTCATATGGCAACATTTGTTCAGTCTGTGAAGCACCCACTTTCCTCTCTCACCAACCATGGCCTTATCAAATTAATTATTGTGAGAACCCTTGCCCAACATAATATAACTTGGGAACAATTTATAACTCGACCACAGCAACCTGTTCCCTTGAGGATCATCCCATTACAGCAATTACAGGTTCCACCATAACAGGAGGACCGGAGTTCCTCCAGTGAAGTTGGGGGGAGGGATGAAATGGGAGAAGAACAACAATCAGGGGCAGAGGCAGGACCATCTAGGGTGGGTGAAACCACAGAAAAAGAACAACCAGGGGCACAATCAGAGCCATTCGGGAGATATGAATCTCCAGCACAAGCAGAACCAATGGGGGATGACACTGCATTTGGAGGAGAGCAAGGGGAAGCACAAACAGAGCCATTAGGTGACACTGTAGATGAAACCTGCGTGGAAAACTAGATAACAGGACAGCTCCAACAGCAGAAGGTGAAATTGGAGCAGCATCAAATGCTGCGACAATGGAACCTGAAGATGACGGAGCTAGGGCAATGGAAGAAGACATTGAGCTAGTAACAATTGAGTCTTCACCTGAGTGGGTAGGAGGAGGACCTGTGATTGAAGAAGAACAACATGAGGGGCAAAGAAATATTCCTTTGACCTTAGTTTTGGCTTCCTATATCCCAGCTCCACACGAGGAAACACCACAAAAGGAAAAATCACAAAAGAAAACGCCACAGAATAAGAGAAAGAGAGCCACCAATGAATATGACCTAATAGCACCAATCAGAAAGAAACGAACTCGATTTGCCACAGGAGCAGAGGCAGCTAGGAAAAGATGGACAACCTTGGAGACACAGGTTGAGCCCCCAATCCCTGCACCAAGACCGATGGATGCTCCACAAAGGCCAGTGGAGGAAGAACCTGGAATTGAAGGACTTCTGTATGAGAATGCAATGCTGAAAGAGGACCTCCAGGTACTTAGAAGGGAGCTGGAAACTTGGAAGGAAACCTGCAGAAAGCAGGGTGAAAGAAAAATGTACACACTAATAGAGGCTGCAGACCAAGTGGAGGAATCAGATTCTGTTGGAGCTGGAAAAAGGGATGAACGAATACTCTGCCCCACCTGTGGAGAAATCTTTGAGGAAGCAGGCCATAAAATTCTACTTAGCACTTATTCAGCACAACAGCCTGTGGCCACAATGGGGAAAGCAGTGGAAAAAGAAGGTGCTTCCAGACAAGAACCAGCACATTTAAACATCCTTGCTGCAGCTGCAACTTCCCATGATGCAAAAATTATGGAACAGATAGGAGAAGAACATGGGATGGAGGACGCTCTAGAGATTAATAAGCAATCTATTGTAACCCCAGAATGTTTCCACGACACAGAGATCATAGAGCAGATGGGAGAAGAACTTGGAATGAAGGATGCTCTGGAGCTTATAAAGGAATATGCTGAAACTGCAGAATGCTCCCAGGACACAGAAATTTTAGAAGAAGAGATACAAAGGTAGGACAGTGATAAATTGGAACAGGATGTTGCAACACAAGAACCAACAAACCTGAATATACTTGTCCAATAGGCCAAACAGATGGGGGAAGAACCTGGGACAGAGGAGATTCTGGAGTTTAATGATGAACTCTGGGTTGTAACCCCAGAGGACTCCCATGACATAGAACTCATGGGAGAAGAGTTGCAGCAAAAGAAGGATGAAGAGGTAAGCTAGGATGTTGCTACACAAGAACCAACACCCTTGGAAGCTGCAGCAGGAACTCCTGAATTGTAGTTAGAAGATAACCCTTGAGTGGATATCATTCCCGATATACAGTGGAGTGAAGATGAAAAGGTACAGACACCATGCTCAGGTGACACCAAAATCTTGGAGGAAGGGTTGCACGATGAGAATGATATCCTATATCAGCAGCAGAAGGACAAAGAAGATGCTGCTACACAAGAACCAGTGTCTCCAAAATCAATAAAGGTAGCTGCTGAAAAAGGTTTAAAGGATGTTGCTGTTACACAAGAACCATCAACTCTCTTGTTAAACCTAGATACATTGGAAGACACTGTCCCACAAGAACCAGTGCTTCAACCTCCTAGAGATGTCATTGAGTTGGATTCATATTGAGGATTTCCTTTCAACTCTTCCGGGCACATCATAATGAGACTGCAAGAAGATTCCCACTACACCAATTGCATTCCCAGACACCAGCAAGTAGCAATAGAAGGGAAACAGTGAGGTTGGAAGATACTGGGTTACTCATAGAGGCCTTTCAAAAGATAGATAAGGTGCCTGAGTTTCCTACACTTCTTCCTCTCTCCTTGGATAGAGCTCAGTACACGATTCAGATGCAGGTTGTTGCATGAGGACATGCAACAGGGTAGTTGGGTGGAGATGTTGAGCCTAGAATTAGCCCTCTTTAATCATCATTAATCATCTTTCCTGCCCCTGTCCTACACCATTTATCATGGCAATTAGACCTATTGTCCTTACCTTATTCCCCAAATTACCAAGGTATGGCTGATCATTGTTTTATTTGATTAATGCTTATGATTGTGATAATTAAAGTTGTGCATCTCTCAAATTGTGCTAACATGTTGTGATTTATGAAGGTAGTTGAGACAAATGGATTGCAGGAATATCGCGGCTGAACAAGTCATGAAGAAAGGGATGTCCCTTGCTTGGAGAAGGATCCTTGGGGCTCGAATCATCAATCAAAGCACAGCCATGACAGCTCAGCTGTAACAGAATTCGCTATTTTAAGTATGTTGCTGCTCGAGTCTAGCTGTGAGATGGAAGGACCGCCACTCTTGGGTCAATTAATAACTCTCTCATATTTGGATGTTTCTGTTCTGCCACGCATTATAACAACTAGTTATTTAGGGCGCCTGAATATCAGAGATCTTCATGGCTGCCCAATTATAGGATTAGATGTTACGATTTGTATGTATAAATATGGGGAGTTGCCTCGACCCAGGGGTTGAACAGCAAACAATTCATTCATTGTATTAGCAGTCGAGCAAAACTGTGTACTCATTCTTCTGTTAATATAAGGGGTTATTTCTGAGCTAAAGAGTTGTGTTGTTCAACCAGCGTCTCTGTGTGAAGACTAAGCCCGTCTTCCACAGAGATTGCTGAGTTAAAATAGGATTTTATCTTTCTTGTTGTTTGATGCTTTGTTCTTTCCTTTTGTACGCAGCAGCAATATTTATTGTGTGGATTTTTCAGTAAAAGATTATATTTCTGTGAGATTGGTGAATGGTGTAGAATAACAGTCGATTAAGTAAGGTTTGCTTTATGCATTTCAATTGCTGTTATACGCAGCCGTGTTCATCTTACAGCTAAGTCGTGATCCCATGAGTCTTTACAATTTATCTCTCCTGTTGTGTGTTGCTTGATTTCCATTCTGCAATTCAATTTCTTAGAACAGTTGACTCAATCTTTTGCAATTGGATTTCTAGATTAATGTTCAGATTATGTCTTATGATTTCCAGATTGATTAGATCAGACAAGTGATTGTTCTAGAATACGAATGAGATTTCTTTTCTGCAATTATTGATTAGATCTGATACCATTTCTTATTGATGCATGACAGAGAAGAATTGAAGTATAGTATTTAGAAGGCAATTGGGATTGCATAGATTCTTGGGATGAACATGGATGATAGAAGATAAAAATATTCACTTCTAATGGTTTGGTGTTTAAGCATATATTGTGTACTTATCCTTTGAAATAAAAAGACTTTCTCGTGTTGACAATAAATTTCATATGCTCTGTGTGTTTGGTAACAATTTATCTTCATATAGAGTGCTTGACACCCACCAGAATTTGAACCCGAGTCATTGTCACAAAAACCATCCAAGTTACTACTAGACCACTTCCCAATGTGCTATACAACGTTATATTAATCTCATGGTCATCACAGTACATTATTCTTTATGTTTGTATGGATGAAAGACACTATATAGACTAATCTAACATTTTTTTAGCCCTGGATTACATGCTTTCTATTGAATTGTCTAAGCATTTCTTACTGTACTTTCCATCATCTATCTAAGTGGTTGATTAGGTTAACCTTGTGATATTTTACTATGTGTTTTGGATGTCCTTGGTTTCACAAAATGGATGGGTATTGTACTACTTGGCCCCGCGACACAAGAATCTTCCATATGCATACAGGTTCCCTATTCCTCTAAATGGTTCTAATTCATATACAAATGTCATATGCCATTCATTTTAGACTTTAGTATTTTCTCTAGCATGGTGCTGCGCATGACTTGTTTGGATGGCTACTACATGCCTTTTTCATGCATACTTATTAGTCATGGATACACCCACTTATTTATGGTTGGAATATGTCCCTAGTGTGTGTATATATCTTGATAGAGTCTATCTTCTATTAGAAATAAAATGGGTTACCTTGGCTTCTCAATTTTCCCTAAATTGTTGTTATGTGCATTAAACATGGTTAAGTTCTTATGGTGTGTGGCAAGTGAAATTACTAGTTTTGAAATTGTTTAAATGTATGAAATTATCATTGTCATAAGAATCATGAGTATTCTTCTTTTGCATTTATATGACAAGATATTGGTACTTGTTAATGGTTGTCCTATTCCCATATTGCAATGACAAGTTATATTATTTGTATTTGTCATAGTGCTTCTCTTATTTGATTTCAAAATATCTAAAAGAAATGTGTTTCACATTTTACAAAGTGATTCCGTCATTTCAATAAACTTGATCATCAATTGGTGTGGCAGGAACATTGAAATTTGAAATACTTTATAGTATCAAGTTTTATTCTTGTCTCAGGGTTAGTGGCATATAGCTCTGCAATTTGAACTTTGTTCTTTTCTAATGTTATAACAACATTGATCTAACCTCTGTAGGTACCAGGAGGAGATCCACTTTAGAAGGTCTTGGCTTTTGACTAGTTCAAGTCAAACAATAAGGTTCAGAAGGTATCCGTACATCCCCTGAGTGTTATTCAGGTATGCAAATACGATATGGTTTTCATTTTTGGTTATTATTTTATCCATGTGTAGAAAAATATGTAATAATCATGTTTAAGTTAAATATCCTTCAATACGCTGACATATTTTTTATGAGTCGTAAAAGAGTTAGTAAATTAAGATCCAGGTTTGGACAATATGAGTTCAACATGTTGCATTGGCCAACTAGGTGTTTTCTTGGTTGAAATTGTACATTTGATTTACAAATAAGAGATCAACATTACATTTCTCCATTTTCATTTTATGTTTGAATTTTTTTTATTTTTTTCATAATACATAAACTGAATATTTATTGCTATGTACATGGGTGATGTACATTGTATTATTATAAGAAATGAATTATTACTGGTCTACTGGTGCCATTATGTTCCCTATATTGTGCTTCTATTGAATATATTTTCCAACATAAAAATATCTTTTATAGGTTTCTAATTTACTTCAGTACTTGCAGAGTGGATATCTTCATCTGCAACAAAAGTTCATATCTGATAAGGTCTAAGAAAAGATCCGGTAGTACTTAACTCCATTTATTTTGTATTGCAAGATGGAAAGTCAGCCTGCCATGAATAGCAACAGACCTACTACTGTCAAAATGAAAGGGCATCTTGTTGTTCAAAAAAGTGGCTATTGCTCATAAGACAATTCCTATAATAATTTTTATTGCAACTGGTTTTGAAGAAGTAAAGTTGAAGATAATTGTATGTATTTTGGATCTCAGACAGGAAAACGTCTATAGCTGTCGAGAGATCAACAATTGGTAGACAATTAAAAGAAATTTATTGCAAGTTGGATCTTGTATTCTTTTCTGTCTGTGAAGGGAAACAGCTTGCTTTTGTTCTCGATAATTTGTACAACCATGGATTATTGTACTCATGCGTAGTTTGTAAGATCATTCTTCTTTGGATTTTCATCACTGTCACAATTGAACTGTTATATCTTACAATTCTTTTAGTACTTGAAGCTTTATTCTTGAATATGTTTGACATTAATTTTGTTCCCATGCAAAATTTGTTTGAATATCATCATTGTCAAGCATTAACAACTTCTTAAAGGGTGCTAGATCAATGGTAGAGCACCTACCTAATTATAGGCAGGAGATTGGTGGTTCGATTCCTCCATACCCTATCATAAATTAGTGACTAAGAAAATGACTAAATTCAAATATATACGACTATTAGTAGCTAATTTCAATTATCTTATAGCGCGACTAATGTTTAGTCATATTTAGCTTAGTCATTAATATGTTATCATCTAGTAGTTTGTTTAGTTGTATATTTGGTTATTAATTGTGACAATCAATGACTAAATCAGTGAGTATCAATGACTAAATCAATGACTTAATTAGTGACGATCAATGAATAAATCAATGACTAATAAGTCAACCAATTAATGACTAGTGAAATATGACTAGAGATAAGATAGTGGAAATTAGATACTATTAGTCACCGACTCAAAAATAGTCATTTATAGTTGAATTTTAGTCATTAATTTCTCATTTTGTACTAGTGTGGTAAAGGTAAAGTGTCGGTTCTAATAGTGTCGGGGGGATATAGGTTATGTGGAATGATTGGTATGGTTGCAAAGACTGGCTGTTGGGTGACCATCTCACGCCAGTTAGGACATAGTGATGGAAGGTTGGCAATGAACTAACTCAAAGCAGCATCTGTTGGGTTAACAAGGGAAGGTAATGCTACAGGGGTACTTTCTTCCTCTACTACAGTCAGGGAAGTAGGGGGAGTAGTAACAGTTAGGTTGACATGAGGTTGGATAGGAATCTTTGGTTTCTTGACAAGAATTATGGATGTCTTGCGCTTATCTGTCTCTACAAACTTCTTGAACTGCTCCTCTATAGGCAAGTTATTCTTCGCTGCATCTTCGAGAATATGAGTAGCAATATCGTACAACTTGATTTCATCTTCTTCCATAGGCTCTTGAAAGGTTAGTTTTCTTTTTCCTTTCCCTTTTGTGGGTACCACCTTGTTCTATAGAGCTATACGTAGCTCACCTGCTACCCTTTGGATATTTTCATATGTTAAGAGATGCTCTGGATTGTCGAACTATGTACTGTTGTTTGACTACTGCGCGGTTTTTGTTGAATCTTTGTGTGGAGTGAGTGTAAGTTCCAGTACATTGGGATTAGGTACTGGTTCAGGATGATACATGAAAGTGTTCACATATAACCGACTTTCAGACACTTCTTCCTATTCTGCGTCTGTCAATACCTTGATAGCAGTGAAGTCGACATTTCTTGCTTGGTGCGGAATGGCCAATACTGCATTTGATTGTCGACTTACCTCCGTGAAAATTTCATTTACTGAAGGATATTAATCGAGGAGATTTCTTGTTCCCGCTGCTCCTTGCATATACCATACCACTCTATCATCCAAAGAGAGTTGAATGTGCACTATCGGATGTAAAATCCATCGAATGTTCTGAGGTACTCTCCATCTTGTCACCTTTGTTTTGAAATCCATGAACCATGCTTCAAACCAGAGTTTAACTATTAATGGACCATGTTGACTTGCTCCTGGTGTGAAACAGGGGAAATTCTCCATAAGGAAATTTCATTCTTGAGCGAAATCCTTGTTCCATCATGGTCGGATATGGGTCATGGCAATCCATATGATTATAGATGGGTATCAGATGTTGGTCCCTTCATGTTGGCATGTATAATATGTGTGTTTGATTGTGTTAGCCAAGAAGGATGCCCACTTGTAAACTTTACCGTGCATAGCCATATTTGTTACAGCTTCCAGCATGTCGGTCTTCAAGTCTGATCCTCTTCCTATTCCTGACAGTGCATGCTAGACAATCTTGGCAGCAATTTTATAATTACCATATCTGATCTAACTCACAGCTATGCCTTGTGAGTTCATTCCAGCAGCAATAGTGACAAATTCGTCCATCAAGTCCGCACCTGAACTTGTCGATACAAGATCTCCTTTATGTGATAGTCCGGTGATTTTGTGGATAAGTGCTCCATCGGTGTCAACTGGGACGTTAAAGTAGAACATGCCATTGTGATACCTGCTAACAATAAATTCTGCAATGATTTGTTTAAGTTCTCTGAAACTATCCAACAGAGGTGCCTTCATGTAATGCAGAATTGTAGCATTCTGTAGCCACTGTGCTTCCAACTCCCTCCAACGACCGTCTAATTCCCTTCCCCAATCTTCAATATCTTTCCAAGATCTCTTCCAAGTTGTTTCTAAATCTTTTGTGTTATGAATCATCTATAATCTTGTTTCAAAAGGCGATTGCTCTTTTTCCAACTCTCTGACCGTCGCAGCGGAGGCCATGGTTTCTGTTAGGGTTTTCCTTGGAGCTTCCTTAGAGCCATGGTGGATTCAGGGTTCAAGAATGTAAAATTTGCTTCAACAGGGTCAGGGAGCTCTATATGTTGAAGTTCAAGTTCTCATCAAAAGAGTGCCCAAGAATCCTCGAGCTCAGGATTTGTGGTGGAGCTGCTCGACATGGGTGAACAAGACGTAGAAGCTTGTATTGATCGCTGATTTGATGGAGGTATTAAATTGAGCTCACAAGCTATCAGTTCCCTGTCAGGTGCATTACTTCTGGCATCACAACTACTTCTATCCTTTACTTCTTTTCCATCATGATGCCATGACACCTCACTTGGTGTGCCATGTCGGCGGACTATTCTAGGTGAGTTATCTCGGTTTGTGCTCCGTTGTCGTGTCTGGTTTTCCTCAACCACTCGTCGACAATCTTGTCAATGTCTATAATACCGACCATTATGCACCAGACTTTTCTCTATTTTTCTTATTCTTCCAATCCTTATTCTTCCAATCTCTCATCATTTTGCTTTTGACATGCTTTTCTGTTTGCTTGATTGCTTATAGTACTTTCTCTCATTCGACTATTTCTAACCATTTTTGTTTTTAGAGAATATTCACGACTTGTACTGCTTAAGTCGGTTGCCATTTACCATTTTCTTGAAAAACACTACCTTGTATCATTTTCAGTCGGACTGATACATTGGGATTTATCATTTCGACCATATAGGGTCCCATCCACTCTATATGCAACTTCTTTGGTTTCCCTTTTACATGAGTATTATAGAGTAGTGCCAAGTCTCCAACTGATAGATTCTTTTGTTTTATATTTCTGTCGTGCCACACTTTCTGTTGTTGTTTTTGGACTTGTTGATGGTCCATTGCCATCTGTCGAGTTTCATCCATTTTCGACAGTTGTAATAGCCGTTCTTGTCGAGCATCATCGACATCAATGTGTAAGACTGCTGCAATAGTCGGTGTTTGTCGAAGAAAATACAACAGGACGACTGCTTCTTACCCATAGACAAGTGAAAAAGGTGTTTGTCCTGTCGTTCTTTTGTATGTTGTTCTATATGCCCAGGGAACAACAAGTGCTTTGTCATCCCAGTCATCCTTCTCCATATTACATACTTTTGTCAGTCATTTTGTGAGTGTTTTATTGAACGATTCTATGATGCCATTAGATTTTGGATGGTATGTTGTGCTTATTTTATGATCGACTGCAAATTCCTTAGTTAATGATTCAATGGTTTTACAAAAAAAATGTGTACCTTGGTCGCTTATCAATGTTAAGGGGCATCCAAAACATGTTATGATATTTTCATAGATCAAATTGGCAGCGATTTCACTTGAACATGTTTCGACCGGTTCTGCTTCTGCCCACTTGGCGACATATTCCATAGCAGTGATAAGATATCGTGCACCTATTCGTCTTCCAATCACTGGAAATGGTCCAATAGAATCAATCACCCAAATTTCAAACGTTTGGATGGGATTAATTGGAATCAAAGGCATTTCTATTCTGGGTAGCAGTCGACCCATACACTGACATCTATCACACTTAGACACAAACTCTCGACAGTCTTTATGAACTATCAGCCACCAAAGTCTAGCTTGCTGAATTTTCCTCCCTGTTATGTCTGCATGATAATGTCCTCCCGCAGGTCGAAAATGAGCTTCTGAAAGTATATTCTGTCATTATGCTCAAGTGCACATTGACGTAATTTATCATCCAAGCCAATTTTATAGAGGATTCCGTTGATCAAAGTGTAAGGTGCTACTTTCATAGAAAGGATTTTCCTCTTTTTCTCTGTCATTCCTTCATAAGCTTCTCCATCCTCTAGAAATTGTGCCATTTCTGCAAGTTCTGAAGGGACTACTTCAATACGAAACAAGTGTGCATTCGAAAAATCATCTTCAATTCCTATCGGCTCCTTTCCAGTGTCGAATCTCGATATGTGATCAGGCCTGACATTGGCCTTTCCAAGTCATATAATTACTTCAAATTCAAACTCCTGAAATAGTAGAATCCAACGACACAGTATCCCATAGTGCAATGGTTTATTGACTAAGTATTTTAAAGCTTGATGATCTGTATAAAATACAAAAGGATTATCCAATAAATAATGACGGTATTTCTGCAATGCAAATACCATACCTAATGCTTCTCTTTCCATCGTAGAGTAATTTCTTTCATCCTTGATCAAATTCCGACTGTTGAATGCATTAGGATAATCCATTCCATCTTCTCCAAGTTGTGTTAAAATAGTGCCTACTGGTATTCCAGACGCATCAATATGCACATGCAATTTTATTGACCAATTTGGAAATCAGAGGATAGGTGCTTTGACCATTTTTCTCTTCAAATAATTGAATGAAGCATCACATTCCTCTGTCCACATGTAATCTTGATCTTCTTTTAACAACTCTTCGAGAGGATAGGTCGTGTCAGAGAAATGTCTGATGAACTTCTTGTAATACCTTGTATGACATAACAAGATCCGCACTTGCTTCGGATTTTTTGGAGGTTTTAGGTCAAGAATAGTTTTTATTTTGGCATAGTCGACCTTTATTCCCTCCTTGCATACTACATGGCCTAGCAATATGCCGATAGGTGTCGCAAAAATGCACTTTCTAATGTTCAACGGAAACTGAATTTGTCGACAATGTTCCAACATCAGTCAAAGCCATTTGCAATGATCTCTTAGCATTGTATAGATTTTCCAATCATCAAAGTAGACAGCCATGATTTTGTAGATATATTCTCAAAATCCTTTAACGACAATCCGGGAAAAGACCGTTGGTGCGTTCTTTAGACTGAAGGGCATGACTTTGTACACGAATGACCCAAACTCGCACACAAATGTAGTCTTTTTCTAATGTTCTTTTGCAATAGGTACTTGATTGTACCTGTTTGTGCCAGAAATTGTTACTAAGGCTAGGGTAACAAGCAAACACAATCTCAAGAGTAAAACTCAAATCAAACTAGGGTTTAGGGTTTTGTTTTATATGTTTTTGGTCATAAACTTCAACAGCATACAGGGAATACATTCAACAGATAAGCAACAACTAAATCATACACATATATCGATAAAGATGCATATATATCACAAAAATCCAACAAAAGACTGTACTGAAGTTCACACATAAAGGACAAGCACCACTAGAAAATACACATCAACCAGCAATGAATTTGTCATTCATGAAACTAAATAAGTTCAAACATGAAGCCAACACAGATCAAATGAAGGGGAAAGAGTCATATATTCATAGTTTCATCAGTAAATGCATATAAGAGTTACAGTACCTATCTCTGAATAAGTCTGAAAGTACAAGCAGCTAGCAGACCTCCTGATGCTCCCAAAAAATCCGAACCCTTACCATGTTTTTCCTCTCTTTCTAAATACTTTTCTTCCCAAAATTCAGTTAGGTTTTTCCTCCTAACTCTCCATCGAATCACTAGGCTAGGTAAAGTAAAATTTACACTTTTTAAAAAATTACAAGGTTGCTAAAAATAGCAAATTCTTTAACTAAAACAAAAATGCTTATCTTAAATAACCCCTAGCTAATAACTGCCTCATATCTACTTCGCTGCCTCCACAAGAAGAGATATACCATCTGAACTTGAAGACCTTTTCTTTTTTCTTTTA
This sequence comes from Larix kaempferi, assembly GCA_027924585.1. NCBI lineage: Eukaryota > Viridiplantae > Streptophyta > Pinopsida > Pinales > Pinaceae > Larix > Larix kaempferi. The sequence continues at coordinate 963,203 of BSBM01000450.1, read as the reverse complement.
TGCTCCTTCTTCATATCAGCTATCTTTTTCTGAAGGTGTTCATTTTCCTGCTGTAAAGATTCAACTGTCTTTTCCAACTCTGAACAGTGCATATCAGAAGCCCTTTTTCTTCTAAGTGCTTCCTTTGCATCAGCCACTAGTTCCTGAAAATTGTCATGGACATCCTGGAGATCTTCTCTTAATCTTCTATTGGCCATCATCAAACCATCGTTGACCTCCTACATATAATTCATTTGGTGCTTATATTGTTTGACAGTCTTCTGTAAATTTTCCTTGTCAGAATTAGCCATTTTCTCTATTGCAGAATCTTGCTCTTCATTAGGTTTCCAAGGAATGTCAAACTTCTTAAAGATTTCTGCTTCTTCTGTCAACAGTTTCTCATAAGTGTCTTCAATGCTGAGCTTTGGGTTTTCTTCACCTGCTTCTTTCACTGAATTAATCTCTTCTTTTTTACATGGCTGCAATTTATCTATCTCTGATTTTTCATCATCTATTGATCCTTCATCTAAGATAGTCACCTTATCTGTGTTCAATTTAGGATTTAATAACTTTTTCATGTTTAACCTCAACTTATTTTTCGACCTAGTTTTAGGTCTCCAGAATGTAGCTGCCTCTCCCATCATCTTCAGTTCTTTCCCTCGGTACTGAACAGAAGCTAATTCCACCACTTCTAGCTTGTTTCTTTTCTTGTTAGGTCTCGTGGTTTTGCCATCTGCAAGTTGAACTTCTTCAATTTCAGTTTTGACTTTAATCTCAGAAATAGGCTGTTCTTCTTCTAACATGTATCCTTCATCATCCGAAAGAATTGTGATGGGGCTTCTTGGCTGAATGTGGATCTCTTCTTTAGCTACAGGAACCATTTCAATGTCAACCTTTTTCTCCTCCTGAGGATCTGCTATAGGTGTTGGATTCTTTTCAGGCAATTCCTTTTTGTCTTCAAACAGTGTGAATTTGCTTTTCGGGTAATCTGGAACTGCTTTGCGCTGACTTTCATCCTGTCTCTGTTCTGCTACCTGTTTTGTCACCTTCTTGGCTTTAATATCATCTTTACTTGTAGATTTGACTGAGTGGCCTAACGTTTTCATCATTACCTCCCCCTTGTCAGTCTGTCTCTTTGGTTGTTGGTCTTCTTTTTTAGGATGAACACCTGACCAGAACAAAAAGAAATCCCAATTCCTTCCCTCATGTTGCAACACTGTAGTGATGATCAGTTTAATGAGACCATGGTGAAAAAGTGACTGAGAAGTGTGATCATCAGGTTGCTTTATTTTGCTTGACATTTTCTGCAGGCTTTTAAAGAAAAAGAAGGGCAGATTCATCTTAGAAACTCCTGCCATGTGTTGAAGGAACCTGAGATGATATTTAAATACTAATGAATATCTTCCTTCACAGGTCACATAACTTTGAAGTATCCTTATGGGCTCAATCCACTCCTTCCTGAAATTTTGAATGAAGATACCCTTATTCCAGTCAGGAGTCACATTAGGCAACAAGTACCTCTGGGGTTCAAACTCGAAAGGTGATTTTTTAAACCAGTGCTCACCCTCATTGCTAATCTCAGTAGCTTCTGCTATTAATTCCACAGTCAACTTGAATTTCAAAGCATCCATCATAATCATATCATTTTTAAGTCCCTTAGAAAACTTGTAGGAGACCTGAGTATTGAAGCCATCGATCTTCTTGAAAAACTTCAACCAACCTGCCTGCTGAAAAAGTTCTGCACAGTCAGGAAGCTTCTGAATCCAGGTTAGGTCTGTGCGCTCAGCCCTGTTGACCTTACCACTTTTGCCACTTTTCCCCATATTCTTCTTTTCAGAAAACAAGAACAGTATGATTTTAGGTTTCAAAAAATATTTTGTAAGCTGGTTTCTTATGCTTTGGGCTCCTTTGAAATTTGCTACACACTCTTAGATAGACCTTCAAGTTCAATGTTCTCTTCTCTCAACCATACAACTAGGTCTGTATAAGAAATTCGATATGTTCTCCAAGCAAGTGATTTCACGAGTCATAACAATTTTCAACAATGTTTAAACCACTTAAATAAACTAACAAAACATCTTCTGTGTAAGAAATGAGCATAACAAATAAATCTGTGAGTCTTCTCAATGCTATTTCCTGTATATTCTGGTTTTCAATGGCATTAGTTCATGAGCAAAACCCAGTCAATTAGTTCATTATAACCAGACTGCATCACTACCAGAGTTTTGAATGTATAGGAGAGCAAATGATAAACAATCTTCGTTCAAACTGTCATTAGAATTTCCCAGGTTGAATACTTTAAGTTTAAGACTACTTTGCTGCTCTGTTCATGCACATTCCTCATACTAGCTTCAGATAGCTATTTCTGTGGTGAAGTGTTTATTTTATGATCTATTCTATCATCTCGAGCAACCAATTTCTCCAGATAATCGTGCAGCGAAAAAGACCCAAATTTTCCAGTTATAAGGGTTTGTATCGGAATACCTGTCAATTACTCATCTGTCGTGGCTTAAAGATTCGTTTTGGGGTATCAATGGTCTCCTCTTATGAGAATAGGTGTCTTCATATCGTTTCTTTGACTGCTGGTAAATGAATTCGGAAGCCCTAATTCTCGCTGGCGTTAAAAAACACTTGTCTTCTCTCCATAGCAACACAATCCACCTTTTTAGCAGTTAACTCTCTTTCACGAACATTCCTCTCTTATAATAATGCGTGTAGAAAGAGAAATTTGACAGCTTAGACCGGGATTTGCTGGTTTCTTGTGCAACTGATTCCGCCTACCATGCAATGATGAGCCTGTTCTGCTTCGTGATTGATAACCAACTAAAATCATGCTTAAACTGCAGCAAACACGTGTTAAAACACTCACACAAGGCGATTAGTCACTCCCATACTGCATCATGATTAAAATCAGTTCGAAAATTGAAGAAACAACAGGCTACGATATTCCTATAGCGCGCCCTTTGTTAAAATTTTGTCTAGCGCTACAAGAATAGCTATCATGCCAAAATTTAGCAGTTTTTTAACTTTCTGCTAATTTGTCGGAGGTTTTAAAAGTTACTTGATTTAAGAAACGAGTCTAACTGCTCTCTCAACACATTAACGAATCAACCTTTGAAAATATGACTTTCTTTAACCCCGTTTAAAATATAAAAGATCACCCAAAATCAAATAAAATCTAAAAAGAATGGGCTCAAAACTTATTCAATCACCCATAGAGTTTCTAAGGAGACTAAAACTAAAACTTAAAACCAAAAATTTAATTGAGGTAAATTGAAAGACAAACCAAAGCTTGAGAAAATAAATCAAAAATGGAGAAAAATTTACTGACTTAACATCTGGCTCCAGCTGCGGGATGAAGTCCTCCCTGTGAGGCTTCAAGAACCTGTAGACTAGTGCCTTCTGTCTTCAATCTATCTGCCTGCAAACTTCCATTGGGCTATGGAGTCTTTATTTAATCTCATTCACACCGGTATATACAATGAAAAGTGACAATGATCTTCATTAACTGTAGAAATGCTTGAGGAATCGCCCATTGATAGGGCTAAGCAACCTCTCACCTTCAAGGGACTGCAAGATGAATGTATTATTTTCCAAAACTTTAGATATCAGAAAAGGGCCAATCCATAGATTATCAAATTTTCCATGCTTACCCTTCTGTTCCTTTCTTGCATCCCATCTTAAAACCAATTCACCTTCTGAAAAAATATGCTCTTTAATATTTCTGTCAAACCTGTTTTTCATTTTAGCTCTGTACAGCTGTGCTTCTTTGTCTACCTTCACCCTATTTTGCTGTAACTCAATCATTTCGAAGATTCTCCTTTGCAAATCATTCGGTTCTTCTTGAGAATTCTGAAGGAACTTCATTACTGGAATTCCTAACTGAACTGGGAATATTGCTTCCATTCCATACACTAGATGAAAGGGAGAAGTACCAATGGCTTGCTTACAGTAATCCTATCTTCCCACAATGCATATTTCAACATTGAATCCCAAGACCTTTTATTATGTTTCAGCAACTTCTTGATGCATTGAATGATATTCTTGTTAGATGATTCAGCCTGACCATTTCCCTGAGGGTAATAGGGAGTTGAGTGTTTCAGAATAATACCATTTTTCTCACAGAAGGCCACCATTGCCTTGGATTTGAATGCTTTGGCATTATCAGTAATCAATCTTTGTGGACAGCCAAATCTGCTCAGAATATTATCTTCAATGAACTCCATAATCACCTTATCTGTAGCATTTCTTGTGGGAATAGCTTCCACCCATTTTGTAAAGAAATCTGTGGCAGTCAAAATCCAATGATGCCGTCCTAAAGATGCTGGATTTATTTCTCCAATAAAATCTAGACCCCACTGCTGAAAAGGGGCATTGACTGCAATAGGCTTCAAAGGTAAAGATAATAATTTTTGTTTACCTGCAAATTTCTGACAGGGTATGCAAGCTCTTACCTGCTGGTAAACATCATGGAAGAGGGAGGGCCAATAGTATCCAGCTCTCAAAATTTTATAGGTTGTTGTTTTCCAGTATTTATGTCCTCCACAAGCTCCTTCATGAGATTCTGAAATTACTTCTTCTATTTCAGCCTGATCTAAACACCTTAACAAGATTTGTGATATCCCTCCTTCTTTCCCTATTCATGATAAATGTATATTGCAGATTAGATGTAAATTGTAATTGCTTCTGGCGAGGAGCTCAAGGCCAAGGCCCCGCCAGAAGAACCTCTTAGAAGGATTTTTTATCTCCTAGAAGAAATAATCGATACAAAGACTAGGTGATGGAAGATGAGGACACAACTAAAACGGTGAGTAACTGATCCACCAAAGAGAAAAAAAAGGTTCATTAGCCAGCCATAAAGTTTCCAAGTATGGGTGTTGAAAGTCACCCTGTGATAGTAGGCACTTGAAAGGGAAGTAATAATTACCTTCCCTTAGATTTAAATCTCTCTAGGAAGAAAATTATTTCCTATAACTAAGATATATTTTATTTACAAATACATATATATTGATGTATGTGGAAGATAAACAAAAAGTTAACTAAATATTAAAAGGGTTAACTAGAGAGCACTTGTGACATATAATAGTTGTTATCAATATATATTTATATGGAGTATTTTAGCCGTAGTTCCAGGGATTTTCCTTCACTCGCTCGACATAGGCAATGGATTTGTTTCGGCACATTAATGAGGACGGTCTCTCAATACAGGACCAAACCCACTTCTCATGCAGTAAACTATTAGTGCGCATGACAGGAACCCGGTGTTGGAGAAATGCGGGAGTTCCAGAGAGTAACGAACTCTAGTTTGTCGCCACGAGTCAGACAGAAGTAACAGATGGAGGTTTTCGATATAGGCGCCAAGATAGTGGAACGCCGATGGCATCCCGAGAATCCTGGTCGACGCCGACTCTATATGAGGGGGATCGAAGGGAGAGTGGAAAAAAAAGGAAGGGGAAAAATGATCGGGTTAGACAGTGGAGCATTGTCTGGTAGACTAGTTACGGTCTTGGATGGTAGATCAAGGAGCCTGCGGGAGAGTATCCCATGAACATGGATAACCTGGAGATCGATGAAAGCGTCGCAGCCAAGAAGAATGCGGAGGTAACATTTCGTGCGAATTAATAGATGTAACTCTCCAGTGTTGTATGCGATAATTTTTGGTATAAAACTTCTGCATTATTTGTGCTTAACATTATAGTATTTCCTTACTGATAGAGGGATGCTCGTCAAACGATCCCTGTGATCAGTTTGAGCATGCGACTGCTCTATTTTTGTTTTGGTATTAACTACTTAGTATGTTGCTAAATTGATAGATGTTGCTCTCCAGCGATCCGGGCGATCGTTTTGAGTGAGATCCCCATAAATTTATTCCACTATATAGTATTTCAAATGGACCTCCGTATACAATGCTTATGGAAGAACCCTAATGTCCAGTGGGCATGGCGCCCAGTTGATATAACCTGTGTAGTATTTCAGGGTATTTTATTTTGTATTGTTCGGTCAGAGTTCTTTTTTTTAATCCCGTTTGGTTCGGTAATGTCAAGTTAGGGTAGAGATCGTGTAGATCCCCTTTTTCCAGTAACTTGCCCAAGTTAGAGCAGAGATCGCCGAAAATCTCATTTTCGGTATCCTAACATCATTTAGGATTTGATCCTTGGCACGAATAGAATAGCTCCCAAGGGTTAAGGGCTTCTCGATACAGAGGAGTTTGGTAGCTACATTTTTGTGTTTAGTCTATACCTTGCGGTAAAAAGAAGAATGAGCGTGCAGGAGTCGTAAGCTGTCGGTAAGATTAAAGTCGCGAGTTTCATTTGTATGCTTGGCCTTTGTCAAATTGGAACCCTAGTATTTTAAAATCGTACTACATCCCCTGGATATTTCGGTTGTATGATGATTAAGAGATCGCAGATTTCCTATCTATTTTTAGAATAATAGATCCTAGCTTTCTCTTGAATCGTATTATTTTATATCTGCAAATAATGTTTGAATGGGTTGGATTGTCACAACGGCGCTGCCATCGTAGGGTAAGATGCTATGTTATATATATATATTTTCTATGTAATATATGTTATTCTAAACTCGCCTTATCTTATCAATCACTGTACTGCTCTTTGGTATGGTATTAGATATATCTATAATTAATATGCTGCCACTTGTTAGCACAGATCGGTAGATGGTTAGGTGATTATGCTGCCATCAATAAACTTAGACCTGTAGGATGGCTAAAGTATTATGCTGATCATTGCTGCTTAGATTTAGCAGACATGTAGGCTGGTTATATTCTTATGCTGCCATCAACAGCGTAGATCAGAAGGGAGATAGATCCCTGTACCTTGTATTAAGGATAGAATGAATGATAGCAGTTAGTTACATTTTCATCTTTGTGAATAGATCCTTATGATTGTGTGAAGTTATTAAAGAATGTCTTGAGCATGCCCATCATGGGAAGAGGCTTGAGAAAGCGAAAAGTGAACAATGCGACCTCTGAGTTGCAGATTGTATCCCTCTGTTGTTGAATAATAATAATACGAATTTGACTCGCCTTCGTGGACGTAGCCCAAAGTTTGGGTGAACCACCTTATATATGGTCTCCTATGTGTAGTCTTTGTGTATGATTTTGATGGTATCTTTCATTGAGTAACTATGGTGACCTTTGTTGTTTAATTGGTATCTTCATTTATATTATAATTAAGGATTTTATTGCTTATAAAATAGGTATATTGTTATACAATGTTTCGTTAGAACAAGGTAATTTCCTGATTTATCATGTGGGTTATGACAACTACATAGATGTGTTCAATATACGAATTCGTGGACATTTAAGTTACTATTCCAATATAGGAATTTTTGAGTATGTTTTAATGGTCAATTTAATGATGGAAGAATGTCGATTTATTTAATGGTCAATTTAATGATGGAATTATGTCGATTTATTTAATGGTTAATTTAATGATGGAAGTATGTCGATTTATTAATGGTCAATTTAATGATGGAAGTATGTTAGTAATTTTTGTGAAGATCGTTAATGTTCGGAAAACTTTTCGTATAATGTTTATTGTGAAGATCTTTAAGGGAAGAAATATTTTTTAAATTTTCACCAAAATACTAACATGCAAATCTTGGAGATGTTACATATGGTATCAGAGCATTAGGTTACAACACTTGGGCCTAATGAGTCCAGCGTGAGATAAATAAATATGAATACTAATGAAGTTGTTCTTCCTGGGTTTTGATGCATGATTATGACTGAACGAGGGAGAATTATTAATGGAGTTAAACTTCAAGCTCTCCAAATGACTAAAAGTAAGTATATCTCGAGTCAAGTATGTTTATTGTGAAGCTGTCCCTTACTAGATGCAAGATATAGATACTCACACTATCACACTTGAATTAAGTATTGCATGTACATGTTACCTTTGAGTTTGATGATGATGATGATTCTTATCTTGATTAAATACTTATCGTAGTAAATATTATTCTTATGCCATCGTATTTACTTGATGGAAGCCAATGAGAAGAATAATACAAATATGAGGACTTAAGTGTTTAGCCTCTTTGGTTTAAGCTATCATTTGTTAGGAAAATTATTACCTTACAATGTGATTTATGTTGTGATATTTCGTGCTAAAAATCAAGATTGATGATTACCAATGATCATAGAATGATGATGGGTAAACTTTAAATTCCTATCAACCATTACTCTATCATTATTTTATCATTGTAAAAGGGGTATTGTTCTTAAATGATTCCACTTAGATATAGTTATATTTATTATTTCTGTGTTCCTTTTGAATAGGTATGGGATGGTAGATAGTACCTTGAGATGTTTGAATTAATAGAAAGGAAACACTCATGTGCTTAAAAGTGATTAATACTTTGAAATATTGTCACCATGAGTAGATAGGTAGAATATCATCAATTAAGGTATAAGAGATGTATTATTGCTAATCTTATAGGTGTTAATCATCAATATCAAAATATACATATATATATATATATATATATATATATGGATATGCGAATGGTCATGAAAATGGGAGATATGATAAAGGGTTATATAAAAGGGTGAGAAATACTTACCTCTAAATGGGGAAGCATGTATGTTTATTTTATTTTTTTTAGGAGATATATGTGGTTTTCCATAGTAGATGAATGTGAATGACCCCCAAGTAGATTCATAAGTATACTATAGAAAACATCAACATGAAGTGTTTCACATATTTTGATCTCCTAGGGTTTAAATCTTTATAAGAATAAGGTTAACTTAAAGATCTTGTTTATAAATTTATAACGCTATTGACCTTAGTAGTAAAATCTGTAAAGGAACATACTGCAGGAGGAGCCATTGGGAATTTAATATTTCTAGTTATGAGGGAAGCATAATTAGGTGATATTAAGATGTTGCTTTCTTTTTACTGAGGTATCAACTATAGATGAGTTACATATGCTAAATTAATATTCCATAAAAAGTATAGTTTGGCTAGACTAAGATGTCTGGTTTCTTTTAAACAAAGAAATTAACTTTTAATTGGTGCGAAGTTTTCCAAGACTAGGAAATTGTGAGATTTCAAGGGAGGAAAATTGTTAATAATCTCCTTGCTAATCAATTTCATTCTAGTATGTAATTGTATAGGATAAGTAATTTTAATACGATTTTTGTGACATTGAAGCATGCTTGTACCTTTACGTATAAGTACAACAAAAAGGAAAATGGCTATAATTACAAGGTATACATGTGAATATTAATCAGTAAAGACATATGATGGAAAAGGCATGAGTACCTCTTATTTCAGTAAATTCTACTAAGATAGACGTAGGAAACAATGAGTAATACTGTATTTGTTCAATAATTATGATGACGTGCTATCCACGTACAACTATATGTTATTTTGTTAAGGGATAGATTATTGGAAACCTAGAACCCACATGAAATAAATACAGGTTGGTAGGATACTGTAATTTTCTGACGTCCTTATGTTGCCACAAGGAATGACTGTTTTTATTTATGATGTGTTAAGGAAAACATTGATGACATGGAATTTGTAGGGTAGATCAGAAGTGATCCTTGAGACAGTAATCGAGGTATAAGTTCTTATGAAACAAGTAAAACAATGTTTGAACATATGTTTTATGTATGATGGTTCTTATGATTTAATTATCTTTATACGACTAACACTTTGAATGTTGTGAGCGAGCAAATGTTATTGTTCCCACACATCACTGCCTGACACCCATCAATGGATAAGTGTGGTATATATATATATATCGATTCGTGTTTAATACTAATGTGTAATGATAAAAGTAAAATGGAACCTCGGCAGATGAAGGTAAGCTATGCGGTCGCCTTTGCAAAAGGTACATGGTTATCTGGATAAGGTATGTAAGTTTGTTTTAGACAATTGGTTATCTCTACATGATGTTTGGGTATTCAAAAGAGTTGTACAATTAAAATAGGAATTGTGTTGAAATGGTGAAACCTAACATTCGAGGTTAAATGAGCATAATGTCCATGGAACATCATAGAAAGAATGTTATATCGTGTTCAAAGCATTATGAAGTCTTATAAGCTAGTTATGTGTAGTAGGAAATGACACCTTAGATGATCACATATGGATATTTTATTAAGAAAGAGGATTTTCTGTTTAAAGGAAGGGATCTTCTTACAATATTTGATTTTGTATATAAAGTGATACTAACAAGTGAAATTTGGCAAACGGTGAAATTCCTGTGAAGCTTGTGAAAATGCAAGAGCATAAATATTATGCATGGTAAAATAAGGGGATGAGGATTTAAGATCCACATCATAACTGTTATTTATTCTCTAAAAGTTTGATAATTAATGATTGAATAAAAATCTAGACTCAAATGAGTCAGAGTAATCGTATGGTTACAAATTATGATATGACGAAATAAATTGATTAAATGGAAAGAGATTTTCCTAGTCTCAAGCAAGGCGGCTTGGGGAAAATAAATTCCGGGACTCAAGCAAGAAGGCTTGAGGGGAATGGTGTAAAGGGTGTTGTAATGGCATTGAAATACTCCCTAAAATGAGGGATTGAACAGCCACTAGGATTCTTGGAGAATCGGATGGCTGTAAGACTTGGGCAAGCTATAAGAAAATGTATATGTGGGAGGCAGGACGCTGCTTAGTATGCATGAAAGAAATGTTTGCTGCGTGAGCACTAAGGTGTTAGGCAAGACATGAAAGAAATGTTTGCTGCGTGAGCACTAAGGTGTTAGGCAAGACATGAAAGAAATGTTTGCTGCGTGAGCACTAAGGTGTTAGGCAAGACATGAATGAAATGTTTGATGCGTAAGCACTAAGGTGTTAGGCAAGACACGAGAGAAAGGATTGTTGCGTGAGTACTAAGGTGTTAGGCAAGAATCTCCTGGATCAAGTGAATGCTGCCTGTTGATTTAGTCAAACAGTATAGAATCACGGAGCGCTAGATTTATTCCACATATTACAAGGCATATGTGCAATAAAGAACTCATGATTTATGTTTTGAGTTTGATTATGGAGTTTGATGATAAAGTTGTTGCTAAACAACTTTTCTCTGAATCTCGGTTTTGTAGTCGGAAATGTAGATATGACTAATGACGACTTATGGAAAATTCATGAAAGTCTGAAGAAGGTAAAAACCGAAATGATGAAGAGGATGACTCCAGAAGAGAAGACGAACTGGTAAAATTTATGAACACCGAGGACGGTGTTATTTTAAGGGGAGGAGGATGTGATATCCCTCCTTCTTTCCCTATTCATGATAAATGTATATTGCAGATTAGATGTAAATTGTAATTGCTTCTGGCGAGGAGCTCAAGGCCAAGGCCCCGCCAGAAGAACCTCTTAGAAGGATTGTTTATCTCCTAGAAGAAATAATCGATACAAAGACTAGGTGATGGAAGATGAGGACACAACTAAAACGGTGAGTAACTGATCCACCAAAGAGAAAAAAAAGGTTCATTAGCCAGCCATAAAGTTTCCAAGTATGGGTGTTGAAAGTCACCCTGTGATAGTAGGCACTTGAAAGGGAAGTAATAATTACCTTCCCTTAGATTTAAATCTCTCTAGGAAGAAAATTATTTCCTATAACTAAGATATATTTTATTTACAAATACATATATATTGATGTATGTGGAAGATAAACAAAAAGTTAACTAAATATTAAAAGGGTTAACTAGAGAGCACTTGTGACATATAATAGTTGTTATCAATATATATTTATATGGAGTATTTTAGCCGTAGTTCCAGGGATTTTCCTTCACTCGCTCGACATAGGCAGTGGATTTGTTTCGGCACATTAATGAGGACGGTCTCTCAATACAGGACCAAACCCACTTCTCATGCAGTAAACTATTAGTGCGCATGACAGGAACCCGGTGCTGGAGAAATGCGGGAGTTCCAGAGAGTAACGAACTCCGGTTTGTTGCCACGAGTCAGACAGAAGTAACAGATGGAGGTTTTCGATATAGGCGCCAAGATAGTGGAACGCCGATGGCATCCCGAGAATCCTGGTCGACGCCGACTCTATATGAGGGGGATCGAAGGGAGAGTGGAAAAAAAAGGAAGGGGAAAAATGATCGGGTTAGACAGTGGAGCATTGTCTGGTAGACTAGTTACGGTCTTGGATGGTAGATCAAGGAGCCTACGGGAGAGTATCCCATGAACATGGATAACCTAGAGATCGATGAAAGCGTCGCAGCCAAGAAGAATGCGGAGGTAACATTTCGTGCGAATTAATAGATGTAACTCTCCAGTGTTGTATGCAATCATTTTGGGTATAAAACTTCTGCATTATTTGTGCTTAACGTTATAGTATTTCCTTACTGATAGAGGGATGCTTGTCAAACGATCCCTGTGATCAGTTTGAGCATGCAACTGCTCTATTTTTGTTTTGGTATTAACTGCTTAGTATGTTGCTAAATTGATAGATGTTGCTCTCCAGCGATCCGGGTGATCGTTTTGAGTGAGATCCCCATAAATTTATTCCACTATATAGTATTTCAAATGGACCTCCGTATACAATGCTTATGGAAGAACCCTAATGTCCAGTGGGCATGGCGCCCAGTTGATATAACCTGTGTAGTATTTCAGGGTATTTTATTTTGTATTGTTCTGTCAGAGTTCTTTTTTTTAATCCCGTTTGGTTCGGTAATGTCAAGTTAGGGTAGAGATCGTGTAGATCCCCTTTTTCCAGTAACTTGCCCAAGTTAGAGCAGAGATCGCCGAAAATCTCATTTTCGGTATCCTAACATCATTTAGGATTTGATCCTTGGCACGAATAGAATAGCTCCCAAGGGTTAAGGGCTTCTCGATACAGAGTAGTTTGGTAGCTACATTTTTGTGTTTAGTCTATACCTTGCGGTAAAAAGAAGAATGAGCGTGCAAGAGTCATAAGCTGTCGGTAAGATTAAAGTCGCGAGTTTCATTTGTATGCTTGGCCTTTGTCAAATTGGAACCCTAGTATTTTAAAATCGTACTACATCCCCTGGATATTTCGGTTGTATGATGATTAAGAGATCGCAGATTTCCTATCTATTTTTAGAATAATAGATCCTAGCTCTCTCTTGAATCGTATTATTTTATATCTGCAAATAATGTTTGAATGGGTTGGATTGTCACAACGGCGCTGCCATCGTAGGGTAAGATCCTATGTTATATATATATATTTTCTGTGTAATATGTGTTATTCTAAACTCGCCTTATCTTATCAATCACTGTACTGCTCTTTGGTATGGTATTAGATATATCTATAATTAATATGCTGCCACTTGTTAGCACAGATCGGTAGATGGTTAGGTGATTATGCTGCCATCAATAAACTTAGACCTGTAGGATGGCTAAAGTATTATGTTAATCATTGCTGCTTAGATTTAGCAGACATGTAGGTTGGTTATATTCTTATGCTGCCATCAACAGCGTAGATCAGAAGGGAGATAGATCCCTGTACCTTGTATTAAGGATAGAATGAATGATAGCAGTTAGTTACATTTTCATCTTTGTGAATAGATCCTTATGATTATGTGAAGTTATTAAAGAATGTCTTGAGCATGCCCATCATGGGAAGAGGCTTGAGAAAGCGAAAAGTGAACAATGCGACCTCTGAGTTGCAGATTGTATCCCTCTGTTGTTGAATAATAATAATACGAATTTGACTCGCCTTCGTGGACGTAGCCCAAAGTTTGGGTGAACCACCTTATATATGGTCTCCTATGTGTAGTCTTTGTGTATGATTTTGATGGTATCTTTCATTGAATAACTATGGTGACCTTTGTTGTTTAATTGGTATCTTCATTTATATTATAATTAAGGATTTTATTGCTTATAAAATAGGTATATTGTTATACAATGTTTCGTTAGAACAAGGTAATTTCCTGATTTATCATGTGGGTTATGACAACTACATAGATGTGTTCAATATACGAATTCGTGGACATTTAAGTTACTATTCCAATATAGGAATTTTTGAGTATGTTTTAATGGTCAATTTAATGATGGAAGAATGTCGATTTATTTAATGGTCAATTTAATGATGGAAGTATGTCGATTTATTTAATGGTTAATTTAATGATGGAAGTATGTCGATTTATTAATGGTCAATTTAATGATGGAAGTATGTTAGTAATTTTTGTGAAGATCGTTAATGTTCGGAAAACTTTTCGTATAATGTTTATTGTGAAGATCTTTAAGGGAAGAAATATTTTTTAAATTTTCACCAAAATACTAACATGCAAATCTTGGAGATGTTACAAGATTCCTCCTGGGTATTTCCAAAACAGTTGATCTTCTATCAAACAGTATTTAGTAGCTTTCAATTTCAGAGACCTGGCAGCCTTCCTAACTAAGTGCTCTGGGCATTGCAAAAATAACAAGAAATGAACAATATCAGCATACCACTCTGAAGATGAATAAGAGTCCATGATTCTTTCTTTCTCCAGGAATGCTTTCTTTTCTTCAGGTGCTGATTCTTCTGCCATAACATGTAATCCTAACGCTTGACAATTTGAGTCAGCCAGCAGTTTGGCCAATCCTTGTCCTTTGACCAGCTTAGTAGGTCTGATTTCCACTTCATATTCCATAGATTTGGCAATCCACTTTACCCTCTTTCCTTCACTATCAGGCTGGGTCAAAACGTCCTTCACTGCAGCGTTTGGAACAAACGAAATAACCTTGGAATGTAAAATATAAATTCTGAAAAATTTTAAAGCCTTCACCAGAGCATAGGCTTGTTTCTCCAAGATACTGTATTTCAGCTCTGAATCTCTAAGTGTTTTACTGAAAAAGGCAATTGGTTGTTCCAATCCCTCATTATTCTTCTGAAGTAGGACAGTAGCAATAGTATCCTCTGAAGCAAAAGAAAAGGTAAGGAATTCCTTGGAAAAATTAGGGCTTACCAGAACAGGTGCTTCAGTCAGAGCCACCTTGATTTTCTCAAAAGCTACCTTTGCTTCAACAGTCCACCTGACTTCTTGGTCCTTTTTTAACATTGATGTGATTTGTTTAATGGTTTCAGCAAAATTAGGAATAAACCACTGCAAAAAATTTATCTTGCCAATAAATGATTGCACATCCTTTTTACTCCTGGGCAAGTTAATCTTCAGTATTGCTTTGACTCTCTCAGGGTCAATTCTAATACCATCAGTTGACACTAAGTGACCAAGTAATTTACCTTTTTGCACAGCAAAATGTGATTTTTTGGGGTTCAAAGATAAACCAAATTTTCTGCATTTTATGAAGGTTTGCTCCAAATGCTTCAAATGTTCATCATCAGATTTTGAGAAGATAGTAATATCATCCAGATAAATAACCACAAACTTATCTTTCTCACCCACAAATGCAATGTCCATAGCTCTCTGAAAGGTTGCTCCAGCATTCATCAAACCAAAAGGCATCTTGTCATACATAAATGTTCCCCAGGGGGTTGTAAAAGCTGTCTTTTCTTTGTCATCAGGGTGCATGGCAATCTGATTGTACCCTGAGAAACCATCTAGCATAGAAATCCTTTGAGCTCCAACTACCTGCTGCAAAACCTGTTCAATCTTGGGGAGAGGATAATTGTCTTTTAATGATGATCGATTCAGATTTCTGAAGTCAACACATAATCGAATTTCCCCATTCTTCTTTCTAATAGGAACAAGATTAGCCACCCAAGAAGAATACCTAAGAGGCACTATTATCTTTGCATCCAACAACTTCTTTAGTTCTTTTTCAATTACAGGGAACAATGCTGGATTGATTCTTCTTAGTTTCTGCCTGAAAGGTTTGACATTAGGTTTCAATGGGACCTTGTGCTGAATAATTGCTGTATCATAAGTTTTTAGTTCCTTATAAGACCAGGAAAATGCATCTATATATTTTTTCAACAGCTTAATATATCTACTTCTTTGCTCCACTGTTAAGAATTTAGAAAGTTTTACCATTCTTGGATGTTCTGCTGAACCAATATTGTAGTCTTCTACATTGTCTTCTGAAGATTGAGTTACTGGCTTTGAAGGTGTATCATCTTTGGTGAATATTCTTTCTAAAGGTACTAGACCTTTTGGAATGAAGTTTCTTTTCAACTCAATGATTTTATGTCCTTCTATCTCTTCTGCAGCGAACTCATCTAACTGTTAATCTCTTTCATCTTCTTCCTGATCAATTTGAGTATTTGAAAACTCATCTACGAGCTCAAATTTTTTTTTTATTTCAATGTCATCTTCAAAAACCCTCCAGTGCTTTATATTGTCAGCAACACAAGGTCTATACCTCACTTCTATAGGATACTTTAGCTGAGTGATTTTAGGGATTCTAAAATATGTGGCAGCCAGGGCTAAAGAATCTGCAGTCTCATTATGATTCCTGGGAATATGAGTGGTATTAAATGCTATAAAATAGTTTTCAAGCATATCCCATACCTCGTTTCGATATACTTTCAGCAAACCCTGCTTTACTCGATATTTGTTTTTCACCTGTTGAACAACTAGTTTGGAGTCGCCAAATGCAGAAATTTGCTGAATTCCCAAATCTTTAGCAGCTTTCAATCCCAATAGCAAAGCCTCATACTCAGCAGTATTGTTAGTGGTAACAAACTCCAATTTATACATAAGTTTCACTGTTTCACCGCCAGGGGAAATGAGTAAAACTCCAGCTCCAGCACCCTCTCTACATGAAGATCCATCAAAATACAACTGCCACACTGCATCTTTTTCCTCTATGCTATGTTTTATTGGCTGATCTTTTTCCACTTGTAACAGACCAGCAGAATTATCTTCTTCACTAAACTGTAATATGCATGAACCAAGGTCTTTATCCACAGAGTACATTGGGTGATTGCTAGGGTTTTTATCATCTGTGACTATGTAAGCAAGTTGTAGCTCTCTGTAAAGTCTTCTATTTTCTCCACCAAAAACAGGAATCGTGGCATAAGATAGGTCCATTTGTAAGGTTCCTCCAACCTTCTTTGCCCAGGATCTTGAAAGAAGCAAACCAAACTTTGGGGTGATATCAGCCACTACAACATCCATTATGACACTCTTCATTGGCAACTGAGCAAGGCTGACAACCATATCATTAATCACTCCTAGACACTTGACAGCTCGGGAGTCAAAGGCATATAAGTCATGATAAGGTTTGGTAACACTAAGACCCAGGGCTTCCATCATAGCTTTAGGCATTAGATTATGGGATGCTCCAGAATCTAATAGACAATTATGGATCATCTGATCATGGATAGTTAAGGTAACATAGAATGGAGGAGAAGCACCAGCTTCATTTTCTGTTTTCTCAGCTAAGGCAGATCCAATGAATATCTTTGGACTTTCTTCTTGCAAATTGACAGTAGCTGAAACAGGTTGACCACTAGCAGAATTCATAACTTTTAGGACTGTTTGTTTATATGATGGATTTTTGATAAGCTCAGAAAATGGCACAGGAATTTTTAGTTTACCTAACTCATTTTCCAAACTGAAATTTTGAACTGACTTGTTTACCTCCTCAATTTCTACATTCCTCTTGGATTTTTCTGCAAGCTGCTTCTTTTCTGTTACAGGATCAGCAACTGGTTTATCAGGAATAACTGGAGCAGGAACAACAAATTTCTTCTTAGGAGCTTGGACTACTTGTTTTGGGCCAGATCTGAGATTAAGAGTCTTCTTAATTCCATTCTAATTAGCAGCAGCATTTATAGAAGTTTTTTCAAACTCTAATTCATCTTCAACTTCATACAAATCTGCATCATAGTACTCAGCATTTAGAAAATCCTCTTGTGTTACAAAACCTTCATATAAACCATCTCCAAAATGGTTCACATCCTGATCTGTTTCAGTTTCTTCAAACAGTAATTGTTGATCAATTTCTTTTTCATCCACCAAATTATTTTGAAAAGGTGGAGGTACTTTTTGATCCTCATTCTCTCTCCTTTCTCGCTGAATATCATTATTTCTGTGTTCTCTTGGCATGAATCTAGGAGCAAATTGCCTCCTGAACTGATTTTGGTTATTTGGATTTCGATCAACTTCTGGAGCAGGTTTAGCAGAATTCTTTTCAAGTTCTAATTTGTTCAACTTGGCAGTAAGAATCTTTACAAGCTTAGCCATTTCATCTATTTTAGTTTCAGCAGACTGAGGTGCAGCACTTGTGGAAACAGCTTCCTTCTTTCCCTTTCTTTCATACTGCTGCTGAAGTGTTTCTTTCTTGAGTCTGTTAGAAGCCAGCAAATTGGACTCTACCTCCAATGCTGCCTCTTGCATGTTCAGCAGGGTTATAGGTCTTCTTTCTCTGAGTAATAAAGAGAATTCACGATCAAAAGCATTTGCATAGGTCAACTTGGCTGATGTTTCAGTGGGTTTGATTTCTGCAGGAATCCTACTATACATTTTGTTAAATCTTTTGGAAAAGTCAGAAATAGTCTCATCCTTCTTTCTTCTCAAAGCTCCAAACTCAGTTATGTAATAAGTGTGATCCTTGGTGTCTCCCCACTGTCTCAGAAAAAAGATCTTTGAGTTCTTCAATTATGGTGATAGAATTAGCAGGCAGTTCTCTGAACCATTTTCTCACATCCCCATCAAGGCTTTGTACAAATACTCTCATCCATACATCTTTAATTTCAATGTTTTGATTATCTGCATAACTCTCGAAATCCTCCCAATGTTCTTCTGCAGTTGTTTCACCTTGTCCATTGAATCGGGGCATATACTTTTGGTAATCATGTGTAGGCAAGGCATGTAAGGGATGAGGTAATACTAATGGTGCATACCTAGCTGCTACCATTCTGTCCATCATGTCCATGGGTGGATTTTGGGCTGCCATTGTGGACTGAGGTTTAGACTGAGGTTTTGAAGAGGAAGAAATTTGACTAGAACTTTTTTGAAAAGGATTCCTTCCTAATTTTAGCTGAAAGATTGGTATTTTATCAGGGGAAGAAGTTTTAGCTTTCAAAAAACTTCGAGGATTAGTAAAAACCTGGAAAGTGCTCTCAGAGATGGTGGGTTTTGCACAAGGTAAGTTTTCAGCTGGGTCTAATGATTCACCCAACTGGTGAGAGTCACAAGAGGCTGGTAAAGATTGAGACCTTCTGAGATTTCTTGCTGTTTTTATGATATTTTCAGGGTCTGTCACACCCAGCTGTAATGGGGAAGTAAGTCTGCTCCTGGTTCCAATTCTGTTAGAAGCCACTGTGACAACTTTCTGGTGAAAATAGCCTTCAAAAAATGTTGGTTCAAGTCCACCTCTTAAACCAAGAAAATGATGAGTATCCCAGGGAAGATATGCTTCAGCTTTGTCCCCGGCAACGGCGCCAAAGATGTTTGTGCCAGAAATTGTTACTAAGGCTAGGGTTACAAGCCAACACAATCTCAAGAGTAAAAATCAAATCAAACTAGGGTTTAGGGTTTTGTTTTATATGTTTTTGGTCATAAACTTCAAGAGCATACAGGGAATACATTCAGCAGATAAGCAACAACTAAATCATACACATATATCGATAAAGATGCATATATATCACAAAAATCCAACAAAAGACTGTACTGAAGTTCACACATAAAGGACAAGCACCACTAGAAAATACACATCAACCAGCAATGAATTTGTCATTCATGAAACTAAATAAGTTCAAACATGAAGCCAACACAGATCAAATGAAGGGGAAAGAGTCATATATTCATAGTTTCATCAGTAAATGCATATAAGAGTTACAGTACCTATCTCTGAATAAGTCTGAAAGTACAAGCAGCTAGCAGACCTCCTGATGCTCCCAAAAAATCCGAACCCTTACCATGTTTTTCCTCTCTTTCTAAATACTTTTCTTCCCAAAATTCAGTTAGGTTTTTCCTCCTAACTCTCCATCGAATCACTAGGCTAGGTAAAGTAAAATTTACACTTTTTAAAAAATTACAAGGTTGCTAAAAATAGCAAATTCTTTAACTAAAACAAAAATGCTTATCTTAAATAACCCCTAGCTAATAACTGCCTCATATCTACTTCGCTGCCTCCACAAGAAGAGATATACCATCTGAACTTGAAGACCTTTTCTTTGTTCTTTTATGCTCCTTCTTCATATCAGCTATCTTTTTCTGAAGGTGTTCATTTTCCTGCTGTAAAGATTCAACTGTCTTTTCCAACTCTGAACAATGCATATCAGAAGCCCTTTTTCTTCTAAGTGCTTCCTTTGCATCAGCCACTAGTTCCTGAAAATTGTCATGGACATCCTGGAGATCTTCTCTTAATCTTCTATTGGCCATCATCAAACCATCGTTGACCTCCTACATATAATTCATTTGGTGCTTATATTGTTTGACAGTCTTCTGTAAATTTTCCTTGTCAGAATTAGCCATTTTCTCTATTGCAGAATCTTGCTCTTCATTAGGTTTCCAAGGAATGTCAAACTTCTTAAAGATTTATGCTTCTTCTGTCAATAGTTTCTCATAAGTGTCTTCAATGCTGAGCTTTGGGTTTTCTTCACTTGCTTCTTTCACTGAATTAATCTCTTCTTTTTTACATGGCTGCAATTTATCTATCTCTGATTTTTCATCATCTATTGATCCTTCATCTAAGATAGTCACCTTATCTGTGTTCAATTTAGGATTTAATAACTTTTTCATGTTTAACCTCAGCTTATTTTTCGACCTAGTTTTAGGTCTCCAAAATGTAGCTGCCTCTCCCATCATCTTCAGTTCTTTCCCTCGGTACTGAACATAAGCTAATTCCACCACTTCCAGCTTGTTTCTTTTCCTGTTAGGTCTCGTGGTTTTGCCATCTGCAAGTTGAACTTCTTCAATTTCAGTTTTGACTTTAATCTCAGAAATAGGCTGTTCTTCTTCTAACATGTATCCTTCATCATCCGAAAGAATTGTGATGGGGCTTCTTGGCTGAATGTGGATCTCTTCTTTAGCTACAGGAACCATTTCAATGTCAACCTTTTTCTCCTCCCGAGGATCTGCTATAGGTGTTGGATTCTTTTCAGGCAATTCCTTTTTGTCTTCAAACAGTGTGAATTTGCTTTTAGGGTAATCTGGAACTGCTTTGAGCTGACTGTCATCCTGTCTCTGTTCTGCTACCTGTTTTGTCACCTTCTTGGCTTTAATATCATCTTTACTTGTAGATTTGACTAAGTCGCCTAACTTTTTCATCATTACCTTCCCCTTGTCAGTCTGTCTCTTTGGTTGTTGGTCTTCTTTTTTAGGATGAACACCTGACCAGAACAAAAAGAAATCCCAAGTCCTTCCCTCGTGTTGCAACACTGTAGTGATGATCAGTTTAATGAGACCATGGTGAAAAAGTGACTTAGAAGTGTGATCATCATGTTGCTTTATTTTTCTTGACATTTTTGCAGGCTTTTAAAGAAAAAGAAGGACAAATTCATCTTAGAAACTCCTGCCATGTGTTGAAGGAACCTGAGATGATATTTAAATACTAATGAATATCTTCCTTCACAGGTCACATAACTTTGAAGTATCCTTATGGGCTCAATCCACTCCTTCCTGAAATTTTGAATGAAGATACCCTTATTCCAGTCAGGAGTCACATTAGGCAACAAGTACCTTTGGGGTTCAAACTCGGAAGGTGATTTTTTAAACCAGTGCTCACCCTCATTGCTAATCTCAGTAGCTTCTGCTATTAATTCCACAGTCAACTTGAATTTTAAAGCATCCATCATAATCATATCATTTTTAAGTCCCTTAGCAAACTTGTAGGAGACCTGAGTATTGAAGCCATCGATCTTCTTGAAAAACTTCAACCAACCTGCCTGCTGAAAAAGTTCTGCATAGTCAGGAAGCTTTTGAATCCAGGTTAGGTCTGTGGGCTCAGCCCTGTTGACCTTACCACTTTTGCCACTTTTCCCCATATTCTTCTTTTCAGAAAACAGGAACAGTCTGATTTTAGGTTTCAAAAAATATTTTGTAAGCTGGCTTCTTATGCTTTGGGCTCCTTTGAAATTTGCTACACACTCCTAGACAGACCTTCAAGTTCAATGTTCTCTTCTCTCAACCATACAACTAGGTCTGTATAAGAAAGTCGATATGTTCTCCAAGCAAGTGATTTCACGAGTCATAACAATTTTCAACAATGTTTAAACCACTTAAATAAACTAACAAAACATCTTCTGTGTAAGAAATGATCATAACAAATAAATCTGTGAGTCTTCTCAATGCTATTTCCTGTATATTCTGGTTTTCAATGGCATTAGGTCATGAGAAAAACCCATTCAATTAGTTCATTATAACCAGACTACATCACTACCAGAGTTTTGAATGTATAGGAGAGCAAATGATAAACAATCTTCGTTCAAACTGTCATTAGAATTTCCCAGGCTGAATACTTTAAGTTTAAGACTACTTTGCTGCTCTGTTCATGCACATTCCTCATACTAGCTTCAGATAGCTATTTCTGTGGTGAAGTGTTTATTTTATGATCTATTCTATCATCTCCAGCAACCAATTTCTCCAGATAATCGTGCAGCGAAAAAGACCCAAATTTTTCAGTTATAAGGGTTTGTATCGGAATACCTATCAATTACTCATCTGTCGTGGCTTAAAGCTTCGTTTTGGGGTATCAATGGTCTCCTCTTATGAGAATAGGTGTCTTCATATCGTTTCTTTGACTGCTGGTAAATGAATTCGGAAGCCCTAATTCTCGCTGGCGTTAAAAAACACTTGTCTTCTCTCCACAGCAACACAATCCACCTTTTTAGCCGTTAACTCTCTTTCACGAACATTCCTCTCTTATAATAATGCATGTAGAAAGAGAAATTTGACAGCTTAGACCGGGATTTGCTGGTTTCTTGTGCAACTGATTCCGCCTACCATGCAATGATGAGCTTGTTCTGCTTCGTGATTGATAACCAACTAAAATCATGCTTAAACTGCAGCAAACACGTGTTAAAACACTCACACAAGGCGATTAGTCACTCCCATACTGCATCATGATTAAAATCAGTTCGAAAATTGAAGAAACAATAGGCTGCGATATTCCTGTAGCGCGCCCTTTGTTAAAATTTTGTCTAGCACTACAAGAATAGCTATCATGCCAAAATTTAGCAGTTTTTTAACATTCTGCTAATTTGTCGGAGGTTTTAAAAGTTACTTGATTTAAGAAACGAGTCTAACTGCTCTCTCAACACATTAACGAATCAACCTTTGAAAATATGACTTTCTTTAACCCCCTTTAAAATATAAAAGATCACCCAAAATCAAATAAAATCTAAAAAGAATGGGCTCAAAACTTATTCAATCACCCATAGAGTTTCTAAGGAGACTAAAACTAAAACTTAAAACCAAAAATTTAACTGAGGTAAATTGAAAGACAAACCAAAGCTTGAGAAAATAAATCAAAAATGGAGAAAAATTTACTGACTTAAGAGTACCGAGAGAATCCATTCGTGAAGGATTAACACTTATGCCCTGCAACTTCATTAATAATTTCATCTACAAAAGGGGTTGGAAAGGGATCTTTGAGTGTTACCTTGTTCAGCTCATGAAAGTCGACACAGATTCTCAGTCGTGTCGGATCTTGTTTCTTTGACTGAACCACCATCGGGCTTTCCCACTCCGACTGATCGATATGATATATAATTCCTACTTCGAGCATGCTATCGATCTCCTTTTTAACAATATCTTTCTACTTGTGGGAAATCTTAAGGGTATTTTCTTGACCGGTCCGGCGTCTAGCTTGATATCAATTTTCATCTCGCCCATCTCCTGCACAAGTCCTTTGAAGTCTTTGTAATCCCAAGCAAATACATCTTGAAATTCCTTGAAGAGACTGGTGATTTCTGCCATTTTTTCTTTGTTCTAGTAATCACCATTTTTTGCCATTTTCGGTTGGTCGTCATTTGAAATATCTACTTCTTTTGTTTTAATCTTCTCATCCATCCATTCTGGCACACGACTATCACTTATTGGTCTTTCACCTTCTTTAATTTGCGTGAATGTTGGTGGGAAATCTTTTTATGACAACCTTTCGGGCTTTTCCTTCTCGACAATATCTGTGGTAAAGTTTTTTTTACATGTTTCGACGTATTCAGGTGATCCTCTGTCCATTGAAAAATTTTCCCGACTGATTTCTTCGTTTCTAGGCTTAATCTTGTTGAATTCTGGATTTCTGTCAACATTACGCTATAGTAGGTGGTAGGTCTATGAGTAATCTGCTTTTCTGCAAGAACTGAATTGTCTGTTGGCTGCATAAATTCTTTTATAGTTTTACTTGCTTCGAGCAACTTCTCTTCCTTTGGAGAAAACTAGAAATCCTTGATGAAATTTTCTTTCAATTCTTTCTAGGCAAAAGTTCCCCTCATTGCCTCTTCCATTTAATACCATTTATTAGGTAAATCATCAAGTGTTATGGGGAAGAGGTGAGGCCATGCCCTTTCATCTTTATAGCCTAATTTTCACCATTCTCTTTCGCAACAGTCGATGTGGAATTCAAGATTTTGTCCCTATGTGAACATAGGGATGTCAGCCTGAGTCATCAGATTCTTTCCTTTCTACGAAAAATGTCGATGCAATATTCCATGTTTGGAGTTTCGACTGATTGGTGTCCCACCATCTCACGGATTGACTAGTAAATGTCTCAACTAGACTTTGTGACTCGGCTTTGTTCTCCGACATGTTTTGATACCTGTTCAACATGTACAGCAGTTGAATCACGTTCTTTGTACCTCAATGTTAGATTACATGTTTGCGAAGTTTTGTCTGGAACGAGTGTCGGATATGCTCTCATTTTTCTCTCAAATATATTTGGTGTATATGAAATTGAGAGACACTTCTTCACTTGCTTCTTTGAGATGGCTTCCACTGTCCATCATTCTTTCGCGTGAATATCATAATTCTCCAACTGCCAGTCGTAAAGTTCTGCATCAAAGTTATAACCAAGTGAGACATGATCTCTAATGTGAGGTTCTTCTTGGGAATTTGGTTCAATGTGATTTTCATTATTGTCTATTCGATAAAGCTATCGAATATCATTATCTACTTCTATAGGTTCCAACCATGGTTCTCCTTGAGATGGGAAGATTGGTACGATAACCTTCTGCCCGTTTCTTTTCAGCTTGATACGACTTTTGTCTAAGGAAATTGAAGCCTTCATCTTTCTCCCCCAAGTTCGACCGACCAAGGCTGGGAAAGGACTCACATCATCTTTTGTATTGATGATTTCAAAGTCAGCTTTTATCGAAATTCCCTTGATGGAAGTTTCGACTCCTTTCCATACTCCAATCGGATCAATTAATCCTTGATCTACAAGCTTCATATAAATGCCTGATTCCTGCAATTGTGGTCAATCGAGTTGGTCCCAGGTATCACGAGTCATGATATTCACTTGGGAACCAAAGTCTAGTACGACTTGTCGTACATGATATCAATTTATGTCGAGGTCAACCAATGGGTCAGCGTCATTTTTTCTTTTTGATTTAGTCAACAAATGTTTTTGGTTTGTCTTTGCTCGACATGTTTATGCTTTACATTATGCAATAGATCAATCAATTTCCCTACAGCTTCATCATTTGAAATCAAATTGAACACTTCACTTAGATCGTTTTGTCGATTTTCTTCAATATCTTCATGTGCTGCCAAATCAAAAAATATGTCAGATGCATTTTTGTACACAGATTTTTGTTTCATAGGATTTGGATAATCCTCTTTATCTACAATTTTACTTATATGTGGCTTATATTGACCAATGTGGGTACCTTTCCTAGTCACAATTTGCAAATTTTTAGTGAGAAGCACATCATTTTTGGATACACAAGATAAGACATGAACATTCTTTTTATTATTTATTTTCTCAATCATGGTAGGGAAATCCTCTAAAAAGTGATCACCTACCCCACACTTTGCACAAAATTTAAGATCAGTTCTTTCTTTATAAGGGCATTCTACGTGCTGATGATCCTCGCTGAAACATGTGAAACATAAACCAGACCGATTAGGTCGAAGACCGTGACCACCACCACCATGACAACGACTCTGGTATCCTCCGCGCCTATTGTAGCCGTTGTGTCGCTGATCATATCGATGGTCGTTATACCTTGGGTATCTGTCATTCATGTTCTCATTGTACCAGTTATTCCTTCCATCATTTATTTCAAACCTGTCCTTTCCCATGTTTTTGTCATGATGCTACTTGACAGAGTTTGTCTGGTACACTGCATGGTAATTTTGTCGATTTTTCAAATTCAGATGACATTCTTCAATCACATGTGTACTGACTGCGTATATTTGACACCATTTTTCTTTCTTGTTTTTCAAATTGTATGGACAATCATTTGTGGTATGCGAGTCATATTCTTTGCACAAATCGCAAAAGCATCTGGTTTGAATGAGCTTAACTTCTTGTTGTCAATCCTCAACTCGACAAGAGTCTTTGGTATGCCCTGCAGTTCGACATGTGGTACACCACTATTCTGTCCCTTTCAAAGTCATACTTCAGATTCCTTTCTCCATACTTTCAAGGCACTCATCGACATGTCTATCCATGGAGACTAGAGGGTATTCGTCATCCATTTCAATCTCCAATGCTACTTTTAATGCTTCTACATATATATTAACACTTTGTCGACGGACATGTATTTTGATTTTACTTATGAGTCCGGCAATAAACAATTTAATTAATAACTTTTATCCAATCTCATAGTCCAGTTTTCTCATAAGGTCTTCGAACCTCTTATCATACTCCTTGACTGTCTCTGTCGGCTTCTGGACGGTTGTCTTCAGTCGTTTGGCCGCCAAGTATGTTGCATCTTCTATCATGAAAAAGGCCAGAAAGATTTGTTTAATTTATGCCTTGGTTGCATTGGGTGTCTTTGCGATGTATCCCATGTACCATGTCAGTGCATGTTTTCTCAGCGAACCAACAAACTGAGCCATCTGTCATTCTACAAAAGAATAATAAATATTGAAGCAAGTAAAGAGAAAGTAAGTAATAAATAACCTAATAATATATTCAACTAATTGATAAATATTAATCTATAAGATGGCCATTGGTCATCTTTAAAAATATTGAAGAATAATGAACATCGAAAGAAAATATTGATTTAGAAGAGAAATTAGTTGAATGACCATCTTAAAAATATTAAAGAATAATGAATATTGAAAGAAAATATTGATTTAGAAGAGAAATTAGTTGGTATAACAACAACCATGTGAAAATGGCTCATACAATTTAAATATTGTTCATAAAAAGCACTCAAAATAGATTCCATGATAGAGCCGTTCGTTGGTGCGTCAGATGCATTTGAGTTTGATCTTGATGTAATTTAAATCACGAAATTAATGTTAGAACTTGACACTCAATAAATAGGTATGCTTAGTAACTATATTATATTATTCTCACATGTAATATTACAATTTGGCCACGAACAGTACATTTAAGTCTACTTTCTAATGGATGTTTGTCCATATCTTCTATATTAAGGGTGTTAATCATTATTGAAAAATGGCTATGGAAAACTTGATAGGGAAAGAATATGTCTTCTTTCTTTTTTGTGTAGTTATTTTGAAACTAACATACGCTTCCATACAAATTGTTATATAATAAAAATAACAATAATACTATTAAAAATTCTATCTTAAAAATATATATAAACTTTTATATATAATTATTATATATATATAATAATTTATTATTATCATTTACTAATTCTCTTATTATTAAAAAATAAGATAACAGTAACCTACTTAACGTCCTCCATATCTACTTCGTCTAGTAACAAAAACATATGTAATCTATCTAACAAACAAATAAATATTCAAAAAAACGAAAGCTAAAGCTAGGCATAAATGTATATGTGCCTCTCAAAACATATTTGGATAGTCGATTGGCCTTAAAGGGTCTTAGTAGTAGATGTACATAACTTTGTTGTAGAGAGCCATAGCAGTGGATATTGGATATATTGGTTAAAAGTTTCTTTTTCTTGTATGTAAGTATGAGTAGAAGTTTTTATATTTTAAGTGACATAGTTTTTTTTTAATAAAGATGACGAATTAATTAGCATTTACTAAAATATTTTTATGTCATTCATATTATGCAATTTCAACAATTAATATATGACTTTAATATTGTTTCAAATTTCCAATCTAAGTCCAAACAAAATAAATGAAAAAAAAAACATTTAAACTACTCAAAAAGAAATGTATTATAAATAATTGGTCATTTAAAATTTAGTATAAAATATGATAATGGATATCTATGAGGAAATTACGATTATATGCTGTGATATCAATTCATTTAAAAAATATCTCTCTATATAAAGAAATTTATTGTGTTTAATTATGGTAAGTTCTAATCACATGAGAGTGAAAAGAGTGAGATTGAAAAGAATAAAAAGAATAAATATGTTAATTTTGTAAATAAGGAAATATTGAAGTGTAAGGAATATTTGATAAGATATTGTTTTTTATATAATTAGGTGAAATAAAAGAATATTTAATATGAAGATTTGAGTTGGTTATATAAATTATTTTGTTTAAAAGAAATGTTGTTATATTAAGAATATTGCATAACACTATTTGATAGATTAATAGTACTCTTATACTATTAGCAATTTAGATGATTTTTTTTATAATATTATTTTTATTGATGTTTTTTCTTAAAATTTTTAATTAAAATTGAGTAAAATATTATTAAATAAAAAGAAATTATGACTTGTTATTTGATAGTGGGATTATTTAAAATTTAAAATCTTTCTGATATTTCTCATATGCTTTTTGAAGGTAAGATTGGTATGGTAAAAGTGTTTTGTTTTTTTAGTTATATATCTTAACCTCAAATTGTAAGAGTGGGAAAAGTTTATTCAAACTATAAATTAAGATTTAAATCCTTCCTTTCAAGTTATTTGTATTGATACTAAGTATCACTTAAGGGATAATGGGAGTTTACATTTAATAAAGTGAGGTTTTATCATGACCTTGTTCAAAACCTTAGATTTGATCATGATAAAACTTATAATCTCAAATATTAAAAAAATATGTCTCAACAAAATTGAATCCGAGTGAATGGAATGAAATCCATCTATCCGCACCAACTGTAACATCCCGAGAAAAGACTACCCTTTTATTTTGAATATTATTTTAATTTTATTTTTACCTTGTAGTAAATTTGACAATGCAAGACACAAGCCAAGGGGGCTCGGAGAACACTAATAGTTGAGTGAGTGTTGATCTAAGAAGCTCTGGAGCATTTCGACTCAAACTAAATAACTGATGTTGAGCTAGAGGCTCTGGAGCATCAAGTGAACTAATGATTATTTTTGAATAATGACTTATTACTATCTTATTCTTTCGAACTGAATGGGGCAACCACTCAAAGAGAAGTTGAGCATGCAAGAATCTAGACAGTTCTTTAGTCTCCCAAGTAATGTTGTAACTATCCAATAGGAGAGTAAAAGTCTAATTTGTTAAAGTTAAAGATTTAAAATAAAGTGTGAGGATTAAAAATAAAAATATATTAATTAAGAAAATTAATAACTGAAAATGCTAGGTGTCAGTTAGAGAAATGAGTGTTGTCACACCCAAATACCTAGCATCCCTGCCCCAAAATTTATAAATAGCAGAGAAGGAAGATGTTGTTGGGCACATGGTTCCAAGTACACTGAAGAGGGTCCATTCGTGAGTCTGAGCGCTCAAACATCAAGGTACTGCAACCTGGTGTGTCCAATAAAGGACTATCGTGGAGGACTATATTATTATTCTGCAGGGAAATTGTCATACAGATGGACTCACACCAAAGAGGATGATAAACGAACCTTGTGAACACTCTGTTCTAGCAAATAGAAAATTTCCCTAGGTTTGTCTAGGTTCTTGTTATGCTCAATTTAGCTCGGGGGTGATGGGTGGAACGATCCAGGAATGGATCATGGTCTAAGGTTGGGAGGAACGTGGAAGATCCTCATTCAGTTGGTCTACAATAATTTACTAATAAGTATTAAAATTTGATGCTCTGCTATTTTTTCTAAGCATCCGTAGTATTTAAATTTGATGTTTTGCTATTCTTTCTAAGCATCCGTTGTTTTCTTTATAATACTTTATGAATAATTTTCTGCATTAGTTAGACGTAGATCCATTGATTTTGATAAGTAACTCAATATATAAGTTAGATCATATCTTATTAAATCATTTCTTGCATGAAGCGATTAGAGATCTAAGTACTGTCATCATACTAGTTAGGAATTTGACGGTTAGACCTCATTACCCCAAAAGTTGAATATTAATATATATGTATGCAGATATATGGTCCTATACCTGCTACGATTTTACATCTGAACTCCGTGTGTTAATCTTATGCTAACAATGTTAGATCTGAACTCCGTGTGTTAATCTTATGCTAACAATGTAGGTGTACAATGATAGGGCGGGGTCTTTGACATTTTTGAAAATATTATTAGCATCTGAGGGAAATA
This sequence comes from Larix kaempferi, assembly GCA_027924585.1. Lineage (NCBI taxonomy): Eukaryota > Viridiplantae > Streptophyta > Pinopsida > Pinales > Pinaceae > Larix > Larix kaempferi. Next base: position 932,853 of record BSBM01000450.1, on the reverse strand, counting down.
GATCTAAGAAATGTAGTTTCAAATCATAATTATTCTCTGTGAATATTAATGCGTGTTGATAACGCATGGCCCTTTTTCCCATTATTTTATTCTCTTTGTTTTATATACATTCAATAACTGATAAAACCTTGTTTAGGTCAAAATAATTACTGTTTAAACGTTTGACCTCTACATTATAGGCATAATATAAAAATATAGATTAGATCGGTGGAGATATTTTATTCCTGTCATCTTTTTGTTAATAACCAGACATCTCATGAAAGATAAACCTATGTTGCAAAAACATTGAAAACAAAACCCTGAGTTTTAAAACCCAAAGACAGAACCCATACATTTTCACAAGTAATTTTAAATACCAGGAACCATGTACAAGGAGCCCACTTTGTTTTTACTGTAGGGCCATACGATTTCCTTGTAGCTAATATTAACAGAAATGGAAAGAAAAAGAAATCGAGACATGAAATTCTTTTAACCAAGGTTTCGAGCTAGATCTCTGTCCAAACATCTTTCCTTTTGTTTATTCCGACATTTCTTTTCTTTATATTGAAACCCTAAATTTTTGCTTAGAGAGCACAAAAGCTACCATGGCTGTAGAATTACTAGTTTTTAATCAAGCTGCATTCTTTAAAAAAAGACACACAAACCCTTGGGCAACGGAACTTTAACAGCGAGGAGAATATGTTTTATTTCTCAACCTTTGTTACATACAAAACAATAAAACTTTCCAGTACCCACGATAAGGGTTTTTAAGCATTCAACTTATTTTCTTGCTCATTAAATCACCATTTAACAGAGAAGCAAAAATGCAGACTCAAAACGAACAACATTATTTAGCAAACACATAGAGACTTATAAGTCGTTTTCTTGTACCATTCATTCCATTTACAGTAGGCAAACTTAGTCTTCGAGACTCACTTCTTTTTATGAACAGAGTAAGCGTTGAAGCTTCTATAAAACCCTGAGTTTTAGGCCATTAAAATCTATTGTATTGACAGTTCGCATAAATTCAAACACATCAAAATAGAGTGAAACCTTCAAGCATCAAAACCAACGAGCGAAGCTTTAAACCTTCGAGCAACAAAAAGTATTTCATAAAAATAATTAGGACCGTCTTTCTTTCCATTTCTTACAGTTGGCCATCAATTGAAATTAGAAGACAATGACGAATGGGTAATTCAGCACAGGCTATTCCCTGTGCTTCGAAAGCTAGTTCGACTTCTAAACATATCCTTATCTTTTTAACTCTACAAACATAAAAATTTACACCCAGTAGAAGTGTGCCCGGGGACCCCAGGCCTTACCAGGGTCCAGAGCATTGTAATTTTTCACCAGGATAGACGCCACCTCCAGGGTATGCACTCCATCCGCTACAAAATTCTTCCCTGTCACAACAGCCATAACGCAAAGACGTTAAACACGATTATCTACAACTTTAAAACAAAAGAACATGTTGTATGTGTTATCAGCACAAAAAATATGGATACATTACCTCGGCATAGTGCTAACGGAGTAACGAGCAGGCTGGTAACAGAACCAGTGAACCCCCTTCAAACGGTGAAACCCTGTGGTACTCTCCCACAACCACGACTTTAGACAATGCAGAACCAAGAGACAAGTGAGAGTTTGTATCGGTCTTCTTTTCCCCATGTCTCGACGTGGATTTCCACTATCCACACCTTCACATGGGAAAACTTAAATGCGCCATCCACCAGTGTAAAGTCAAGTTGATTTTTATGCATACGTTTCCACCTTTGTATAGTTCCTCCGCCATTGTTCTTAGAATAAAGGGGTTTAGGGTTCTATGAAACACCATGTTCATCATTGAAACATTGCTAACACTTTACCTTGTGTGCTTAGACCTCACCACCTACCAATGATCATCAGCTTAGGACTTGGTAGAGTATCATAGGGTTATTTCCTTCCCAACTCTTTACACCCTTCAGTATTTCCACCTGCATATAAGAATCATTCACATGTTTTAGCTCATTGAGTTAAGTAAGGCCAAGGGGGCCCGAGGGACCCCTACTAACTTATTTATTTTACATTCATAAGAGTTTTTCATAGTAAATATGACCTTTTTATAACTGCTAAGAAGTAAAGCAAATTACAAGTAAACGCAAGCAATACTACTTTAATTGAAACATAAACATCAGCAAATAACCATACTCACATTGAAGCACTTCAAGTTACACAACCTTTTTCTAGGGTGAAATTTCAACTACATAGTTGTTGTTCGGCTAAACCATAAGTTAGATACTTTATTGACCCTGTTAAAAAGTTAAAAAAATTTCTGGTTTTACTAGGGTTGTTACACCAACTGACCCATATCCACCAACTGACCCCATATCCTTGTCAAATAATTATGCTAATTTATCAAACTTTAAAATGTAATTCACTTTTTCCCTCTTTTAAACCTTTTTTTATAACTTTTAATTTTCTTTTTTCTTTTATTAGAAAATAATTCTTATATTTTAGAAGTAGATCCAAAAACAAAACTGCAATAAGCACCCACCCTAGCTTCTAGAAACCATGCCATAATCCCATTCGCTAAAGCGGACGACCATAATTCTCGGAGTTAATTCGTTCAAGCCTGTTGGCCATATTCAAGATCCGAGAGAATATACTCTACGATAAAGCAATTAGATTCTCTTTGTTGAATCCAACAGCTATATTCTGTGAACTAGAAAACAGATTAATATTTCTAATTTTTAGATGGCAAGACTTGTCATAACTGAATTGCAAAATTAGTAGAGAATAATCAATATGTAAATGCAAACTGTTATGTGAATGTTAACTATTTCATCACCATGGTTCAAAATTGAAATTTGAAATTAGTAAATTATAGTTTTTTAAAATTCAAATTTCCACTCCTACCAAATGAATTTGAATATTTAAGTTTTTAAGTTTTTCTTTAATTAAAAAAAAAGTTCTTAGTTTTTTTTTATTAATAGGAGTAATTTAATCTTTATTTTATTTTAGAAGATGTCTCAACCGTTCGAATGGATGGAATAAAATCCATCTAAGTCCACCAAGAAGCCACCATATCCTTGACACTTATTTTCTTTGCCTATTAATCATTTTAATCTTTACTAAATAAACTATTATATATTATATATACAACTAATTTTACATTGTTTAAAATAATAAAAAATTAACTAGTTAGATTTTGGGTGTATTTTTTTAACTAGTTCATCTCAAAGAGAAAACTGGATCACCTGACTCGTCACACTTTAAATGAATGAGATACCAAAATTTAACAAAATTTTTAAATTATAAAATTATAAAATAATTAATTAAAAAAATAATTTTTTAATGCATGAACATAAGATTCCATATACCAAATATAGTCATTATCACCCTTAAATATTATTAATTATTGGACTGGATTAACCTTTTTAATTATTATTTAATAGATTTTAGTAGAATATGCTTTTAAAAAAATGTAATAATTACATCACTCCCTTAAAAAAGAATAAACGAAAATTATACAGGAAATATTTAATTGTATGAACAAGAAAACTGGAAATTAACCCTAGCATTTCGTGTCACAACTTCGGGGATATTCGCCTTGATTCTTCGATGATATTAGCCTTGATTAACTCAAAACTTAGAGTGGACTCAATTGTGACAATCAAATCCAGAAACCGCAATACCTCAATCATACCTTTGTACAACTTTATCCTTCAAAAAAAATCTTGACAGTGTATTTTCCTCTTGGCAGCCCACACAAGGCGGTGATGCCGCTGGCTTGCTGTACAGAATTGATATTGATCTCTACTACCCCACACAATCAGATTTATCGGATGGATGGCTATCTGCATTGGAGGACGGGCATTATTAGTTTGGGCTAAATGTCACTCAGTTTACCATCTAATCAACATGATGATAACAGCTATCTCATAATTTATATTAATATTCAATAATCGCGCTGCCCATTTCTATTACTCTCAGTTTCTTTAAGAATTCTCGTGATGATGTCCTTGAAGCCGAAGCTGATGTTCTTGATCGTCGAGTCACTTCAACTCTTTGCAATATTGTCTCATCAGAATGATCATAAGATCAATGGAATATCCATGGCCCTTCACAAGATGAAGATCATGTCTAGAAAGGAGATCATGAGCGTGGAGGACCCTCTGTACAATCCCACCGACTTCATCGAGTATTACATCAAATTATCGGTGGGAACTCCTGCAGTAGTGTTGTGTGGTCACCTTGCACACCGGCAGTAGTGTTGTGTGGTCACCTTGCACCCCAAATTATACATGTAACGATTGCCATGGATATAGCACAGTTTTTCTTCCCAGCAAGTCATCCTCTGCTGTGCCTGTAATGTGTGCAGAACCAAAGTGCAAAGAACTGTTTGGAAGCATCCCTAATTGCTCGGGGGTTTGTCCACGGTATGTTCTTCATTACGTCTCGGGAAACACAGCAGGGCATCTACTAACGGAGATCTTAACTTTGCCATTGGAAGGAGGAGGCGGACGAGAAATAAAGAACTTCGGAGTCGGATGTTCAGTGATTTCGTCCGGCTTCTCTGGTATTGCAGGATTTGGAAGAGGAGGTCTGTCTATGCCTTCCCAGCTTACTCCTTTTCGTGGCGATAGGTTTGCTTATTGCCTGGACGATCTAAGCAATAGTAGCATCATAGTGCTCGGTGACATGGCGGTCCGCAAGGACATCGCTTTGGCTTACACTCACTTTCTAAATAACTCTGCTGGATACAGCGAATACTATTACATTGGTATTGAAGGACTGAGTATCGGTGGAAAACAGTTGAGGGTGTCCTCAGATTTATGGACATTTGACAGCAAAGGCAATGGCGGAACCATAATAGATTCGGGCACTTCTTACAGCTTCTTTCCCGAAACAATCTATGAGCAGATTGTATCTGAGTTTGCTTCTCAGATTGGATACAGAAGGGTTTATGGAGAAGGCTATGAATTATGTTACAATGTTTCTGGTGTGAACGTTAAGAATATTCAGTTGCCTCCAGTTCTATTACATTTGAAGGGTGGCTCAGACATGGTACTGCCTGATGAGAATAGTTTCATTGCGGCCAGCACTGATAATTTTCTTGCAGGAACTTCTGATACAATCTGCTTGGCAATAATGAATGCTGGTAGTGTACCCCATGGACCTGCTGTAGTCGTCGGAAACTTTCAGCAAAACAATTTCTATTTATTGTTTGATAGACAGAATAATCGTTTGGGCTTCACTCAGAAGGCCTGCAAAGCATTCGGATGAGTCATGACCTTGTTTTCAAAAATTCAGCCGCTACATGAGGCCCTAAGACTTGCAATGAAGACCTTGTTACACCCTTGTGAAGCAAAACCTAGCATTGTAATTAATAAAATGAAAAACAATATGGAACAACAAAATCGGTGAAGAGTGAATATGTAACTTATGTCCTACGATTATGACTCGGCTAGGGGGTGACTGTGGGAAACGAAGACTCTAGTTTCCTACGGACCTACGGTTGGGTGGATCGGGGAAATCCCGACAGTAGTTGTAGATTGATCAACAGCATTGGGAACATATGAGTTCCTTTCTATCAAGTTCTTTGTAGTTATGAATTATGAATCTATATGTTTATGTTAATGCTATCTTGTATTATATGTATCTATCTATATTTATATCTAATGGATTATCTAGAGGATATAATATGAAATGTATGTTCTTTGTATCTAAATCGATGTGATATTTGTTGATTAACTAATTGTTTGATAGGTCTGGAAATGTGATATACTCCTATGATGAAAATAGTAAACAAAATAGTAACAGGTTGTGCTATAAATATTAGTAACTCTTTGGTGCTAAATTAAGTAACTATTAATTGATGTGAATAATGTAATAGTTGTTATTATAGATTGGAATGTTGAAGTAGATTGTTATGTTGCATGGTTAACATAATTGTTTGTAATATCCCAAGAAAACACTATTTTATTTTATTATTAATTGTTGTTATAATCTTAGTTGTGATTGAGAGGTGTTGAGTTAAAAAGAACTCTGGAAACACCTATGTGGTCATTTGTGTGTGTTGAGCAAGTGAGCTCTGAATAGCACCAAACTATTAAATGATGCACGAGCAAGTGAGCTCTGGAACATCTGAATTATTGAGGATAGTGTTGAGCCAAGTAGGTTCTGGAAGCACTGATAGGTGAGTAAGTGTGAGCTAAGACGCTCTGGAACACTTGAACTCCTATTGATTAAGTGATGTCGAGCTCAGAGCTCCTTAATCCATTTTGATTATTTACTTTAATATTCAAAGACTATTATTATTTTATTCTTTCTAAGTGACTCGTACTGCCACACAAAGAGGGACTGAGCATGCAAGATTCTAGACTGGTCATTAGTTGATAACTAAATATCTAACTAATTGTTAGGTGAGTAAAAGTCCAATTTTATTAAATAAAGATTAAAATAAATTGTGAGGATTAAAATAAATTAATTTCCCAATTAAAGATAAATACAAAACTGCTAGACTGTTAGTTAGTTAAAACTCACTGTGCAAAAGACACTGAAGGGTCCAGTCGTGAATCTGAGGACTCAAACATCATATTGCTGATATCTGGTGTGTCCTGATAAAGAGGATTGTCCTAGTGAGAGGACTCTGAAAGTTATTAAGTGGAAGTTTATTCAGAAAGATTCACAACATACAAGCTGGTAAAGGGACCTTGTGACTACTCTGCTGTAGTAAAGAAGATAGCAAACCATACACCTAGGCCATCTAGATTGTTGTCATGCTCAGTTTGGCTCGAGGGTGACCGGCGGAACAATCCTGGAATGGGTTGCGGTGTATGGTTGGGAAGAACGTGGCAGTTCCTAAGTCAGTCGGTTTGCAATAAAATATTGATAAGTATCTTCTTACGTTTCAGTTATTTATATTTCTGTATACTTATGATTTACAGTACTGATAGTGTTATTTTGTTTCAATAAAGAGATCTTCCATTAATGTTCCTATTATTCTGTTTCAATAGATTTCAGGTTATGAGCAGTATTAATGGCTATATTATCCGATTAAGAAGATCTAGCTCATACAGAGCTTTACATGTTATATTCTTTCTTTATAGGCCCTGTATTAAAACATATCGATTAGGCTTGCATATTATCTAAAAATTTATGATGCTTCTAAAGTATTCTGCTATAGTTTTCAATGATATTTGAATGATCGATTAATATAGGAATGTATAAATTTTCCTTATAATCAAGTCATTAGCAGAACTGCTTCGCGGTGACTTTTGGGTTAAATATATATGTATATGGAGAAATCTCCTATAGTCCTTACACAGAGAGAGAAATTCCTAGACTTAGGATTTCTCAGCATAAACCCTAAACTCTGCCTCGATAAATTAAATAAATAATTAATGTCTCCCTATTTAGAATATTTATTTATAAATGATAAATATTTCAAATTTAATTAACGTTAATATGTATTACTTTTTAAACCAAAAATAGAATTCATTACTAAAGTATATTAGCATGGTATAACATTAACTCACACCTAGCAACCACACCTTAAAATCTACCTAAGCAATAAACTAGAATCATAGGCATTCTCAACCTCTATCATAATGAGATCATCATATGCATAAAGACCAAAGTTATATACATAAACTAAACTCTGGAAGTTAGTTACAATTCACCATTTAAAAACATTCATAAAATAGAAAGAGAGGTTTATACATTTTAAGTGTGATCTACAAATAAACATGTATAAAAGCCACGACTTATGAACACCCATCAAATCCCAAATGTAGGGCTTATCCCCTGTGTCCCATATTTAAAGAAATTAAGCAAACTACACATTTTCTACTTTATGAATAGAGACTAAAAATTAATTAAATAAACTATAAGGAAAATAAACAAATTCATAGAAATCAAGCCATAATAATTGTACAGAATTATCCCTCAGCACACGGTCATTTTACATTATAGACAAAGACTAAATAACTAAAATATGCTACATTAAAACCTTAGAAATTAAACAATAGCGAATTATAGGTTCTTTCTCATACTTTTTCCAGCATCCACATCAATCACAAAACACATCGTTTTCAGCTAGAATTCATCAACAGAAATAGAAGACTAAAAAGCTAAGGACGAGTTGAACTCTGGCCCAACCACAATATAATATAAGTTAAGACCTCCTACTCAATACAATTTTTCATTTGATCAAACAAAGCAACGAATTCCTTACAGCTTCCAGATTGCCAAAACGATTTCATAGGGCTCAACATAAATACTTAGGGTTTTGCATTACAACCAATCCAAAGCGATTATAATTCTAAACATTTAAATTCCAGATCGAAACCAGTAACTCACCATAAAAAGAAAATGAATAACAGAAGTTAAGAAAATTCTAGTATCATCTAGCAAGGCTAGGGTTTAATAAATTTACCATTTAAAAATCATCTAAAATCCTCACACAGAGATTTTATAAAAGACCAAAACTCCTGCAATGAGATAACCCAGTTTTAAACTGAATGTGATTTTTATAGAAGACTGTCTCATAGAACTGAGAGCCTTTAAACATACACAGGGTATTTATACCAAAAATATGGGATTTGCCTACACAGGCTTAAAAATAGGAGAAAAATGCCCAAATGCCACAGAGTATGCGCAGAGGCCTGAAAATGGCACTATAATCTCCAACTACCAACGTTGGCAAAGTGTGCAACTAGCAAGCAAAAATACAACCAAGGGTTGGCTAATGAATCGTTTGTATCTCTCTAAGCACAACTGCTTAATAATATTGCCCAGCATTCAAAACAAACTTTCCAAACAACACAGGGTTCATGACAGAGGCGTTGAGAGCCCAGGTCTTACTGGTTTAATGAACCTTGGAAGCCTCCACGCCTAGACTATGTTCTCCCAACAGCTATGAAGGCCTTGACACCAAAAGACCAACGCTGGAGATTAGAAAACTTAAGTTGTAAACCATAAAGAAAATGTAGAAATGAAAAGACTAAGCTTCGGCTGAAAGTTTACCTGGTAAGCATTGTTTCTCACATCCCATCACTTACGCAGGGTATACTGACCAAAGAGCTATGCTCTGGTCAGAATGCACACCCTCTCCTTTTCAAACCTGAAATCGCAGAGAGCTTTCACTATTCTCCCACACAAAGAACAAACCACGAAAAGGAGGAAATGAAGTGTAGTTAGGGTAACGCATTTACAACATAACCCTTGCCAGCGTGGATTTCCACTAGCCTGTGTCACATGGCCTACCATTAATATACCAACCGCTTTCCCACTAGCATTCAGATTTTAACACACAAATCTATAGTAGGGTGCTCCTCCTTTGCTTCAAGCTTTACCGTTAGTGAGTTAGATCATACTTAGGGTTTAGGGTTTATCCCTATCCCCCTTGGCATAAAGTTTCTTATAGTACTTAAGTAATATTTTAAGTATCCCCTCTAGGCACCTGCATAAAGATGAATGTAAGACATTAGCTCATGAAGGAGCTAAGTAATACCTCGGGTATTCAATGCTCTCTCTTACCATTCCAATGGCAGGCTTAAAAGTTAAAATAAGACTTCAATCACACAAATGCATTCCAGAAGTAAAGAACCTGATGTAACCAGTTAATAAACATAGGTTCCGCATAAAGCAAACGATTTATGTAAAATGGACAATAGTAGCATTCAATACATAGATAATCCATTCCATGTTAAAACCGAAATTGTATAAACAATCGACAGAATGTTCACATTTAATTTATGAAATCTATGCTACGCTAGTAATAAATGCACTGTTGTTGCATCTGGCAGCAAAGTCTAGTACACATGTATTAGAATCTATGTGGTTACTCTAACTATTTCATTTGGAAGAAAAATATAAAACAATTGTATTACTTTAGGTGGTTAACCTAACTGCTACATTGGGAAGCAAACTCTAGTACAAGTGGTTTAATAATTAAATGTCCTAACAATTGCATCAATTGGGACACTAATCTAACCATAAGAATGTTAAAGGTTGTTAGCACCTAGATGTGGTACTAGGCCATAGAACCTAATGAAAATTAGAATTGAAAATAGAACTCAACGAAATTTTAATAGTGTTATATATATATATATATATATATATATATATATATATATATATATAAGTGAAGCATAACTAAGAAATATACATAATTATATGTATACCTATTCTAGTGAAGCAAGAACTTGATGGTTATAACAGTTTAAACTTTATGTATATCTATGATAAAGATAGTTGAATAGTAAAGAGATGACAAACTGTAATATCTACCGTGACTACATGTGTGCTATCTAGTATAAGCTACATGCATAAAGTTCCTAACCAACTCCACTACCTCAAGATGGGTAAACCATTCAACCTCCTCAACTCATGTAGACCGGATGATATAGGCTTGGATTTTGTACCCCCAATAACTCTAGAATCATGAGAGGATCGGGACCCAATAAAGAACCCCGGCAGGAGTTATAAAAAGAAATAAAAATCATATCTTGTCATATATACCATGATGTAAGTAGACATGAGATGCAACTACTTAGATCACTCTAAAGTTATCAAAATAATTAACAAATTATAGTCCTAGATCTAAGATTGCCCCAGTTGGAAACGCGATCTATTATAAATAAAAGTTATAGTGTAAATAGTCCATTGAGTGTCTATGTGCATATTTGCTACATAACAACTATGAATAATAATGAAATCCCCCATAAGATAATTGTTCGATTAAAAAGATCAAAATGGATTACACTAGCCTAGTCCTCGACTTACGTGAGTATACAAGTGGTGTTAGAGGAGCCCATAATTTATGAGAAACTCCTTGTAGAGTAGACATTTAACCTACACATGGATATACCAGTAATTGAAGGATGAAATCAAATAAAAACATTATACAAAATACACTATTTACCTAGGATTCAAGGAGATACCCCTTCGATATAACCTACATATGACATGCAAATCTAATTTGGCAACAAATATAAAAATATAAGACAATGTTTACAAAACAACTCAGTCACGGTAGAATACTCATCAAAGTAATGCTTTACTTTATACTTAAATAATGCATGGAAGATAGAGAAGTTCATTATTCTATGTTTCATCTATCAATGCTTTTTACGCAGCAAATTGGAGAAGGATGGCAAGATCAGACTATATATTGGATGAGCGGAGATTGATTCCCCACTTGTTTGAAGTTAAAAGAATGGGGTATCTATAATCGAGTATTCATGTTTTTTTCCTATGACCTCACTACCTTGGAGATCTATCTACTATGATTTTACCAATCAAAGCATGGACAAGCCAAAGCGAACTTACTCGTGGATGTTGTAGAAAATCTGGTGATCTATTTACATTGATAATATTTACTCATGGATGTTGTGGGAGATGTGGTGCTCTTATGATGAGATTATTAACATTGATAATATATATATATATATTTATATTTACATACCTTAGTTATTTAGTCTTACCATATATATAGTATAATTGTTATTCATAGGCTAACCATTGCTACTCTACGATAGGAAACCCTTTATACGTTACATAGTTTATATAATCATGTATTGATAACTAGTATCATATCCAACACTCATACACCCGTAGGCTCCACTAGACCATGGCCTAGATGGTTAGTGAATGACCCCAATTGTGGTGCCTATATCATGACGCATCTAAAGAGAGAGATCAAACATTATTTTCAAAATGAATGACTATTATGGTCAACTTTATTATAGGCTAGATTTACTATGTGAGGAATGGTAATTACTACTTTTTAATGATGAGGACAGCGGCACCTCTCAAGGAAACCTCTATATATTTCCTTTGTTTTTCCTAGCACTCCCCAAATCATGCTCACACCCCAAATCATGCTCACAGTGCACGGAAACAAGGTACCCTCCTTTCCATCTATGTTAAGAGGGACTCTTCCCTCTCAACTCTCATTTAGTCATGGGCCATGCGAGCTAGTTCAACATGGTGCTAAAATTTCAAAGGGAGGACACCTTTGGTGGCACTATCTCACCATGTGTATCGTAAGACTTGTTGCAAGTCCTTTTAATTATACGAGTTCAAATTCTCTACTATCGTTTACATTTTATGACTATGTAACAATATTATTTGGCAAGGTGTTGTGGCCAAGCCACGAACCAACCCAAACCAACCACCACAACCATGCGTAGCCACAATGGGTTTTCTTTGTTCCCATTTAATGACGAGAAGGACTTACCAGATATCGACCATGAAAGGGTTGTCTGCATCTTCTTCCCAATCATGTTATCCTACACAAATGCCATGTAATCCTTTGACTGATCCTTAACAGATCTCACAATTAGATACGCGTTATATATATATATATATATAAAGAGGTTACCACCCCCTCAAAATAACTATGTCGTTTGGGGCTTCATTGGACTCGTGCAAGCATGTATTAGTCGGATTTGTAGTGGGGACAATTCATCTTACCCAAGATCAAGTTCGCATGGGTGTGTCCACTCTTCCCCGTTGATCCTTTGGATTGAAGGGCATGATATGTTCTGTATACAGGTGATCCATTCATGTTGGTTATGAGCACAATTAGTTGTGACTCATGCCAAGCTTCGACACAATTACCACTGTATGAATAAAGGCTTGTCTTACATCTTCGTCTTCCATCGATCGAGTAGAGTTCAATCCTTTTGCATAGAAGTTGTTAGTGTGGATGCATATAAAAAACTCCCTTCGCATGGTTGGGAATTCCAAACTGATTATAGTTTGGAGATATGCATATAAGCATGATATGTCATTTATATAAGAGATTTCACATATACATGCATGTTTATGAATATATACAAATATATAATCATGTTCGTACATTTGCATAGGCATATAGATAGGTAGGGCATGCTTGGTTATAAACCCATGAGTGTAGACAATTTTATCTTTGTTTCCATATTTCGGAATTAGCATTGATAGGAATGTACTTGTATCTTTATATTCAACAAATTTTCTCTTCATTTATGCTTCCTTTAAGTCGAGGGAAAACTCTTCATAGATTAAGACCATACATTTCAAATCTGTCCATTCAACATGATAATACTGTTAGCTTCTCTTATGTGCATAAGCTAGTTTGGTTATTTTACTATTATTCTCTTGTTGAGGCACGCATTGTTATTCCTTAAGTTATATGCATATATTTTAATTAGCTTTCCCTTAATAATATTATCCATACTTGTTATACATTACTAATCCATATATGCATGTTGTGTACAAGTATCTTTGGATGGGTGGCCTCTGGACACCTAGTGTTGATGTATATGTAACTTCGGAATGTATTTCACATATATGTATATTGTATTCTTATAGAGATGTTATTATTCCTCTATACGGAAGTGTCGTCATTTATATTGTAAGTGTCGTAACTTATACTTGATGGGTTATTAGACCACCTTGTTTGGGGTCGGCCCTGTATAAGTCATGTGGGTCAAAGGGTTATTAGACCACCCTATTGGGGGTCGGCCATGTGGGTCAAAGGGTTATTAGACCACCCTATTGGGGGTCGGCCCAGTCAGCATTATATTATGTGGTTAAGTTCGAGCCTACATGAGTTAGGTAAAAAGGCAAGTCAAGTCAAGTATAAATAGAGTGCGGGAGGCACTCTATTTGCTCACTCACTTCTCACACATGCACTCAAGGAGGAGTGGCGCACTTATGGAGGAGGAGGATCTGCTTCTAGGTTATGGCTATCTCTCTTGGTTGGTTGTATCATTGCTCTATCTATCTTTGAGGAAGTTATTGGGGTTTTTCACCTTTATGGTTTTCCCCAAGTAAATCTTTGTGTCTCTTGTGTGCTTGCATTATTGTCTCCATGATTGATATGCCGTAGATATGCTGTACATGTTGTTCTCTCAGTTAAGATCCTAGATCATATTGAAGTAAATTCAGAAAATTTAACATGGTATCAGAGCTAGCCTGAAAGAAGGCATGATATGGCATGTATGACACTTGTTGCACTTACGATGCTAGGGCTTGATATAGCAAAAACCAGTCATCGTAGCACTTTCGCTATAAATCCGTTTTGGCGAAGTTTTCGGATCTGAAATTGTTACAGGACGAAGCTAAAATCTCCAGGTACCTTGTGTCCAAAGGACAACCTCTAATTCGTTGTACTTTGTGATTTATGATCTGTACAATATAGGGTTTCTGCCTCTTCCAGATCTGAGTCAAAATCAGGTGACCTTGGGAAAAAGGTCATAACTTGGGCTAGGAAGCTCCAAATGCAATTTCGTAAAACGTGACAGGTAGTACACAGTCTGTACTATCTCAGAAAACGTTTTCAGAGGCCGAAGTTGAACCAGTGACACGTGGCACGCCGTACAAGTTCGCTCTACTGTTTTATCCCATAAACAGGTCACGTTGCGACACTTGGCATAACTCTCTCTCAGAAAATCCAATGGAGGTCAGAACTGTCAGAATGGAAAGATAACAGGCCGAGCTATCTCAGAAAACTTTATCAGACGCCGAAGTTCAAACAGTGACACGTGGCACGCCGTACAAGTTTGCTCTTCTGTTTTATCCCAAAACAGGTCACGTTGCGACATTTGGCATAACTCTCTCTCAGAGAATCCAATTGAGGTCAGACCTGTCAGGATGGAAAGGTAACAGGTCAGGCTATCTCAGGAAACTTTTTTCAGACCCTGTGGATCAAAAATTTTAGAGTTACACCAGAAACAATCAGGTACATATTTCTGTCAAAACAGAATTATTTTTTGGTACCTTCATTCATGGCTTCCGGAATTTAGGGCTTTGAAGAAAGTTGGAATTTTTGTAATCGGAGACCACGGCTGAATGCTACTCATCAAAATAAAAATTTAGAGACCAAAATCAGAATTGTTGGTTGGGAAGAAGGCCGGGCTTGATCAGACCCTAGTTCGGGACTTTGATCAGGAAAGTGGAAAATTAGGGCTTCTGTAAAAATGGGAATTTTTGAAATCTGAGACCACGGCTGGAAGCTCCTCAGAAAAATAGAAGCTTAGAGCTTTGGATCAAACCTTTTGATTGGGAAAAAGAGTGGGATTCATCAAACCCCAGTTCCGGGTCACGTCCAGTGAATCCGGAAGTTTCAAAGGCAAAATTGAGGAGTGAAACTTTGCAATTTTCAAATTATGAATATACCAATTTGATCAGCTCATCAAGGCGCATATTTCTATCCTTTCGGAAGTTTGAAATTCAAAGTTTGAATTTTTGGAGTTTCTCTGACAAACCCATATCCAGCTCCAGGTCCAGTTCTTGCACATCAAGTGGATTGGGTTAATCCTAGAAGAAGATGGATTGGTCACCTACATAGGTGAAGAAGTTCCTGTTTCAGAGGGAGATGAGGCTAAGGCCTTACATAAGAAGATTACAAGCGATCTCGACAGGTATGACTCATCGAGGTATGTTTTGATATTTGTCCATGATTAAGTTTATGGTATGTTTGTCTTCATGTTATTACAGTTAAGTACAATTTTGTTTTTAGATTTGTCGTATCACCTTAACAAAATTATGAATGCATGATAGAAGATATTCATTATTTAGGGTGTTGACACTTATGATTGTACTAATGCATTATGGTGTTGTATGAGGTTTATGTTGTCTACTAACATGAAAGGTACACCAAGAAAGACAAATCATGCTCCAGTTCAAGAACATATGATCATGGTGACATGAGGATAAAGACTCATCCATTGTCATGGATCTCATAGAAGATCCATTTACGAGGTATGTATAACTTGGTTTTATAATGGCTAACCATTGAGACATGCAGGTTACTAACACAAGTCATTGAAGAGAACCAAAAGACATTATACGGGTACGTTAGACATAACTAGCTAGCATGCTAATCCAGGTATGTTTTTCCTATATCAAGCTAGAATCCTACCTTGTGTTAGGATCTTATACTATTGTGTTGTTGATAATGATTATTCACAAAGAGTCATAGGTTTGAATAATCATGGTTGTATGCATATTATGTTTCTTACCATAATTGATGATATGACTAACCAGAAGAATCATGAAGGTATAGCTTTTATGCATATTATATCTCTTATCTTGATTGATGATTCAACTAACCCGAAGAGTCATAGGTTTGAGTAATTACAGGTTTAGACATGTTATGTTTCTTATGATTTGACTAACCATAAGAATACTACATAAACCTTGAATGTTAATGTTTATTATTTCTGTTTGAAATGATCATGACTATACATGCTTGAGATTATTGTGTTTTAATAGTATACTAATGAATGTATGATTTTATATGAGTTCACAAGGATAACACAATCATGATACTAATAAGCATGCATAGGGACCAAGGATGAATATGAGTTCAAGAACAGGTAATTTAGGAAGCAAAGATCAAGAGGGAGCACACTCCAGTTGTTCCTGCAAGAAAGCAAAGGAGCACACTTCAGTAGTTTCTGCAAGGATGCAGATATTCAGAGGGAGTTGACCATCTCTCTACATTCCACAATAGAAAGGTGTAGAAGAAGCTACTTCAGATTAGGACTCCAGCAGCTCCTGCAAGGAAGCAAAGACTCAGAGGGAGTCCACCCAACGAACAAACAAAGATAAGTATTTTAAATTATCATTTCTTGCATATTTGTTTGTTTAAATAATACTGTTCAATAATGTATACACTGATGTTCCTAGAATTAGGTTGTGTATTATGCATATTAGAATAGTTGCATTGATGAACAATATACTACTAATATACATGGGTAAGTGGCCTATGGCACTGTACAACATTCCATTGCTACTTATCTAGAATGAAACCTCTTTGTTGACATGTTGGGAGTTGTGCACACTCTTAACAATGTTCTGGTAGAGATTGGAAGGCATCTAGAAAGTTACGGGATATGGATAAATGTTGTATTGAAGCATTGGCTAAGATAATTGCATGACTGTATGACATATTTCTTTATGTGTAAGAATTTGTTCTGAAAACTATGAGATGTTTTATAATCATGCAATTTAACTTGTTGTGTAGGAAAGATCATATGTCATCTCCTACAAAAGAAGAATTACAACATTTTGTTCCAGCAACAAAGATATCTATTGAAGATATTGAAGATATTGAAGTTCCCAGGATCTGGGATGAAGAAATGGAATGCCATGATCCGTCGATCATGAAGAATGATGTTTGGGATGTAGTCCCAAGATGTGAAGGGAAGTTTTTTTTTTTTTTATGACTTCCAAATGGAACTATCAGATCAAGCATGTTGCAGATGGCAGCATTGAGAAATATAAAAGTGATAAAATAGAAGATGCACCAGATGGATCTCAAGACAGCATGGTGTAGTCATATATGTGTGCAGAACTTGGTATGGTAGGATAGACAGCTTTCTATCCAGTTTGGGCGTTACCAAGAGTAAACCAGATTCCAACCTTTTCTACAAGGTTGAAGAAGGCAATCCAGTGATACGTTTTTTTATGCAGATAACCTGTTTGTTACAGGTAAAGATAGATTGATTGCCGACACGCAGCGGAAGCTTTCTTCCAAGTTCGAGATGATGCACTATTTTTTTTTGGCATGGAGGTGTGGCAGAGTGATGGAATCTTCCTTGGACAAGGGAAGTATGCAGTAGAGATCCTGAAGAGGTTCGGGATGATGGATTGCAAGCTATGGCCACACCTATGGCATCGAATCTGAAGCTTTTATGTGATGCTTCATCTGAGCTGGTTGATGTCTCCATGTATCGTCAGATGATTGGGTCCTTGATGTACCTGATGAACACGAGACCAGATATTTTCTTTGCTGTGAACACATTGAGCCAGTTCCTGACGGATCCAAGGAGTGTTCACCTGGTTGCTGTAAAGCATATTCTGAGGTACCTGAAGGGTACAGTGGATTATGGGCTCAGGTATGAGGTGAATCAAAAGTTTAACCTGCAGGGTTATGTTGATTCAGATTGGGTTGGCAGTGCTGCAGATAGGAAGAGCACATCTGGGTGTTGCTTCAGTATGGGATCAGGTGTGATCTCTTGGTTTAGCAGGAAGCAGTCCTGCGTAGCACTGAGTACAGCTGAGGCAGAGTATGTTGCAGCCTGTTCAACTAGTTGTGAGGCAGTATGGCTACGGAAGCTACTGTCTGAGTTATTTGATCTCCATTGGAAGCTAATGGTATCTTCTGTGATAACCAGAGTTGTGTGAAGCTGTCCGAGAATCCAGTGTTTCATGACAGGTCGAAACACATAGAGATCAAATATCACTATATCAGGAATATGGTATAGAGAGGAGCTCTGAAGCTCCTGTATGTTGCGACGGACGAGCAGATTGCAGATGTGCTGACGAAGCCACTAGCCAGGGTAAAGTTCGAGTACTTCAGAGAGAGGCTTGGCGTTCTTCAGATCGAGGAAACTTCGAGGAAGAAGTGATGGACACATTTGCTGAAGCCATTCCAAGCATGTGGGAAGGAGGATCCTTCACATGGCTGTGGATGTAAGCGTTGGATGATGAGCATCAGGATGATGTTCTGGTTTCTGCCTGGATATGATCAGTTGGATCATTTATGTATGTACGCATCATGTTAGATGCTGGATATGATCGGTTGGATCATGTGTATGTATTTTGTATGAACGCATCATGTTGGATGCTGTTGGATACATTGTGTGGATCATGTATCTTTGTATGATCAGGTAGATCATGGATGATGATGGATACATTGTGTGGATCATGTATCTTTGTATGATCAGGTAGATCATGGATGCTGATGGATACATTGTGTGGATTATGTATCTTTGTATGATCAGGTAGATCATGCATACTGATGGATACATTGTGTGGATCATGTATCTTTGTATGATCAGGTAGATCATGTATGCTGATGGATACATTGTGGGGATCATGTATCTTTGTATGATCAGGTGGATCATGTATGTTGATGGATACATTGTGTGGATCATGTATCTATGTATGTATCAGGTGGATACTTGGATGATCGTGGATGACAAGCTTCTCCAGATGACATGCAGCAGGATGTTGCAGTGATGATGATCAGGATGATCATGTGTACATCAGGATGATGTTTGATGAGTATCAGATGATACTTTGTGGCCGTGGACCAGGTTGTGCAGGAAAGCATGTAATTTGTGCCCTGGGAGATTTGCAGATGGTCTTTCGAGGTTTTTCCTATGGCATGTAATTCGGTGCCCTGGGACATCTGGCAAATGCTCTTGCGAGGTTTTGCTTGGGAGGACATGTAATTTGTGCCCTGGGAGATTTCAGGTCAGAGTTGTGTACCCGTAACATCCTGAGATGCTCTTGCGAGGTTTTGTCCTATGGCATGTAATTTGCTCCTGGGAGATCTGGACAGGATGAAAAAGGCCTCAGATGCTTCAGCCAGGTTTTGCCATGACCACATGTAATTTGCTCCTGGGAGATCTGGACAGGATGAAAAAGGCCTCAGATGCTTCAGCTAGGTTTTGTGGTGGACCACATGTAATTTGCTCCTGGGAGATCTGGACAGGATGAAAAAGGCCTCAGATGCTTCAGCCAGGTTTTGTGGTGAGATCACATGTAATGTGCTCCTGGGAGATCCGACAGGTAGAGCCGCGTGCTCGTAACAGCCTGGGATGCTTCAGCCAGGTTTTGTGATGGGTCACATGTAATGTGCTCCTGGGAGATCCTACAGGTAGAGCTGTGTGCTCGTAATAGCCTGGGATGCTGCAGCCAGGTTTTGTGACACACGTAATAAGTCCTGAGGATTCCACAGTATGGCCAGTGATGATGAAGACCTGCAGGTGGTGGGCCTACATCCAGTATGAAAAAGGACTGGCTCTGTAGAACTTCCTATGACGAGTAGATTCAGAGATTGATTGAGATAGCAGCAGCAGTGACGATGATGATGACTCGATGATGATTATCCAGTGACGATGATCCAGAGAAGATGACTTGTGCTAGAAGAACTGTGCTGAGAAATACCTTCCTAGTTAAGAGGGAGTGTTGATGTATATGTAACTTCGGAATGTATTTCACATATATGTATATTGTATTCCTATAGAGATGTTATTATTCCTCTATACGGAAGTGTCGTCATTTATATTGTAAGTGTCGTAACTTATACTTGATGGGTTATTAGACCACCTTGTTTGGGGTCGGCCCTGTATAAGTCATGTGGGTCAAAGGGTTATTAGACCACCCTATTGGGGGTCGGCCCAGTCAGCATTATATTATGTGGTTAAGTTCGAGCCTACATGAGTTAGGTAAAAAGGCAAGTCAAGTCAAGTATAAATAGAGTGCGGGAGGCACTCTATTTGCTCACTCACTTCTCACACATGCACTCAAGGAGGAGTGGCGCACTTATGGAGGAGGAGGATCTGCTGCTAGGTTATGGCTATCTCTCTTGGTTGGTTGTATCATTGCTCTATCTATCTCTGAGGAAGTTATTGGGGTTTTTCACCTTTATGGTTTTCCCCAAGTAAATCTTTGTGTCTCTTGTGTGCTTGCATTATTGTCTCCATGATTGATATGCTGTAGATATGCTGTACATGTTGTTCTCTCAGTTAAGATCCTAGATCATATTGAAGTAAATTCAGAAAATTTAACACCTAGGTGACTATGTCTTTTAGCATCTTGTCATTATTCTTTAAATTATTCTTTTAAAGGATTCTCTCCGTAAATTGATGGTACTTTTCTTTGTAGGGTCAGGCTACTCTTCTAAGGTTTTTTTTGACAAAGTTTGGGCTCCTCCATATCTACTTATTGCTCACGTAAGTTAAGATTTGAACTAGCAAAATCCACTGGTTATTTATGTAAACAATTAACTTACAAGGATGTTGATTAACATTAGATGCTTCTATGCAAATAATATATACACAAGATTACAATGGACTATTCATCCGAACTATGATTATTATTTTATAACTAGTTGTGTTTCCCATGGGGCAGTAATAGATCTAGGACTATTATTGATTTCAGCTGGGGATAGCATACTTGCAATTGTGTAAGATGTTTTTGTTTATTATCTTGTATTGTTCATCTATCTAGTCATAGATGTGCTAGATAACAATATGCTTATACAACCAACAATCTCTTACTACATTAGAATATATATACATATAGTTACATATAGGTGTAGAATTTCCTATACCTATTAGGTTGTGTTTTTAGTTTTGTTTTTTTTGGTAGAGTTTGTGGCCCAATGCCATGGTTAGGTACAAACAACTATTTTACTAAATCATTCTAGTTCGACTACCCAATGCAAACATTAGGGAATTAAATAAATAATAACATAGTTGCACAAGACTCTACTGCTAAATCTAGCAGTTAGGGTAATTGTATAATTTCTAATACTGATGTACTAGCCTTTGCTACCAAATGTATGAGTTAGTTAACCACATCATTAGAATACAGTTGTACTAGAATCTACTTCCCAATGCAGCAATTAGATTAACCATGGACCATAATAATTTACTTCAACATTCCAAATTCAAAAGAATTACCAGATCATAATCTAGATCAATCAATAATTACTTATTTTTAGTTCTTCATAACAACACAAGTTTTACTAGCACTTTTATTAGAGCTTGGTAATATTTTCATTTATTGCTTTCATCCTAGATTTACATCAGATCACATCACATTGTCCAGATCTTTCATACAACTAGTTCTTACTTAGATTAACAAATACCACATAAATAGAACATGCATTTCAATTATGATCCTCTAGATAATCCATCACATTTGAAAACATATATGCATGCCTAAACCGTCATAGCATTATAATAGATAGATACATAATTGATAAATCTCGAGGACATAAATATATAGAGTGGAAGGAACTCATTTATTCTGAGTTTTATTGATCAATTTACAACTGTTAACAGTACCAAGGTAGTCCTTGTAACAGTTGGTACACAACACCTCAATTCTGACAATCTAATGCCATAGAGATTTTCAACCATGACTGGGCTTGGTTCTGGTCATATGCAAGCAGATACCAAAGGATATCTCTCTCCTCTTCAACTATCAATACTTTTTATCATTGCAACTTCTTTTATTGTTTCATTCATATTTTACTTTGATCATATTTAATTTCATATTTATCTTTTTCTTATGCATATTTCTGTCTTTGATTTGTATTACTCTTTCTTCTTCCAACATGAGATATTAAACCCTTGGCATTCTTAAATTACCCTCTTTTGTAGAAGAGGCATTTACTATTCTTAGTCAATTCCTTAGGTGATGCCACCTATGTAGGAGTTATAAGTATAGAAGTGTCTCTTCATCTTCTTTTATTCTCTTCTTATTCACATTATTTATTTTATGGTTTTTTATTTAGATTTCAATTCAGTTCCTCTTATGTTTTGCCTTCCTAATTCTTTTTGTTTATCTTATCTATTTCCCTAAAGAAACCAAGATCCCTCATTCATTTGTTAGCCCCCATAGTAGAAGCAAATTTTTAACATAGGTCAATAAACAAAACAAATACATGTACCATTTCCAACCATAAGATTCCACTGTTTACAATACTTAGTCATGTATAGGGGTTCAATTCTAGGGTATTACATTGAAGGAATATCATTCACAGATGTATGGCCATAAGGATGTTTTTTTCATGGTGAAATTTCACCAATTTGCTATTTTTTTTTATTTTTTTCAAAAATTAAATTCACTAATTGGCCATTTTTACTCTAACAATTGCCTATATTTACATAAATTATGTTTTTTCTATAATATTTGCCAAAATTTACAAGTTGTAGTAGTAAATTGTATGTTTTTTAATTTAATACTATATGTTTGATTTTTTCAATCCTAAATAATCGTTTGGAATACTATACTTAAGTATAGTATTTGAATCCTTAAAAATTACCTTGAGGGGCAATCTACTATGTTAAGGCCTGATAAGTTTGCTAAAAAATTGTTATGCAACAAATCTCCCAAAAGAGCATGAAAAGACCATAAATAGATTATAAAGAGTACTCCATGAATTTAATGAAAAAAATAGATGAATAGTGTAATATCCCTAAAAATAGTAAAATTTCAATTTTTTTCTATTACTGTAATAAGCTAGATAAGAAATGATGATAAGCAGATTAACGTCAGCTTCGATAAATACCTACTATACTAGAAATAGGTTGCGACAGTTAAAGGGTCTCTATTCCTTAATTAATAAGGTCTTACTGGTTGATATTCCTACAGCTTTGCGGAAGCGAGGTAAAGGGTAGAAATGAAACTTTGTTGCTAAAATACAAATGTTTAGAATAATATAATACAAATCCCCTTCCTATTGTTTCAAGATTTTATGAGCATACTTATGAAAATACTAACTGATACTTCAGGTATGATGGACCCCTATTGGTGACTATTGAGGCCCGTGCTGAGATGCTTGGTCCTTTAAGGAGGAAAGTACCTTGGCAGGGCTGCCGAGAGGTAGGGTGAATGAAGTATAAGGGCACCCCTGACTTAGTGAATTTCGATAATGCCTTCAATTTTACTTGGTTTGCAGGTGTACCTACGATGGTATCTTCCTAGGGTGCTTACTTCACTATGCTAACAGTTACTTAAGCCTAAAGTGTGTGATGTTTGAAGAATGGAACCCTAATACTTTGAAGGGTGGTTGCAAATAATGTTTAACTTATAATATATGTTGACCTGGTGAGGTGTTGTTCGTATTATGTAATGGTTGTGGACCTTATCATACCTGCACGTTTATAAAAATTTGTTGATCTGAAATGCCACTTACTACTATGGAATTATGGTCAATGTTGAAATATTTGGAGTTTGGTGGTGGAATTAAATACAGCTATATGATGGCACATGGCCAATGCTTCCAGCTATGCTGAGGGTTTCCACTTGGGTTCTACATCAATGGAGGTTTCATTTTTGTGGTTCATTTGACAAATGTTTGCTACTAGATGAGTTTGAGGGTTCCGTGCTCTGGCCTGAGCTTTGCTCATGGTCAACACCCATTCGGGGTTTTTACTTGCAGGGGCAAAAACTAAAACGAAGGTAATATCCATCCTAACTCGCGCTACGTTTTCTGTTAGTCCATTACATTACAGTTTGGTAATACCCTCGGGGTTTTGACTTCGTATGGTTTGTTTATTTAGCAGGTACTGGGTGGCTTCTCTATTCTACGTGGCTACTGAGTTGCTAGTCAAATACTCGACCTTGAAGGCATTATCAATGGTAAGTATAGAGTCCCACTCCTTCACTCTTCCTCTCGTCTCTGTGGAGTGAGGTTGTTGGTGTATTCTATGAGGAACTTCGGGAGTCTGGTTTGGGATTACTACACAAGTTTTGCTTTCCTGGAGGTCGTTGTTGGCTAGACCCTTATGAAATGTATCTATTGGTTTTCTTTTCATAGTATTGGAGGGTTTTGGTGTGAATTTTGGCCATTCGGCTCAATAGTGATCTTTGTAGATGCTATTTGTAATAACACCCACTGTAAAAATGGGGTTTACGTGTCTGCATTTCTTTTGGTTGAAAGACCCTGGACCTGTGAATAGAAGAAATGGCCTTCTGTATGATTCTATTATTGATGTGTACATTTTCTAGTCTCTACGTTTCTTTTTACTCTATATGAAGATAATGGTTAAGGGTGTTAGAACTTTTATGTGACTATCGTGGCTCTGTCTGTTGAATGAATTTACAAATCTTAGCTTTAGAAATAGTTGACAGTACAGGATGTGTTTTTTTCAGATCTTCTTACATGCCTGGGGTTTTCGCTTGGGTTCTTCTTATTGCATTTTCCTCCTGATAGTTGCTCTTAATAGAAGCGAAGGATTGATGTAGAAAAGGTAGAGGGATTCGATCCCATGCCTTGCATATATGTTAAAAGACTGGCTATGGGTATTTACTAAAATGGTAACGAAACGCTTTCGTGTGATGCAACAACGTTCTGTGTAAATTACTGTGTTGTTTTGATTACTTTGAAGACAACAGGGTCTTCCTAGAAACATTGATGGGTTTCGGTCTTGTAACCTTTGTTTCGATGGCTAAATAATAATATAATCTAGCGATGTGGAATGTAGTGGGATTCGATCCAAGATAGAGTACCTATGGTTGTTTTTTTTTATAAAGTGGTTGGCTATTTGGTTGAAAACATACGAATGATGATAATGTGAAACGATACCTTCGTATGAAATTTTAGGGAAGTAATAAATTATGATGTAATGTTTAATCTATAATTTAGAATGTGTCATGGTTAAAATATTCGATGTTTTTCCAGATGCTGTTGTCATTCTATTCAAAGTTTCTAAGCATAGAGGGGATGATAAAAGAATTGATCGAGAACAGAAATAATCCGGGGGTTACAAAATGGTAAAATGATTTAAACAGAGATCTCATTTACTTAAAAGAAAATATAATAACCCTTAATCTAGAGATAAGTAGGGTGTTATCTAGCACAGGCTAGGTTGGCTAGACCTACTAGACACTCCACTAGTTTCTAGGCCAAACCTCTGAGCTAATAATAATTGTAATGAGGACACTGCTGAAGCATTCAGTTCAAATCTAAAATCCTATGTCCACTATAAATGGAAGAAAGAAAATGGAATTAATTAGTACTACATACCTGGCTGCTTCGGTGATTAGTTCTTTCCTGTAGAAGCCTGCTGCTTTGGCACTTGATTCTTTCCTGTAGAAGCCTGCACACTCAAATAGTAATTAATGTAGAACTTGTTGTATTTAGCTAACCTATTAGGCTGATATTCTTTACCTAGATGACTTTGGGACTACCATGTTCCTTCCAACCATGATGCTACAACCATTCCTGGTTCTATATGGATCCCCCTGAGCTGGATTCCAACATGCAAAAGAGATAGAGATCCTAGGGTTGCTGCTGGTTCAGACCTAGTATTTTTAGACAAGATTGCTTCCATTTGTTGGAGCAGAAAATCTCTCCCCAATTACCATAAGAGAATGATAATGGAAAAGATAGATAATCCCCAACTTGGGATCTGCCCTCTTTAAGTAGGGTATTCTTTAATTATGATTATTGGAATAATTTGTTTCTTTAAATTAATAAATAATATTTTAAAGATATTATTTAATAAGTATTTAGTCTTTTGCACTTAGAATTTTTCAATGGCTTAATCTATAAGTGATTTCTGATTTAAGCTCTTCCTAATAATTATTGTAACAATAATTATAGTAATAGTAGTTCTAACATAGCTATTAATACACTATTACTATTATTTACAATCACGGCTGTCCACTAAATATTAATACTTTTATTAATATTATAAAAAAATGTGGCATCCCACTATGCATAACCTATATGCAATAAATGTCTTTTATAAATAAATAATCACATCATTATTTATTACAATTCTTAATACCAATATTTAATCTGGTATGATACTTTGGTTTAACAAATTAGGGTTAAGGTCCACTTCTTTGGACGGTCTTTTGGTAGGATTGGATAGGCACCTCTAGTCTCTCTCTTGCATGTCGGATTCACTGGTTTAACATGGTAGTCCCGTAGTAGGTGATGATGGATAAAAAGATGAATCATTTAATCAACTTAAATAAATGTGATAAAAGTGCTCTTCAGAGTCTTTACGACTCAACACTTTGAGACTCAGTAACCTTGAGTGCTCTTCAGAGCCTTTTAACTCAACACTCTCACATGGGAATTACTCTAGTGCAATTCCAGAGCCCCTGATCAACACTAGTGCTAGAATGTTGTTGTGAGGCACATCTAGAATATTTACGTTTCTTTGGATCCGGTATTGGTTTATCAAGCTTGGAGTGCTCCAAGGTTTTTCCCAACACTCAATGTACCTTAGGGGTTACTCCCAGTACAATAAACATTCTTCTAGGTACATCAGGGCTTATGCCCAATATGTAGGTTATATGTGTGTTTCCGAGTGCACGCTCAACACACTCAGAAGTCAAATCATGTAAAAGTCATAACTCTGCACAGTAAGTAACAAAAGATCATCTCAGTATATTAGGGTTTGTACCCATATCAAATCAGAAGAACATCATTAAAACATTGGGGCATCCTCGCCCACTATATACTCAAATAAAGAAGTCATTCAGGGTCCATCCCCGATATGTCGATATATATATATATATATATATATATAAAACAATGAATCATAGGTGCTAGGGACCATGCCCAATACTGAAAATAAACATAGGTGATGGGGCCGTGGCCCGACATAACAACAAAATAGTTAGTCCAAAATTCGGGATATTACATCCCTCCCCACTTAAACAACACCATCCCGATGTTTCTAGGGACTAGGAATGAAGTCATGAAACAAGGCGGGGTATGCATCTTTCATGGTGGCCTCATTCTCCCAAGTAGCCTCCTCTCATCCAAAGTGCCTCCATTGCACTTTCAACTAGGTAATGGTCCTCCTCTGAAGTTGGAGCTCTCTCTTGTCCAAAATTTGGAGTGATTCTGGCGTGAACTCCCTTTCGGGCTCCACCTATAATAAGGACCAATCAATAACATGTTTAGTATCGTATACATATTTCTTTATTAGTGAAGCATGAAAAACATTATGAACTTTTATATGAGCTGGTAGGGCTAACTCATAAGCTACTGGGCCCTTCTTGGCCAGTATTGCCAAAGGTCTACAAAATCGTGGGGCTAGTTTCCCGCAATGTCCCAAGCTCAATGAGCTTCGTTTCGCCTTTATTTTTAGAAACACATGTTCACCGACTTGGTACTCATATTTTCTTTTCTTGTCTGCATAACTCTTTTGGCGGTCTTCTGCTTCTTTTAAGTTCAGTTGTACCTTGGAGACTAGCTGTTCCAAGTCTTTTAATAGGTTGGGTCCTAACATAAGTCTGTCTACTGGACTTTCCCAAGTCATGGGGGTCCAACATTTCCTGCCATAGAGTACTTCGAAAGGACTCGTTTTGGTCGAGGTTTGATAACTGTTGTTGTATGCAAACTCCATGAGGTGCAAATAATCTTCCCACTTGGTGGGGTTGTTCATGACATAGATCCTCAACATGTCCTCGAGGATTTGGTTTACTGATTCTATTTGTTTGTCAGTCTGGGGATGGTACACGGTACTGAATTGTAACTGGGTCTCCAAATCGAAGAACAATGTGCTAATTTTTTAGCATTAATTCACAATACTCTAGGATCTTTAAAGAGAGAATAAAATGTACAACACATCAATCATAACAATGCATATCAATCACACCAAGCAATCACATGACACAATAGACACATAGAGTTTCATAGGGGAAAACCATAAAGGTGAAAAACCCCACAACTTCCTCAGATATAGAGAGGGCAATGATACAACCAAAGTACAAGAGATAGTCTTCTACTAGCAACTACTCCTCCTCCTCAACTAGTGCACCACTTTCTGAGTGATGTAAGAGTGAGTAATGAGATGATCAAATAGAGATCTCCCGATCTCTATTTATACTTGTCATGTCCTGCCCAATAAACTAACAGGGCCGACTTGTCTAACTCAGTCTAATAACCCATGGTTACATTAATCCGGGCCGACCCCAAACTTGGTGGTCTAATAACCCATCACAGCAAGTTACAACACTTGCGACACTTGTAAATACAAATGATGACACTTCCGTATAGAGGAATAATACCATATCTATAGGAGTACAATATACATAAGTGAAATACATTCTGAAGTTACATATACATCAACACTTCCTATTAGCTAGGAAGGTATTTCTGGACACAAATCTGCTAGCACAAGTCTTCTTCTCTGGATCATCGTCATCATCACTGCTTCTGCTATCTCAATCAATCTCTGGTCTACTCGTCATAGGAAGTTCTACAGATCCAGTCCTTTTTCATACTGGATGTAGGCCCACCGCCTGAAGGTCTTCATCGTCACTTGCCATACTGTGGAATCATTAGGACTTATCACGTGCATCACAAAACCTCAAGAGAGTATCCCAGGACCATTTATGTGTTGAAGCATGACCGACAAGATCTCCTAGGTCCACTTACATTTGACTGTCACAAAACCTTAAAAGAGTGTCTTGACTATAGAGAAATCTAAAGAGCATCCAAGGCCTTTTACATGACTAACACAACCTATCCGGATCTCTAGGATGTATTACATGTGACCCCCCACCACAAAACCTTAAAAGAGTGTCAATCAAGAACTCTAAAGAGCATCTGAGGCCTTTTACGTGACTAGCAAAACCTGTCCAGATCTCCAATACGTATTACATGTGGTCATGGAAATGCCTTGAAAGAGAATCCTAGAACTTATTATGGTCACACAGCCCAACCTATTGGATCTCCTAGGTCTATTTATATGTCATAGGACAATGCCTCGAAAGAGCATCCCAAGCTGTTACAAGCACACGTCTCTACCTGTTGGATCTCCCAGGTCTACTTATATGCTCATCTGCACAAACTGTCCACGGACATAGAGTATCATCCTGATACTCACCATACATCATCCTAATGTACATCAACACATGATCATCTTGATCATCATCATAGCATCATCCTAATACATATCATCTGGAGCAACATCCTAAAGTTCATCATCCATGATCATCCTGATCATACTGTGCACCCACCTGATGCATACCTGATACATATCATCATACATGATCTACATGATCATACAATGTATCCACCTGATACATACACAAATAAATGATCCACCTTATCATAACAAGCATCCAACATTATGCATATACATACACATGATCCAACTGATCATAACAAGCATCCAACATGATGCATATACATATACATGATCCAACTGATCATAACAAGCATCCAACATGATGCATATACAGAGCAGTAACTGGAGCATCATCCTGATGCTCATCATCCAATGTTTACATCCACATCGATGTGAAGGATCCTCCTCTCACCATGCTTGGAATGGCTCTAGCAAATGCATCTATCACTTCTTCCTCGAAGTGTCGTCAATTTGAAGAACACCAAGCCTCTCTCTGAAGTACTCGAATTTCACTCTGGCTAGTGGTTTATTCAACACATCTGCAATATTCTCATCCGTCACAACATACAGGAGCTTCACTTGTCTTCTCTGGACCATATCCCTGATATAGTGATATTTGATCTCAATGTGCTTTGACCTGTCGTGGAACACCAGGTTCTCAGACAGCTTCACACAAATCTGGTTATCACAAAAGATACCAGTAGCCTCCAATGGAAGATCAAATAACTCAGAAAGTAGCTTCATGAGCCATACTTCCTCACAACTGGCTGAACAATCTGCAACATACTCTGCTTTGGCTATACTCAGTGCTACGTAGGATTGGTTCCTACTAAACCAAGAGATCACACCTGATCCCATACTGAAGCAGCACCCAGAATGTAACGTGTCCTAGCTTTGCAAGTTAGTAATTTTGGTGAAAATTAAAATTTCTTCCCTTAAAGATATTCATAATAAAACATTATAAGAAACAACCAACATGTAATTAATCCTTGTGCATACACTTGACATTTTTATAAAAGTCAATTTGCTTAAGTATTACCAGTGCAGCTACTTGGGTCTCCCTCGAGTCCACTACATACAAATCAACTTTGTAGCTCCATGTTATGATAACGAAATGCTTTCACAACATCTTTTCCATACACATTCTATGAATAACAATTACTCATGAGTTGTTGCCAAGATATTGTAATATATCTGAATATCCGAATTAAGGATTATCTCAAGATTTTCATGATGATTATTTTACTCTAAGAGATTCATACCACAAAATTGTATTAATTAGATGAACAATTCCACACATTAGCCTGAAACAAATTCTTATAAGGAAATTTCATAATTTTAATATCTCTATAACTTATGGTGAACTTCATTGGTATAAGGACCATAATGCAGCCGTACTTACTACCTCATGACCATAACATAGAATGCAAGTATTTTGACCATTCACTTCTATTCTCATTTGCAACTAACACCTTTGATTTTTTTATTGTGTGTACAACAAATTTGTATCTCAACGAAATGCATAATTATTGGAACTTAGAGATGCACACATCTAGTCAAGACTATAATAACATAATAGACAACAACAATAGGAGACACCACCACATAACCACATAAGAGTCAACAAACACATAAGAGACACCATATATAGGTGGTTCACCCGGTACATGGGCTACGTCCACAAGGGAGGGTCAATCTTATTATAATATGGAAAAAGAGGTTTTACAATTCTACAACTTAATCATTGCAACAATCTCTTCAGCTTATCTCAAACAACTCTACCAGAGAGCATTATCAACACGTTCTACCCATCGTTGAGTGTTTACAAGGGTTTATCTCAGTAGTAGTATCCAAGCGATTTATACTACATCACAACGATCATAGAGATCCGATGAACATAAATCAATACAGAGTCAAACTCGGGAGTTAACCTTATGGACTACATTAAGGTGGAATAATTTTTAATGTATAACCGAAACTTAATATAAAACAAGTAGGCAACCTGTAGGATACCAGATTCGAATAGAGGTCCTAGCTATGATTTCTATCCAGCATAGGGATGCCTTCATCAAGACTATAATGAAACAGAGACCTTTCTTATGCATGATTCCACAATACCAATTAAAAAGCTAGAGACCAACAATTCATCCAATAGTAGGAGTAGGAAGAGATCACTATATCGATTTTCAAACCCAGCTTGGATCACTTATAATTCATGATATACATCTGAACTATTACAGAGATCAATTTCTCTAGAAGATATTAGTTCATTCTGGGCATCTACTTATATAATAAAAAGATCAACACAACGGGAACCCCAACTTATCTCTATTAGGGGCAAGGGCTATATAGTATTGCACTTACTCTATAAGTTTTCCTATCAGCAATACTTATGATTATACGCTTATCAAGTAATTCTCTAAGATTTAACATATCTTTTTATTTATGCTAACATAATTAATCATAATTATTTATTTAGCATGGTGTTATCCTTTTTTATGTGATGACTGATATTCCTACAAGGAGCACTCCATGACAGCCAAAAGCGATCTAAAATACTTACAATTTCCTCTTATTTTAACTCCGAAACCATCCATAAATTATCTTACTTACGCAGAGGTTCAATTCAACAATTTATTTATATACCTAGATGAAATGTTTCTCCACAACAAGGATCAGCTCTGTGACTACATTTTTCCCTAAACATAATGTAACCAACCTAGCTATCTGAGTTTATATACTAGGTAAAATAAGATAGTAAGCATCATAACTATAATTTCGATATCCCAACGGAGATCCTGAAATTCTGAGGATGATGGCACCCGACTTCAATTCAGCTTGCCCACTGAGAACTACGTTTTTCAACAACCCAAATGAGTAGCAGTGTTATGACTGCATTTTTTTGAAAGCACAGAGATCTTGATCTGGAAATCAATTTTATCAACAAAACCGAGATCTTCGATTTTCAACAACCAAAATGAATAGCAGTATTATGACTGCGTTTTTCTATCGCATAGGGATTCTGATCTGGAAATTGATTTTATCAACAAAAACTCAGGTCTTCGATTTGGTAGTCTACTTCATAAATAAAACTAAATTCTGCAAATTTCAACAACTAATAGTGAACAGTAGTATTGCATCTGCATTTTTAATCTGACAGAGATCCATGATTTTGGCAACACAATTTCAACAACAACTAAGATCTACAGTATGTAGACAAAGCTTTAGTGTTCTTCCTTGAAGCAAAACATAGCAATGAAATAAAACCTGATTCTTCAACATACTAATCAGACTAACGTTTTCCAGATAACTAATGAGCTCATAGATCAACATATTCAACATGCAGATAGAGCTTACTACAAGAAAATGCTGACCTGGATCTCAGTTGTAGAAACCCAAAAGCAATTCCCTGCACAGAGATCAGCATCGCTTCTCCTAAACTCCGAGATCTTCTATTATGCCTGCCATTGCATAGACAGAGCTCACAACCTTTTTCGGCACCCAACCAACTGCTTCCATCGTGGCTATTTTCCTGATTCTAAATCTTAACACAGGAATCCATCCCTCAGTTTTCTCGTGCTTCACCTACCTTCCGTCTATCTCTTCCCCCAAAGATTTAGTAGGTGGAAGGTTTTATAGCACCACCTCCTACTTGAGATGACAAGTGGCGTCTTTGCTGCTCGTGTTCTTATAGTGACATGTGGAAGCTTGCACCAAGTGGCACTATTTGCACCAAGTGGGACTATTCAATTAAGGAGACTTTACCTCTATTCCTCGACTGATATTCTACCTAACTCCTCTCTTCAACTTGTATGACCTATGAATAAACTTGGTACGGTTAGTTAAGAGGCATCCGGTGGGAGAAATGTTTCACACGGCGGTCATGGCCCAGTAATCAAATCCAGTAGCCAATGATAGTGGTCCGGCCAACACTACACGTGTATGGATTCACTTATCAAGGGTGCCTACCGGGAATACCACTATGAATATACTTAATATATATATATATGAGTTAAGGGATGGTAGCTAAAAAGGTCTAGTAACCTAAGAATGGAGTCGTGTTTCCACCAACTCTACTCCATATTAACTAAGGTTTTAACCAATATCACTAACTCACCCCCAGGTGAAATACCTTGGCTATAGCAATATACATATTATTGCCATTAGTAATATATGTATAAAAGAATGTCCTTGAAAGTAATACTCCCTTGTAGTGGAGGTTCTTTATTTAATAACACTAACAATGAATATATTTTTGGGTGATATATTCATGTTATATAAACTTCGACAGTCATCTATTATACTTATATTTATACATATCTAATACAATGCTTTCGTAGATATATCTTAGATCACTAGAATAACAATCTAGATATAATTATCTCCACAATCCTATTCTTGTACACCAAGCTAAGTTACTATCTCATTCCATGTCCCATAATGCACAACATAATTCTGATTAAAACATCCTAGCTTATGGATAAATATAATTCATCCTTCTCCTTGTCCTCAAGTATAGAATTGAGGAAAGTTTTAGCCTCTTTTCGAATCTAGGATATATTAATAGAATGACCTCCTAAATTATTTAGGATCATTTATCATAGCTATCCTCACACAAGGAAGGTAATCCCTCTAGTTGATTAGGGGCGTTGCGACGAGTAACCGCTTCCTTAATTTATTACGACGACACTTATAACCTTAAGGTTAATTTGTAAATCAATTTACTTTTCTTTAAGTGTCCTTGGCACTAAGGTGTTACCCACGATCCTAGTTGTTACCCTACTTATCACTCCTCTTTCGTAGTGGGTTCCATTGCCCGTTGTTAAGTTGCGTCACCTCTTTAGTCCCATAGATTTTTCAATAATTTTTGAAACTTAGACAGATATTGAAATGATAATTTCAGGGTCCACTAGTGGGGCCTTGGCCTTGAGCTCCTCAGCAAGGCTCTTACATTATTCACAATATACATTTATAAATTTGATAGGGATAGAGAGGGGGTATTACACATAAGTGTTCTTCCTATCTGCAGCACTGGTTTCCTAGAATGAATCAACATAACCTTGCAGGTTAAACTTTTGATTCGCATCATACTTAAGCCCATAATCAATTGTACCCTTCAGGTACCTCAGAATATGCTTTACAGCAACCAGGTGAACACCTCTGAGATCCATCAGGAATTGGCTCAATGTGTTCACTGCAAAGCAAATATCTGGTCTCGTGTTCGTCAGGTACATCAAGGACCCAATCATCTGACGATACACAGTGACATCAACCAGATCAGATGAAGCATCACACAGAAGCTTTAGGTTCAATGCCATAGGTGTGGCCATGGCCTTGCAGTCCATCATCTTGAACCTCTTCAGGATCTCTATTGCATACTTCCCTTGTCCAAGGAAAATCCCATCTTCACTTTGCCATACCTCCATGCCTAGAAAATAGTGCATCATCCCCAATTCCTTCATCTTGAACTCGTCAGCAAGCTTCCTCTTCGCGTCGAAAATCAATCTATCCTCTTCTATTACAAACAAGTCATCCATATACAAGAGTAGTATCACAGGATTTCCTTCCTCAACCTTGTAGTAAAGGTTGGAATTGGCTTTACTCTTAGTAAAGCCCAAACTGGATAGAAAGCTGTCTATCCTACCATACCAAGTCCTAGGAGCTTGCTTCAAGCCATACAAGGCTTTCTTCAACCTGCAGACATATGACTCACTGTCATGTGTCTCAAAACCAAGTGGCTGCTCCACATACACTTCCTCTTCGACTACACTATTCAAGAAAGTTGTCTTGACATCCATTTGGTGTATCTTCCATTTCATCACTGCAGCCAGGGCAAGTACCGATCTAATGGAAGTGTATTTGGCCACAGGAGTAAAATTATCTTCATAATCAATCCCTTCCTTTTGGGAGAAGCCACGAGCTACAAATCTCGCTTTGTATTTCTCTATGCTTCCATATGCAGCATGCTTGATCTTGTAGATCCACTTGGAAGTCACCACAGACTTCCCTTCAGGTCTTGGGACTACATCCCAAACATCATTCTTCATGATCAACTGGTATTCTTTGACCATGGCATCCTTCTATTCTTTCTTTTCCATTGCTTCTTCATAACTGGAAGGTTCTTTGTTCATAATATCATAGAGTAGGGAAACATAACTGGTATGTGATCCAGTCCTCTTCCTTTCTCTGTGTTCTTCTTCTGGAATGTCGTATCTTTTTGCATCTTGAATGAGCTCTCTAGCCCATGCAGGTTTCCTCTTGTGAGATTTCTTCTCATGGGGTGGATCTATAGGTTCTTGCAGATCTTCAACTTCACGATCTGCTTCTGGAATTGATTCAGTCATGATGATGTCTTGGAATCTGTTTTCCTTTGGTTCTTCATGATCTTCAACAGTTGTCTTCCTTGAATTGATGAAAGCTAAGTTTTCATCAAATGTTACATCCCTGCTGACATCAATCTTCTCGAATCCTGGAAAGTATATTCTGTAAGCCTTCGAGCTTTCACTACACCCCACAAAGATGCCTTTCTTTCCTGAAGGATCTCGCTTTGTCCTCTTTTCCTGTGGAACATGTGTATATACTGGACAACCAAATATTCTGAGATGGCTGAGTTCAGGCTTCTTACCAGAGAGACCTTTTCTCGTGTCTTGTTGTCCAATATCTTGTGAGGTGTTCTATTATGCACATATACAGCTGTCTTAGTTGCTTCTGCCCAAAGATGCATAGGAAGATCCTGGTCATGCAGCATTTCCCGTGCTGCTTCCATGATTGTCCTATTCTTCTTTTTTTCAACTACATTCTGTTGTGGATTGTAGGGAGTAGTCAACTCCCTCTTAATCCCTAAATCACTGCATAGCTTCTTGAAATCACCTGAAGTGAATTCTCTGCCATTGTCGGATCTGAATGTCTTGATCTTCTTGTCAGTTCGATTTTCCATCAAGGCTTTGAATTCCTTGAACTTATCAAACACTTCATCTTTGTCTTTCAAGAAGTAAACCCAAGTCTTCCTAGATAAATCATCAGTGAAAGAGACATAGTATACATACCCACTCAGAGAATTGGATGACATCGGACCGCATACATCAGAGTGGATAATCTCCAAGATTCCTTTTGCTTTTCTTGCACTGCTTGGAAATGCCTTCTTAATGTTCTTTCCTTTTGCACATCCTTTGCAGACACCTTCATGCTTTGTCTTGATTTTAGGAAGACCTTCTACAGCTTTACTTGCAATTGGTAGTGCTCTATAGTGCACATGTGCAAGCCTTCTATGCCAAAGTTCACTTGAATCCATGGATTCATGTACCATGGCATGTTCAGGTTGTCCCTTCAATTTGTACAATCCTCCCTCTTGCTCTCCAATTACTACTGCATCATCTATGGTCTTACCCTTTGGCCACATGAGAACTTGGCCATCTACAAATGCAACCCTCATGCCTTTTGCATCCAATGCAGATATGGAGAGTAGATTCTTCTTGAGCCCAAGTACATATAGAACCTCTTTCATCTTCAAAGACTTTCCAGAGTCTAGGTTGTATGAAGCTTCACCACTTCCTTTGACAGGATATTGGTAGTCATCCCCAAGTTTCACCTTATGGGGTGACTCATGTTCAGATAGGTTTACAAAAGATTCTTTAAACCCAGTCATGTGTTTGGAAGCCCCATTGTCAATAAGCCAATCATTACATCCATGATAGATAGTACCTGTGAGTGCATAGATTAGAACATATTCATCTTCACTAGATGAGTCATCACTTTCTGCTCTAGCCTTCTTCTTGGGAGGTTCATCATCCTCAGCAGCATGAGCATGATACCTCTTCTTGTTGACCTTCTTCTTCTTGCTGGAGTTGTTGTTATTCTTTTTATTTTTAGGAAAATCTGCAGCAAAGTGTCCCTTCTCATTGCATGTGAAGCATCTAAGATCTTTCTTATCTTTATGGTGATGGTGGTATGGAGGTCTTCTGTAATGAGATGAATCCTTCTTGAACTTACCTTTCTTGGTATGTGTTGTGAGAGCTTGATCTTCATTCCCCATATTTTCTTCTTGGGCCACAAGCCTAGCTTCTTCTTGAGAGCATTCCTCCCATAGTCTACTGAAGGAGATCAGTTTCTTTCTTGCACAGATTTCTTGGATAAAGGGATCCCATGACCTAGGTAGGCCATTCAATGTAGTCATAACAACCTCACCATTATCCACTACTTCATCCACAACTTTGAGTTGTTCCTTGATCTGAGAGACCTCAGAGAAGTAGGATTGAATGGTCTCTCCATTCTGAAGCTTTACCCGTTTCAATTGATTCCGCAGAGTCATCTTCCAATTTATCTTCTTCCCTTCAAACAGATTGGTCAGGGAATCAAACACCTCCTTGGGTGTCTTTAGGGATGACACATGTGGAATGAGATGGTCTTTGATAGAATCAGCAATGATCCTCTTTTCCTTGACCAAGTTCTTTTTATGCAAGGCCTTAGCTTCTTCTCCCTCTAGAACAGGGACCTCTTTACTTATGTAAGTATCCAATTCATTCTCTTCCAGGATTAACCCAATCCTATACTTCCATGCTCAAAAGTTATTAGACCCTTCAAGCTTATCCTCAAGCTTAATGTTGTGAGACATCTTAAAGAGTACTTCAAATTGAAATAGAAAATATTTAGGTCTTACCACTTGATTTGCTGGAAAATCGATCTGGTCCTGGATTAGGGTTTGTTAGAGAAACCCTAAAACTTCAAAATGTGAATTTCAACTTTTAAAGGATAGAAAGATGAGCCTTGATGAGTGGATCATCCTAGTGTGATCAGAAATTGAAAACTACAAAGTTTCACCCTTCAGAAATGCTTTTCAATCTCCCAGATTCACTAGAGAGGACCCTGAATTAGGGCTTGACTTTCCCAGAGCTTCACCCAACCAAAAATCTCGATCCAAAGCTCTAAAATTCAATTTTTCCAAGGAGCTTCCAGCTATGTCTTCAGATTTAAGAAATTCCTATTTTTGTGGAAATCCTAATTGTTAGGGCCAAACCTGAAAGTGCTCAGAATTGAATTCTGATTAGACAGAAAGATTCTCCTTGATGAGTATAGTCAATCTACCTTGCCGCCTTTCCAAAATCTATGGAGAGAAACCCTATGTTCTGCCATTGCACAATGTCAGTTTCTGAGGTTAGTTCTGATACCATGTTAATTTTTTGAGCATTAATTCACAATACTCTAGGATCTTTACTGAGAGAATAACATGTACAGCATATCAATCATAGCAATGCATATCAATCACACCAAGCAATCACATGAGAGAATAGACACACAGAGTTTCATTGGGGAAAACCATAAAGGTGAAAAACCCCACAACTTCCTCAGAGATAGAGAGAGCAATGATACAACCAAAGTACAAGAGATAGTCTTCTACTAGCAACTACTCCTCCTCCTCAACTAGTGCGCCACTTTCCGAGAGATGTAAGAGTGAGTAATGAGATGATCAAATAGAGATCTCCCGATCTCTATTTATACTTGTCATGTCCTGTCCAATAAACTAACGGGGCCGACTTGTCTAACTTAGTCTAATAACTCATGGTTACATTAATCCAGGCCAATCCCACACTTGGTGGTCTAATAACCCATCACAGCAAGTTACGACACTTGCGACACTTGTCAATACAAATGATGACACTTCCGTATAGAGGAATAATACCATCTCTATAGGTGTACAATATACATAGGTGAAATACATTCTGAAGTTACATATAAATCAGCACAATGCTCTCCAGAAATTACTAGTGAACTTCGTGTCTCGATAGGAAATGATTGCTTTGGGTATCCCGTGCAATTGAAAGATCTCTTTTAAGAATATTTTCATGATGTGAACTGCTTTGTATGTAGATTTCACCGGTATGATGTGGGCTGCTTTAGAGAGCTTGTCTACCACTACAAAGATGGATTCATTCAGTTTCTTACTCTTGGGTAAGCCTATAATGAAGTCCATACTTATTACCTCCCATTTCCATTTTGGAATGGGTAAAGGTTGAAGTAATCTGGAGGGGTGTTGGTGTTCTGCTTTGACCAATTGGAAATCCTTACATTTCGCGATGAACATTGTGATGTCAGCTTTTAGCTTAGGACAAAAGTAATGTCTCTTTACGGTTGATATCATCTTTTGATATCCGGGGTGCCCTGAATAGGGTTTCTAGTGAAATTCGGTGAGAATGTTTGATCTAATGTCATCACTCTTTGGGACGTAAAGTTGGTCCTTTGAACACAGTGGTCCGTATTCCTCTATCTTATATTATTTCTGTTGTTGGAAAAGTCTGTCTTCCTGGATCTTTGTGAGGATTTCTGTGTAATAACAGTCACTCTTACATGTCGTTCGAATTCTGTGGTGTAAGTCTGAGTTGGTTTGGCTCATCGTGACCTCGTAAAGCATATGTGTTCGACGGCTCAAGGCATCCGCAATCTTGTTTTCCTTGCCTTTTATATGCTTTAGTTCGAAATGTTATTCACTAAGGAAAGCTAACCACCTGGCCTTCCTGGAATTTAGGTCGGGTTGGTCGAAAAGGTATTTCAAGCTCATGTTATCAGTCATCAATAGGAATTTATTTCCCATGAGATAATGTCACCACATTTTCAGAGCATGGATGATGGCGGCTAGTTCCAGGTCATGAGTAGGGTAGTTATGCTGATGCTCTTTTAGTTTCCTCGATTCATAGCATATGGAAAAATTATCTTGTGTAAGGACTCCCCCAAGTCCTTCCTTGCTTACATCCATGCAAACAACGAAGTCCCCATTGGGATCCATGATACACAGAATCGATGCACTAATCAGTAGTTGCTTCAGCTTTTGAAAGCTTTCTTCGCACTTATCCATCCAGATAAACTTGTTTTCCTTTTTCTGTAAGGCAGTCATGGGACATGCAATCTGTGAAAATTTCTCAATGAACATTCGGTAGTAGCCGGCTAATCCTAAGAACGATCTTATATCAAACACGCAACTAGGTGTGGGCCATTCTTCGATAGCTTTGACCTTTTTGGGGTTGATGGCTATTTCCTTCTCGGAAATGATATGGCCTAAGTATTGAATCTGGGCTTTGTAGAAATCACACTTACTAAAATTGGCATAAAGTTGGTGTTCCCTTAGTATTTGTAAAACAATCCGGAGGTGCTCCTCATGTTCTACTTCATTCTTGGAGTAGATCAAAATGTCATCAATAAAGACTAGAACGAATTTATCGAGGTATTTACTAAAGATACTGTTCATCATGCACATAAAGTTGGACGATGTGTTCGTTAACCCAAAGGGCATCACTACGAACTCATAGTAGCCGTAACGGGTTCGGAATGAGGTTTTATTGATATCCTCATCACGGATCCTCACCTGGTGGTATCCAGATCGTAGGTCGATCTTCGAGAAGATCTTTTCCCCTCCGACTTGGTCAAACAAGTCGTCAATCCTAGAGAGTGGGTAGCAGTTCTTAATGGTCATCTTGCTGAGTTGGCGGTAATCGATGCACATCCGCATCGTGCCGTCATTCTTCTTGACGAAGAGTATCGGTGCACCCCAAGTGGACACACTAGGTCGGATGTACCCTTTGTCAATTAGTTCTTGTAACTGAAGTTTGATCTCCACCAATTCTAGTGTGCTCATGCAGTACAGGGCTTTAGAAGCTGGTACTAACCCGGGTGTTAATTCGATGGCATAGTCTAAGTCTCGTTTGGGTGGTAATCCTAGTATTTCTTTAGGGGATATATCCTTGAATTCCATGAGGACTGGGAAGTCTTTGATGTTTT
Source organism: Larix kaempferi (assembly GCA_027924585.1). Lineage (NCBI taxonomy): Eukaryota > Viridiplantae > Streptophyta > Pinopsida > Pinales > Pinaceae > Larix > Larix kaempferi. The sequence goes on along the minus strand of BSBM01000450.1, from coordinate 891,724 downwards.
GTTCCCTATCAGTTTCTATGTTTTGGATATTGATGGCAAAGAGTTTGCAACCTTTCTTGATACATTTGTTTGCTTGCAAGGTGGATATCTGTTGTACCGACACCTTCTTAGGGATACCCTGAATCGTCTTCTGATTCCCTTGGTCATCTGTAACATCCCATATTTTCATAAAAATTTAAATTTTTTGTAAATAGAAACAATTAGCTTAATTTAGGATAATTTATAATTGCGGAAATAATAATTACTAAATGTAACAATGTTAACTAAACCATTGTTGTACTAAACATAAATAAAATTCTATTATAACTAATGTGACAGCGACAGCATGATTACATTTATAACAACTATCATTAAGATAGTTAAATGCATGAATAGATCAGAATTTTGATGCGACACCTTTCAAATGCAATGATATGTATGATTGATGTAATAGTGAAATGCCCAGTTAAAAATATGACATGGTACTTTTTCTTTGAGACGATACTAACAGTTTGCTTATTTTCTATCCAAGGGATTCCTATGAGGGACCCTGAAGCATACTTAGCTGCAACGCTAAAGCATTTGACCTGTCTTATGTGTAGACGACATGTAAGGAGTTTCATGATTGCAATAAATTCCAGTTTTCGTGTAAAGCTCAATTCAATGTCGCAAATAAAAATAGCATGTTTAGAGATTGTTGCAACTATAAAAACGTAGAGGTATGACTCACATGGTTATACCTTTGCTTTCCAAGGTTCATCTTATAACTGAGTAAACTCAACCCAAGTTAACTGTCGAACAAGTATCTTATTAACATCATTGTTGTTGTTGTTGTCATTGTTCTAGCTAGTTATAGTGATTGATGTCTGTCGTGTCGTCGTCATTTATAATGATAGTACCAAATGTATGTATAAGTTATGAGCTTGTAAGCTCTTGCAACCACTAATATTCAATATATATGAAGAGATAAAAACAATAATATATGAACATGACTAACAAAATGTTATGTAGATATAGTGCAATTTAAGATTTGGACTATATATATAATTTTTATTCTATTTATAAACAAAATAAAACCTATCCAAAGTCTTTATGACAACAATAGTGTGACTATACCTATTTTTGATTTAATGTCAATATTAAAACATATATCGGAGATGTTGGCAATATATGCATCGTTAGAATCATGACATTACTATGCAAGTGTTTGTAAATTAAATACAAACATTGTAATGTATGAAAGCGATGACAATAAGATATAAACCTTGGAATTATAATTCATGTATTTGCATACACGCTATTACTATTATGATGAATACGACATTGTTAAATATTGTTATGTTAACAAATGAAGCATGTTATGCTTGTTATCACATCTAGGTACTGACAAACATTAATTGGATTTGGTAGGTCGCTGGCTCATCAATTTAGTTCCAGTCTCGAGCTATGGTAGGGATCATATATCCAATCCTACAATAAAGGCTTAGTACTGCCTCCCTGCCGAGTTATAAACCTAGAGATCCACGTAGATGTGAATGCCTCCATGCTCATCGAAGTGTAAGGGTTATATGCCAAGCGTTTGATCGTACTTGCTCCACCATATGCCATAGTGGCAATGTCGAAAGGTAATGCAGAGTGGGAATTAAATTCTATATGGGACAGGCCGTTGAATCAATTAAGTTGGCATGTGTCTCGAAGTGTAAAATAGATCGTGTAATGATATTACATTAACAAGTTGGCGCCATATTCCTGCCGAGTTGTATAGCCCATGTTCCACATAGGTTTGCTTTCCTTGTTGCTTGCTATTGTGGCAGAATAATATGCCCTGGTACTGGTTGTTGCTAACTTAAGTGTTTTCCAAGATGGCAATGTCAAACGGTAATGGAGGATGACATTAAATGTTGATTTTGTGGATACCAAAGTAGACATAGCTGGCACTATTGTAACCGTCAATGATCGTGAGTCTAAACCGTCGGATGGTAACCCTAACATCTATTGTGTGTTTGAGTTATTAACTTGGAAAAGTGGTTCATTGTGTTATTGTTTTTTCTGGAGGTGGCCAACAGGATGTTGAGATTTTGGTAGAAAGTTTGCAAGGGTTTTGAACCAGAGATCTGTAAACTGGTGCAGAAGGTTGCAGGTTTTAACCTCTGTAATGGTGTTGTAAATTTAGATGGAGTCCAAGTTCAAAGTGATGAAGTGTTGAAGATTTGAAGCTCTTCGTTGTATGGTACAAATGCAGTGCAAATAGCAAGTGCTTGCGTTCTCTTGTTGAGACTAGAACGAACCCTTTTTCGTCGTCCTGAAGTATGCCAAGACTATCTACAAGCGGTGAAAGTAAGCGTCTAAGATGAAATAATGTTTCGTTTACTGTATCTCGATTCTCAATTTGATAGTACCATGAGTATAACTCCGAACTATTGTTTGTAGGTGCAAGGTGTAAAAAGAAGGTCTGACTAGGGTCTAGCAAAAGGAAAAACCATGCACTCTTACAATGGTAAGCTTCGGGTCTTCCATACCGTCGTAGTGCTCTTCATCTATACCATGGCTCTGTCGTTGAAGATGGTTGGGGAAATCTTCGGAACACTTTTATTTGACAGTGATACTTGGATGCTATATTTTGTAAACTTTGATGTTTATCGACTGGAGATATAACTCGTCAATTTTGAATATTTGGGCTCTTTTGTCTATTGAATTTTTAGGATAAACCCCATGTAACCTTGTTTTTCAAAACATAATATAAACGTTGCTTGAGAGCTTTGTCTTCGTTTAGAGGTTATTCTGTTGTGATGTTTGAGGTTCTGTGAGATTCGACTTGTTTTTGGTAATCATTTGAGACAGTAAGAAAGAGAGCTGAGGGCTTGATCTCTGTGTAAGATAATACTTCTTTTGGTAATACAATGTATGTTAAAACATTTGTATAGATACCTGGTTTGTTTATCTGGATACTGTAAGTTGATGTCGTAATTCCTTGTTTGGTAATGTTGATAAATAATAGAGTGAATCTGTCGAAATGGTTTACAATAATAGGTACATGGGAAACGAATAGTATTAAACCCTACATTCGTGTTTTATTTGTATTTGAATAAAACAAAGATGAAAATGGAAGACTAAACCTAACTAGGGTTTGAAATGAAAACTAAACAAAATACTAATGACACTAACAACTTTGCAATAGAATAGGTGAGTATAAAAAAAGTGATGTTCATAGAGTTTCTACTGTTTGTTAGGATGATAATTAACACGATGTTTATAATAAGAGATAGAAAACTATTTCTTATCAGCAACAAAGTATTTCTATTTAATCTATATTATGTTTGATCTGTAAGTTTATGAAATTGATAAAATAAGAAATGAAAGAGAAATGGTGTGTATATGAGTGTATTGTAGAAACTTGAAAATTATAGAATGACTGTGAAAAGCTTTTGTTTACAACATGTAATTCAAGTTAATAGTACAGAAAGATAACAACCTTGAAAAACATTAACAAAAATAATGAAATCAAGTGTCTGTAAACAATAAGAAAACTGGTAATGATTGTTATGTATAATCTTATTTGGATGATCACTATCATTTAGTTATTACTCTGTTACAATACAGGCATACCTATGATTTCTATATTTTTCTTTTATACAGAAAATTGATATGAATACAAAAATTATACATTATTTAATTTCTCAGAAAGCTCTAATACTTATAATACATTCATAGATACTATGCAAAATATTTCTACTATTATTTAACTTGGGAACAGACAAAAAAAAAAAAAAAAAAACCTGAAACATAAATAATTACCATCTATTTATCGAATTTAAATGGCAATTTTCCTATCTTCTAATCTACTTTAATTTGCATATCTCTACTAGAGTACAATGCTCCCAAATAGCATGTGGAAAAATGGGGATATTGATTTATCAATTTAGCATTTAAATTTAAACATTTCCAGAATTAGATTCTTTTCGAAAGCAAATAAACAGAATAATACTAAATAAATAGGACATGATTATTTACTGAGCATAAGTTAGGAAATCTTTTTAAAAACTTGAGAAACTCTGTAGGGCAACAAACAACTCAGGAAGACTGTTCCACCCAACCAAACTCCTAAAAACAGTCAAATACTGTCTTAGGACCCCTGAGCCTAATTGCTGAACCACCAGGAGGAAGAAACTTTAGGAATTAGGACTTCTTCTTGTTGTAGCAGTAATCTTCTAAATCTTCAATAGGTAGCAGTCCCAAAAGACTTGCTCGTACAACTCTATTTCTCCTCAGTAAATAAGAATAACTCAGTTTTCAATTACCACTAACCTCCCTTATTCGAATCTCTCTTGAAATCACCTGATTTACAAGAGAAAAATATTCTACAGAAATATTGATTAAAGGTTGCCTGCCCAATTCAAATTTTCCTTTATAGGCTTCCTAGGCCTTTTCAAATGTTACTGGGTCATTAAATGAGTTGCCTGCTCACTCCCTCCAACTGGGGGATAATGCCCTATTTTAGGGGAAGTTGTCCCATAACCAATAGTTAGTGGTGTGATGTAACTGCCGCCATGTGTCCCATATCTTCCAACAGCTTCCATTCCTCCTAGTTGGTCAGCGAACACTCATTCAACAGTCCTCTTGAGTTTTTGTCTCCTAATTAATTTATTTAAATAATAATATTTAGTAATTACATTCATCCATGATCAAAACTAATCATAATTACAAAACGTGTACTTAAATTTAACATAAGGTATCTTTGCAAATAAATAATAATGTTCAGAAATTTGGGTAGGTGACATACACCCCCCCTTAAGTCTCAACATCGTCCTCGATGTTGGCTAGTCACTCCTTGAGTGTTCCTGAAATAGAGTTGGGTATGCTGCCCGCATACTACTCTCCAACTCCCAGGTTGCCTCTTCTGGGCTAAGGTGCTTCCATTGCACCTTTACTTGCCCAATGCTGCGATTCTAGAGAATTGTTTCCCTCCTTCTGAGTATACAATCCGGTTCCACCAAAAAATCTCCATCTTGTCCCACCTGTACATCATTCCAGTTTACAACATGAGTAGTATCGTGCACATATTTCTTTAAAAGCGATATATGAAAAACATTATGTATTTTTAGGTTAGGTGGTAAAGCCAGTTGGTATGCCACTGCTCCAACCTTAGATAATATTTGAAAAGGACTACAATACTTGGGTGCCAACTTGGCACAACTCCCCAATTTCAGTGAACTATTTTTCGGTCCTACCTTGAGAAACACATGTTCACCCACCTGGAACTCTTTATGAGTTCTTTTTGAATCTGCTTGACTTTTCTGCCTATCTTGGGCATCTTTTAAATGTCCTTGCACCTGTTTCACAATTAGTTCTAATTCTTGCAATAATTCAGGTCCTAAAACAACTCTATTGACTGGATCATTCCACGAAACAGGTGTATTACATTTTCTACCATAAAGAATTTCAAAAGGACTAAGTCTGGCTGAAGCATGATAATGATTATTATAAGCAAATTCTGCTAAGTGCAGATAATCTTCCCACTTACTAGGTTGATCCTTAACATACATTCTTAATAAATATTCTAACACTTGATTTACCCTTTCTGTCTATCCATCCGTCTGTGGATGAAATGTTGTACTGAAATTTAGAGTTGTATTCAATCCCTTAAACATTGATCTCCAAAAGTTTCCTGTAAACTTCGAGTCACGATCTGAAATTATTACCTTTGGTATTCCATGTAGTCTAAAGATCTGTTTCATAAAAATCTCTGCAATGTTTGGTGATTTATGTGTGGTATTCACTGGTATGAAATGTGCTGCCTGCTGAGTTTGTCCACCACCACCATGATGGAATCATGTTTTATTTTTATTTTTAGGCAATCCAGTAATAAAATCTATGCTGATCACTTCCAATTTCCATCTTGGTATTGGTAGTGGTTGCAACAATCCAGCAGGATGTTGATGTTCAACCTTCACCTTTTGACAGTCCAAGCATTTTGCGATGTATTCTGCTACTTCATCTTTCATTCTAGGCCAATAATATTCTTTTCTCAGCATAGTGATGGTCTTTTGATATCCTGGATGACTAGAATAGTGACTTTTATGCATTTCATTTAATATCAACATTTTTATTTTTGGTATATATGGTACATACAATCTGTTTTTATACAGTAATAGACAATTTTCCTTAATTCTATAATCTGCCATACAATTTTCAAAACTGTTATTGGCTGTCTTTTCCTTCATTTTTTTGTATTCTTCATCTGTTTCACCTTTTTCCAGAATCTGATTTTCCAAATCGGTTGAATAATTACTAATTGCTGAAATTAAATTTAGTTTTGCCTTGCGAATCAAGGCATCTGCAACTTTATTCTCCTTTTTTTTGATATGCTGAATTTTGAAATCATACTCACTTAAGAACGTCAACCATCTAGCTTGTCTAGCGTTCAGGTTTGTCTGATCCAATAAATATTTCAAACCCACGTTATCTGTTAATAATATAAACTTTATGCCAATAAGGTGATGACGCCACATTTTTAAGGCATGAATAACTGCTAATAACTCTAAATCATATGTAGAGTAATTATTTTCATGTACTTTCATATTTCTAGATTCATATGCTATCGCATGCCCTTCCTGTGTCAAGACTCCACCGAGTCCATCATTGCATGCATCTGTACAAACTACAAAATCCTTGTTGGGGTCATTTATCTTCAAGATAGGTGCAGTCGTCAATAGTTCCTTTAATTTCTTAAAACTCTCAACACATTTCTGATCCCAAACAAATTTCTTCCCTTTCTTCTACAAGGAAGTTATGGGGTTGGTAGTTTTTGAAAGCTTCTCTATAAAATTTCTATAATACCCCGTAATGCCCATAAATGATCTCACATCTGACACATCTTTCGGAACCGGCCAGTCATTAATGGCCCTTATCTTGTCGGGGTCAACCAAGATTCCTTCTGCTGAAATTATGTGTCCTAGATACTGAATTTTGTCTTTGTGGAAGTCACACTTACTAAATTTCGCATACAATTGATGATCTCTTAATACTTGTAAGATAATCCGTAAATGTTCATCATGCTCTTCTATGCTTTTTGAGTACACTAAAATATCGTCTATAAACACAACAACAAACTTATCTAAGTACTTATGCAAAATATTATTCATCAAAAAACATAAATACAGCCGGGGCATTAGTCAAGCCAAATGGCATGACTACTAACTCGTAATGTCCATATCGAGCTCAGAAAGCTGTCTTGAAAATATCTTCATCTTTAACCTTTACTTGATGATATTCTGATCTTAGATCAATCTTCGAAAACACCATTTCTCCACGCAGCTGATCAAATAGATCATCTATGCGGGGCAATGGGTATCTATTCTTGATCATCATCTTATTAAGCTGGCGATAATCTATGCACAGCCTTAATGTTCCATCTTTCTTCTTAACGAAGATGACAGGTGCTCCCCAAGGAGACACACTGGGTCTAATATACTTCTTGTCGATAAGTTCCTTCAACTAAGATTTTAATTCGTTTAACTCCAGTATATTCATTGAGCACGAAGCTTTTGAATTTGGTACTGTTCCTGGTATCAACTCTATGGTAAAATCTAAATCTCTTTTGGGTGGTAATTCTGGAATCTCCTCAAGAAATACATCTTTAAAATCTTTTAGGACAGGTATGTCCTTTAATTTCATTTTATCCTCTTTATCCATACTCTCATCATTTATCACATTTACTGCAAACATTTGGCATCCCTTCCTAACTGCCCTCTTAACTTGCATGGTTGAAATTTGTCTTAGGGTTACCTTCCTCGGAATGCCCTTTATTTCTATAGTTTTCCCTTCATCATTTAAGCATGTAAAACTTTTTCCGTAACAGTCTAGGATGACATGATGGGCTTCTAACCAGTCCATCCCAACTATAATATCATATGATCCTAAAGGTAAAATATTCAGCTTGATTTGTGTTTGCAAATGGTTCATGGATAAAACACAATTCTCTATAAAATATGAAACTTCCCTCTTTGTTCCAGTTGCTAGTCTAACTAGCCATGATTTATTAAATTTTTCAGTTTTCATTTTAAGAATTTCTACAACATCTGGTGATATATAACTTAAACTAGCACCTGGGTCAATTAAAACAGTAACAGGATGGTCATGTATCATACCTTCAATCTCTACCATGGATATTTGATGATCTGCTTGCCTGTTGTCAAGTGTTGCGTTAATTCTTGGCATCTCCCTTGCTACATCTCCAACAATAGTTTTAGTCTGTATAGAGTTGATGTTCTTTGTCTTCCATTTCCTTAAGGGACATTCTGATGCGTAATGGGGGCCTTGACATTCAAAACATTTAATATGTGCCTTTGGCTCACTAGTCTTGGCAGTATTAGGTACATTTCTGGGTGCTGTAGAATTCTGCTGTGAATTATTTCTCGAATTATTCCCTTGGGAATTTCGATTCTCAAAATTCTTCCTTTGGAATCTGGAATTCCCACTGAATCTGAAATTTTTCTTCTTCTGTTCAAAATTGTTGGGCTTATGATTTTTTCCAATTAGACATACCCCCTCTCTTCCGATTTGTATCATAATAGAAAACTGCCCTCCTCATAGCCTCCTCTAATGTTTTAGGACTGTCATACTCAATTCTGTCTTTAATGCTGAAAGGTAAACAACTTAAGTACCTTTGAATTTTTGGTTTTACTTCTATGAAGTAGGGTACATATCTCAGTAAGTTCAGAAAATTACTGTTCAGTTCCTTCATGTTCATACCTCCCAACTTCAAATCGTAAAACTCTGTAGATTTTTCTTCGTAGTACTGTTCAGATAGATACTTCGTTTTGAAATATCGTTTGAAAGCACTCCAGCTTACATCTTTATCCTTGATGCCCTTTACCCTTTTGACATCTTGCCACCAGATATCCGCTTTTCCGGTTAAGTTATATATAGCCATTTTTTCTTTTAAGAACTCTGAATAGTTGTAGATATGGAAATATTTCTTCATCCCTGACAACCAAGCTTCAGCTGTCTCACCTTTCTCAGTTTCTCCATTGAAAGTTGGAGGTCTTATCTTCTTGAATTCTCCAAGAATCTGCTCATATTCTTTTTTTATTTTTCCTTCTTGGTTTGGAATCTTCTTCACTGCTGTCACTGGTATAATTCCGTTTCTTTTTGCGTTCTACAATAACATCTCCAGATGAGGTTGAGCTATCAATTACTTAACTGAATTTGATCTTCTGATTTTTATCAGCGTGAGGCATGTCCTCAACTTTGGAAATATCCTCATTGTTTTTCTCTTGTTCCTCTATTTGGTTGTGTTCAAACAACACTTGATTCAGTTGTTCTTGTGCTTGCAGAATCCTTTCATCATCTAGTTTCACAGATCTGATTTCTGCTTTTAAATCTTGAAAGGCACGTAACAGTTCCGTTGAACTGTTATTTATTTCCCCGTGACCTTCCTCTACATAGTGTTGTCCCGAACTGTGACTGTTAGGCTGAAATCTGTCACTTAAATGTTTAGTTGAGTTCTCCATACCTGTAACTGAAAATAATTTCTGAAGATAGCATAATAATAAAATTTTCAAGTTAGTATAATTTTCTGCTGTATATAAAAATTTCTACTGCGTGTTTTGGACCTCATTTAGGACTAGAGTTTGAATCTGTGCTCTAATACCACATGTAACATCCCATATTTTCATAAAAATTTAAATCTTTTGTAAATAGCAACAATTAGCTTAATTTAGGATAATTTATAATTGCGGAAATAATAATTACTAAATGTAACAATGTTAACTAAACCGCTGTTGTACTAAACATAAATAAAATTCTATTATAACTAATGTGACAGTGACAACTTAATTACATTTATAACAAATATCATTAAGATAGTTAAATGCATGAATAGATCAGACTTTTGATGCGACACCTTTCAAATGCAACGATATGTATGATTGATGTAATAGTGAAATGCCCGGTTAGAAATATGACATGGTACTTTTTCTTTGAGACGATACTGACAATTTGCTTCTTTGCTGTCCAAAAGAGTCCTAGGAGGGACCCCAAAGCTTACTTAATTGCAATGCTAAATCATTTGACCTGTCTTATGTGCAGACGACAAGTAAGGAGTTTCATGATTGCAATAAATTCCAGTTTTCGTGTAAAGCTCAATTCAACGTCGCAAATAAAAATAGCATGTTTAGAGATTGTTGCAACTATAAAAACGTACAGGTATGACTCGCATGCTTACACCTTTGCTTTCTAAGGTTCATATTAGAACTGAGTAAACTCAACCCAAGTTAACTGTCGAGCAAGTATCTTATTAATGGCATTGTTGTTGTTGTTGTCATTGTTCTAGCTGGTTATAGTGATGGTTGTCATGTCGTCGTCATTTAGAATCATAGTACCAAATGTATGTATAAGTTATGAGCTTGTAAGCTCTTGCAACCACTAATATTCAATATATATGAAGAGATAAAAACAATAATATATGAACATGACTAACCAAATGTTATGTAGATATAGTGCAATTTAAGCTTTGGACTATATATATAATTTTTATTCTATTTATAAACAAAATACAACCTATCCAAAGTCTTTATGACACCAATATTGTGACTATACCTATTTTCGATTTAATGTCAATATTAAAACATACATCAGAGATGTTGGCAATATATGCATTGTTAGAATCATGACATTACTATGCAAGTGTTTGTAAATTAAATACAAAATTTGTAATATATGAAAGTGATGACAATAAGATATAAACCTTGGAATTATAATTCATGTATTTGCATACACGTTATTACTATTATGATGAATACGACATTATTAAATATTTTTATGTTAGCAAATGAAGCATGTTATGTTTGTTATCACATCGAGGTACTAACAAACATTAATTGGATTTGGTAGGTCACCAGCTCATCAATTTGACGCCGGTCTCGAGCTATGGTGGGGATCGCATATCCAATCCTGCAATAAAAGCTTAGTACTGCCTCCCTGCCGAGTTATAAACCGAGAGATCCACGTAGATGTGAATGCCTCCATGCTCGTCGAAGTATAAGGGTTATATGCCAAGCATTTGATCGTACTTGCTCCACCGTATTCCATAGTGGCAATGCCGAAAGGTAATGCAGAGTGAGCATTAAATTCTATATGGGACAGGCCGTTGAATCAATTAAGTTGGCATGTGTCTCGAAGTATAAAAGAGATCGTGTAATGATCTTCCATTAACGAGTTGGTGCCATATCCCTGCCGATTTGGATAGCCCATGTTCCACGTAGGTTTTCTTTCCTTGTTGCTTGCTATTGTGGCAGAATAATACGCCCTAGTACTGGTTGTTGCTGACTTAAGTGTTTGCCAAGACGGCAATGTCAAACGGTAATGGAGAATGGCATTAAATTTTGATTTTGTGGATACCAAAGTAGACATAGCTGGCACTGTTGTAACCATCGATGACCGTGAGTCTAAGCTATCGAATGGTAACCCTAACATCTATCGTGTGTTTGAGTTATTAACTTGGAAAAGTGGTTCATTGTGTTACTTTTTTGCTAGAGGTGGCCGACAGGCTGCTGAGATTTTGGTAGAAAGTTTGCAAGGGTTTCGAACCTGAGATCTGTGAACTGGTGCAGAAGGTTGCATGTTTTAAAATCTATAATGGTGTGGTAAATTTAGATGGAGTCCAAGTTCAAAGTGATGAAGTGTTGAAGGTTTGAAGTTCTTCGTTGTATGGTACAAATGCGTTGCAAACAACAAGTGCTTGCATTCTCTCATCGAGACTGGAACAGACCCTTTTTTGTCGTCCTGAAGTATGCCAAGACTAGCTAAAAGCGGTGAAGGTAAGCATCCAAGATGAAATAATGTTTCGTTTACTATATCTCGATTCTCAGTTTGATAGTAGCATGATTCTAACTCCGAACTATTGTTTGTAGGTGCAGGGTGTAAAAAGAAGGTCTGACTAGGGTCTGGCGAAAGGAAAAACCATGCACTCTTACACCAGTAAGCTTCGGGTCTTCCATACTCTCGCAGTGCTCTTCGTCTGTATCGTGGCTCTATCGTTGAAGATGGTTGGGGAAATCTTCGAAACACTTTTATTTGACAGTGATAGTTGGATGCTATATTTTGTAAACTTTGATGTTTATCGACTAGAGATATAAATCGTCAATTTTGAATATTTTGGCTCTTCTTCCTTTTGAATTTTTGGGATAAACCCTGTGTAACCTTGTTTTTCAAAACATAATATAAACGTTGCTTGAGAGCTTCGTATTCATTTAGAGGTTATTATGTTGTGATGTTTGACGTTCTGTGAGATTCGACTTGGTTTTGGTAATTGTTTGAGACAGTAAGAAAGAGAGCCGAGGGCTTGATCTCTATGTAAGATAATACTCCTTTTGGTAATACAATGTATGTTAAAACATTTGTATAGATACTTGGTTTGTTTATCTGGATACTGTAAGTTGATGTCGTAATTCCTTGTTTGGTAATGTTGATAAATAATAGAGTGAATCTGTCGAAATGGTTTACAATAATATGTACATGGGAAATGAATAGTATTGAACCCTACATTCATGTTTTATTTGTATTTGGATAAAACAAAGATAAAAATGGAAGACTAAACCTAACTAGGGTTTGAAATGAAAACTAAACAAAACACTAATGACACTAATAGCTTTGCAATAGAATAGGTGAGTATAAACAAAGTGTTGTTCGTAGAGTTTCTACTGTTTGTTAGGATGATAATTAACAAGATGTTTATAATAAGAGATAGAAAACTATTTCTTATCAACAATAGAATATTTCTATTTAATCTATATTCTGTTTGATCTGTAAGTTTATGAAATTGATAAAATAATAAATGAAAGAGAATTGGTGTGTGTATGAGTGTATTGTAGAAACTTGAAAATTATAGAATGACTGTGAAAAGCTTTTGTTTACAGCATGTAATTCAAGTTAATAGTACAGAAAGATAATAACCTTGAAAAACATTAACAGAAATAATGAAATCAAGTGTCTGCAAACAAATAGAAAACTGGTAATGATTGTTATGTATAATCTTATATGGATGATCACTATCATTTAATTGTTACTCTGTTATGATACATGCATACCTGTGATTTCTATATTTTTCTTTTATACAGAAAATTGATATGAATACAGAAATTATACATTATTTAATTTCTCAGAAAACTCTGATACTTATAAGACATTCATAGATACTATGTAGAATCTTTCTACTATTATTTAACTTGGGAATAGAAAAAAAAAAACTTAAACATGAATAATTAATATCTATTTATCGAATTTAAATGGCAATTTGACTATCTTCTAATCTACTTTAATTTGCATATCTCTACTAGAGTACTGTTATCACATTTATAGTAGCCGGGCTACCATACATTATTTTTCTGATGCTAGTACATTATTCATCCAGTTCCCTTACATTTGAGATGCTGAGATGAGCATCTATATTGGATCACTATCAAATTGTGGACAACAGTATGTATTCCCCATGCCATGACTGAGTCTCAGGACACTCAAAGAGATGACCGATGTAGCCATTATACCATTGGTACAGAGCAGTCAACAGTGCCCATAGTTATAGCAGCAGTTTCAGAGTATAGATGATGGTACATATTGATGAGCATTCAGGTATATGAATCAGTAGGTATATCATTGTGTCATGGTTATATTGCTTTTATATTTATTCTTATAGCATGTCTTAGCACTTAGTTTCATGATCTGGTGATCATATAGATATGTGGACATGGTTGATCTTATTATATATATTATATTGTCCCTACTCAGACTTAGAAGTTCACTATTCATACTCATTGGTTTTACCCTCCTTAGGGAGAATAGAGGTGATCATTCAACCATACCTTGGATTGCTAGTGTCGGCTCCATTATTCATTGTCTTCATCCATCCATGGCCTACTGTAATATCCCTCATTTTAAGTCCTTAATATTTAAAAATAAAAATTAAAAAATGGTAATTGAATATTGTACCAAATTACTGGTGAGGAGCAAGGACAAGCCCCACTAGTGAACCATGAAATCTTTATCATGTATTTTTATAAGTTGTAATGGTTGATATAAACCAAGGAGACTAAACAAAAAATTACACGTGAGTAATTTAGAACACGTAGGTATATAGATAGGATCTACACTGAAGTTAATGAGATTATTAGGCTCTCATCAGAGGAAACAAGATTCCCAAAATCAAGGAGAGACTAATGCTTGATGAGAGTGGCAAATTCAATACACCATCGAGCCTTGACTTTTGCGCCCCTTTTAAGGAGGGATTCGAGATCCTGGGCGGACCCTCCAAGAGTAACAACATTTATTTATAACTAGAGGTCACAGCTACGAGGGGGGCAGGGTTTTTTGGCCAACAGAGGTTGAGGAAAGGAGTTGGCGTTAAAGCAGGGTTTACTGAGATCAGGGTATGACAGCTCTATGAAGAACTCGATTCCCACTACTCCTCGGGTACACCTCTGCCTAAATATATCGCTTGGAATTTAATCATTTTAGAATAGAGATCTAGCAGTTTATATTGTTTCTTGCACTCTGGTTGATTTTGTATGAGTAACCACGGCATGATTTCATTATCCTTCTATTCTCTGCGTTGATGTCCGTGGTAGGGTTTTCCGCCACTCCCTTGACCCACTTAAGTCGTGATGTTTGTTATAATGATTGCAGCCAGTAGGGCGATCCCCTCTGAGCACTGAAATTGTGTCGTTTATCGAGTAGGGAGAACTTCTGGTTTTTGGAAATATCTCTGTTCTGGTTTGCAAGCGAAATTGATGTGACTATAAAAGACTGATAGGTTACATATCGAGCCTTCTTAGGGTAAGATCGCCATAGTGTTATAATCTTCTTCCTGTATAATTTATCACAGTGTTAGTCGATTCTGATTGTAATTCGGTCTCCTTTGATTTCGATGCAGATCGATTGGTCTTTGTTATTGATTGATATACATAAAATCTCGCTAGACAGATCCAAGATCTCTGTCTCTTTTTTCTTTTAATTTCGATTCAGATCGATTGGTCTTTTATTAAATCTTGCTTGACAGATCCAAGATCTCTGTCACATCTCTGTTTTGTTATTGATTGATATATATGAATTCTCGCTAGACAGATCCAAGATCTCTGTCTCCTTTTTTTTTCTTTAATTTCGATTCAGATCGAGTGGTCTTTGTTATTGATCGATATATATTAAATATTGCTCGACAGATCCAAGATGTCTGTCATACCTCTGTTTTGGTTATCGATTGATATATATATATATCTCGCTAGACAGATCCAAGTAGTAGAGGACTGGGTTTTTAGTATTTTGTTTCTTTGCTCATAATTTACTGAGTTACTATTGTTATTATTGTCATTAATAGGATTCTCTATGCTAATAGACTCTACGAGGTATTGTGAATCCTATATAAAATAGATAATAGTTGGATATCGATGTTAATAGAGTCGTATAATCTAGTATCCGTCAGGTAACCTGTGGATGCGCCAATCCCTGGTTGTTGGGTATATATATATACATGATACTCTGTATAGTCTGCGTAGATGCTCTAATCCAAAAGAACACTGACTCTGGGGCTTATGGTAGCGAATAAAACGTAGGTATATTGATCCCTGTCAGGAATATGTGGGATTTCCAACGGGTTTGGTTGCTGCAAATCTTATATCCTTGTTGAACTTAGAGTCTCTACGGCAAATGCAAAGGGTAGACCCCTACGATTCCTTTCTTCATGTCAAACATGGTAGTTCCCCATTAAGAGTGTATTGAGACCTGCGTAGTTTCTTATCATAATTTTGAATGTTCTTAGGGTGTGTCTGCAATGATCATTGGTGAGTCTGCATAGATCTGCAATGACCATGTGGTAGAATTGCGAAAATTTCTGGATCCTTATTCGAGTACAGTATCTCTACACCGAAAACATAGTGTAGGCCCCTGCGTATACCCTTTTTCCCTGTCTAGTATTGAGTTTTGTACTAGAAGTTTATTATAGACCTGTGTGGTTCATATGCTAGATCTGCAATGTCTCATGTTGGAAGATTCGCTTGTTTATAATCCTTTTGATTGTGGTACCAGTACGCTGGGTGTTTATGGTAGATCGTTGGTCATGATGTTTTGCAGAAAAAGTAATTTGACAGTATGATTTGAGTAGGAATGATTCTCCCTAGAATCGTCTGGATTTTCTGCTGTTATGGAATGCATTGTTGGGATGTATTGTTTTCATGATTGTTCTATCTCTGCTAGCACTAGACCCTGTTTAGTTGTTTGCTATATCGAGTTTGGGGAAGGAAAGCTAAAGGGATTGTTTTCTGTCTGCAATATTCAGGATAAGCAAAATAAGGTGCATAGACTTTTGAACATTATTTATATTGTTTAGATTATTGTTTATAAAGAATTTAGGATTTGGTTACAATGCTGTAATTGTCTCAGGTTGGGCGATCTCTCTCTAAGAGGATCTACCATTATTATGTTTGCTTTAAATTAGATTCACTGTCTCTTGAGTTTCCCAATGGAAACGTTTTAGTTTCCGTCATTTCATATATTGATATGTTGCTTGTGAAACCCAAAATAGACGCATTGTCTATTGGCATTGCGCTTCCTTTCTGAATTGTTGGAAATGCTCTCGAGGAAAAGAGCTTTGAAAGTAGAAAAGCAGCATCTACGTTGCGGGATGTAATCTCTCCATTTTTTGGACAAAATAGTACGACAACCGAGTTGTCGATTGTAAATCCTTTTGATAATAAATTATATTCGACCTTTTGGTGGACGTAGCCCTCATGAGTTTGGGGGTGAACCACGTGTATATGCTCGACTCTTCTTATGTGTTCTGTGGTAAGATAGATGCAATGACTGTTAAGTTCCTTGATATGCAAGTTGTGATCATAAATGATTTAGTATTTGATTGTGTTCATTTTTGAAAATAAAGTATGGCAACAATTTTCATGGAAGCTATTAATATTAAAGTATGGCATAGAGATCGATGGGTTTCATTTATGTATGGATAATTATTTTTAAGGATGTTAGTTTTGTTAATGTGTATTCTCGTCAAATGGAGAGGTTGGTATAGTACAAGTACTAGTCGCTCCTTTCAACAATTTTGATGACATTATTTTGGTTAAATGCATAAGGGAATTAACATCTTACACTTAAGTTATTTCGAATATGCTTTACCAATACGCACATTGGAGTTACTTACATTTGAAGATATAATAGTAGTCTAGAATGACAGGAGTATGTTTGAGCTAAATGAGGAATGGTAGGAGTAATCTGGTGAATAGTTAATTTTAAAGAATGTCTATGGTATATGCCATGAAGTTTCCATAAAAGGACTTACCTCGCGTAAATGTCTGGATTTCACAAGAAGTTGTAAGGATGTTACGGTAAGTAAAATGATGTGGTATAAGTTTTGGTATTATCGTCTAAAGGCCCTTGCATTGTATTTAAGGTTTGTAAGAGTATTGAATGTAGAAAATTTTTAAAGGAATGATTATGCATACTCGGGTGTTTCTTACGACTAACTAATCCTTAATTCTTTGATGCAAGGATGGCGGACTTATGGCCTTTAACACAATTGAAATTTATTCATGGAGAGTTTTTAATTTCACAAGATTTTGAAAAATCCCTAAATTACTGACTCGATGAGTTTGGATGTGTTACATATGGTATCAGAGCATTAGGTTACAACACTAGGGCCTAATGAGCTCAACACGTGATAATTGAGTATGAAGGTTTTAAGGTTACTAATCAATGGGTTTCATTTCATTTTGGATGCATGGATTGTACCGGAGGAGGGGAAAATGAATCTCCGAGCTCGACTTCAAGTTCACCCGCCAAAGCGCAGGTTGAAACCACTTTTGTCGAGCTAGGAAAGGAACTCCATTCTATAAGACGCAAACCTAAAACTTCATTTCCAACGATCGGCAAGAGGTAAGCAACAGGACGTTTGGAAAAAGCAAGTAAGTATGTTCCATTTCGCTGGAACATTATAATGGCTTAGTAGTGTCTATTTGTGAACATACATCGCATACGTCTCTATATGTAATTGAATGATCTTCTATTTGATAAAATACTAAACGATGAATATCTCGTCATACTCTACAATGTATTTCATACTCTATAAGGTCAAAATTTACTTTAAAAAGTTAGACTATGGGAGTTAAGTCCTTATGAAATGGGTATTTGTAAGTAGAGTAAAAGCACGTATTGGAAGTTATCCTAACTATTTCAAAGTGAAGTTATAGGCTAAGGAAGTCTTCTAATTAGTTGACCTTAGATGACTAAGTAAACTTGATTGACCAATAGCCTAGATTTCCAAATATGAAATTTAGATGGGAAATGTAAGCAACTTAGATCTGTTAAAAGACCCATTAAGTTCAGATCAAAAGTGAGTCTATATGTTAAAAGGTCCAGCAAAGATTTGATAGTCTGGGTCAGTCTTGGGTTTTGAACTACGTAAGAAAAACGATCAAGTTCCGTTTACATAGGAGTTATCTTAAAGTTTATAATTTTATAATGCTGTTGACCTTAGTAGTAAAATCTGTAAAGGTGCATACTGCAGGAGGAGCCATGGTGAATTTAATATTTCTAGTTATAGGGGAAAGCATAATTATGTGATGTTAAGATGTTTTTCTTTTAAATAACAAATCTTATACTGAGGTATCAACTATAAGTGAGTTACTTATGCTAGATTAATATTCCATAAGAAGTACAGTTTGGCTAGACTAAGATGCCTGGTTTCTTTTAAACAAGGAAATTAACTTTAATTGGTGCGAAGTTATTTTTTATGACTAGGAAATTGTGAGATTACAAAGGAGAAAAATCGTTAATAGTCTCCTTGCTAATCAATTTCATCCTAGTATGTAATTGTACAGGCTAAGTAATTACAATACGATTTTTGTGACATTGAAGCATGCTCGTACTCTTACATATAAGTGCAACAAAAGGAAAATGGTTATAATTACTTTAATATATATATATATATATATACATGTGAATATTAATCAGTTAATACATATGATGAAAATGCATGAGTACCTTTTATATATACCTCTTATTTCAGTAATTTCTACTAAGATAGACGTGGGAAAACAATGAGTAATAGTTACACTTTTATTTGTTCAATAATTATGACGACTTGCTATCCATGTACAACTATATGTTTTCTCAAAGTGACTATTTTTGTTAAGGGATACATTATTGAAACCTAGAACCAACATGAAATAAATACGGGTCAGTAGGATGCTGTAATCTTCTCACGTCCTTATGTTGCCACAAGGAATGACTGTTTTTATTTATTATGTGTTAAGGAAAACATTGATGGCATGGAATTTGCAGGGTAGATCGGAGGTGATCTTTGAGACAGTAATCGAGGTATAAACTTTTATGAAACAAGTAAAAATGATGTTTGAACATATGTCATTTGTATGATTGTTCTTATGATTTAATTACCTTTATACGACTAACACTTTGAATGTTGTGATCGAGCAAATGTTATTTTCCCACACATCACTGCCTGACACCCATCAAGGGGTAAATGTGGGATATATATATATATATATATATATATATATATATCGATTCATGTATAATACTAATGCGTGATGATACAAGTAAACTGGAACCTCGGCAGATGAAGGTGAGCTATGCAATCGCCTTTACAAAGGTACATGGTTATTTGTATAAGGTATGTAAGTTTGTTTTGGACAATTGGTTATCTCTATATGATGATGATTTTTCTATTTAAGGAAGGGATCCTCTTACAATCTTTGATTTTGTATATAAAGTGATACTAACAAGTGAAATTTGGCAGATGGTGAAATTTATGTAAAGCTTGTGAAAATGCAAGAGCATAAACATTATGCATGGTGAGAAATTAAGATCCACGTCGCAACTGTTATGGATTCTTTTAAATTTTGATATATTTTTACTCAGGAAACTCGACCAGATTGGTCAGAGTAATCGTATGGGTACAGAATGTAATGTGACGAAATAAATTGATTAAATTGAAAGAGATTTTTCTAGACTCAAGCAAGGTGGCTTGGGGAAATTAAATTCCGGGACTCAAGCGAGAAGGCTTGAGGGGAATTGTGTAAAGAATGTTGTAATGGCATTTAAATACTCCCTGAAATCAGGGATTGAACAGCCACTAGGATTCTCGGAGAATCGGCTGGCTATAAGACCTGGGCAAGCTATAAGAAAATGCATATGCGGGAGGCAGGACGTTGCTTAGTATGCATGAGAGAAAGTATTGCTGCGTGAGCACTATGGTGTTAGGCAAGAAATCTCCGAAAGAATTGCTGCGTGAGCACTAAGGTGTTAGGCAAGACACGAGAGAAATGTTTGCTGCGTGAGCACTAAGGTGTTAGGCAAAACATGAACGAAATGTTTGCTGCATGAACACTAAGGTGTTAGGCAAGGCATGAGAGAAAGGATTGCTGCGCGAGCACTAGGGTGTTAGGCAAGAACTTCCTGGATCAAGTGAATGATATGTTTTGATTAAATTAACAGTCTACACCCTGGGAAAATTGAATGTGTGTATGCTTGTGATAATAAAGCACAAACAAAAGTTAAAGGTTTCCATGAATTACAAATGTTGTATCGCACAAAATAATAGGTTATGAGCGATAACAGCGACGGAAATTTTGGGAATTTGAAAACGATCAAATAGAGATGACAAAGTGAGCAAAGGTGGAAGCGAGAACGGGAGACAATTTGTTGAACACCGAGGACGGTGTTATTCTTAAGGGGAGGAGGATGTAATATCCCTCATTTTAAGTCCTTAATATTTAAAAATAAAAATTAAAAAATGGTAATTGAATATTGTACCAAATTACTGGTGAGGAGCAAGGACAAGCCCCACTAGTGAACCATGAAATCTTTATCATGTATTTTTATAAGTTGTAATGGTTGATATAAACCAAGGAGACTAAACAAAAAATTACACGTGAGTAATTTAGAACACGTAGGTATATAGATAGGATCTACACTGAAGTTAATGAGATTATTAGGCTCTCATCAGAGGAAACAAGATTCCCAAAATCAAGGAGAGACTAATGCTTGATGAGAGTGGCAAATTCAATACACCATCGAGCCTTGACTTTTGCGCCCCTTTTAAGGAGGGATTCGAGATCCTGGGCGGACCCTCCAAGAGTAACAACATTTATTTATAACTAGAGGTCACAGCTACGAGGGGGGCAGGGTTTTTTGGCCAACAGAGGTTGAGGAAAGGAGTTGGCGTTAAAGCAGGGTTTACTGAGATCAGGGTATGACAGCTCTATGAAGAACTCGATTCCCACTACTCCTCGGGTACACCTCTGCCTAAATATATCGCTTGGAATTTAATCATTTTAGAATAGAGATCTAGCAGTTTATATTGTTTCTTGCACTCTGGTTGATTTTGTATGAGTAACCACGGCATGATTTCATTATCCTTCTATTCTCTGCGTTGATGTCCGTGGTAGGGTTTTCCGCCACTCCCTTGACCCACTTAAGTCGTGATGTTTGTTATAATGATTGCAGCCAGTAGGGCGATCCCCTCTGAGCACTGAAATTGTGTCGTTTATCGAGTAGGGAGAACTTCTGGTTTTTGGAAATATCTCTGTTCTGGTTTGCAAGCGAAATTGATGTGACTATAAAAGACTGATAGGTTACATATCGAGCCTTCTTAGGGTAAGATCGCCATAGTGTTATAATCTTCTTCCTGTATAATTTATCACAGTGTTAGTCGATTCTGATTGTAATTCGGTCTCCTTTGATTTCGATGCAGATCGATTGGTCTTTGTTATTGATTGATATACATAAAATCTCGCTAGACAGATCCAAGATCTCTGTCTCTTTTTTCTTTTAATTTCGATTCAGATCGATTGGTCTTTTATTAAATCTTGCTTGACAGATCCAAGATCTCTGTCACATCTCTGTTTTGTTATTGATTGATATATATGAATTCTCGCTAGACAGATCCAAGATCTCTGTCTCCTTTTTTTTTCTTTAATTTCGATTCAGATCGAGTGGTCTTTGTTATTGATCGATATATATTAAATATTGCTCGACAGATCCAAGATGTCTGTCATACCTCTGTTTTGGTTATCGATTGATATATATATATATCTCGCTAGACAGATCCAAGTAGTAGAGGACTGGGTTTTTAGTATTTTGTTTCTTTGCTCATAATTTACTGAGTTACTATTGTTATTATTGTCATTAATAGGATTCTCTATGCTAATAGACTCTACGAGGTATTGTGAATCCTATATAAAATAGATAATAGTTGGATATCGATGTTAATAGAGTCGTATAATCTAGTATCCGTCAGGTAACCTGTGGATGTGCCAATCCCTGGTTGTTGGGTATATATATATACATGATACTCTGTATAGTCTGCGTAGATGCTCTAATCCAAAAGAACACTGACTCTGGGGCTTATGGTAGCGAATAAAACGTAGGTATATTGATCCCTGTCAGGAATATGTGGGATTTCCAACGGGTTTGGTTGCTGCAAATCTTATATCCTTGTTGAACTTAGAGTCTCTACGGCAAATGCAAAGGGTAGACCCCTACGATTCCTTTCTTCATGTCAAACATGGTAGTTCCCCATTAAGAGTGTATTGAGACCTGCGTAGTTTCTTATCATAATTTTGAATGTTCTTAGGGTGTGTCTGCAATGATCATTGGTGAGTCTGCATAGATCTGCAATGACCATGTGGTAGAATTGCGAAAATTTCTGGATCCTAATTCGAGTACAGTATCTCTACACCGAAAACATAGTGTAGGCCCCTGCGTATACCCTTTTTCCCTGTTTAGTATTGAGTTTTGTACTAGAAGTTTATTATAGACCTGTGTGGTTCATATGCTAGATCTGCAATGTCTCATGTTGGAAGATTCGCTTGTTTATAATCCTTTTGATTGTGGTACCAGTACGCTGGGTGTTTATGGTAGATCGTTGGTCATGATGTTTTGCAGAAAAAGTAATTTGACAGTATGATTTGAGTAGGAATGATTCTCCCTAGAATCGTCTGGATTTTCTGCTGTTATGGAATGCATTGTTGGGATGTATTGTTTTCATGATTGTTCTATCTCTGCTAGCACTAGACCCTGTTTAGTTGTTTGCTATATCGAGTTTGGGGAAGGAAAGCTAAAGGGATTGTTTTCTGTCTGCAATATTCAGGATAAGCAAAATAAGGTGCATAGACTTTTGAACATTATTTATATTGTTTAGATTATTGTTTATAAAGAATTTAGGATTTGGTTACAATGCTATAATTGTCTCAGGTTGGGCGATCTCTCTCTAAGAGGATCTACCATTATTATGTTTGCTTTAAATTAGATTCACTGTCTCTTGAGTTTCCCAATGGAAACGTTTTAGTTTCCGTCATTTCATATATTGATATGTTGCTTGTGAAACCCAAAATAGATGCATTGTCTATTGGCATTGCGCTTCCTTTCTGAATTGTTGGAAATGCTCTCGAGGAAAAGAGCTTTGAAAGTAGAAAAGCAGCATCTACGTTGCGGGATGTAATCTCTCCATTTTTTGGACAAAATAGTACGACAACCGAGTTGTCGATTGTAAATCCTTTTGATAATAAATTATATTCGACCTTTTGGTGGACGTAGCCCTCATGAGTTTGGGGGTGAACCACGTGTATATGCTCGACTCTTCTTATGTGTTCTGTGGTAAGATAGATGCAATGACTGTTAAGTTCCTTGATATGCAAGTTGTGATCATAAATGATTTAGTATTTGATTGTGTTCATTTTTGAAAATAAAGTATGGCAACAATTTTCATGGAAGCTATTAATATTAAAGTATGGCATAGAGATCGATGGGTTTCATTTATGTATGGATAATTATTTTTAAGGATGTTAGTTTTGTTAATGTGTATTCTCGTCAAATGGAGAGGTTGGTATAGTACAAGTACTAGTCGCTCCTTTCAACAATTTTGATGACATTATTTTGGTTAAATGCATAAGGGAATTAACATCTTACACTTAAGTTATTTCGAATATGCTTTACCAATACGCACATTGGAGTTACTTACATTTGAAGATATAATAGTAGTCTAGAATGACAGGAGTATGTTTGAGCTAAATGAGGAATGGTAGGAGTAATCTGGTGAATAGTTAATTTTAAAGAATGTCTATGGTATATGCCATGAAGTTTCCATAAAAGGACTTACCTCGCGTAAATGTCTGGATTTCACAAGAAGTTGTAAGGATGTTACGGTAAGTAAAATGATGTGGTATAAGTTTTGGTATTATCGTCTAAAGGCCCTTGCATTGTATTTAAGGTTTGTAAGAGTATTGAATGTAGAAAAATTTTAAAGGAATGATTATGCATACTCGGGTGTTTCTTACGACTAACTAATCCTTAATTCTTTGATGCAAGGATGGCGGACTTATGGCCTTTAACACAATTGAAATTTATTCATGGAGAGTTTTTAATTTCACAAGATTTTGAAAAATCCCTAAATTACTGACTCGATGAGTTTGGATGTGTTACATATGGTATCAGAGCATTAGGTTACAACACTAGGGCCTAATGAGCTCAACACGTGATAATTGAGTATGAAGGTTTTAAGGTTACTAATCAATGGGTTTCATTTCATTTTGGATGCATGGATTGTACCGGAGGAGGGGAAAATGAATCTCCGAGCTCGACTTCAAGTTCTCCCGCCAAAGCGCAGGTTGAAACCACTTTTGTCGAGCTAGGAAAGGAACTCCATTCTATAAGACGCAAACCTAAAACTTCATTTCCAAGGATCGGCAAGAGGTAAGCAACAGGACGTTTGGAAAAAGCAAGTAAGTATGTTCCATTTCGCTGGAACATTATAATGGCTTAGTAGTGTCTATTTGTGAACATACATCGCATACGTCTCTATATGTAATTGAATGATCTTCTATTTGATAAAATACTAAACGATGAATATCTCGTCATACTCTACAATGTATTTCATACTCTATAAGGTCAAAATTTACTTTAAAAAGTTAGACTATGGGAGTTAAGTCCTTATGAAATGGGTATTTGTAAGTAGAGTAAAAGCACGTATTGGAAGTTATCCTAACTATTTCAAAGTGAAGTTATAGGCTAAGGAAGTCTTCTAATTAGTTGACCTTAGATGACTAAGTAAACTTGATTGACCAATAGCCTAGATTTCCAAATATGAAATTTAGATGGGAAATGTAAGCAACTTAGATCTGTTAAAATACCCATTAAGTTCAGATCAAAAGTGAGTCTATATGTTAAAAGGTCCAGCAAAGATTTGATAGTCTGGGTCAGTCTTGGGTTTTGAACTACGTAAGAAAAACGATCAAGTTCCGTTTACATAGGAGTTATCTTAAAGTTTATAATTTTATAATGCTGTTGACCTTAGTAGTAAAATCTGTAAAGGTGCATACTGCAGGAGGAGCCATGGTGAATTTAATATTTCTAGTTATAGGGGAAAGCATAATTATGTGATGTTAAGATGTTTTTCTTTTAAATAACAAATCTTATACTAAGGTATCAACTATAAGTGAGTTACTTATGCTAGATTAATATTCCATAAGAAGTACAGTTTGGCTAGACTAAGATGCCTGGTTTCTTTTAAACAAGGAAATTAACTTTAATTGGTGCGAAGTTATTTTTTATGACTAGGAAATTGTGAGATTACAAAGGAGAAAAATCGTTAATAGTCTCCTTGCTAATCAATTTCATCCTAGTATGTAATTGTACAGGCTAAGTAATTACAATACGATTTTTGTGACATTGAAGCATGCTCGTACTCTTACATATAAGTGCAACAAAAGGAAAATGGTTATAATTACTTTAATATATATATATATATATACATGTGAATATTAATCAGTTAATACATATGATGAAAATGCATGAGTACCTTTTATATATACCTCTTATTTCAGTAATTTCTACTAAGATAGACGTGGGAAAACAATGAGTAATAGTTACACTTTTATTTGTTCAATAATTATGACGACTTGCTATCCATGTACAACTATATGTTTTCTCAAAGTGACTATTTTTGTTAAGGGATACATTATTGAAACCTAGAACCAACATGAAATAAATACGGGTCAGTAGGATGCTGTAATCTTCTCACGTCCTTATGTTGCCACAAGGAATGACTGTTTTTATTTATTATGTGTTAAGGAAAACATTGATGGCATGGAATTTGCAGGGTAGATCGGAGGTGATCTTTGAGACAGTAATCGAGGTATAAACTTTTATGAAACAAGTAAAAATGATGTTTGAACATATGTCATTTGTATGATTGTTCTTATGATTTAATTACCTTTATACGACTAACACTTTGAATGTTGTGATCGAGCAAATGTTATTTTCCCACACATCACTGCCTGACACCCATCAAGGGGTAAATGTGGGATATATATATATATATATATATATATATATATATCGATTCATGTATAATACTAATGCGTGATGATACAAGTAAACTGGAACCTCGGCAGATGAAGGTGAGCTATGCAATCGCCTTTACAAAGGTACATGGTTATTTGTATAAGGTATGTAAGTTTGTTTTGGACAATTGGTTATCTCTATATGATGATGATTTTTCTATTTAAGGAAGGGATCCTCTTACAATCTTTGATTTTGTATATAAAGTGATACTAACAAGTGAAATTTGGCAGATGGTGAAATTTCTGTAAAGCTTGTGAAAATGCAAGAGCATAAACATTATGCATGGTGAGAAATTAAGATCCACGTCGCAACTGTTATGGATTCTTTTAAATTTTGATATATTTTTACTCAGGAAACTCGACCAGATTGGTCAGAGTAATCGTATGGGTACAGAATGTAATGTGACGAAATAAATTGATTAAATTGAAAGAGATTTTTCTAGACTCAAGCAAGGTGGCTTGGGGAAATTAAATTCCGGGACTCAAGCGAGAAGGCTTGAGGGGAATTGTGTAAAGAATGTTGTAATGGCATTTAAATACTCCCTGAAATCAGGGATTGAACAGCCACTAGGATTCTCGGAGAATCGGCTGGCTATAAGACCTGGGCAAGCTATAAGAAAATGCATATGCGGGAGGCAGGACGTTGCTTAGTATGCATGAGAGAAAGTATTGCTGCGTGAGCACTATGGTGTTAGGCAAGAAATCTCCGAAAGAATTGCTGCGTGAGCACTAAGGTGTTAGGCAAGACACGAGAGAAATGTTTGCTGCGTGAGCACTAAGGTGTTAGGCAAAACATGAACGAAATGTTTGCTGCATGAACACTAAGGTGTTAGGCAAGGCATGAGAGAAAGGATTGCTGCGCGAGCACTAGGGTGTTAGGCAAGAACTTCCTGGATCAAGTGAATGATATGTTTTGATTAAATTAACAGTCTACACCCTGGGAAAATTGAATGTGTGTATGCTTGTGATAATAAAGCACAAACAAAAGTTAAAGGTTTCCATGAATTACAAATGTTGTATCGCACAAAATAATAGGTTATGAGCGATAACAGCTACGGAAATTTTGGGAATTTGAAAACGATCAAATAGAGATGACAAAGTGAGCAAAGGTGGAAGCGAGAACGGGAGACAATTTGTTGAACACCGAGGACGGTGTTATTCTTAAGGGGAGGAGGATGTAATATCCCTCATTTTAAGTCCTTAATATTTAAAAATAAAAATTAAAAAATGGTAATTGAATATTGTACCAAATTACTGGTGAGGAGCAAGGACAAGCCCCACTAGTGAACCATGAAATCTTTATCATGTATTTTTATAAGTTGTAATGGTTGATATAAACCAAGGAGACTAAACAAAAAATTACACGTGAGTAATTTAGAACACGTAGGTATATAGATAGGATCTACACTGAAGTTAATGAGATTATTAGGCTCTCATCAGAGGAAACAAGATTCCCAAAATCAAGGAGAGACTAATGCTTGATGAGAGTGGCAAATTCAATACACCATCGAGCCTTGACTTTTGCGCCCCTTTTAAGGAGGGATTCGAGATCCTGGGCGGACCCTCCAAGAGTAACAACATTTATTTATAACTAGAGGTCACAGCTACGAGGGGGGCAGGGTTTTTTGGCCAACAGAGGTTGAGGAAAGGAGTTGGCGTTAAAGCAGGGTTTACTGAGATCAGGGTATGACAGCTCTATGAAGAACTCGATTCCCACTACTCCTCGGGTACACCTTTGCCTAAATATATCGCTTGGAATTTAATCATTTTAGAATAGAGATCTAGCAGTTTATATTGTTTCTTGCACTCTGGTTGATTTTGTATGAGTAACCACGGCATGATTTCATTATCCTTCTATTCTCTGCGTTGATGTCCGTGGTAGGGTTTTCCGCCACTCTCTTGACCCACTTAAGTCGTGATGTTTGTTATAATGATTGCAGCCAGTAGGGCGATCCCCTCTGAGCACTGAAATTGTGTCGTTTATCGAGTAGGGAGAACTTCTGGTTTTTGGAAATATCTCTGTTCTGGTTTGCAAGCGAAATTGATGTGACTATAAAAGACTGATAGGTTACATATCGAGCCTTCTTAGGGTAAGATCGCCATAGTGTTATAATCTTCTTCCTGTATAATTTATCACAGTGTTAGTCGATTCTGATTGTAATTCGGTCTCCTTTGATTTCGATGCACATCGATTGGTCTTTGTTATTGATTGATATACATAAAATCTCGCTAGACAGATCCAAGATCTCTGTCTCTTTTTTCTTTTAATTTCGATTCAGATCGATTGGTCTTTTATTAAATCTTGCTTGACAGATCCAAGATCTCTGTCACATCTCTGTTTTGTTATTGATTGATATATATGAATTCTCGCTAGACAGATCCAAGATCTCTGTCTCCTTTTTTTTTCTTTAATTTCGATTCAGATCGAGTGGTCTTTGTTATTGATCGATATATATTAAATATTGCTCGACAGATCCAAGATGTCTGTCATACCTCTGTTTTGGTTATCGATTGATATATATATATATATCTCGCTAGACAGATCCAAGTAGTAGAGGACTGGGTTTTTAGTATTTTGTTTCTTTGCTCATAATTTACTGAGTTACTATTGTTATTATTGTCATTAATAGGATTCTCTATGCTAATAGACTCTACGAGGTATTGTGAATCCTATATAAAATAGATAATAGTTGGATATCGATGTTAATAGAGTCGTATAATCTAGTATCCGTCAGGTAACCTGTGGATGCGCCAATCCCTGGTTGTTGGGTATATATATATACATGATACTCTGTATAGTCTGCGTAGATGCTCTAATCCAAAAGAACACTGACTCTGGGGCTTATGGTAGCGAATAAAACGTAGGTATATTGATCCCTGTCAGGAATATGTGGGATATCCAACGGGTTTGGTTGCTGCAAATCTTATATCCTTGTTGAACTTAGAGTCTCTACGGCAAATGCAAAGGGTAGACCCCTACGATTCCTTTCTTCATGTCAAACATGGTAGTTCCCCATTAAGAGTGTATTGAGACCTGCATAGTTTCTTATCATAATTTTGAATGTTCTTAGGGTGTGTCTGCAATGATCATTGGTGAGTCTGCATAGATCTGCAATGACCATGTGGTAGAATTGCGAAAATTTCTGGATCCTTATTCGAGTACAGTATCTCTACACCGAAAACATAGTGTAGGCCCCTGCGTATACCCTTTTTCCCTGTCTAGTATTGAGTTTTGTACTAGAAGTTTATTATAGACCTGTGTGGTTCATATGCTAGATCTGCAATGTCTCATGTTGGAAGATTCGCTTGTTTATAATCCTTTTGATTGTGGTACCAGTACGCTGGGTGTTTATGGTAGATCGTTGGTCATGATGTTTTGCAGAAAAAGTAATTTGACAGTATGATTTGAGTAGGAATGATTCTCCCTAGAATCGTCTGGATTTTCTGCTGTTATGGAATGCATTGTTGGGATGTATTGTTTTCATGATTGTTCTATCTCTGCTAGCACTAGACCCTGTTTAGTTGTTTGCTATATCGAGTTTGGGGAAGGAAAGCTAAAGGGATTGTTTTCTGTCTGCAATATTCAGGATAAGCAAAATAAGGTGCATAGACTTTTGAACATTATTTATATTGTTTAGATTATTGTTTATAAAGAATTTAGGATTTGGTTACAATGCTGTAATTGTCTCAGGTTGGGCGATCTCTCTCTAAGAGGATCTACCATTATTATGTTTGCTTTAAATTAGATTCACTGTCTCTTGAGTTTCCCAATGGAAACGTTTTAGTTTCCGTCATTTCATATATTGATATGTTGCTTGTGAAACCCAAAATAGACGCATTGTCTATTGGCATTGCGCTTCCTTTCTGAATTGTTGGAAATGCTCTCGAGGAAAAGAGCTTTGAAAGTAGAAAAGCAGCATCTACGTTGCGGGATGTAATCTCTCCATTTTTTGGACAAAATAGTACGACAACCGAGTTGTCGATTGTAAATCCTTTTGATAATAAATTATATTCGACCTTTTGGTGGACGTAGCCCTCATGAGTTTGGGGGTGAACCACGTGTATATGCTCGACTCTTCTTATGTGTTCTATGGTAAGATAGATGCAATGACTGTTAAGTTCCTTGATATGCAAGTTGTGATCATAAATGATTTAGTATTTGATTGTGTTCATTTTTGAAAATAAAGTATGGCAACAATTTTCATGGAAGCTATTAATATTAAAGTATGGCATAGAGATCGATGGGTTTCATTTATGTATGGATAATTATTTTTAAGGATGTTAGTTTTGTTAATGTGTATTCTCGTCAAATGGAGAGGTTGGTATAGTACAAGTACTAGTCGCTCCTTTCAACAATTTTGATGACATTATTTTGGTTAAATGCATAAGGGAATTAACATCTTACACTTAAGTTATTTCGAATATGCTTTACCAATACGCACATTGGAGTTACTTACATTTGAAGATATAATAGTAGTCTAGAATGACAGGAGTATGTTTGAGCTAAATGAGGAATGGTAGGAGTAATCTGGTGAATAGTTAATTTTAAAGAATGTCTATGGTATATGCCATGAAGTTTCCATAAAAGGACTTACCTCGCGTAAATGTCTGGATTTCACAAGAAGTTGTAAGGATGTTACGGTAAGTAAAATGATGTCGTATAAGTTTTGGTATTATCGTCTAAAGGCCCTTCATTTGTATTTAAGGTTTGTAAGAGTATTGAATGTAGAAAATTTTTAAAGGAATGATTATGCATACTCGGGTGTTTCTTACGACTAACTAATCCTTAATTCTTTGATGCAAGGATGGCGGACTTATGGCCTTTAACACAATTGAAATTTATTCATGGAGAGTTTTTAATTTCACAAGATTTTGAAAAATCCCTAAATTACTGACTCGATGAGTTTGGATGTGTTACACCTACCTTTTAGTTTATCACCCTGACTTACTACTTGACTAGTGACATGGAGGATCTTTTCCCCACTGTAGCCTCTGTATTGGATGATCTTCCCTGTTTATTGTGTCTCGGCTCTGAGTTGGTGAAAAAAATTACCTATGGTGAGTTGGAGTTCCTTGTGAATTCCCCCTAGTCACTAAAGTTGTGTTGACTAAACCTGAAACTTTTAGTGCTGCCATGAATACAAAATCTGGAAAAATGAAATGCTATATCTTGTATGAAAAGCCCATTCATGCAATGTTTTTCTAAACACACATGAATGAAAGGCATGCCAAATGAAAATGGCTATGAAAATAAAATGTTATATCTTTTGGAAAATAAATACCTAGGTAAACAAGCTATCCATGACACACCTAGAAGTGCTCAGGTAAACAAGTGCCTTAAAAACACAGCTGCAGCAGAAAGCCTAAAATCAATGTAAATCTATGCAATGTGTTTATAAACACACATAGATCAAGGCTATGGAAACTTCAGGCCCCAAAATCAATGGAACTTAAATGCTATATCTAAACAATTGCTTCCCTTATTTGTATTATGGATTGTGCGCATCTGTGAAGGTGAATAAACCCTCTTTGAACAACTCATCCATTTGTGAGACACCACCATTCCCTGTGTTATTGCTCATTCAGTATATACTATGGTGTGTAATCCCTTTCCCTTGCCAAAGTGTCACAAAGTTAAGTCAGTCCAGTCATCCCTTAGCCTAGCCAGTTATTTTAGCCTTCACCCTTCACTAGCAAATTGATCACAACTATGAAGTGAGTATGATCTTGAAAGTCTAGTCTGAGTAATAATAATAATTAGTGACATTATATATTTGGATTTAGATCACCAGTAATGATTAATTTGTGCTATAATTGTTATTTGAATAAGTTGTAGAGAATGCATTAACCTTGGACACTTTGCAGCAGCTTATGATGATGGTTTGAGTTATATTGGGTCATGTTGACTTGGTTAGGCCTAGTCTGACCATGGTCAACTAGAGGACATGAGATGGTTGGACCTTATGATGACATGAATAGATGATATATGGTCTATGTATACATACATGATGATTATATGCAGCAGCTACAGGGTTATGATGATGATTCTTTGTTTACAGCAGTGTTTGGTCATTTACAGATTATTATTATTGGCCCTGTTCCGGTATATTGGATATATATTTTGATCATGCAGAGACTCATATGGTGTATGAGTACACATATTGGATGGATTTGGACCTTCTGAGACCAATGAGATAGTTTGTTTTCAGTTCTGGGCACTTGCAGTGATGATTGAGCCTCAGTAGGCTATCCCAGTGCAGTTTTGGTCTGTCGGAGGCCCTGTTAGAGCAGATATGATTTTTATCTGGTTGACCTAGGGCGCTGTGCTTGGAAGGGATGGTCCAGCAACTTGTTTTTACCATATTACCCCCCTCCCGGACACACTGGTGCCCTCACCTTGACAGTGCAGGCACTCTAGGAGGCAGTTTGGGGCAGTTTCATGCTTTTGAGGCATTTCAGGATTGGTAGAAATGGCTATTGAGGAAATCGATTTGGGCTACTGAGGCAATGTTATGGCATGGGATGATCAAAGATGATAGATCGGTGTCCTCCACACCTTCTCCAGTAGTTTCATCTTCATCGGGGCCTGCATCCATCACTTATGACACTTTCTGAGGATTTCTGAGGTCTTTTTGAGGCCTACGATTTGACTATGGAGGCACGATTTGGTAGATGGGTGATTATTTTATGATTATTGTGCTATGGGGATTGACCAAGGAGGGATAAAATTACCCCTTGGACCCACCATAAGCATCTTATTATATTTAATCATCATGATTTGGTGGGATTCCCCTCTTCTAGGGCGATTTTGACCACTCACATAATATTTTATTAGTGATCCATGTATTTTATTGTTGAGCTCATCTCAACCATTGATTAGACATTTGTATCTTTTAATCTTAGCCACTCATTCAAAAAGTGGTTAGGGTTTTGGTGCCTCTCCTTCCTATTTAAAGGAGAGAGCCTCTCATTGTAAAGGGGTCTTTGGCTCTTGGATTATTGGTATAGAAAAAATTTATTGTGGAAATTCTTGTGGTCTCCTTTGCATCTAGTGTTCTTGGATCGTGATTGGAAAGTCTATTGAAACCTAGCATTTGGAATTTGTGGTAAGATCTATCTATTTTGGAAATCACTGTCTTGTCTATAGGAGGGCGACTTCAACAAGGGCGATTTTGCAAGGCTTCTTCAAATCAACTTTCTTGGCATTCGCTTGTATCAAGGGGTTATCATTAGCATCATTGTGATCTATGCTTTCTTTCTGTTACTTCTCTTGTGGCATTAGTCTTATCTCTTGATTGCATCAAATCTGATATTGTTGACGTTTGTTGTGCAGGAGAGAGGGCGCATTGGCTTCTTGGACTAAATCGATTGCATAGAAAACTACCTCAAAGCTTCTCAAATTGATCGGGTTTGCATAGATCATCATCATCAAGGCATCTACAAGGTTACCCAGGTAAGATCCACAGGTTTGTTTCTCTTATCTTGATCCAATCCATTGACATAGCTCTAAATTGATAAAACCCTAATTATTTCAAAACCCCCATTTTACATTTTCTCAGATCTACTTAGATCTAGTGGGTTGTTGGGCATAATATTGAAAACCCACCTCTATAGCATCCATGACATCCCGGATCTATAGTTTGGTGAGGATTGGATTTCGTTTAAACCCCTTCCCAAGCCAACTTAGCTCTCCCAAGCAAGGGCGCACTTCTTGGTGGTAGTGAGTTGACCTAGATCTAAGTGGTGGGTAGTTGAGATCCTGCTTGATTCATAATCTACACATCAAATAACCTACCCCTAGATCGTCACTTTTCTGATTTTCACCTTGTGGGCCCTATTCCACATTTTAAGGGATCTAATCGCCATTTTTGGACCACTTGGTACATTCAAACTCAGATCTAGTAAGATCTAGCCGTCGGATTGCCATGAAATTATAGATCCACACTCCTACTTGACTAACCTACCCGGATCTAAAGTTTGAATGTCATCGGACTTGTCTTGACCCCATTTACCACACTTTTAGGCCTCCTTGGGTAAAGTCGCACCACCTTGGAGAAGGGAGTTTGTCCACTTCTAGGACATGGGTACTTGAGATTTCAGTGGATTTGGAACGGGAATAATTCAAAACCTAGGTCTAGTGTGTCATCTTGTCAAATCTTTCCTTGGGGATATCATTCCTTACTTTAAGGGATTTTGGTCCACTTTGGTCAAACCTAGATCTAGACCTATTAATCCATCAAGACCTTATTTTCCCACTTGTCTCATGCCATAGGAGTCCTTAACCACAAGTCAACCCTACTTTGACTCCATTATCCCAATTCCCAAGGCACTGGTTGTTCTCCAAGTCAATTCGACTTTCTTAGATTGTTGGATTAACTTGTGGTTTAACCGTAGAATGGTGAACTAAACCCTTGAAACCATCATGTATCATGGTCAAGCTTGTCACATGTACTAGTTAGCCCCAATACAACCCCTAAACTACCCTGCATTGGACACAGTTCCCAAGGCAGTGGATTTTCCAAGATTGAACTAGTACTCTAATCCTAGATCTCATTTCAAACATCATAAGTCACTATCTCATCAACTATGAACTAAAGCTACACTCTTTGAACCCCTAACTTGTCTTGTGACTCCATCCTAAGGTCTAGGATAAACCATACACCTTACTTCACTTAGAAATAACCTGATTTAGTGTCTTGGTTTTGATCTCTCCTGTCAGGAGTAGATCGGGTCTCCCCCTTTGTTGTCTGGGCTAGATAACATAAATTGAAGGTTGCCTCGACTGGCGTGACAACCATATATTGGAGGTCGAGGTGATCGTGGTTGCACCTTGTGAGTTGCCCTTCCCTATTGCCATCCATGACTAGATATATCCATAGGGGTAACTACAGTTTAGGTGATAACATTTTGGCGCCGTTGCCGGGGAGGCAATAGCTTACCCTGGTTCGACATACTTTTCTTAAATCCTTCCCGTTCTCTTTGCCCAACATTTTGGTGCCATTGCCGGGGAAGGCATAGGATTACCCTGGTCCGATATATTATTTCCTAAAGCCCTCCCATTCTCTTTGCCTAACATTTGGTTTGGAAGGCATAGGGCTTACCTCGGACAAGCTAGTAGTCTTTCCTGCATATACAACGACACATATCTTGGTAGAAGAGTTTAAATCTACCTGGTGACTCCCATTCGTGACTCCGCTGAGGAGCGAGCTCATTTACATCCATATAACACTAGAATTTAGACAGATCTTATCGTTATCTAGAACCCATGGGGTGCATCATTTTGTTTTCAGGTTCTTGAATTTAAAAATAAATATAAAAATATAAAAAATATAAAAAATAAAAAAAAAAAAAATTATTATCCATGGCTGCTTCTGAGCAACCTAGAACTTTTGGTCATTTAAAAGTTTTTGACTTTGCAAAAATTGTTGGGTATCCTCATCATATTCCTCATCAAGCATGTGAAAGGTTGCCTATTTTCGATGGAAGTTATGAAATCTCTGCTAGAAGGCACCTTGAACTTTTTAGGGAAATGATTAAAGAGTTATCCATAACCCATGAGGATGTGTGTATGAGACTATTGGATTCATCTTTGAAAGAAAGAGCTAGTCTTTGGCTTTCGAATTTGAAACCCAATAGCATTTCTAGTTATGACATGTTGGAAAATAAATTCCTAGAAGAATGGGGAAGTGAATTCGATGATATGTATCGTTCAAATCAAATCCAAGATCAAAACCTTCCCCTTTCCGATCTTATTGTGGAATCATTTAACAATCAAATATCAAGTGATTTGTCAACATTTGGAGATGACCTTTCCTGCCCAATTTCTTATGATGAAAAACATTCTACTTTTGAGACAATCGAAAGTCAAATCTTTAATCATTGTACAAACCATAAATTTTCAAATTGCTTTTTAGGTAGCCCTAGTCCTGATCCTGAGGGAATTTCTAAGGATGAGCTTTTAGTTAATAGGTCTACTGAACTCCCTCCCTTAGAGAAACTCATTAGTCATTCTGTCTTTAGTGATCATTCAATTCCTTATGAACTTACTGAAGAAGAAGAAAGTAGGGACATAGATCAAGATCCTCTAGTGGTGATTTTAGGTGATCATTGTGCGAATAATCAGGATATGTTAAATGAAATTATTAATTTCACCCCTGATCAATTAAATGAAAATGATCACTTATACTCTTATAATTTTAATGATGAATCAATAGAAGTTCACTCTCAAGATGAAGATGAAATAGTGAACCACACTAGATGCTCTAATCTTTGTTCCACCTCTTATAATGAGTCTTTAAATTTCTCCATCCTTAGTCAAGATAGGTTCATCGATTCCTTAGAATTAGAATCTTTTCCTCACGTTGTAAATATTAAATTTGATAAAAATATTGAAATCATTCCTAGAATAAAGAATATTTTTTATTATCAAAATCCAAGGTCAAGCTTGTTTATCCATTTGGGAGAATTTTCATATTTTCAATCCACCCTCCTTTCCCAACACTTTCAATCATCTTTGGGTTGGTGCTCTAGTCAATCTTTTGGCTTGGAAATTTTTAGTAGGAATAAGCATGATTACATGTCTGGAAAAAAAGCACTTCAATTCCCTTTTCAGTCACTTTGGAACCATAATGCTTGTTGTCAAGATATCA
The DNA here is from genome assembly GCA_027924585.1 of Larix kaempferi. Lineage (NCBI taxonomy): Eukaryota > Viridiplantae > Streptophyta > Pinopsida > Pinales > Pinaceae > Larix > Larix kaempferi. Next base: position 854,685 of record BSBM01000450.1, on the reverse strand, counting down.
ATCATTCTTGGTGGCTAGAAAAGGTGTTTAAAGATCAATTCCATCTTTTCTCCATTTTTGAGCATCAAGTGGATCTAACTTTGATTTTCTGTCTTTTAAGATTTAATTTATCCCCACTTTGTTTTTTGATCATCAGTCCCAAGGAGAATCAAATTGAATATGTAAGAGAAGTAAATGAACAAGTTAATCTGTGTGAAAATGAATCGAATCAAATGTCTTATGTCCTTCCTCTATCAATCTTTGAGTTTAACTTGCATAAATTTTATGATCCTATCAGTTCTTTGATGGAGGATGTTTGCATCAGTCAGTCTTCTCCTGTGATATCCCTCCTTTATGACCTATTTTAATCTTTATTTGGTTATTTTTTTTAATAAATGTAATTGTATCTATGTAAATGGCCCTGGTGATGAGCTCAGGGCCAAAGCCCCACCAGTGGACCTAGAAACTAGTATTATGTTTATACATGTTGTTCTAGACTGAGGGGACTAAGAGTAGGTTGAACTTAACGATGTGAAAACGATTCCACTGGGGAATATGGTTGTCTCGCCGGAAGGCCATGAAAACTTAAGACATGAATGACAAATGTCATCTTGATGCTAGAAGCGTTGATTATGTTGACCTAATTTAAGGATTCATCTGAGAAGTGTGATATCCCTCCTTTATGACCTATTTTGATCTTTATTTTTATTATTTTGCATATACGATTATGATTGTGTACATGGTCGTCGTGAGGGGCTCAAGCCAAGGTCCCACCATAAAACCTTGTACTTAAGAGATTTAATTACTGAGACGTAATTTGTGAGCTTTGGGGAATATTTTCTATCTGTGCATTGATCATATGACTAGCAGCGTAGCCTTGGTCACAGTGTTTTTTTTTCCCATCTCGGTGCATTTATCATAATGAACTACCGTTTTTTTTTTTTCATGTCTATAAAGATAGTGAAATTGATGGTATTCAGATAGGTAGGCGTGGTGGCTTCCTATGAAGGGTATAAATCCTGAGGCATTGATTGCTCAGAATATTGTGTAGCTGCTACTGTAGATTTTAAATACTAGTAGTTAGGGTTAAAAGTTGCATACTAAATCTTGTACAGATGTTGTGGCATCCTATGAAGGGCATAAACCCTGAGGATTTGTATGTATTTTTTTTATATGCTAGAGTTACCATTCATTTATTTTATCTCTGCATTACTTTTGGGGATTTCTATTGAGAGCAAAAATGCCCAGCTAAGACGAATCTATGTGTGGTGTAAGGGAAGCGTAGCTTCACCCCTGTAATCAGTTCTTGTCTATAGAACGTATATGTTGTATGCTTAACCCTGTCATTCTAAGTATGTATGCACCGTGGACAGAAGTATAGGGCTGAAACCAGTTGTCTTTTGTAAAACAGTTATGATGCTATCATGATACATTATGCTTCCATCGTGATGCATTTATGTGTACCGTGTTATGCATGTCTTATGTTGTATACATTACTTTTGGTTATGTCTGTAACTGCCACTTGTTGATTTCTGGAGGTTGTCATCCACGTTAAGTCCTAGTCGAACGCCATCCACATATCAACGCGGAGTTTTAGTTACACTTGTCATCAAAGACAAGAGGACGAGAGACACCTGCCGGAGTGTGTTGGGTGCTGGGAAGGAGGGAAAACCTCGGCAATATTTTTATTTAAACACGACTGGAGGGGGAAGTGGGGGGCGATCCCTACGAAGAAAGAATAGTGACTAAGAGGTAGAAGGAGGGCGATCTCCTCGAGGTCGTTTTTCCCTGCATTAGTTTAACTATGCAACCTTTTTCATCTGCGTGGCGGAGGGAGAGGGAAGGGCGATCTTTCCAATACTGGATCCCTGCACCGTTATATTTCATTCAGCCATTTCATCTGCGTGGAGAGGAGAAAGGATGTTTATGCCTGTTGATGATTGGATTTTCAGAGTGTATAGTTTGGGAAACTCGGCGAGTAGAGCATTGGAAATCGGTGGAGAGGAGGCTCGGTGGTAAGAGTAAGTAAGCTCTAAGCTCAGCATTCACCTCTGTGATTGAAGTCTGAGGTTGATCTCTTCTTATTGAAACAAGTAAACTCTGTCTAATTACTTCTTATTTTTGCGATTGAGGTAGGTGAACTTTTTACGCCCTGGCTAGTTCAGATCTGTGTCAGATTTTATATTTTTACGAGTTTTACTCTGACAAAACGTGACATACACATATAGATCCGATTTTCTGGTTAAATTATTGATTGATAAATAATTATGCCGAACGGATCTATGGCAAATGCTAATAAATGTATCTAGGGCGGATTCTCTGATAAAAAAACGTGATATACATACAGAGATCCGGATTTCTGGTTAAATCATGATAATAAATTTATATATAGAACCCGTTTATGAAAAACGTTGATGGACACGTAGATCTGCTTCTCTCGCTAAGTCATGGTAAATACATGTATCTAAAGAACTGATTTTTGGTTAAAGAAAAGAGTTGTTAAGAATTAAATTGCAGAGGTTTGTTTATTTGTTCTACCCTGGATTGAAATCACAGGGGCCTAGGTATATATACATTAACCGCTAGACCGAAGAGCGCAGTGACCCATACTTATACATTATATATAACAGAATATGACCTCCCTTGTTTTTTTTTTATTATTTCTGATAGATCGCATTTTACCAGAAGATCTCTGCATTATTTTCTTGATAGAGTATCGTTGGTATTTAGAATGCACTCGTTTCTTAAACTATAACGAGTAAATGAGTTACGCATTCTTTGACCTATTTCTGAGTTTGATTCGTGTTGATTTTCTTTTTATCTTTTTCTTAAAACTTCATAAAGGATAGATGTTTATGGAAGTTGTAACCGACCGTCTTCTATTTTAGGAGAAACCCTATCGAGAACCTTTCTATAATGCTCTTATCTAGAGATGAAAATCTTCCTCATAAATATTGATGCATGATGATACTTGTTGAAAACGTAATAGATGTTTGCGATTAACTGAGATTTCTGCCCGATCCTTGCTCAAATGCTTGGCAGAACCATATTTCGGTAGTGACCCTTACATTTTTTTGGTGCGGAAAATCCTAGAAATAAATAAAGGGAAATTAAGATAGATTCAAAGATAAGGAGATCGGAGTTCGGCCTATATTTTATATGAATCTCTGCTTGCCATAGTTTCTGTTGTTTTGCGTTTTGGTTTCCTACGTATTAAGGAACAGAGTTAAGTCTGTTTAGTAAAACCCGATCTCTGAATTTATTACCTTATGATAGGTTAATGTCGTATTTATACTCTGGTTGTAAATTGGTTTTTGTATCAAAAAAAATCGCAATGATCACTATGTAAATTTTCTGTAGGTTGTATTAAATCATAGAAATCTGATATATCTTAATTATTAGATTATCACTGCAGTGGTTTGTCCCTATAATCTACCCAGGATTGAAATCCCTGAGTTCTAGGCTTAATTTATATTTATACGCTATCTCCAAGAGCACAGTGACCTCTGCTTAAAAATTATGTATGTGAGAATTTAACTTTCGTCCAAACTTTAAGCCCACATGGTCGAAGATTTCGTCAGAAACTGTGTGTTTGAACTCGGTCAAATCTTAAAGTTTAAACCGTTGTAGTGGCTACACTGCCAAGAACAGATCTCTCGGTTGGGATTTCAAGATTTCTTAATTATGCAGATTTGCTATATTATTTATTTTAGATCCTTTTTTTTATATTGTTAGTAGCATTGAATGAACTCGGTTGAGCTTTATTTGAATCCCTGTCACAGTGTCGAGGTTAGCGTGGAATTATCTTTGAGTATATTGAACAATAAGTTATTTGCTAAATTGTTGTAATAATAAGCCTTGAGTAATGTCAAAATCCAAAAAGGGATTCGACAGGTATATATGTACATGACTTCCTTGTGAATGATATGATTGGGGAAGAAGGTTTGGATAAGGGACAGAATCCTAAGTCTAGTATTTCTAGGTACTAATGTGGGCATATCATTGTCAGACACTTATTTGTTCAGTTATTGTTTTCTAATGCGATCTCATTTTGACCCTTGTAAGAATTAAGACTTCTTATATGTTATAGGTGCAAGTGTAAATTTTAATAGTGCTCTACAGGGTAGGGGCTGAGAAAGTAGAAAGATATTGTTGCAACAATCATGTTGCTGGATTGTAATCCTGGGTTCCTTTAAAGAATAATAAAAGATGCACACACACTTTTGTGGACTAGCCCGTGTACGGGTGAACCACGTTATATTTTGTCTCTTGTGTTTCCTATGGCGTCTCTCAATGTGTCGTATGTATGAATACTTGTTTCTGCCCTTAAAAATGTTACGATTACTTGATGTATACGATTCATATACAAGGTTGGTTGTTGATAAAATGTTTCACTTATGATTATGATGGTGTTATTACCATTGTTTTATCGAAAGAAGTATTTGTTTCTAAAGATGCATATTAAGACATAATGAAGTTTCTTGTGTTTTCCGCAAGAGTTAAGAATTGGTTGACTTATCAAGTTTAGAATTTATTTAGTTGAAATTAAAACGTATATCTTTTCCTTGATGAGTATAACGACATTTGTAAACAGTAATGAGTGTCGCAAGGTTTTAATTTATCTTGTAATGCAGTATTTAAAGAAATCAAAACCCACACTTGATGGTTCCGCATATATTTAAGTGGCATTTTAGGCACTTAGAAAAGTTTTAAATTTATGAGATTTCGGGTTCGTGACATATGGTATCAGAGCATTAGGTTACAACACTAGGGCCTAATGAGCTCAATATGCGATAAGTGAGTATGAAGGTTTTAAGTTTACTAATCAATGGTTTTCGTTTCATTTTTGATGCATGGATTGTATCGGAGGAGGGGAAGATGAATCTCCGAGCTCAACTTCAAGTTTCTCCCGCCAAAGCACAGGTTGCAAACACTCGGGCTTAGTTGGGGCCAGCTGAAGAAATAATATAAGCTGGTCAAGGGAACTCCATCGACAAGACGCAAACAAAGGATTTATGTTCTAAAGAATCAGCAGGAGGTATCGACAAGATGTCTTTAAAATCGCAAGTAAGTATACTCCACTTGTTGAAGCATTCTAAAAGAAAAGCATTGTCGATGAGTGAGCAGTTTGTATGTTTAATTTCGTATCTAAATGATCCTGTATTGATATATACTAGAGGATGAATATCTCCTAATGCAATTCCATTGAATGACCAGAAAGTATTCTTTGAAAATGATTATATTAATTGGACTATGTTCCTATTTTTATCTTAATGATCTTGTTAATATTTTCATGTATATTGATCATAATGATAGTAACATAGGAGCCTTGAATGTTCATAAGTTTATTAGGGCTGTATAAGCATAATTAGGATCATTCACCCTATGAAAGATGTACACTCCTACCCGGTCGATTGATGCCACGAGTAAGGTTTTAGTACTTATATGAGTCAAGTCATAGACATTCATCATAAGTACTTGATTGCTCTAATTGTGTATTATGATGATTAGAAAAGTTGATATAGTATGTGAATTACGAAGTGAGTAAGGTGCAATTAGGTCATTATATGAAGGACTATAAATTTGCCATGAATTACTTGGTTATTGATTTCTCGCACTTATGCTGAAACGATTGTATTAATTATGTACATAAGATTGTAGGATTGAGATAATCCTTATTATATTAGAAAAATGCATAAATGGTACTAAGGAGTAACTCCTGAAATTCTCCTTATTGGCTAAATGTTATTGAAAAAAGTGTAGAAGATGTTGTACATTATATTGAATGTTACATGCGATGGTTTCGATATAGAATATTAGTTTTGTGTTCTTACTTATTTGTTATATGGGACATGTGTGACATGGGAACACACTGGTAGCCTTGCTTGTAAGTACAAAAGGACGATGGTATAATTACTCTAGAAGTATAAATGTGTATTCTAAGTAGTTAAAAGGATGCATATGATGAAATGTTATGATTTCATCTTTGTATATTCTATTTTCAGGGATCCTTACTAGGAATGTTAGGATACTGGGAGTGGTTGACAGAAGGATTATACCTTTATGTGATCAAAGCTTTATGTTATATGCATGGATACCTTGATAATCTGTTTCGTTTTGATATATAGATTTTATGATATGGAGGGGATTACTAATGTGTATTAATGCAAGTTAAAGGTACACCTTGGCATATGAGGGCCATACAATAAAGCGATATGCAGTCTCCCCCATAAAGGTATGTGATTATCCTTAGAAAAATATATGCAAGTATATATATGTAGACGATTTATTGTTACTCACATGATGTTGGCATATGCAAGAAAAATGGGTACTTAATACAGTGAAGGAAAAGGATTGAGGTGAAGTGATCGTAATGCCCATAGTAAAGAAGAATGTAGTCCTATTAATTGAGTTGGTTATGCTTAGTATGGAAATAATGTTTATTTTAGATAACCACATGTGGAGATTGTAGTATGAAGGATGACTTTCTTATTTTTATACATAGAAGAAAAAAACCTCCTTACAATAATTGGGTATGTTATTATGACAGATGGTCAAAAACTCGGTTGAACTTGTGGAAGAGCGTAATATATTATGCGGGTATATGTCGCCTTATCAACAAGACCTCGACGCAAGTTATAAATGTTGGGTGGTTAAATTATATTATTTCACTGATGACACTATAAGTAGAAATCACAACTTGAGTCCATACATATCTAGCTTATCACTCATGAACATTTGAGTAAAACTCGAATGATTTTATTTTATTTTTATTCTTAGTAGGAGTCGATAAGGAATAGACAAGTGAAAGACGTGTCAGTGCTATTAAAATTCCTATAAATAAATGTTGTATAGTGGTTATGAACTAACAATGCAGGATTTCGCTATGAATATAACAAATCAAAATGGAAGTGAGAATTCACTTAATGCATCTTATTTACTGGTCATATTTCGAGACACTTATAACCATGGATTAACATTGGATTATGTTGTTTAGTTACTAACATTTTCAGGATGTTATCATAATTACGATCAATGTGATAAACAAAAAGGAACGTGGCTTATAAGTCCATTGGTGAAGCTGAGCAAAACAAAATCGCTCAAGAGTAAGTGATTACCTTTTATTATAGCATGGATTACAGTATGGCACAAAATCTGATTTGGTGATGGATGTGTGCTACATATCATGAATGATAAGCAAATAAGTGAAACTACTTACCGTTATTACAAGACATATTGTAATTTACAAAAATTGTAAGAATTAATAAATGATTGGTTCCTGAAATAAATTCCGGGACTCAAGCGAGAAGGCTTGAGGGGAATTGTGTAAAGAGTGTGTCGTAATGGCATTTGAAATACTCCCTAAAATCAGGGATTGAACAGCCACTAGGATTCTCGAAGAATCGGCTGGCTGTAAGCCCTAGGCAAACTATAAGAAAATGTATACGTGGGAGGCAGGACGCTGCTTAGTATGCATGAAAGAAATGTTTGCTGCGTGAGCACTAAGGTGTTAGGCAAAACATGAATGAAATGTTTGCTGCGTGAGCACTAAGGTGTTAGGCAAAACATGAAAGGAATGTTTGCTGCGTGAGCACTAAAGTGTTAGGCAATACATGAGAAAAAAAATTGCTGCGTGAGCAATACGGTGTTAGGCAAGAATTTCCTGGATCAAGTAAATGCTGTTGTTTATTTTGTCAATAGAATACAATCATAGAGTGCTAGATCTATCCCATATATTACAAATGATAGGTACAATAAAGAACTCATGATTTATGTTTCTGAGTTTGAATATGAGGACAAGTTGTTACTAAACCCTGTTTCTTCTGAATTCTAGTTTCGTGGTACGAATGATTGCTCCAAGAGAAGAATGAACACCGAGGACGGTGTTATTTTTAAAGGGGAGGAGGATGTGATATCCCTCCTTTATGACCTATTTTGATCTTTATTTTTATTATTTTGCATATACGATTATGATTGTGTACATGGTCGTCGTGAGGGGCTCAAGCCAAGGTCCCACCATAAAACCTTGTACTTAAGAGATTTAATTATTGAGACGTAATTTGTGAGCTTTGGGGAATATTTTCTATCTGTACATTGATCATATGACTAGCAGCGTAGCCTTGGTCACAGTGTTTTTTTTTCCCATCTCGGTGCATTTATCATAATGAACTACCGTTTTTTTTTTTTCATGTCTATAAAGATAGTGAAATTGATGATATTCAGATAGGTAGGCGTGGTGGCTTCCTATGAAGGGTATAAATCCTGAGGCATTGATTGCTCAGAATATTGTGTAGCTGCTACTGTAGATTTTAAATACTAGTAGTTAGGGTTAAAAGTTGCATACTAAATCTTGTACATATGTTGTGGCTTCCTATGAAGGGCATAAACCCTGAGGATTTGTATGTATTTTTTTTATATGCTAGAGTTACCATTCATTTATTTTATCTCTGCATTACTTTTGGGGATTTCTATTGAGAGCAAAAATGCCCAGCTAAGACGAATCTATGTGTGGTGTAAGGGAAGCGTAGCTTCACCCCTGTAATCAGTTCTTGTCTATAGAACGTATATGTTGTATGCTTAACCCTGTCATTCTAAGTATGTATGCACCGTGGACAGAAGTATAGGGCTGAAACCAGTTGTCTTTTGTAAAACAGTTATGATGCTATCATGATACATTATGCTTCCATCGTGATGCATTTATGTGTACCGTGTTATGCATGTCTTATGTTGTATACATTACTTTTGGTTATGTCTGTAACTGCCACTTGTTGATTTCTGGAGGTTGTCATCCACGTTAAGTCCCAGTCGAACGCCATCCACATATCAACGCGGAGTTTTAGTTACACTTGTCATCAAAGACAAGAGGACGAGAGACACCTGCCGGAGTGTGTTGGGTGCTGGGAAGGAGGGAAAACCTCGGCAATATTTTTATTTAAACACGACTGTAGGGGGAAGTGGGGGGCGATCCCTACGAAGAAAGAATAGTGACTAAGAGGTAGAAGGAGGGCGATCTCCTCGAGGTCGTTTTTCCCTGCATTAGTTTAACTATGCAACCTTTTTCATCTGCGTGGCGGAGGGAGAGGGAAGGGCGATCTTTCCAATACTGGATCCCTGCACCGTTATATTTCATTTAGCCATTTCATCTGCGTGGAGAGGAGAAAGGATGTTTATGCCTGTTGATGATTGGATTTTCAGAGTGTATAGTTTGGGAAACTCGGCGAGTAGAGCATTGGAAATCGGTGGAGAGGAGGCTCGGTGGTAAGAGTAAGTAAGCTCTAAGCTCAGCATTCACCTCTGTGATTGAAGTCTGAGGTTGATCTCTTCTTATTGAAACAAGTAAACTCTGTCTAATTACTTCTTATTTTTGCGATTGAGGTAGGTGAACTTTTTACGCCCTGGCTAGTTCAGATCTGTGTCAGATTTTATATTTTTACGAGTTTTACTCTGACAAAACGTGACATACACATATAGATCCGATTTTCTGGTTAAATTATTGATTGATAAATAATTATGCCGAACGGATCTATGGCAAATGCTAATAAATGTATCTAGGGAGGATTCTCTGATAAAAAAACGTGATATACATACAGAGATCCGGATTTCTGGTTAAATCATGATAATAAATTTATATATAGAACCCGTTTATGAAAAACGTTGATGGACACGTAGATCTGCTTCTCTCGCTAAGTCGTGGTAAATACATGTATCTAAAGAACTGATTTTTGGTTAAAGAAAAGAGTTGTTAAGAATTAAATTGCAGAGGTTTGTTTATTTGTTCTACCCTGGATTGAAATCACAGGGGCCTAGGTATATATACATTAACCGCTAGACCGAAGAGCGCAGTGACCCATACTTATACATTATATATAACAGAATATGACCTCCCTTGTTTTTTTTTTATTATTTCTGATAGATCGCGTTTTACCAGAAGATCTCTGCATTATTTTCTTGATAGAGTATCGTTGGTATTTAGAATGCACTCGTTTCTTAAACTATAACGAGTAAATGAGTTACGCATTCTTTGACCTATTTCTGAGTTTGATTCGTGTTGATTTTCTTTTTATCTTTTTCTTAAAACTTCATAAAGGATAGATGTTTATGGAAGTTGTAACCGACCGTCTTCTATTTTAGGAGAAACCCTATCGAGAACCTTTCTATAATGCTCTTATCTAGAGATGAAAATCTTCCTCATAAATATTGATGCATGATGATACTTGTTGAAAACGTAATAGATGTTTGCGATTAACTGAGATTTCTGCCTGATCCTTGCTCAAATGCTTGGCAGAACCATATTTCCGTAGTGACCCTTACATTTTTTTGGTGCGGAAAATCCTAGAAATAAATAAAGGGAAATTAAGATAGATTCAAAGATAAGGAGATCGGAGTTCGGCCTATATTTTATATGAATCTCTGCTTGCCATAGTTTCTGTTGTTTTGCGTTTTGGTTTCCTACGTATTAAGGAACAGAGTTAAGTCTGTTTAGTAAAACCCGATCTCTGAATTTATTACCTTATGATAGGTTAATGTCGTATTTATACTCTGGTTGTAAATTGGTTTTTGTATCAAAAAAAATCACAATGATCACTGTGTAAATTTTCTGTAGGTTGTATTAAATCATAGAAATCTGATATATCTTAATTATTAGATTATCACTGCAGTGGTTTGTCCCTATAATCTACCCAGGATTGAAATCCCTGAGTTCTAGGCTTAATTTATATTTATACGCTATCTCCAAGAGCACAGTGACCTCTGCTTAAAAATTATGTATGTGAGAATTTAACTTTCGTCCAAACTTTAAGCCCACATGGTCGAAGATTTCGTCAGAAACTGTGTGTTTGAACTCGGTCAAATCTTAAAATTTAAACCGTTGTAGTGGCTACACTGCCAAGAACAGATCTCTCGGTTGGGATTTCAAGATTTCTTAATTATGCAGATTTGCTATATTATTTATTTTAGATCCTTTTTTTTATATTGTTAGTAGCATTGAATGAACTCGGTTGAGCTTTATTTGAATCCCTGTCACAGTGTCGAGGTTAGCGTGGAATTATCTTTGAGTATATTGAACAATAAGTTATTTGCTAAATTGTTGTAATAATAAGCCTTGAGTAATGTCAAAATCCAAAAAGGGATTCGACAGGTATATATGTACATGACTTCCTTGTGAATGATATGATTGGGGAAGAAGGTTTGGATAAGGGACAGAATCCTAAGTCTAGTATTTCTAGGTACTAATGTGGGCATATCATTGTCAGACACTTATTTGTTCAGTTATTGTTTTCTAATGCGATCTCATTTTGACCCTTGTAAGAATTAAGACTTCTTATATGTTATAGGTGCAAGTGTAAATTTTAATAGTGCTCTACAGGGTAGGGGCTGAGAAAGTAGAAAGATATTGTTGCAACAACCATGTTGCTGGATTGTAATCCTGGGTTCCTTTAAAGAATAATAAAAGATGCACACACACTTTTGTGGACTAGCCCGTGTACGGGTGAACCACGTTATATTTTGTCTCTTGTGTTTCCTATGGCGTCTCTCAATGTGTCGTATGTATGAATACTTGTTTCTGCCCTTAAAAATGTTACGATTACTTGATGTATACGATTCATATACAAGGTTGGTTGTTGATAAAATGTTTCACTTATGATTATGATGGTGTTATTACCATTTTTTTATCGAAAGAAGTATTTGTTTCTAAAGATGCATATTAAGACATAATGAAGTTTCTTGTGTTTTCCGCAAGAGTTAAGAATTGGTTGACTTATCAAGTTTAGAATTTATTTAGTTGAAATTAAAACGTATATCTTTTCCTTGATGAGTATAACGACATTTGTAAACAGTAATGAGTGTCGCAAGGTTTTAATTTATCTTGTAATGCAGTATTTAAAGAAATCAAAACCCACACTTGATGGTTCCGCATATATTTAAGTGGCATTTTAGGCACTTAGAAAAGTTTTAAATTTATGAGATTTCGGGTTCGTGACAAGAAGGGTTGTCGAAGGAAGTACTAACTCCTCTCAAGTCTCCTAGAAAATATTAAGACTTCTATATTATAAATGAGGATATTATTCCCTAGATAATATACGAACAAAGGAACATATATATATATATATATATGAATAATCAAGTGTGATACATATATATATGTGTGTGTGAACAAAGGACTAAAATGACCAAATCGCATGAGATAAATAAAATGTTATTTGTTTTCTCTCCTTATAATGGAAGACCCGACCATTTATGAGAGGGAGCATGCTGAAGGTGGTGTAAACTCTTAAAAAATTTCATGGGTGATGTAACCAAAGAAGTAGATGACCGTTTTTATTCAATTGCCAAATGTCTAGTGCTTAAGGCGTGTAATCTCTGAAAAGATTTCATGGGTGATGTAACCGAGGAAGTAGGTTACCACTCTACTTCCATTGACAAATGTCGAGTGCTTGGGGGAGCTGTTGGAAAATTCAACATGATGACGGCGCAAAATCACCCACCCAAAGGGGAGGGAATCTCTCCGATGATTGAAGAGAGTGATTTCTCATACCTGATGGGGGGAACTCAGAGGAGGAGGGAATCGCCATAGAAACGAGGGGAAGACTGGGGAGATCTCGGTGGGAAAAAGAAAAAAGAAAAGGAAAGGAGGTATTAGTCTCTGCGACGGGAGAATGGAGAGCGAACAACTGCGATCGAAGCCAAGGTGCAAAACTACCATTCTGAGTATGATTTTATCCTTTCTTAAATATTTTTTTTTTGTAGGAAAATCGTATTTTCCCCTGTGGCAGTCGAATAGCGACTTCAGTTTGCTTTGACATATGATGGTTGTTTGAGTCATTTTAGAATTCTGCAATCTACTTGGAGGTTCAACTCCTGCTTTAACCGTTGCTTGAGAAAATAAGTTTTTAATGGATACTGATCCTTGTATACGCTTTGTGTGGATAGTGAGTTCCATGGACGTGTTATAGATTTGATTATACTTCCTATTTCGATGAGGGTCCAGGACCTCTCCTTTTTTGACATGGATAAATTCCTCGGAAAAATCGACCCATGATTCCCTATTTAGATACCTGTGATCTGTGCTCATTATTTAAGAATTGTGTGGGTGATTTGTTGGGATCTTTACAGATACTCTACCCAGCATTTCACCTCAGTGAAAGTAGTATGTCTTACGGCACTCAAATGTTTAGAACTATATCTATAACTGTCATGTCGGTATACATTAACTCTATATATTATGCTCAGGTCATAGTGATCTCTGTATAGTAGTATTTTATGTTTCATCACTTTCCAGAAGCTTTGAGCCCTTACCATATATGAGTTCTATCGTAGAGATTTAGGAAATTTCTGCATAAATGTTGTTTGATATTAGTGTATGAAAGATCTGGGTATTTTTGGAATTATAAAACAATCTAACCCTGGCAAGTTTCACTTCTGAATAGATACATTTGTCGTATTACTAACTATCTGCGTATTGAAAAGAAGGAGCCCGAACCATGGATGCGTTGCATTGGTCAGTTTTCTGTATTATTTATATCCTCTGTGTAAATCAAAAATTATGAAATGTCTGTAGCATTTGTCCTCTACATCGGCGTTATATAGAAGAGTTTTTATTTCATCTCTGATTAGGGTTATTTATAGAAGCGATCTCCACATAGTTGGATTTCGTTCGGTGTTAATTACATAGATCGAGGGCTAGGGACATTGTATTTTTACACTTGCTGGCATGGTGAGATTTCAGTAATCTGATTATGTTCATTGTGATAAAGCTGCAGTCCTCCGGATGTTAGTAATTTATACCCATTTTTTTGTCTTATCCTTAACGAATCTCTGAACTTGCAAGTCCAGTAATAGACTCTTCCGTAAGGATCGCTGCCAATATGTTTAATGATGTTCTTGCTTGAGAGAATCAGGGTAAGCAACCTCTGTAACCAAGCTTGAAGTTAGTTTTCTATTGTCTCATTTTCTTAAACTGATGAGAGACCTCTGCGACAGAGTGATCTTTGTTTGCAAGTTGGGGATTAAATTTCTTTTGATACATATATTGTTGCTTGAGATTATGGAAACAATCTATGTTTGTTTGTTGTGCCTGGGAGTTGGAATTCAATCCCTGTTTATATGTGGCCGCTGAGCATTTGGAAAATACTGAGTTTCTCCATGCATGTATTAAATCCCTACATAGGTGTCTGAAATAGATTTATGCCTTGCTTGGGTACTTTAAGTTTATACCTTGAATTTAATCGTTGTCTTAGAATAAAACTCTGTAGCATTGTGATTTGGGGAAAATTTCTTCTATGGCTAAATGGAGCATTGCTTAAAGTTAAAAGTCCAATTTTTTAGTTAATTATATTTTTGACAATGGTTGGATATGTGATTTATGTATTGAGTTTAGGTGCATTGACTAAGTGTTCATACATACAATTGATGTAGTATCACAATTGCACCTTTATGCTGCATGGCAAATGATCATATGTTTTGGTTAAGCTTACATGTGTATTTATGGTGACAATGGCATTATAAATCCGGTTGGATGTCAAAGGTATTGATCTCTTATGCATTGTTTTGTTACTTACACACGAATGTATGATGCTTGTAGTGGTGGACTTCCATTTGTTGCGTGACGAATGCATAGATTTGCATGGTTGAATGCATTGGACGGGGCTTAATTACATGTTCATGTTGTTTTACGATTACTTTATGTCCTTGGGGACGCATGGCGAATGCATTCTTGCATGTCGCATGCACCTTTTATGTTACATATTCATATTTATAGTAATAACATTTCATTATGTATTTTGTGGTCGTATGTCGAATGCATGGTGTGCATGTCGAATGCGTTACTCATATTTCATATGCATGTCGACTGCAATGGAAGCATTACATACACTTTTTATGATGCTTGGCATTGGGTGATCGCATGCCGAATGCATTGTTGCATGTCGAATGAGTTTCTCACGTGTTTTATATACATGTATTGTGTCATGAGTAATAGATGGCCGAGTCGGGAGTACTGACTGAGCATTGCTTAAAGTTAAAAGTTCAATTGTTTAGTTAATATTATTTTAATGTAAGTCTTATAAAATGAGAGATGCCGTAGAAGTTTTAATATTGAAAGGTGTATATAAATTCTTAATATTGAGAAGTGTTTACAGTGTTTACATACAGGAGAGATGTACTTAGTTTACTTAATGAAAAGCTCTATGTGATAGAGGCTTGACTGAAAGAGAAGGAATTTTGTTGCAGCAACAAGTTTGTTGGTTGTAATCCTATTACTTTGCCTAATAATAAAAGATGCACACACCTTTGTGGACTAGCCCATGTATGGGTGAACCACGTTATATTTTGTCTCTTATGTTTCCTATGGTGTTTCTCAAT
Organism: Larix kaempferi; assembly: GCA_027924585.1. Taxonomy (NCBI): domain Eukaryota; kingdom Viridiplantae; phylum Streptophyta; class Pinopsida; order Pinales; family Pinaceae; genus Larix; species Larix kaempferi. Next base: position 839,346 of record BSBM01000450.1, on the reverse strand, counting down.
GTGTCTTATGTATGAGTACTTGTTTCTGTCCTTAAAAATGTTTATGACTACTTTGAAGTATCCAATCCATTAGAAAGTTGATTATGATGTATACTGCTAATATGTTTCCCTTATGATTATGGTTATGTTGTTACCATTTAGGTTGTTCCATTGGTGCGATAAAAGATATACATGCTTTCCAAAGATGTATATTAAGACATAATGAAGTTTTTGTGTTTCCCGCAAGATTTAAGAAATGGTTGACATATCAAGTTCAGAATTTATTTAGTTGAAATTAAAACGTATATCTTTTCCTTGATTAGCATAACAACATTTGTAAACAGTAATAACTGTCGCAAAGTTTTAATTACTTTGTAAAGCAGTATTTAAAAGAAAGTGAACCCACACTTTATATTCTGCATATATTTTAGTGGCATTTTAGGCACTTAGAAAAGTTTTAAATTTTACGAAATATTGGGTTCGTGACATATGGTATCAGAGCATTAGGTTACAACACTAAGGCCTAATGAGCTCAACATGCGATAAGTAAGTAAGTAGGTCGTTAAGTTGACTAATCAGTTATTTGTGTTTCATTTTGGATGAATGGATTGTACTGGAGGAGGGGAAAATGAATCTCCAAGCTCGACGTCAAGTTTCTTCCGCCAGAGCACAGGTCGCAAACACTTGGGCTTATTGAGCTCAATTGGAGAAGAACAAATACAAGTTGGTCGGACTAGAAAAGGAGTTGCATTCTATAAGCCAAGAATAAAATGTTCACTTCCAAAGAATCGTTAAGAGGTAAGCGACAAAACTTCTTGAAATTGCAAGTAAGTACGTATGAGTTTACTGAAAGTTATAATTAGAGTATCTATTTGTGAACATTACATAAGTTCATTTGAATGATCTCCTATGGATGACACTAGATGATGAATATCTCTTCACCCTTTACAATTAGTTTTCATTGAATGACAATAAAGTACTCTTTTAATTAGTTAGATTATTGGGGTTAAGTCCTTATGAAATGGGTACTTGTAAGTAGAGTAAAAGCATGTTTTGGAAGTTATCCTAGCTATTTCACAGTGAAGTTTATAGGCTAAGGAAGTCTGCTAATTTGGTTGACCTTAGATACTAAGTAAACTTGATTGACCAATAGTCTAGATTTCCAAATATGAAATTTAGAGGGGGAGTGCAAGCAACTTAGATCTGTTAAAAGATCCACTAAGTTCAGATCAAAAGTAAGTCTTTATGTTAAAAGGTCCATTCAAGATTTGATAGTTTGGATCAGTCTTGGGTTTTGAACTATGTAAGAAACGATCAGGTTCCGTTTACATATGAGTTACCTTAAATAACAAAGTTCATAAATTTATAATGAGGTTGACCTTAGTAGTAAAATATGTAAAGGTGAAAGATGTAGGAGGAGTCATTGCGAATTTGATAATTCTAGTTATGAGGGAAGCATAATTATGTGATGCTAAGTTGTCGTTTTATTCCATAAGAAGTATAGTTTGGCTAGACTAGGATGTCTGGTTTCTTTTAAACAAAGAAATTAACTTTAATTGGTGTGAAGTTTTCTATGACTAGGAAATTGTGAGATTACAAAGGAGAAACATGGTTAATAGTCTCCTTGCTAATCAATTTCATTCTAGTATGTAATTGTATAAGATAAGTAATTATGATATGATTTTTGTGACATTGAAGCATGCTCGTATCCTCACATATAAGTGCAACAAAAGGAAAATGGTTATAAGTACATATACATGTGAATATTAAGCAGTTAATATGAGAATGCATGAGTACCTTTTATATATACCTCTTATTTCAGTAATTTCTACTAAGATAGACGTGGGAAAACAATGAGTAATAGTGATACTTTTATTTGCTCAATATTTATGATGACTTGCTATCCATGTACAACTATATGTTTTCTCAAATTGATTATTTTGTTAAGGGATAGATTATTGGAAACCTAGAACCAACATACAGGTTACTAGGATGCTGTAATCTTCTGACGTCCTTATGTTGCCACAAAGAATAACTGTTTTTTATTTTATTATGTGTTAAGGAAAACATTGATGACATGGAATTTGTAGGGTAGATCGGAAGTGATCTTTGAGACAGTACTCGAGGTATAAGCTTTTATGAAACAAGTAAAAATGATGTTTGAACATATGTTATATATATGATTGTTCTTATGATTTATACGACTAACACTTTGAATGTTGTGGTCGAGCAAAATGTTATTTTCCCACACATCACTGCCTGACACCCATCAATGGGTAAATGTGGGATATATATATATATATCGATTCATGCATAATACTAATATGTGATGATACAAGTAAATTGGAACCTCGGCAGATGAAGGTGAGCTATGCGGTCACCTTTACAAAGACACATGGTTATCTGTATAAGGTATGTAAGTTTGTTTTAGAAAATTGGTTATCTCTATATGATGTTAGGGTATACAAAAAGGGTTGTATAACTAAAAATAGGAATTGTGTTGAAATGGTGAAAGCTAACATTCGAGGTTAAATGATCATAATGTCCATGGATCATCACAAAAGGAATGTTATATCGTGTTCAAAGCATTATGTAATCTTATAAGCTAGTTATGTGTAGTAGGAAATGACATCTTAGATGATTACATATGGATATTTTAATAAGAAATATGATTTTCTATTTAAAGAAGGGATCTTCTTACAATATTTGATTTTGTATATAGAGTGATACTAACAAGTGGAATATGGCAGATGGTGAAATTTCGGTGAAGCTTGTGAAAATGCAAGAGCATAAATATTATGCAAGGTAAAATAAGGGGGTGAGGATTTAAGATCCACATCACAACTGTTACAGATTCTTTTAAAATTTTCATATATTGTTAATCAAGAAACTCGACCCAGATTGGTCAGAGTAATCGTATGGGTACAGAATGTAATGTGACGAAATAAATAGATTAAATTGAAAGAGATTTTTTTAGACTCAAGCAAGGCGGCTTGGGGAAAATAAATTCCGGGACTCAAGTGAGAAGGCTTGAGGGGAATTGTGTAAAGAGTGTTATAATGGCATTGAAGTACTCCCTAAAATCAGGGATTGAACCGCCACTAGGATTCTTAGAGAATTGACTGGCTGTAAGACCTGGGCAAGCTATAAGAAAATGTATATGTGGGAGGCAGGACGCTGCTTAGTATGCATGAAAGAAATGTTTGTTGTGTGAGCACTAAGGTGTTAGGCAAGACATGAAATAAATTTTTGTTGCGTGAGCACTAAGGTGTTAGGCAAGACATGAAATAAATGTTGCTGCGTGAGCACTAAGGTGTTAGGAAAAACATGAGAGAAATGTTTGCTGCGTGAGCACTAAGGTGTTAGGCAAGGCATGAGAGAAGGGATTGCTGCGTGAGCACTAAGGTGTTAGGAAAGAATTTCCTGGATCAAGTGAGTGCTATTTGTTGATTTTGTCAACAGTATACAATCATGGAACACTAGATTTATTCCATATATTACAAGTGATATGTGCAATAAAGAACTCATGATTTATGTTTCTGAGTTCGATTATGAAGTTGATGACAAGTTGTTACTAAACATTGTTTCTTTTGAATTCCAGTTCTACGGTACAAATGATTACTCCAAGAGAAGAGTGAACACCGAGGACGGTGTTATTTTAAAGGGGATGAGGATGTGATATCCCTCCTTTATGACCTATTTTAATCTTTATTTGGTTATTTTTTTTAATAAATGTAATTGTATCTATGTAAATGGCCCTGGTGATGAGCTCAGGGCCAAAGCCCCACCAGTGGACCTAGAAACTAGTATTATGTTTATACATGTTGTTCTAGACTGAGGGGACTAAGAGTAGGTTGAACTTAACGATGTGAAAACGATTCCACTGGGGAATATGGTTGTCTCGTCGGAAGGCCATGAAAACTTAAGACATGAATGACAAATGTCATCTTGATGCTAGAAGGAACTTGAAGAAAAGTAAGCGTTGATTATGTTGACCTAATTTAAGGATTCATCTGAGAAGGGTTGTCGAAGCAAGTACTAACTCCTCTCAAGTCTCCTAGCAAATATTAAGACTTCTATATTATAAATGAGGATATTATTCCCTAGATAATATACGAACAAAGGAACATATATATATATATATATATGAATAATCAAGTGTGATACATATATATATGTGTGTGTGAACAAAGGACTAAAATGACCAAATTGCATGAGATAAATAAAATGTTATTTGTTTTCTCTCCTTATAATGGAAGACCCGACCATTTATGAGAGGGAGCATGCTGAAGGTGGTGTAAACTCTTAAAAAATTTCATGGGTGATGTAACCAAAGAAGTAGATGACTGTTTTTATTTAATTGCCAAATGTCTAGTGCTTAAGGCGTGTAATCTCTGAAAAGATTTCATGGGTGATGTAACCGAGGAAGTAGGTTACCACTCTACTTCCATTGACAAATGTCGAGTGCTTGGGGGAGCTGTTGGAAAATTCAACATGATGAGGGCGCAAAATCACCCACCGAAAGGGGAGGGAATCTCTCCGATGATTGAAGAGAGTGATTTCTCATACCCGATGGGGGGAACTCAGAGGAGGAGGGAATCGCCGTAGAAACGAGGGGAAGACTGGGGAGATCTCGGTGGGAAAAAGAAAAAAGAAAAGGAAAGGAGGTATTAGTCTCTGCGACGGGAGAATGGAGAGCGAACAGCTGCGATCGAAGCCAAGGTGCAAAACTACCATTCTGAGTATGATTTTATCCTTTCTTAAATATTTTTTTTTTGTAGGAAAATCGTATTTTCCCCTGTGGCAGTCGAATAGCGACTTCAGTTTGCTTTGACATATGATGGTTGTTTGAGTCATTTTAGAATTCTGCAATCTACTTGGAGGTTCAACTCCTGCTTTAACCGTTGCTTGAGAAAACAAGTTTTTAATGGATACTGATCCTTGTATACTCTTTGTGTGGATAGTGAGTTCCATGGACGTGTTATAGATTTGATTATACTTCCTATTTCGATGAGGGTCCAGGACCTCTCCTTTTTTGACATGGATAAATTCCTCGAAAAAATCGACCCATGATTCCCTATTTAGATACCTGTGATCTGTGCTCATTATTTAAGAATTGTGTGGGTGATTTGTTGGGATCTTTACAGATACTCTACCCAGCATTTCACCTCAGTGAAAGTAGTATGTCTTACGGCACTCAAATGTTTAGAACTATATCTATAACTGTCATGTCGGTATACATTAACTCTATATATTATGCTCAGGTCATAGTGATCTCTGTATAGTAGTATTTTATGTTTCATCACTTTCCAGAAGCTTTGAGCCCTTACCATATCTGAGTTCTATCGTAGAGATTTAGGAAATTTCTGCATAAATGTTGTTTGATATTAGTGTATGAAAGATCTGGGTGTTTTTGGAATTATAAAACAATCTGACCCTGGCAAGTTTCACTTCTGAATAGATACATTTGTCGTATTACTAACTATCTGCGTATTGAAAAGAAGGAGCCCGAACCATGGACGCATTGCGTTGGTCAGTTTTCTGTATTATTTATATCCTCTGTGTAAATCAAAAATTATGAAATGTCTGTAGCATTTGTCCTCTACATCGGCGTTATATAGAAGAGTTTTTATTTCATCTCTGATTAGGGTTATTTATAGAAGCGATCTCCACATAGTTGGATTTCGTTCGGTGTTAATTACATAGATCGAGGGCTAGGGACATTGTATTTTTACACTTGCTGGCATGGTGAGATTTCAGTAATCTGATTATGTTCATTGTGATAAAGCTGCAGTCCTCCGGATGTTAGTAATTTATACCCATTTTTTTGTCTTATCTTTAACGAATCTCTGAACTTACAAGTCCAGTAATAGACTCTTCCGTAAGGATCGCTGCCAATATGTTTAATGATGTTCTTGCTTGAGAGAATCAGGGTAAGCAACCTCTGTAACCAAGCTTGAAGTTAGTTTTCTATTGTCTCATTTTCTTAAACTGATGAGAGACCTCTGCGACAGAGTGATCTTTGTTTGCAAGTTGGGGATTAAATTTCTTTTGATACATATATTGTTGCTTGAGATTATGGAAACAATCTATGTTTGTTTGTTGTGCCTGCGAGTTGGAATTCAATCCCTATTTATATGTGGCCGCTGAGCATTTGGAAAATACTGAGTTTCTCCATGCATGTATTAAATCCCTACATAGGTGTCTGAAATAGGTTTAAGCCTTGCTTGGGTACTTTAAGTTTATACCTTGAATTTAATCGTTGTCTTAGAATAAAACTCTGTAGCATTGTGATTTGGGGAAAATTTCTTCTATGGCTAAATGGAGCATTGCTTAAAGTTAAAAGTCCAATTTTTTAGTTAATTATATTTTTGACAATGGTTAAATATGTGATTTATGTATTGAGTTTAGGTGCATTGACTAAGTGTTCATACATACAATTGATGTAGTATCACAATTGCACCTTTATGCTGCATGGCAAATGATCATATGTTTTGGTTAAGCTTACATGTGTATTTATGGTGACAATGGCATTTAAAATCTGGTTGGATGTCAAAGGTATTGATCTCTTATGCATTGTTTTGTTACTTACACACGAATGTATGATGCTTGTAGTGGTGGACTTCCATTTGTTGCGTGACGAATGCATAGATTTGCATGGTTGAATGCATTGGACGGGGCTTAATTACATGTTCATGTTGTTTTACGATTACTTTATGTCCTTGGGGACGCATGGCGAATGCATTCTTGCATGTCGCATGCACCTTTTATGTTACATATTCATATTTATAGTAATAACATTTCATTATGTATTTTGTGGTCGTATGTCGAATGCATGGTGTGCATGTCGAATGCGTTACTCATATTTCATATGCATGTCGACTGCAATGGAAGCATTACATACACTTTTTATGATGCTTGGCATTGGGTGATCGCATGCCGAATGCATTGTTGCATGTCGAATGAGTTTCTCATGTGTTTTATATACATGTATTGTGTCATGAGTAATAGATGGCCGAGTCGGGAGTACTGACTGAGCATTGCTTAAAGTTAAAAGTTCAATTGTTTAGTTAATATTATTTTAATGTAAGTCTTATAAAATGAGAGATGCCGTAGAAGTTTTAATATTGAAAGGTGTATATAAATTCTTAATATTGAGAAGTGTTTACAGTGTTTACATACAGGAGAGATGTACTTAGTTTAATTAGTGAAAAGCTCTATGTGATAGAGGCTTGACTGAAAGAGAAGGAATTTTGTTGTAGCAACAAGTTTGCTGGTTGTAATCCTATTACTTTGCCTAATAATAAAAGATGCACACACCTTTGTGGACTAGCCTGTGTACGGGTGAACCACGTTATATTTTGTCTCTTATGTTTCCTATGGTGTTTCTCAATGTGTCTTATGTATGAGTACTTGTTTTTGTCCTTAAAAATGTTTATGAATACTTTGAAGTATCCGATCCATTAGAAAGTTGATTATGATGTATACTGCTAATATGTTTCCCTTATGATTATGGTTATGTTGTTACCATTTAGGTTGTTCCATTGGTGCGATAAAAGATATACATGCTTTCCAAAGATGTATATTAAGACATAATGAAGTTTTTTTGTTTCCCGCAAGATTTAAGAAATGGTTGACATATCAAGTTCAGAATTTATTTAGTTGAAATTAAAACATATATCTTTTCCTTGATTAGCATAACAACATTTGTAAACAGTAATAACTGTCGCAAAGTTTTAATTACTTTGTAAAGCAGTATTTAAAAGAAAGTGAACCCACACTTTATATTTCCGCATATATTTTAGTGGCATTTTAGGCAATTAGAAAAGTTTTAAATTTTACGAAATATTGGGTTCGTGACATCTCCTTGGCATAATTTCATGTTGCATCATTCAAACCATTCTTCAATTTATGAACACATCAAGAAGACTGTGCCTTAAATTTATTGATCTTTAGCCCAATCTTGACTTGTTCTATTATCAAAAATCAAATAAGAATCATTAACCTATTTGATGAATGGTTGCACTGGATTTATGATTTTACCTAACATTTGTGATGACTGGTTAGATTAGAATAGGTAGGAACTAAATAAGCCTACTTGGGCAGTAATTAGTCTTTTTAGCCATTGAGTCTAGTACCTTGTTTATCTCTAAGCTCCTAGCTTAATTGAGTACCTGTCACTTTTCTTTTTCCTGCACAATAAATTTCAAAATTTTGCAAATTATGTTAGTAGTTTAATTTACTTTCAGGATTCGTATATTTCATGCATTTATATTTCTAACATAGAATAGATTTTATCTATGTTGGTTTTATATTTTTCCCACACATGCGGCATGAGGTATTTTGATGTTTGTGAATGTAGAAATAGGTTGCAAGAATAAAAGCTAGAAGCAAAATGGTAGAGTGTTGGATCGTGGATTCGAGTAGCACAGTTTGAGGACCAGAGATTCTGAGGTTCTCAAGCGCTCATTTCAGCAAAGCACTTGTCCCAGCCAAAGCCAGATGTTATCACATTTATAGTAGTCGGGCTACCATACATTATTTTTCTGATGCCAGTACACTATTCATCCAATTCCCTTACATTTGAGATGCTGAGATGAGCATCTATATTGGATCACTATCAGATTGTGGACAGTAGTATGTATTCCCCATGCCATGACTGAGTCTCAAGACACTCAGAGAGATGACCGATGTAGCTATTATACCATTGGTACAGAGCAGTCAGCAGTGCCCAGAGTTACAGCAGCAGTTTCATAGGACAGATGATGGTACAGATTGATGAGCATTCAGGTATATGACTCAGCAGGTATATCATTGTCTCATGGTTATATTTCTTTTATATTTATTCTTATAGCATGTCTTAGCACTTAGTTTCATGATCTGGCGATCATATAGATATGTCAACCTGGTTGATCTGATTATATATATTATATTGTCCCTACTTAGACTTAGAAGTTCACTATTCATACTAATTGGTTTTACCCTCCTTGGGGAGAATAGATGTGATCATTCAACCATACCTTGGATTGCTAGTGTCGGCTCCATTATTCATTGTCTTCATCCATCCATGGCCTACCTTTTAGTTTATCACACTAACTTACTACTTGACTAGTGACATGGAGGATCTTTTCCCCACTGTAGCGTCTGTATTGGATGAGCTTCCTTATTTATTGTGTCTCGGCTCTGAGTTGGTGACAAAACTTACTTATGGTGAGTTGGAGTTCCTTGTGAATTCCCCCTAGTCACTAAAGTTGTGTTGACTAAACTTGAAACTTTTAGTGCTTCCATGAATACACAATCTGCAAAAATGAAATGCTATATCTTGTATGAAAAGCCCATTCATGCAATGTGTTTCTAAACACACATGAATGAAAGGCATGCCAAATGAAAATGGCTATGAAAATAAAATTTTATATCTTTTGGAAAATAAATACCTAGGTAAACAAGCTGTCCATGACACACCTAGAAGTGCTCAGGTAAACAAGTGCCTTAAAAACACACCTACCGTAGAGAGCCTAAAATCAATGTAAATCTATGCAATGTGTTTATAAACACACATAGATCAAGGCTATGGAAACTTCAGGCCCAAAAAGCAATGGAACTTAAATGCTATATCTAAACAATTGCTGGCCTTATTTGTATTATGGATTGTGCGCATCTGTGAAGGTGAATAAACCCTCTTTGAACAACTCATCCATTTGTGAGACACCGTCATTCCCTGTGTTATTGTTCATTTAGTATATACTATGGTGTGTATTCCCATTCCCTTGCCAAAGTGTCACAAAGTTAAGTCAGTCAAGTGATCCCTTAGCCTAGCCAGTTATTTTAGCCTTCACCCTTCACTAGCAAATTGATTACAGCTATGAAGTGAGTATGATCTTGAAAGTCTAGTTGAGTAATAATAATAATTAATGACATTATATATTTGGATTTAGATCGTCAGTAATGATTACTTTGTGCTATAATTGTTATTTGAGTAAGTTGTAGAGCATGCATTAACCTTGGACACTTTGCAGCAGCTTATGATGATGGTCTGAGTTATATTGGGTCATGTTGACTTGGTTAGGCCTAGTCTGACCATGGTCAACCAGAGGACATGAGATGGTTGGACCTTATGATGACATGGATAGATGATATATGTTCTATGTATACATACATGATGATTATATGCAGCAGCTACATGGTTATGATGATGATTCTTAGTTTACAGCAGTGTTTGGTCATTTACAGATTATTATTATTGGCCATGTTCTGGTATATTGGCTATATATTTTGATCATGCAGAGAATCATATGGTGTATGAGTACACATCTTGGATGGATTTGGACCTTATAAGTCCAATGAGATAGTTTGTTTTCAGTTCTGGGCACTTGCAGTGATGATTGAGCCTCAGTAGGCTATCCCAGTGCAGTTTTGGTATGTCAGAGGCCCTGTCAGAGTAGATATGATTTTTATCTGGTTGACCTAGGGCGCTGTGCTTGGAAGGGGTGGTCCAGCCACTTTTTTTACCATATTACCCCCCTCCCGAACACACTGGTGCCCTCACCTTGACAGCACAGGCAGTCCAGGAGGCAGTTTGGGGCAGTTTCATGCTTCTCGAGGCATTTAGGATTGGTAGAAATGGCTATTGAGGAAATCGATTTGGGCTACTGAGGCAATGTTATGGCATGGGATGAGAAGTGATGATAGATTGGGGTCCTCCACACCTTCTCCAACAGTTTCAGCTTCATCGGGGCTCGCATCCATCACTTATGACACTTTCTGAGGATTTCTGAGGTCTTTTTGAGGCCTACGATTTGACTATGGAGGCACGATTTGGTACATGGGTGATTATTTTATGATTATTGTGATATGGGGATTGACCAAGGAGGGATAAAATTACCCCTTGGACCCACCATAAGCATCTTATTATATTTTTTCATCATGATTTGGTGGGATTCCCATCTTCTAGGGCGATTTTGTCCACTCACATAATATTTTCTTAGTGATCCATGTATTTTATTGTTGACCTCATCTCAACCATTGATTAGAAATTTGTATCTTTTAATCTAAGCCACTCATTCAAAAAGTGGTTAGGGTTTTGGTGCCTCTCCTTCCTATTTAAAGGAGAGAGCCTCTTATTGTAAAGGGGTCTTTGGCTCTTGGATTATTGGTATAGAAAAAATTTCTTGTGGAAATTCTTGTGGTATCCTTTGCATATGGTGTTCTTAGATGGTGATTGGAAAGTCTATTGCAACCTAGCATTTGGAATTTGTGGTAAGATCTATCTATTTTGGAAATCATTGTCTTGTCTACAGGAGGGCGACTTCAACAAGTGCAATTTTGCAAGGCTTCTTCAAATCAATTTTCTTGGCATTCGCTTGTATCAGGGGGTTATTATTAGCATCATTGTGATATATTCTTTCTTTCTGTTACTTCTCTTGTGGCATTAGTCTTATCTCTTGATTGCATCAAATCTGATATTGTTGACGTTTGTTGTGCAGGAGAGAGGGCGCATTGGCTTCTTGGACTAAATCGATTGCATAGAAAACTACCTCAAAGCTTCTCAAATTGATCGGGTTTGCATAGATCATCATCATCAAGGCATCTACAAGGTTACCCAGGTAAGATCCACAGATTTGTTTCTCTTATCTTGATCCAATCCATTGACATAGCTCTAAATTGATAAAACCCTAATTATTTCAAAACCCCCATTTTACATTTTCTCGGATCTACTTAGATCTAGTGGGTTGTTGGGCATAATATTGAAAACCCACCTCTATAGCATCCATGGCATCCCGGATCTATAGTTTGGTGAGGATTGGCTTTCGTTTAAACCCCTTCTCAAGCCAACTTAGCTCTCCCAAGCAAGGGCGCACTTCTTGGTGGTAGTGAGTTGACCTAGATCTAGGTGGTGGGTAGTTGAGCTCTCGCTTGATTCATAATCTAAACATCAAATAACCTACCTCCAGACCGTCACTTTTCTGATTTTCACCTTGTGGGCCCTATTCCACATTTTAAGGGATCTAATCCCCATTTTTGGACCACTTGGTACATTCAAACTCAGATCTAGTAAGATCTAGCCGTCGGATTGCCGTGAAATTATAGATCCACACTCCTACTTGACTAAACTACCCGGATCTAAAATTTTGATGTCATCCGACTTGTCTTGACCCCATTTACCCCACTTTTAGGCCTCCTTGGGTAAAGTCGCACCACCTTGGAGAAGGGAGTTTGTCCACTTCTAGGACATGGGTACTTGAGATTTCAGTGGATTTGGAACAAGAATAATTCAAAACCTAGGTCTAGTGTGTCATCTTGTCAAATCTTGCCTTGGGGATAGCATTCCTTACTTTAAGGGATTTTGGTCCACTTTGGTGAAACCTAGATCTAGACCTTTTCATCCGTCAAGACCTTAGTTTCCCACTTGTCTCATGCCATAGGAGTCCTTAACCACAAGTCAACCCTACTTTGACTCCATTATCCCAATTCCCAAGGCACTGGTTGTTCTCCAAGTCAATTCGACTTTCCTAGATTGCTAGATTAACTTGTGGTTTAACCGTAGCATGGTGAGATAAACCCTTGAAACCATCATGTATCATGGTCAAGCTTGTCACATGTACTAGGTAGCCCCAATACAACCCCTAAACTACCCTACATTGGACACAGTTCCCAAGGGAGTGGATTTTCCAAGATTGAACTAGTACTCTAATCCTAGATCTCATTTCAAACATCATAAGTCACTATCTCATCAACTATGAACCAAAGCTACACTCTTTGAACCCCTAACTTGTCTTGTGACTCCATCCTAAGGTCTAGGATAAACCATACACCTTACTTCACTTAGAAATAACCTGATTTGGTGTCTTGGTTTTGATCTCTCCTGTCGGGAGTAGATCGGGTCTCCCCCTTTGTTGTCTGGGATAGATAACATAAAGTGAAGGTTGCCTCGACTGGCGTGACAACCATATATTGGAGGTTGAGGTGATCGTGGTTGCACCTTTTGAGTTGCCCTTCCCTATTGCCATCCATGACTGGATATATCCATAGGGGTAACTACAGTTTAGGTGATAACAAGTATGATGTTCCCAAACAACATGTGGAAAAATGGGGATATTGATTTATCAATTTAACATTTAAACTTAAACATTCAGACTTAAACATTTCTAGAATTAGATTATTTTCGAAAGCAAATAAATAGAATAATACTAGATAAACAGAACAAGATTATTTACTGAGCATAAGTTAGGAAATCTTTTTAAAAACCTCAGAAACTTTGTAGGGAAACAAACAACTCAGGAAGATTGTTCCACCCAACCAAACTCCTGAAAACAGTCAAATGCTGTCTTAGGACCCCCGAGCCTGTTCGCTGAACCACCAGGAGGAAGAAACTTCAGGAATTAGGACTTGTTCTTGTTGTAGCAGTAATCTTCTAAATCTTCAATAGGTAGTAGTCCAAAAAGAATTGCTGCTACAACTCTGTTACTTCTCAATAAATAAGAAAAACTCAGTTTTCAATCACCACTAACCTCCCTTATTCGAATCTCTCTTGAAATCACCTGATTTACAAGAGGAAAATATTCAACATAAATATTGATTAAGGGTTGCCTGCCCAATTCGATTTTTCCTTTATAAGCTGCCTAGGCCTTTTCAAATGTTACTGGGTCGTTAAATGAGCTGCCTGTTCACTCCCTCCACCTGGGGGATAATGCCCTATTTTAGGGGAAGTTGTCCCATAACCAACAGTTAGTGCTGTGATGTAACTGCTGCCATGTGTCCAATATCTTCCAACAACTTCCATTCCTCCTAGTGGGTCAGTGAACACTCATTCAACAGTCCTCTTGAGTGTTTGTCTCCTAATTAATTTATTTAAATAATAATATTTAGTAATTACATTCATCCATGATCAAAACTGATCATAATTACAAAACTTGTAATTAAATTTAACATAAAGTATTTTTGCAAATAAATAATAATGTTCAGAAATTTGGGTAGGTGACATCATCCCTACAGAGTAAGGATTTGTTTAAGCAGTTTAGGAGGACATGGTGTTCTTCTAACCAATCCATGCCGATGAATACATCGTACAACCCTAGGGGTAGAATGTTTAAATCTAACCTAGTTTGAAATCCGTTTAATTCTATCTCACAAGTTTTAACTAACTCGGAGACCTTTCGTTTGGTACAGGTGGCTAGTTGTACCAGCCACGGTTTCTCATGAGGTTCTCGGTTCAACTTACAAGTGTCCACTAACTTAGGGGAGATATAACTTCGGCAAGTGTTGGGATCTATTAAAACTGAAACAGTAATGTTAGAGATCTTACCCTTTATTTCCACCATGGTGGCTTGGTGATCTTCCTGTCGACCATGCAGAGCGGCATAAATCCTAGGTGTCTTTGCCATGTCCCCTACAGTAGGCTCTGTTTGGATGTAGTGTAAAAATCCATGTGTTTTGATGGGGTAGTCTCTATAGTATTGGGGCCCTTGGCATTTCTAGCAAGAAACAGTTGGTGGGACAGCTTTTGTCCCTTTGTTGAAAACCGACCTGTGGACAGGTGGTGGGGGTGCGCTTGGTCGTGCTTGAGGTCAGTTGAAGCCTCTATTGGGCGGAAAACTATTGTTATGTTTCCGATAAGGTGGAGGCCTAAAACCCGGTCTGCAGTTGTCCGAGAAGGTTCTGAACCTATCTCTATTTCTGTTGATGTTTTCATTCCTTGGATGTCTGTGTTCATAACATAGCCTTGCTTTATGTAAGGTTATATCAAGGGTTTGGGGCATGTCGAAATCTATCTTTTCTCTAAGGTTTGGTGGCATCCCTCCCAAGAACTACTGTATTTTGACGTTCTCATCTTTAATGTATGGCACATAGTGCAGCAAGTCTAAGAATCAGTTTATGAATGCTTCCATAGTCAGGGACCCCAATTTTAACTCATGAAATTCTTTTATTTTCTTGCCAACAAATCTTTCAGACATATACTTGTCCTAGAATATTCTACTGAAAATATCCCAGGTCATGTCTCTTAGTTCTTGTCCTTTGGTGTGTTTCAAGTCCCGCCACTATCTGGCAGCTTTACCATTCAGGTTGTATATGGCTAGTCGGGCTTGCATTTCACTAGAGTAGTTGTGAACTTTAAAGTATTTATTCATCCCTAGAAGCCACTCCTTATCTTTTTTCCCAAAGTTAATCTCTCCGTCATAGGTTGGGGCTTTTGTCTTTATGAATTCCCCTTGCAGTCTGTCATCACTTTTCCTCCTTGTCTTGCAAGGAGGTGGTGAACCTTTATCGTTGGAAGAGCTCTTACAATCTTCTTCCGTTGATTTAGGTATGTGTTCTCCCTTCTCTTCTCCCTTAGGGATGGCAGTCCTTTTTGTGTGACTCTTTCCCTTTTTGAAGGTGTTGACTGAGAGTGTGGATTGTCCGAGAGGGTCTTCCTTTGCTAAGGTATGAAGCAGTGCCTCATTTATGGCTTGCTGTTCTCTTCTTTCATGCATGTTTTAATCTTAGAAACTTCGAAACTCTGCTTGCAAGTTTTGCATAGCCTGTTTCAAATCTGAGTTTAGTTCAACCACCACCTCCCGCTCTCGAGGTGGTGAGTCAAGATTTTCGTGAATGTTGCTTCCCTATTCAACATTCATTTTTCAGACAGTGTTTGTACCTGAAAATGTTATATAAGTATAAAGAACATAAAATCTATTAGTTTATTCTCACATAAAACAAAATAAAATGTAAATGTATGTTTTTGTTTACTATGTATCTGTAGTGGATGTTTGTAATGAGCCCAATAGGTCACTTAGTTTTGTAACTGAGCTCTGATACCACTTGTAATATCCCTAAAAATAGTAAAATTTTAATTTTTTTCTATTACTGTAGTAAACTATATAAGAAATGATAATAAGCAGATTAACGTTAGCTCCGATAAATACTTACTATACTAGAAATAGGTTGCGACAGTTAAAGGGTCTCTATTCCTTAATTAATAAGGTCTTACCGGTTGATATTCCTACAGCTTTGTGGAAGCGAGGTAAAGGGTAGAAATGAAACTCTGTTGCTAAAATACAAATGTTTAGAATAATATAATACAAATCCCCTTCCTATGGTTTCAAGAGTTTATGAGCATACTTATGAAAATATTAAATGATACTTTAGGTATGATGGACCCCTGTTGGTGACTGTTGAGGGCCATGCTGAGATGCTTGGTCCTTTAAGGAGGAAAGTACCCTAGAAGGGTTTCCGAGAGGTACGGTGAAGTATAAGGGCACCCCTGACTTACTTAGCGAATTTTGCTAATGCGTTCAATTTTACTTGGTTTGCAGGTGTACCTACGACGATATTTTCCTAGGGTGCTTACTTCACTATGCTAACAGTTACTTAAGCCTAAAGTGTGTGATGTTTGAAGAATGGCACACTAAGGCTTTGAAGGGTGGTTGCAAATAATGTTTAGCTTATAATATATGTTGACTTGGTGAGGTGTTGTTGGTATTGTGTAATGGTTGTGGACCTTATCATACCTGTGCGTTTATAAAATTTTGTTGATCTGAAATACCACTTACTACTATGGGCTTATGGTCAATATTGAAATCTTTGGAGTTTGGTGGTGGAATTAAATGCAGCTATACGATGGCACGTGGCCAATGCTGCCAGCTATGCTCAGGGTTTCCCCTTGGGTTATACATCAACGAAGGTTTCATTTTCGTGGTTCATTTGCCAAATGTTTGCTGCTGGATGTGTTCGAGGGTTCCATGCTCTGGCCTGAGCTTTGCTCATGTCCAGCGCCCATTCAGGGTTTTTACTTGTAGGGGAAAAAACTAAAACGAAGGTAATATCCATCCTAACTCATGCTACATTTTCTATTAGTTCATTACATTATAGTTTGGTAATACCCTTAGGGTTTTGACTTCATATGGTTTGTTTGTTTAGCAGGTATTGGGTGGCTTCTCTCTTCTACGTGGCTATTGAGTTGTTGGTAAAATACTCGACCTTGAAGGCGTTATCAATGGTAAGCACAGAGTCCCACTCCTTCACTCTTCCTCTCGCCTATGTGGAGTGAGGTTGTTGGTGTATGCTATGAGGAACTTCGGGAGTCTGGTTTGGTCTTACTGCACAAGTTTTGGTTTACTGGAGGTCGCCATTAGCTAGACCCTTATGAAATGTATCTATTGGTTTTCTTTTCATAGTACTGGAGGGTTTTGGTGTGAAGTTTGGCCATTCAGCTCAATAACGATCTTTGTAGAGGCTATTTGTAATAACACCCACTATAAACCTAGGGTTTATGTGTCTACATTTCTTTTGGTTGAAAGACCCTGGACGTGTGAATAGAAGAAAAGGCCTTCTATATGATTCTATAATTTATGTGTACATTTTCTAGTCTCTGCGTTTTTTTTTCCTTTATATGAAGATAATGGTTAAGGGTGTTACAACTTTTATGTGACTATCGTGGCTCTGTCTGTTGAATGAATTTACAAATCTTAGCTTTAGAAATAATTTCCAGTACATGATGTGTTTATGAGATCTTCTTACATGCCTGAAGTTTTCGCTTGGGTTCTTCTTATTGGGTTTTCCTCCTAATAGTTGCTTTTAATAGAAGCCCAGGATTGAGGTAGAAAAGGTAGAGGGATTCGATCCCATGCCTTGCGTATATGTTGAAAGACTGGTTGTGGGTATTTATTAAAATGGTAACGAAATGCTTTCGTGGGATGCAACAATGTTCTATGTAAATTAGTGCATTGTTTTGATTACTTTGAAAACAATAGGGTCTTCTTGGAAACATTGATGAGTTCCGATCTTGTGACCTTTATTTTGATGGCTAAATAATAATATAATCTAGTGATGTGGAATGTAGTGGGATTCGATCCAAGATAGAGTACCTATGATTTTTTTTTTAATAAAGTTGTTGGTTGTTTGGTTGAAAATGTAGGAATGATGATAATGTGAAACGATACCTCCATATGAAAGTTCAGGGAAGTAATAAATTCAGATGAAATGTTTAATCTATAATTTAGTATGTATCGTGGTTAAAAGATTCAATGTTTGTCCAGATGTTGTTGTCATTCTATTCGAAGTTTTCTAAGCATAGAGGGGATGATTAAAGAATTGTCCGAGAACAGAAATAATCCCGAGGTTACAAAATGGTAAAACGATTTAAAAAGAGATCTCATTTACTTAAAATAAAATATAATAACCCTTAATCTAGAGATAAGTAGGGTGTTGTCTAGCACAGGCTAGCTTGGCTAGACCTGCTAGAAACTCCACCGGTTTTTGGGCCAAACCTCTGAGCTAATAATAATTGTAATGAGGACACTGCTGAAGCATTCAGTTCAAATCTAAAATCCTATTTCCACTATAAATGGAATAAATAAAATGGAAATAATTATTACTACATACCTAGCTGCTTCGGTGCTTAGTTCTTTCCTGTAGAATCCTGTTGCTTTGGCACTTGATTCTTTCCTGTAGAAGCCTGCACACTCAAATAGTGATTAATGTAGAACTTGTTGTATTTAGCTAACCTGTTAGGCTGATATTCTTTAGCCAGATGACTTTGGGACTACCATGTTCCTCCCAACCATGATCCTACAACCGTTCATGGTTTTGTATTGATCCCCTCGAGCTGGATTCCAACATGCAAAAGAGCTAGAGATCCTAGGGCTACTGTTGGTTCAAACCTGGTATGTTTAGACAAGATTGCTTCAGTTTCTTGGAGCAGAAAATCTCTCCCTGATTACCATAAGAGAATGATAATGGAAAAGATAGATAATTACCAACTTGGGATCTGCCCTCTTTAAGTAGGGTATTCTTTAATTATGATTGTTGGAATAATTTGTTTCTTTAAATTAATAAATAATATTTAAAATATATTATTTAATAAGTATTTAGTCTTTTGCACTAAGACTTTTTCAATGGCTTAATCTATAAGTGATTTTTGATTTAAGCTCTTCATAATAATTATGGTAACAATAATTATAATAATAGTAATTCTAACCTAGGTATTAATACACTATTACTATTATTTACAATCATGGTTGTCTCCTAAATATTAATATTATTAAATAATGTGGCATCCCACTATGCATAACCTATATGCAATAAATGTCTTTTATAAATAAATAAGCACATCATTATTTATTACAATTCTTAATACCAATATTTAATCCGATATGATACTTTGGTTTAACAAATTAGGGTTAAGGTCCACTTCTTTGGACGGTCTTTCGGTAGGCTTGGATAGGCACCTCTAGTCTCTCTCTTGCATGTCAGATTCCCTCATTTAACATGGTAGTCCCGTAGTAGGTGATGATGGATAAAAAGATGAATCATTTAATCAACTTAAATAAATGTGATAAAAGTGCTCTTCAGAGTCTTTCCTACTGAACACTTTGAGACTCAATAACCCCGAGTGCTCTTCAAAGCCTTTTAACTCAACACTCTCACATGGGAATTACTCTAGTGCAATTCTAGAGCCCCTGCTCAACACTAGTACTAGAATGTGGTTGTGAGGCACATCTAGAATATTTATGTTTCCTCAGATCCGGTATTGGTTTATCAAGCTTGGAGTGCTCCAA
This sequence comes from Larix kaempferi, assembly GCA_027924585.1. NCBI lineage: Eukaryota > Viridiplantae > Streptophyta > Pinopsida > Pinales > Pinaceae > Larix > Larix kaempferi. Next base: position 819,832 of record BSBM01000450.1, on the reverse strand, counting down.
AGTTTTTCCCAACACTCAATGTACCTCAGGGCTTACTCCCTGTACAATAAACATTCTTCTAGGTACATCAAGGCTTATGCCGAGTACATAGGTTATATGTGTGTTTCTGAGTCCATGCTCAACACACTCATAAGTCAAATCATGTAAAAGTCATAACTCTGCACAGTAAGTAACAAAATATCATCTCAGTATATTAGGGTTTGTACCCATATCTAATCAGAAGAACATCATTAAAAAATTGGGGCCTCCTCGCCCAATATATACTCAAATAAAGTAGTCAGTCAAGGTCCATGCCTGATATGTCAATATATATATATATATGAATGAATAAGAGATGCTAGGGCTCATGCCTAATACTCAAAATAAACATAGGTGCTGGGGCCGTGGCCCGACATAACAACAAAATAGTTAGTCCAAAATTCGGGATATTACAAATAGCAATCCTCTTTGAGGGGGAAACCCCCTTATACAATGTAATAAATACATAAGACAAGACAAGATAAGATGCTCCAAAAAGGTCTCCTTCCCATATATAGAAGACTAAGAGGTACAATTCAAACTAACTAACCCAAGCCGATGTAATTAACATAACCATACTAATGATAATAACAACTAATGGACCAAGACAACACTAGAACTAATATAATGTGACCCATATAAGGGGAAATGTTCCTACATTTAGGGATTAACATGCCCCTCTTATTCACACACGTGTTATCTGTGGATGCTTTTGTATGAAGGACTCATCTTCCCATGTCGAATCTTCAATTGGTAAGTTCTTCCACTTGATGAGGTACTCTGTAATAGCCCAATTTTGTAAATGCTTGGTCCTTGTGTCAGTGATTTGTTCAGGTTCCAATATGAATTTTCCTCTTTCATCAAGTTTCGATAGGATTGTTTGAATGGGAGTCTTGTCTTTGATTACCTTCTTTGATAAAGAAACATGGAAAAATGGATGTACCCCTGAAGATGAAGGAAGCTTCAATTTGTATGCCTCACTAGACCAATATTATGCAACAATTTATAACGGCCATAATACTTGGGTGCTAATTTATCGTCCTTATTTAGTTTCTTGAGGGACATCTATTTGTAAGGTTGTAGCCTTAAAAATACCCAATCCCTTTCTTCGTAAATTATTTCACTACGATGTTGATATCCTTGTTGTTCCATCCTATTTTTGACATATCCAGGTTGTCTTTTACTATTTGGAAAACTTCGTGTAGGTGCTCTATGCAATATTCCACAACTTGAACTTTAGATATTTCTTTTAAGGGAGATGTGATAGGTTGAGGTTGGTACCCATAAAGTGCCATGAATGGAGACATTTTTGATAATGTATGGAAGGAATTATTGTACCACCATTCTTCGAAGGAAAATCATTTCACCCATTGATTCTTTTTATTAGATGCAAAGAAACAAAGATATATTTGCAAAAATTTGTTCGATATTTTGGTTTTCCCATCAGATTGAAGATAATAAGATGAACTTTGAGCAAATTGGGTACCCAAAAAAGAAAATAATTCATTCCAAAATTGATCAGTGAAAATTGGATCTCTGTCACTTACAATAATCTTCGGCTTTCCATGTAACTTCTAAATGTTATGCATTAAGGTGGTAGCTATTGCACTTGCATTAAAATGGTGAGAAAGTGCACAAAAGTGTGCATACTTCGTGAGTATATAAACAACCACCATAATAACATTCATCCCTTCTGACTTGGGAATTCCTATGATAAAATCCATTGAGACTTCATCCTACCACTAGAAAGGTATCTCCAAAGGTTGTAAAAGACCCAGGGTCTTAACTGTTTCAACCTTGTTTTGTTAGAAAACCAAACATTCTACCATGAAATTTTGAGTTCATAATATTTAAGACCTTCCAAAAAAAATTCCTTCTTGACCCTATGCTAGTAGGTTTTCAAGAATCTTAAGTGCCCACCTATAGGAGAGGTGTGTAATTCTGAAATGACCTTTTGTTTGAGTTGTGATTTCTTGCATAGATATAAGCAGTCCTTATACCATACTAACTGAATCATTTTTCCATTCAAAAATATCTGATACACTGGGATATTCCTATATCTTTTGTATGAGTGTCCACATAGATATGTCATTTTTCCATTCTTCCCTTGCTGCTACCACCCAATCGGGTTGTATAATGGAAATCACAGAAAGTATTTCCCCAACATCCTCATCTTTTATGGAGAGTGCATTTGGCACCACAATTTGTTTCCCTTTTTTATAGATGATTTGAACTTCATATCCCAACATCTTGGTTCCCCATTTATGTTGCTCTTCTGAAGATAGTCTATGTTCCAAGAAGTATTTAATACGATCATGGTTTTGTTTACCTTGAAGTGACTACCTATTAGGTAAGGATTACATTGCTTAAGTGCATGTAGTATTCCGATCATTTCCTTCTCATAAATTGGATTTTGTAAGTTCTTTTCATTGATTGGTCGACTTTCAAAAGCAAGGGGGTTTCCTTCTTGCATTAAAAAGACACCAATGCCATTTCTTGGGCCATCACATTCCACAATAAATGTTTTTTTTGAATCTTGGTGTGGCCAAAGAAATAGATTTACGCATTACCTCTTCAAGTTATTCAAAATCTTGAGTTTCCTGTGGCATCTAAGAAAATGCTTCTTTCTTCAATAAATTTGTTAGAGGTGTTGTTGTTCTTTAATAGTCACAGACAAACTTGTGGTAGTACCCTGTGAACCCTAAGAATCCTCGAAGATTCTTGAAGGTTTTGGGAATCGGAAATTCCATCATGAATTTAATTTTGTTAGGGTCTACCTTGACACCTTCATGAGATACAGTATGAACCATATATTCTACCTCCTTTACCCAAAAGGAATATTTGGAATATTTTGCATATAGTTGTTTCTCCTCTAGTCGTTGTAGCACCATGTCAACATGTTCTTCCCAATACTTGTTATAGATTAGTATATCATCAAAAAATACTCACACGAATTTTCTAAGGAAGGGATTGAAAATGGAATTCATCAAACCTTGAAATGCGGAAGATGCACTCATGAGACCAAATGGCATGAACATGAACTCATAATTACCTTCATGTGTTCTGAATTCTATTTTTGGGATTTCCTCATCCTTCATTCTAATATGATGATGCCTGGAATGAAGATCTAACTTTGTGAAGAAAACTGCTCCATGTAATTCATCTAACAATTCATCAATGATAGGAATGGGAAACTTATCTTTAATGGTGATATTGTTGAGCTCTCTATATTTGGACATGTATGCCATGATCCCTCCTTCTTGTGTACCATTACCATTGGTGCTAAGTAAGAACTTTCGCTAGGCCTAATTCTACTATCCTCTAGCATTTCTTCAACCATACGCTCAATTTCACTCTTCTGACCATAGGGGTGTCTGTAAAGTCTGATTTTAAAGGGAACACTTCTTGGAATTAATTGAATAACATAATCAAAATATCGAATAGGTGGAAGAATTTTTGGAATATCTTCAAATACCTTTGAATGCTTATTAATGAGCCTTTGGAGATGTGGGACAACCATATTTTTTTAATAAACTAAATGTAGATGAACAACCTCCAACATTGTGATCTTAACCAAAGACACGTCTTCAACTTGCCCCACTATGTAAGAACTAGGAAATGTAAATAACTTTAAATGTTTTGAAATAGAATCAACTATTTTGCATTGCATATGAGAAAAATAAACTTGGAGGTTGAAGGTACCCCATTGCTAATGAAAATAATGATTGAATCTTTAGCAATATAGTGAAGGTACATAGGATTTTTATCTTTAAGATGTTTTCCTTAATAAGATAAACTTTGTTGTAACTGTTTTCCTTAATAAGATAAACTTTGGTGTAAATGACGTACTAGATTATAATATAGTTTTCTACATCTCTAGTTTAATTGTTAGCAATTGACCTTGGAATAAGAAAAAACCAAAAGGTAGAGGACATTGCTTCCAACCTCATAGAAGATGGTTAATACCACTCATTGCAAGGAAAAGGTTTTGTAGTGGAAGTTATAATAGATATTTTTAGTGTTAAAAGATTAGACAAAATTACAAAAAAAAAATTGGTACAACCTGCCTATATTACTAAATGTTTTAATAAAGGCTTTTATAAATAAATATTAAATAATAAAAAATATAAATTATTAAATATAAATTTTTTAAATACACAATTAAAAAACATATTTGAAAAAAAAATATTTAATTCAATAAATATATATCCCTCCTCTAACCATTTTTTTCTACCACAAACATAATGATCATACATATCATACTTATTTAAAACTTCACTATGATATATTGTACCATACCATACCATGTTTCTTTGTGGCTATGTTATGTCAAGGAGTGGTAGTTGATACAATGAGTTCAACAGCCACTAATTGAAATTATTTTCCTTATACCAAAGTAAATTATTCATACAACTAATAATGTGCACCCCTCACTCTCTTTAATTGATTATTTTCACATTTAATTTAATTAGTTATTTTTTATTTAACAATCTATAATGTTAATTATTTTCCTTATACCAAAGTAAATGATTCATACATTTAATAATGTGCACTCACTTTCTTTAATTGGTTATTTTCAGATTTAATTTAATTAGTTATTTGTTATTTAACAATCTCTAATGTTTTTTTTCCAAAAAAAAAACATTTTATTTATATTCAAAATTAAATTAAAACACTACAATGATAGATCGTACAACATATAATGTTTATTGTAATGTTTATTACAAATTACATTATTATATAGTATTAAATAATATTATTATATAATATTAAATATAGACTTTATTTTGAAAAGGAAATATAGACTTTATTTATTTGTTCACATCTTCATCATTTTTAAACATAAAATTACTATAAATTATTTTAATTAGTTATTTTTATTATTTATAATTATAATATAATTAATTACTAAATTTAACTATTTTTTATAGTTATAAGACACCTGTAACAACGAATTGTTTTCCTCATACCTATTATAAAAACCCTCTATAAAAAGAGAAAAAAAGAGTAATAATGTCAACAATAGTAGTAACTTGGTAAAACAAGAACATAAAATAATTTTAAATAATTTTTCTTAAATAAATATTGTAATTGATTATTTTATGTAATTATAAATAAAATTATAGTATTAATTTATAATTAAAAATATAAATAATATTTTAAATATTAATAAATAATATTTTATATTTAAATAAATAATATTATCGTAATAAAACTTAATAACAAATAATAAAAGATTTTAAAGAAATAAGTAAAAGTATTGTGGAAAATAGGATAGATAGTGCAGTAGAATAATTAGTTCAACTTACAGCGGAGTCGGAGCCGAAGCTAAGTTAGAATAGTTGCTGCTCAACGTTCTGACCCATTCTATTCGGTCATCGTCATGAGTCTTGTGAGATTCAAAGGGAAATGGAATGTGATATCTTTATAAATATAGATCTGACTTTTTATGTCTATCATGTCTAATGTCAACACTATGCTCTTTTAGCCTAATATCAAAGGATCTCTCAGTTTCCCCAATATACGCCTTTTCACATGAACATGGAATTGAATAAACACCCTTGCACCAGCATTGATTAATGGAGTTTTTAGTGGTGTCTACAATTCTTTTTATGGTATTGGAAGGGGTGAAGGTGGTATTAATGCCTCTTTTCCTTAAGTTATTGGCAATTTTTTCCTAGTTCCTTTTATACATGGAAAGAAAGCAATATTATTGTCATCAATATCCTCCTTCTTACTCTTAGAATGTGATCTTTTAGTTCAACTTAAAAGTATATTTCCATTCAATTTCATGAAATCCATGATTTTATTTTCTTTCCATTTTAAATATTTTTATATTGTAGTTTGTAATGATTCATATGAAAATTTATAATTTTAGTAAGTTATATTAATTTGAAAAAAAAAGTTTTTTAAAGGATAATTTGTTCTCATATGACTTGTAAATAACCACCATTTTCCATTTTACACGTCAAAATGTTGTCACTTAATTCTAAAATTAAACTTCACTAATGAAGTGTGAATTGTAATTTAACATGTCATTTGAAGTTCTTTTTTATTTTTACATGTCACATGTCATTTTGAAGTGCATTTTTATTTTTACATGCCATTAATATATATATATATATATATATATAGATATAGATATAGATATATATAGATATGGATGGAAATTTTGATTTTTTTCATGGTATCGATGTCTCATCTTGATAGGTAAACTTGACTTGGTCGTACTTTTTTGGGTTCATGGTATTTTGTGACGCATGGTAGTGACCCATTGTATTGTTGGTGAAGAAGCCTATTTAAAAGTTTGGAGTTTGTCATTATGTGTATTCTTGGATTAATCATTATGTTTATCATGTTTTTCTTGTTTCATATATTTTGAAATATTTCAAGTAAGATAAAACCATTACTCTCTTTTTTATTTTAATGAATGAATTTTCCATTATAATCATTATTTTTGAAATCATTTTTGAAATTTAAAATGTTTATTTGCCAAAATAGATTTTTTTTATGTGAATAATTTTTTTTTTTATAATAATCATTTGTAAAATTCTCATCTTTCACTTGTTGTAAGGGAAAATTGGCCATATGTTTTTTAGATTTTTTTATGTAGTTAAGTCATTAATGAAATTTTTCCCTAAGTTTTCTAAATTCACAGCATTATTGATTCATTGTGCCTACATTTGTAACTTAATATTTAGATTTTATGACAAAGTTTTTTGAATGTGTAGAGTATCAAACTCTCTTTTACTACAATGTGTGTCTTGATATATTTCTATATTTAATGTTGGAACTCTCTCAAACAAATCCACCAAGACCCATCATTACTATCAATCCTTATCATTTTCAATTTTCCACATCTTAATTCATGAATTATTGGACTTAAAGTGACTACTTTCAGGATATTGGTGATAAAATGTTTAAAAAAAATGTATGAGAAGAAGATAAACCTTATCCTTATAATGGTCTCAAAAGCAATTCTATAAATACAACAATTGTTGTAATATGAGTATTGTTGTAATATGAGTGAATGTATTTAATTTGATATAATATTGAAGAAAAACAAGTCACATAATCTATTAAAATTTTATATGAATAATTACAAATATATTAAAATAACAATAATATTAATTAGATAAATTATTTCTATATATTCTAGAATGATTGATTTAGCTTACACTTAGTTATACATTAATGAACATTTTTTTACATAAACATGATGTGCTTTCTTGAAATTATTATATCTCTTTTTTTCAAAAAAAATTCTTAATATAAAAATTCTTCACCATCTATATATTTTAAAAATTCAAAATTTAAATAGATTTACAATAATAATTAGTAATCTAACCAATCCTAAAATGTTCATATTAAATGTTTTATTATAAAATCCAAAATTTAAATAAATTTACAATAATAATTAGTAATCTACTCAATCCCAAAATGTTAATATGGAAATTTTTACTATAATAATAAAACATAATGAAAATAAGTTCAAAAATAAATAACTTTCCCAAAATGTTAATATGAACAATTTGTTTTATTATAATAATAAAGAACAATGAAAACATGAGTTAAAAAATGAACTACTTTCCCTTCCAAAAATTATGACAGTAGTGTTATGGAGTTATGGAGGGAGATATTTTGAAGATTCCTCTACTTAGTCAAATTAAAAACTTTTTTATTATAATAATGACGTACAAAAACTATGATGTTAAAGTCATGGAGGGAGATATTTTCAAGATTCTTTTACATAATTAAATTAAAATATTTTGTATTATAATAATAAACTATGATGTTAAAGTCATGGAGGGAGATATTTTCAAGATTCTTTTACATAATTAAATTAAAATATTTTGTATTATAATAATAAATCACACTAATCATAAAGTTATAAAATGATGCTAAAGGTATAAATGGAGATGCTTTCAATATTCCTCTTTATAATCAAATTAAAATGCATGATATATATTAAAAATTAAAAATTAAATTATTCTAAAATATTATAATGATATACTTATAAAGCATATATTTTTAAGATTTCTTCAAAAAAATTAAAATGCATAAAATACTTACAATAAGTTAAAAAATAAAGTGACTTCCAAAAAGTATGATGGTATAGCCATAGAACATATAATTTCAAGATTCATGCATATATAATTTCAAGATTCATGCATAGGATCAAATAGGATGAATTAGAAATCTCATAGTATACTTATGATAAATTAAAAATTAAAATGATTTACAAAAATTATGATGATATAGTCATGGTGCATATATTTTCACTGAATGAGAAATCTTATTAAGTAATGTAGTATAAGTGATTTGAAATTAATAATTATGTATCCAAGTTGAAGTGATGGAGCATAGATATTTTCAAATTGATAATAATTTAGTCAAGTTGAACAAATTCATTGATAAGATTAAAGGAAATTTGAGCCAATGAAAAAGAGAGGAATAAAGTTTTTTGGAAAAGAAAAGAAAAATGGTGGATAAATTTAGAATCACATAAGTTGAACAGTTCCATTGATAAGATTAAAAGAAATTTGAGCCAATGAAAAAAGAGAGGAATATTGTTTTTTGGAAAAAAAAAAAGAAAAATGGTGGATAAATTTAAAATCACATATTCCTTGGTAAGAAACTAAACTACAAGTTTAATTAACCACAAAAGATGATGGGATTGTTGAAAAAAACACCTCTATGTTTTATGAAGTGGGAAATCCCCTCTTTAATGAGAATCGAATCAAAGCTATATTAATCGAGCGATCCCATGGATTATAGAAATTATTCTATTATCTTAACATTGGATCCTAATTATGCCCTAGTTTATTATTATGTAATGTTCTATCCTCAATACTAACAAAGAATATGGTTTGTAAATGACAAAAATGTAATTAAGAAATTTATATAAAACTATATTTTCATGTGTAAGTTAAGTTGGAAATGACAATAGTTTAACTTTGTATATGTTATTTAGTTTTCTATATTATCTATTAACTATTATATTATTAATAGAAAATAATAAATAATAGTTTACTTAATGTGATTTATATATTTTTATTTTTATTTGTGTATAATTTGTATCTCCATTGTCTACCTAATTTAAGAAAGACATTATATTAATGTAAATTTTCTAATGTGAGATAAATACTTTTGTTAATAGGATGAAGTAAAAATGTGGTGTTTTATAATGTGCCATCATGTAGTGATATGTTTTGTGTCTCTCATGTCCAAGCATCATGTTCAACTTCATAATAGTCATGCATAAATGTGGCTATGTCCAAAGATTGTTATTGTTGGAAAATTAATTGTGTATACTTGTTGTACAAGGATGTAGGGGAGCAACCATTAGCTAGTAATGAAGTTGCTAAAAGAAACGTGGCCTTTGAAAATAAGAGAATTGCACCAAAAATAGTTAGTGTTAAGGAATCTATGAAACTATCCTAGTGTATGGACAAAAGAGGTACAACTCATGCAAGAATTGTTGCATTCCCTATTGACATTGAGGCTATAACATCTACAAATCTATTTACATTAGATAGATTTGGAGATGTTGTAGATGAAAATTACATGACAGTCATGGGACGCAAGGATGCATCCATAAAAAAATGATCCATCATATTTTTCAACTGAATTAGTTGCATTTTTTGCTTTCTCCCTTAATGTTATCAATTCTAAAGTTTGCACCTAGTTTGATTGCTTTGTGTTCATACTGGAAGGGTATATCCTTACATTTAAGGCATTGTGCTTTATCATCATAAATTACTAGGTTATATAACACCTTAAGGAGTTGAAGAAACGACAAAAAACTATTTCCTTATCTATAAACCTTGATATGATAGAATGTGATTTTGAGTTTAAAACCCCCATGGTTGATTTCAACAATGCATCAAAATAGAAGGATTGTATCACAATAGAAGGAATGTAGACTTTGTATTGTGAAAAACCTTAAGGAGGATGCCAAGGTTGCTAACAAGGATCATGGTATTGAGAAGGGTGATTAGGGGGGATATAATTTGACCTTTCAATATGCAATATCTAGGGTAGGGAGGTGTTGGAAAGTGGGGAACAAGGGACTCTACTAATATCATGTTGGATAGGGTATGAAGTGGGAAAATCTTTGTTTTTGGAAAAAGCATCATTATTAAAGGTGAGGGGATATTATAGAGAAGGCGAATATGGATGAAAATGATCATATTTGGCTTCATAGGGAAAGGAAAGGTGCATATACTTACATATATCCTCCTTCCATACAATGGTGTTGAACAAGAGATGAGAGAGTTGAGATTTTGTGGATGAGTTGAAGTGATATTTTTAATCATGTTTAGTGAGTGTGTAATATTTTGTGCTACCATCATATGAGGTGAGGAGTGGCAAATATTTGACAATAGAAGCTTAAAAAAGGTTCATTTGATTACAATTGTCAATATTATATAGAGCTTCATGATATTTTGCATGGAAATTATGAGTAAATAGCCACTCACAATCAATTGTAATATATTCCTTTTTCATAAAAGCTAGTTGGGGGTAAGGTCTGGTAGAATTATAAATGCCGATAACATCATTATGGGGTTCGAAAGAGGATGTGATTTGGGGTTAAAATAACAATGTCTTGATATGGTATTAGCAATAGAAGGTGTAACAATCAATAGCATTGTGTCATGTGAAAATAATAATATTGTTTAGTAAAGGGGGTGAGGAGGAATGAGTTGGGAATGCTACAGATGACTATGAATGTCTAGGAGAAAAATGAGACGTGGGATGAAGGTAAAAATCATTGTTTCCATACTTATAGTGCATTAAAAAAATGATAAATACTAAGGAGAAAGACACACTAGATACTATGGCTACTGATTGCATAAAAAGGGTAATAAACTAGAATTAATCTTAATGATCAATGCATGATCTAGGACAAAAATGGTGAGTTGCACCTGGATCCTAAAAAACACCTCATTGTATTTATTTGTTAAAAGGATAGGAAAATAATAAATATGAAGTCACTTTAACCGTACACATCCACTATATCTACGAGGATAGGAGTAATCACCCAGAGAAGTATGGAATGTGTGCTTATTGGTGATGGCATGGAAACATTGTAGATATACAACCTCATTAATTTCAATGAAAAGAGAATCATACTTAACCTACATGTGATCATTTTTGCATTTGTGGGTAGACAAACCTTGGAAGTGATAGGTATCCAAGTTAATTTTATCCATTTCTAGTGAGTTAGAATTATGATTAAAATAAGTGGAAAATTCTATATTCCAATCATCCATTTGTTATCCATCAAATGATAATACAAGCCAAAGAAGACTCAGCTTAGGTGTAAGTTTAGAAATGCATATCTTCATGTCTTCCATTTGAGATGGAGAACCTATTTATGTTAGTAAAAAATTGTTGGCGATGGTGTTTGAAAATATAATTATGCATACGGATGATGGAAACATCCTCAATTTGGTTCATGTTTTTGCTTCCATGTCATAACAATATTGTATTCTATGTTGACAAACTAAGAGTTGGATAACTATTATATGAGAGTTGTACCATGCAATTTCCTTCACGATTTAGTTTTTTATCTTGTGAATTGAAAACACCAAAACTTAGAAGACATTTACCGTAGAGAAATATAGAAACAAAAATTATCACCTATTGGATCCACTCCTTATTGGTTCATCCGCTAAAAATACATTAATCGTACTGCATGTATGTATATTGTTTAGCTTGACATTTCTCTATGAGAAGTATGTTGTAATATAAATAATTGGAAGTTTTTGTACACTATTAGAACAATACAATTTAGTATATAATAAAGTCATACAAGAACATCGACTAGAGAGAAAGTGATAGATAACCTAATAATGCATTCAACCAATTGAAAAAGATTGGTCTATAAGACGACCATTCAAAAATATTGAAGAATAATAAATATCCAAGCAAAATATTGATATACAAAAGAAATTAGTTGTTATAGCAACTGATAATGTGAGAATGGCTCATACAATTTAAATATTGTTCATAAAGAGAACTCAAATTAGATTCCCTAATTTCAAGTGACGTTCAATGGTGCTTCAAATGGGATGCTTTATTTTCAAGATGTATGGGAACTCTTTAAATTTTAGGTTGTTATGCAGAGGTAACATTTAAAGAAATTTCCTTATTTATATTCAAGAAAATTTGGAATGCAAGGAATAGGCTCATCTTTGAGGATAAACAATCTAATTTGTTTGTTATTTATTTGTTAAGATATCATCAATATTTTTTTTTAAGGAGAAGAATACAAAAGGAGTTAGGATTCATTCAATGGCAGCACTAGATCATATTATATCTACAAGCTATTTTGATGTAGCTGCAAAATAGGGATTTAGGTGGGGCTGGTATGGTTCTTCAAATCAAAGGAGACCATATTATTAAACTATGGATGAGTGTGGGAAAAGGCACAATCACGAGAGTTGAACTACTTGCATTATGCGGTGTTTTATGGTATGCTTAGAAAAGAGGCATTTTCAATATTTAAATTGTTGGTGACTCTAGAGTAGTGATTGATTGCACAACGAAGTATCTCTAGTCTTCAAGTCATTCATCTTGACCATTGGTCTATCGGAGTTAAAGCATGGATATCATATTTCTCCTTAATTTCCTTTTCCTATATATACACGGAGTACAATAATGCAACTTATATTCTCTCAAAGAAAGATCTAGGTGAGATGGATGGACTCATATTTTATGAGAAACTTGTTGAAGATAGAAAGATTGAATCTCGATCAATTTTATCATTTCAGCCTTCATATTTCTTCTGACAGTTTTTTTTGAAAATCCTTTGGTATGCTAAGTGTTGGACATTTAAGTTTCGGATAGTATTAAAATACTGTATGTCTAGCACTTTTTGTTTTTATGGATATTTGTTGAAGTATGTATGTTAGAAAGTTTAAGAATGGAAGATCGGAAGACTGGAAACAAGATAGAGTTTTTGGCCTTTATCTGACTTTGGTAAGAGGAGTATTTTGATATGTAACTTTGATTCTCACATTGATGAATAACAAGTTGCAATTTTTTTCTCTTTGAAAAAAAAATGCATATAGAAATAGATTTGTAGTTGAGTTTGATCTTGATGTAATTTAGAAAACACAAGATTAGTGTTGTCTAGAACTTGACATTAAGTAAATAGGTTTGCTTAGTAGCTATATTCTCACATATAATATAACAATTTGGCCACCATAGATATGAAATGGTTGGTTAAGTAAATCATTAATGTCCAAAACAATTATCTAACTTATATACATAGTACATTTAGGCATACTTTCTAATGACAATCTGTCCCTCTTTTCTATATTAAAGGTGTTAGTTATAATTGAAACATGGCTATGAAAACTTGATATAGAAGGATTATGCCATCTTTCTTATATTATTATCTTGAAACTAAGAACATACATTCTAATACAAATTGATATACAATATGATTATAAATAAATTGACATACACTATTGTTATAAATGACAATAATATTATTAAAAAATCTTAAAACACACATAAAACAGCAATACGGTTTTTATATGATAAATTTAGATCTAAATTAATGAATATTAAAATTATCTACTTATTCGATAATATGTATCACTTACTCGTTTTCTTATTATTAAAAAAATAACATAACAATAACCTAGTTGATGTCCTCCATATCTACTTCGTCTCGTAACTAGACGAAGTAACCACGGTCATCCAGCTTGGTCATTGCGAAGCAAACCCTAGAAATTCCAGGCCATCGGAAAATGGATATAACTCAAACCGCCGTAAAATGGTAGCCATTGCAGAGTACCCTAAGGTGTTCACCGTGTCTCTGTGTCGCATCGCTAAAGAAAAGTATGGAGGATCAACCCTTCGTTGCTTCAGAAAGACACGCGGTAATCCACCAACTAGATTCTCCTTCTTCTTGCTAAATAGAATAGTAATATTCTCCAAGTTGGAAAACCTATTTATATTTCTCATTTGAAGGGTATAAGACTTATTTAAACTTAAAAAACACAGATTAATATTTCCTGATTTGAAGGTAGCACAACTTATTATAATTCAATTGTAGGATTGGTAGAAGGATCAAATTTGAAAGATAGGGTCTCATTTCACTTTGAAGGCCTATGAGATATTGAACCCTTCAACGTTAACATGTAAAAACAAATCATTTATTATTTATTTGTTATTTATCATATCAAAATTTTATTATTTATTAAAAGTAATGTAATAAAATTCATTAATATAGGGATAATATTTGTAATACTTAATTTTATAAATTTTAATAAATAATGTTTATTTTAAATTGTTTGTTTATAATGTAAGAGATTTATTCATAATAAGTCTTTAGGTAGAAGGAGATTTTGGAGATGGGGTTTTCTAGGGTTTTTAGCGATTCTGTAGGAATTTCCGATTTTGATGGTTGATCGGAAGATTGTGTGGCCTACGACGACTTGGAGTCAAGCTGATTTGCCTGAATCAGCCTAGTACCAGCCAAGGTTAAAAAAAGTGTGAATTAACATTCTAGTCGTAGGTTACCTTTTTTCCTTTCTGCTTGATTTTTCGGTTTTTTCCTGCATTGATTCTGGTTTCTATCTTTGGTGATGGTATTTGGATGATCTTTGGCCTCCTCCATTTTAGGTCATTGATCTTTTTTTTGGCTAGTTTGGGGGTCCTACGCGCTTCTCTAGGGGCAGCTACAACTCCGTATTGCTTTGGCAGCTGTCGCTTTCCCTCTGACGGAAACCAACAGCTGTGGTTACTCTTCTATATCTTGGGGTTGGTGTCCACTATGGTGGATTCTTGTCATTATCGCAACCCTAATCTGTCGGCTTCCATTTTTGTGTTGGGCGTTAGCTCTGGCTCCGCTGCTGGTTGAGGCTCACAAAATGGAAATCTTCGTGGGTTGAAGGCAAAAAACAGAAGATTATTGAAAACCATCAAGGCAAGGAAAGACATTGCCAGGTTTGACATTGATGTGGATTACAATCTTGACAGAATTGGCATCCTTGTGGAGAGGGATTTGGTGGGTAGACTTGAGTTTACTTCGGGCAACAAATTAGAAATCTCAGAGTGGGTCAATAGATTTTGGGTTCCGCTTACAGGCATGGCCCCTCGTATCAATCTCTTGATGAATCGTTGGATTTTATTCACCTTCTCTGAGGCAGCTCATCTCTATAAGATCGTGTCCACTTTCTGGGAGTTCAAGCAGGGTTCGCTGTTTATTAAACACTGGCATTTGAATTTTGATCCTCTCAAAGAATTTCAAACCCTTCGACATTTATGGATGATCATTCCAGGTCTTCCCATTGAACTCTGGACAGAAGATGTCATTAAGGGGATTGCAAATTTTGTTGGGAGGTTTGTGCGTTTTGATAAGCAAAATTTCTTTGGTATGGACCACCAGTATGCTAAAGTAATGGTGGAAATTGATTTGATGGGTGGTTTACCGAAAGCTTTCTTTGGCTTCTTCTGCTTCGGAGCACTCCTCTCCTAGGGATGGTAATCAAAAATCTTCCTTTGAACTTTCAGGTAAGTTAATAAATGAAACCCCTTTAAATTATCCCGAATTATCAAATGCCGAGCTTGCCTTTATTGAATCCTTTGAAAAACTGTTATCTAGTCGTATCTCTAAGGGAGAAATTCAATTGCGTCATTATCTTGTGACGGGTCTTCTAGTAACTAGCCCGGTGAATAATGCTTCCTGTTCGAAAGTGGGCCGTAAGCTATTTGGTGATCTGGAGACAAACACTATTGATTTAGGGAATTTGTCGTCTCGTCTTGAAGGGGATGACTTGTCAAAACCTAATCTTGGTCAGCCTCCTTGCCCCAGTAATCCGGGGTTACATTCTCAACCTCCTGATAATTTAGGGTCGGGTCCATCTTCATCTATGGTTTGTTTGTGAGATTCACCTCAGAAACTGGGTTGTAAAGCTGGGTAGACTTTGGTTGGTCACAAGATTATGGATTGTTCTGATGATACACCCAATTCAGTGGATAATGGTATTTTAGCTGAAAATGGATATCTTATATCGAAGAATGGGGAGGAATTTCCCCCTTTACCTACCTACACAAAAAATCCGGGTAGTGGGTCTTTGGCTAAACCTATTCAAACCCTGAATTTCCAAAATGTCACCATTAGACGGGGTAAAAAGAAAAATAATTCAGAAAAAATTGACCATCGCATGTCAGATTCATAACCTCCTTTATCGCGGATATTAGAGGAGGTGGGTAAGACAGATAAGGAAGTTTCCCTGGGGCTTAGAGCATCTTCCCACAATTTGCATGTTCCTTGATGTCTATGTTATCCTTGAATGTTCGTGGATTGGGTAAGGTGACTCGGGCACATGCCTTATCGAATCTATTCAAAGCTACTGGCCCTGCTATTATTTTGCTTTAGGAGACCATGTGTGATGATAATTTTGCTATTCATAAACTTTGTAAACTTCTTCCTTTTTGGGAGGTGTCTGCAGTTAGTTCTTGTGGTTTATCTGGGGGTCTTGCAGTTGCATGGGATCCAAATGTGTTTGATTTTAAGGTATTCTCTACCCCTTGGGGTATGTTATTAAAGGGGCGTTTCCATGGGAACCAGCATTCTCTTTCCATACTCAATTGCTATGCTCCCTATAGGGAGAGACAGAGTTTTTGGGTATCATTACAGGGTGCTGGTCTTATGAATTTAGATGATTTGATTATTGCAGGTGATTTAAATTTCACTTGTCATGCTTCAGAAATTTGGGGATCCTCTGCCAGGATGGATGATTTAGCAGAGTTCTTCTCCCAGTTACTTTTGGATACAGATTTTGTGGATGTGCAGCCACATAAATTGGCCCCCACCTAGACTAATGGTAGATTTTGATGCGATGAAGTTCATAAGCGTCTGGATAGATTCCTTGTCAAATCAGAATTGTTGGACTTCTTTCAGAGACATCGGTCTTGGGTTTATGACTGCAAATTCTGAGATCATTGGCCCATTGTCCTTCAATTAGATGAATTTGATCACACTCAATCTTCACCCTTCAAGTTCAATGCTTCTTGGCTATGTGATGATTCCTTTTGTAGTATGGTTAGATCTTATTGGCTGAGCTGTGGGGAATTTGATACAAACCCATTGCAGAATTTATGTCTTAAATTGAAGGGTTTAAAAGAGATTGTATCTAAATGGATTAGGGATAAAAAGAAGGCAGACAAATGTGAACTATCTCTGTTAGAACGGAAGCTATAGGCATCTATCTCTGCAAATGTAAATAATTCTCTCTTTTGACTCATTCGAGGTTATGAAGCAACTTTAGCAGAAAAAAGAAGAGTTACTTATCTAGGAAGAAAAAGAATGGTGACTTAAGAGTCGAGCCATTTGGATTTCAGATGGTGATAAAAATACTAAATTTTTTCACTCTTTCGCATCAGCTAGGATAAACTCGAAATACATATGGGAAATTAATGATGAAAAATGACATCAGATTTCTGGACTTGATAGCATTAAATCAGAAGCTGTTTCTTTTTTTGGCAATATTTACCGTGATCCTGGAGATTGCAATTTGACAGACCAGATTAAAGTGGCATCTCTATATCCACGTTTCATTAATGAGCAGGAAGCTGATTGTATTCAAGCAGAGGTCTCGCTGGAAGAAATTGAACAGACTTTGAAAATTTTTGCTAAAGATAAAAGCCTTGGGCCTGATGGGTGGCCGGTGGAGCTATATCTGCATTTTTTTGATCTGATGGGTTGTGAACTTCAAGAATTAGTGAATTTCTCCAGGACCAATGGATATATCTTAGGTGGTCTTAACTCCACATTTGTCACCCTTATTCCTAAAAAAGACAAGCCATTATCTTTTGGTGAATTTCGTCCGATTGCTCTTTGTAATTTACTGTACAAGCTTATTTCAAAAATTATTGCTAATAGATTGAAGTCTGTTCTATCTAAACACATCTCTGTGGAACAATTTGGTTTTTTAGCTAGAAGGAAGATACATGATGCTATAAGCATTTCTTAGGAGTTGATGCATAATATTAAGATCTACAAGAAAAAATCCCTATTGCTTAAAATGGACTTGGAAAATGCTTATGAAAGGGTAAACTGGTCATTTCTCAGAATGATTCTCATCAGAATTGGGGTGCCCCCTTTGATCATTAAGTGGATTATGGCTTGCATTACTTCTATGAATATCTATGTGCTTGTAAATGGTAGTCCATCTGAGTTTTTCAGCTGCTCCAGGGGGATTAGACAGGGTTGTCCCCTATCTCCTCTTCTATTTATATTGATTATGGATGGCTTCAGCAGATTGGTTAATAATGCTTTAATGAGAGGACTGATTAAAGGTATTAAGATAGAAAAGGATTGTGTGATCACACACATATTGTTTGCCGATGATGTTCTAGTGGCTGGTGTTGACTCTATGGAGGAGTGGGCTATGTACAAAGAAATTATTCAGACTTTCTGCAGGGCATCAGGTATGCTAGTCAGTTATGCCAAATCAAACTTTTATCATTATTCTCTAAATGATGAACAGCTTAGAGGCATCCAATCAATCCTGCCTCATAATTGCTGTCCCATTGAACAAGGTTTCAAATATCTTGGTTTTAATCTAAAGCCGAACAATTATCAAATCAAGGATTGGTTTTGGCTGTTGAGAAAAGTTGAGGCTCGTATTGCACAGTGGTCTCATAGGCTCTTGTCCATTGGTGGAAAACTTATATTAGTGAAGTTTGTTCTCTCCAGCATACCTGTATATTGGTTTTCCTTTCTTGAAGTGCCATCTTATATCATCAAGATCATTAAAAAATACTTCTTCAATTTTCTTTGGTTTGGGACTGCCTGTAGTGAAAAGATTCCTATGGTTGCTGCTGATACTCTCTCTAGACCTTATAGATATGGTGGATGGGGCATTAAATATTTGGAGATCTTCAATACAGCTCTCAGATTAAAAAGTGCTTGGAGGGGAATTTTTGGAAAAACCCTCTGGTCAAGACTCATTCACAACAAATATATAAAAACGGATGTTTTCTATTGGATTAGAAATCCAAAATTAGTTAGTTGGAATTTCTCTCCTATGTGGAGGGGTTTTATGAAAATATTCAACTGGATAAAAAATGACCTTTTATGGCAAGTGGGCTCAAGAAAATGGATACGTGTTGGGATTGATCCTATCATAGGGTTGGATCATGATTATATACTTCCTCCTATCATCTCTCAGTACCTTCAGATTTTAGGGCTGTCCACTTTGAATAAAATACAACTTCACAAATATGGGAATGAGAATAATGCTAAGTGGTTGTCTGCTCGAGAGATTGGTCTTTCTAGTTTTTTAGCTCGGATCTGGGATGACTACATCAGGAATTTAAATTCAGCTGGTGTCAAATTGAACAATGATGCTGATAAACTTGTTTGGGGTGGAAACCCTGCATCTGGTACTATATCGGCACAAATTGCTTATTCTAGAATTTTACAGGAAAATTTTATCTTTCCACAGGATTGGTGGTATAAGAGGATGTGGCACTGGGCTATTCCTTTAAAACTGAAATGTTTTATTTGGTCAGTCTTGCAAGACAAGTTGAATACATAGGAAAATATGTACAAATGGGGATGGATTGGTCCTAGTTTTTGTGTTCTTTGTAAAAATGCAGTTGAAACAAATCAACATCTATTTGTCCATTGCACTTTTAAAAAAGATCTGGGATGTGGCTTCTATAAATCTTAAAATCACACAGTGCTCAGATGTAGGCGATTTTAATAAGTGCTTATTAAACTCGTATAGACATTGCAAGCAGCACTTTTTATTGCTATATGTATCCTGTGGGCTATTTGGTTTACCAGAAACAGTGCCATTTTCCGGAACTCTACTCCTGATATTGTGCAATGCAGCATGATTGCACTAAAAATGCTTTCTACATGTAAGGTTGATATCCTGAAGTTGAAGTCTGACAGAATTAGTTTTTTTAATATCAAAGTGAATCAGCCCGTCCTTTTCTTCGATGGTGCATCACAACATGGTTTATGTGCAGTTGGGGGTGTCATATATCTTAATGATTCACATTATTTTTCTGTTAGACTCAATTGTGGTGCAGGATCAAACATGAAAGCTGAGTTAATGGCTCTCTGGTGTGTTCTTAAAGTTGCTAATATCTTTGGTTTGGTTAATATCAAGGTATATGGTGATTCCCAGGTCACTATTAAATGGGCGGAAGGAGACTTCAAGCTCAATGTTATGAACCTGAGGCATTGGGCTATTAGAACTCATTTTGAAATCTCAAAGCAATAGAACATCAAGTTCGAGCATATTTATAGAGAACATAATTCTCTTGCAGACAAGCTATCTAAGCAAGCACTATCTGGTATGGAAGGTCAGTTGATCTAGGAGGAATGGTACAACAACTGCATCCTGGATAGTGGGTCCATTTATTTTCTTGATTGACCTGTTGTTGGGTCTTGATTCTGGGAATTTTTGAATCAGTGGTCTTCTTATTTTCGTCTTTTGTATTTGTAGTGGTGTACCTATCTTCCGAGCTATAATGATGGCTTTGAAAGTATTGAGTGGTTCCTGAAACTTCTTGTAGTTCAGAACTTACATGATGATTAGTTATTGATTCAACTGTTTGAATCATGGGTTTTCATTGTACTATTTGATTCGTTTTGAATATCAATAGTAGTTTTTTTTCGCTGGAAAAAAATGGAAGAGGTTTATCAATCTTATAAATATCAAAGTATTTGTTGCTCTTCTAATGGAAATAATTTTTTATTTTTTTAAAATTATATCAAAATCATTTTGAAATTGAAAAAATCTCAAATATCATAACAAAATAATATAATATGGTATATACAAAGTGTGAGTCTTTAATAGCTACAATCTACAATCAACATTTCTATTTTTTGGTTTGCTTTCTGTATAGTATGTTGCCCTTCTTCAAAGTTCACTTGGTGTGCTCACTGGTCATAAAGATAGGGCAAGTTGCCCTTCTTCAAACTTCACTTGGGTGTGCTCACTGGTCATAAAGATAGGGCAATTGGTTGTGTTAATGCCTCAATATAGGGTAATTTTGAAGTGAAGGAGAAAGGCATGGAAATATTGAAGATAAACAAATTAATGATGAAAATAATTAATTAATTAATGGTAATTGAGAAATTGAAGCAATATCATGATATTGGAAAAAAACACCAAAGAGAGCAAGATATTGTCAATCAAGATATTAATGCTTAATTTCTATCAAAATTGAGTTAAATGGAGGTGTAAATGATTCTTTTTTGGAAAAAAAACACTAAAGAGAACAAGATATTGTCAATCAATATATTAAATCTTAATTTTTATCAAAATTGAGTTAAATGGATGTGGAAATGCATTTTTTTAAAGAAAAAGTTCTCTAAAGATTGGATGACTTTGAATTTTCATTCTTAAGAATTCATAATGGATTCCTTTCTCTCAAAATCCATGTTCCATCTTGATTGTGTCATTTCAACACCTTATATTTAGAATGCCAACAATTCTAACTAGATTTTAGTGAAAATTGATTAAAAAAAAAGACATTTTCTTGTTCAAAATCCATTTTTGATTGCATAAATAGCATAAATAGAGTTAGGACCTTCAAAAACCATGATTGTGATATCTCAACCCTTTATTTATACTATGCCAACATTTCCAACAAGCTTTTAGAAAAACCTAATATGTTAAGAAAAATTACATACGAATCATATAAAACATGTTTAGATTGATATCTCTCAAGAATTATTACATGAAATTTCATTTTTGATTGCATAAATAGATTTAGAACCTTCAAAAAACTTGATTGTGACATCTCAACCCCTTATTTCTACTATGCCAACATTTCCAACAAGCTTTTCAAAAAAACCAATGTGTTAAGAAAAAATACATACAAATCATATAAAACATGCTAGATATCTCCTCAGGTTTCTTACAAAGTTATTATTACATGAATTTATTTATTTATTTATTTTATTTTATTTATTTTATTTATTTTTTTTATTTTTTTTTTAATTTTTTAATTTTTTAATTTTTTTTTAATTTTTTTTATTTTTATTTTTATTTTTTATTTTTATTTTTTATTTTTATTTTTATTTTTATTTTTATTTTTTATTTTTATTTTTTTATTTTTATTTTTTTTCAGAAAAGAGTAATGCTAGAAGGAAAACATGGATTAAATGGTGATAGTCCAGTGTATTCATTTTTCTACCTCAAAAATTGCAAGAAACCAAATTTAGCAATTGTTGCTACCTCAAAAATTGCAAGAAACCAGATTTAGCAATTGCTGCTACTTCAACTAAGTTGAATTTTCTCGTATCTACCACAATAATTTTCCAATATGTCATTAAGCTAAGTTAAATTAAATTAAAATTGACTAAAACAACTACCTTGAGTATTTTCCTTCAAGTAGGAGATAATCTCCTTAAAGTATCTTATAGATAAATACTCTGATTTTTAATCAGTAACTCATACCATTCAATAAATCCATATGTTACTAGAACATATATATCACCCGGCACAAACAATTTAACAAAAAGTTCCATTTCATTTGCATCTAAATTCCTACTTCAAGTTAAACCAAAAGAAAATCAAAGTTAAACTAACATTATTTTAAACACCATTGGAAAACATCCGAACTATTTTAAACCGAGAGAAGCTTCTTATAAGAGGTTCAATGTTAAATCTAACATGCTTATTTTAAGCATAATGTTCAAGAAAAGGGGGACTTTGGTTACTTTGGTGTCCAAACTCAGTGAAAATATCTAACGAAGAATAAATGCAGGACTTCAAACTTGCAACCACATCCAATTTGTCCCACAACAAAGTAGACGAGAGTTGTAACTTTTAGATTTAAATATCCTTAATACAGAAGAGAAAAGTGCAAAAAATAATGTTAAGTAGCTCAAATTTTATAGCTAAGCAAATGTCAGTCCATCTATTCAAATAAATCTACAATCTAAAAATAAAGGAGAGTATTTCAACTTGAAGGGACAACTGATAGGAAGGTAATTTAGTTTATTTAAAACCTAAACAATAAGGACATAGGAATTATAGAACGAAACACGTGCAAAGGGATGGCGAAAATAGACATATCTCGACGAAAGTAGATAGGAAGATGGTCAAATATTACCTTCTAAATTCTAGCGAGGGGTGGATTTTCCCTTTGAAACTCCATCCAACGGATGCAGTGAAGATTTGAATGTACAAATTCAACCCTATCGTTGAATGTGCATCCAACCACCACATTTCCACACTTGTATCCTGTTATTTCGATCTTCGAAGAAATGTTGTAGTTTTTTCCTTCATCCTGCACACATTGGCCAAGTAGAAAAACCCACTTGAATATTAGAAAAAATTAAACAAAAAAGAACCATTGTGTATCAAAATCAAACCCTAACTACAATACCCAAGACATCAAAACAAGCTAACATTGCTACAAAATATATGAAAATAAAACAACACTATTAAATTAAAATACAACCCAAAATCCATATATCTACTAATAATTCTAAGTGAAATGGACGCAAAAAGACCTCCGCGGTCCCACCTAATCTAGCACCTTGCTCTTCTCCTATTTCTTCTCGTGTTGATGCAAAAATAACTCAACCAGATCTGCTACCTTTTTCTTCTCTGGATTGAGACCTCGAGTAATCAGTTATCCCTAGTAAGTTATCAAATCTATTCACGATCTGAGCGTTTAATTTAACATCCTATACTTAGGTTTGATCACGTGAAGAAGAAGATGGAAAATCGAGTTGGTAGTCTCTCATACCACAGTTTAATGAATTTTGGTGATGCCATTAAATGCTTTTAACACTTAATCAAACACATAACTTAGTAACTTGTAAGCTAATACAGTAAGATAGCATATTAGCAATTAGCAATTTGGACCGTCAAATCTAGTCATTTAACACATGTCTCTGACTCACTGAGACCACCGTGCCCACTAGGATCGAGGTCTCATGGAAATGGGTAGTCACCAACTTTCTAGACTCCAAGTCTCCCATTAAATCACTTATAACCCTTGGACATGCAAAATTTGGAGCTGAACTTCTATTGCAAATTTACATAGGCATGCTGAATTTCATTATTAACTAGCTTCTCATAAAATTAATTTTTTTCGCATTATAAAATTCATCTTAACCTTCTATTACAAATAAAATGGCCTTTGACAAACACTTAAAGCTTCAAATTTGAAACCTAATTGATAGTGAGAATAACCAAGATTAACTATATAACATTGACAATATATTTCAATACCATTAATTATGATGCAAATACTATCTGTTTCATGAGCTTTATTCAAATCTGAAATTGACAACTCGTGATCCTTAAAAACTCAAATTTCCATTTTTACCAAATGACTTCGAATCTTTAGGTTGTTAACTTTTCCTTAAATCCAAAAAAAGTTCGTAGCCTATAAGCCATTTTAATGGTTACTAAAAAAACTAATATAGGTTTTATATACAATTATTTTTACATGGTTAAAAATAATAAAATAAAATTTATAATAATTAATATATTATTTTTCTTAACCAATTATTTTCTATAAAAAATATAGATTAATTAATTTTTTTATCATTATATAACAAATATAATCATTATCATCTTTAAAAATTATTAATTATTATTATTTTTGTTATTTTTGGACATACGTGGATATTGGATTAATATTATTTATAATATACCTATCTCCGTAAGTTAAGTGGTTGTGCTTTAGAATTTGGGGTGGACTATCATCTATGTTTTTCCTAGATTGAAGGAGGATGAGACAAGTGAACTATCTAGATTGATTTTATAGGCATAGTTAAAAATTCTAAATAAACAATTATAAAAGAAGGAGATATAAAAAGTATTTGGTACTTGATGCATGGATAACTTGTCATTCATGTATGGACAGATTTTATGGGCGTACTTAAAAATTCGAAATAAACAATTATAAAAACAGGAGATATAAAAAGTATTTGGTACTTGACACATGGATAACCTGTCATTCATGTATGGACAATAGTTAGTGACACAATCCACAAAACTCATTTAACTAAAGAAGAACATAAACAAGAAGAACAAGTAACATATAACTTGTTCATAACACTTAAATTGTAATCTATCTATATTCTCCAACCACAAGTTAAGTGGTTATGCTAATACTATACTATTTGGTAAAAAAAAATTAAAAAATTATACACAAAACAATTTTAATTGTATGAACAATAAAACTCGAAATTACCCATACCATTTCGTTTCGTGTGACTTCGGTGATATTCGCCTTGATTGTTCGATGACATTCGCCTTGATTCTTGAATTATTTAACTCAAAACTCAGAGTGGATTCAATTGTGGCAAATTGGCAATCAAATCCAGAAACTACAATACCCCAATCACTGTACTTTTACAACACCGGATCCAGTTGATAATCATAACTTTGAACAACTTTCTCCTTCAAAAGAATTTTTGACACTATATTTTCCTCTTGGGAGCCAACACATGGCGATGATTGGATGGCCGCTGGCTTGCTGTACATAATCGATATTCTCTACTGACCCACACAATCCGATTTATCGGATGGATGGCTGTCTGCACTGCAATATACTGTCGCTTCTGGAGGACGGGCATTATTAGTTTGGGAGCACTGATAATTTTCTTGCGGCCACTTCTGATACTATCTGCTTCGCAATAATGAATACTGGTAGTGTACCCGATGGACCTGCTGTAGTCGTGGGAGACTGGCCAGCAGGCCTGAGCTTAAAACATGTACGTTCAAGCCATCCAACCGGACAATGGACAAGCAGCGAAGTCAATTGTTGACTTCGCTCTTGGTCTGTTAGATAGTTGGCTCTTGGTCTGTTAGATAGTTGGTTTGAACATACATGTTGGTCTGTTGGATGACTGACTTACATATACATATTTATTTTTTAAGGATTACCTTCCCAATTTCTATTTATGGTTTGATAGAGAGAATAATCGTTTGGGCTTCACTAAGAACGCCTGCAAAGCATTCGGAT
Source organism: Larix kaempferi (assembly GCA_027924585.1). Taxonomy (NCBI): domain Eukaryota; kingdom Viridiplantae; phylum Streptophyta; class Pinopsida; order Pinales; family Pinaceae; genus Larix; species Larix kaempferi. The sequence goes on along the minus strand of BSBM01000450.1, from coordinate 793,831 downwards.
GAGTCGTGACCTTGTTTTAAAAATTCAGCGGCTACCAAAGGCCCTAAGATTTGCAATGACGATTATTCTCATTTACATTAAGCATTTCATATTATATTTTGTCCCAACTCATTTTCATCAACTACACCTTATTAATCTTATATAAACATCACTTCATTAATCTTTTATAAACATCATGTGTGTGGATTTATGTTATTTAATATTAGAATAATTATATAATTGATGGTTAATGATATATAATTGGGTATTGACATTATCATTTTTTAATTATGTGTTTGAATTAATTGATAATGGATGGATGGCATGTGGGAAACTTAACTTTAAGTACAAATTGAAAAAATAAATATCAATGTTATCGTGAGTTTGATATTAATCAAAAGATTAACAGTATTTTTAATTTGATATTATAAAGTAAAGGGTTATAAAAGAATAAAGTATTTTCAGTCCTTGCACAAACAAAAACGTAAAGATGCAAAAAGAACTAGGTTTTAGATGATTGAGTACTTCCATGTCTTGTGCATCCAAATACATTGGTTAACAAACAAGCTAACCATATTTCTCATGTGGCTGAGGTGTTAGATTAGTTAATGGGCATGGCTTTTGAATGATTTCCCTAAATAATGTTAATGAACTAATTTCATGACTTTATCCATATCACACATGGCATGGCATGTAACATGATGGGATGGAGGAATGTTATTGTTTATGTCTGTATATCCTTTGTGGCATGGCATGTAACATGATGGGATGGAGGAATGTTATTGTTTATGTTTGTATATCCTTTGTGCTGTATGATGGTGGTCACGTAAATTTAATGTGGGTTAAGGCACGAGGATTAACAAAAAGAACAATATGGTGCCCTTTCTTTACTTCTCCATTGTAATTGTTAGAAATTGACTTTAGAATAAGAAAAAAACAAACTGTAGAAGACATTGATTCCAAGATTGGATAAAATTGTCAAAAAAATCTCCACTACAACCTACGGTAATGGTACTAGATGTTTTGACGGATTTTTTGGGGGAAATGTATTATAAGTAAAAAACCTTGAGAGTCAACGGTTTTTGCCAAGGAATTTTTCTAGTGTGTTAAAATTAACTGAATACACTGGTGCATACAATAATAACATGCACTAGTGTACATTAACTAAAAAAAATTGTTGTATTTTAATACAAACACGAACTACTACATACAACTATCTTAATGGAATTAGTTCTCTATAACTTTATGTGGACTGATGCACTATAAGAAACATCACACTGGTGCCTACGTCCTTAGATAACACATTGTTGCTGACAGGGAAGTAAAACACACCGATGAAGTAAACTGGGACGTTGACATATGTTTCATTTATACATTACCATATGATTACAATATTTTGCATCCCAGTGCGATGTTATATGGAAAGCACCGGCGTGTATAAATAATAAAATTGCACCAGGTATATAACTACCACCTTGTTGTAGTTGTGTGATTGTATTTCAAAATCATTGGTGCTCATAGTCCATCATTAACTACATCGGTGTAACTTTTAATCAAATGAATCGATGCAATTTAAACGATTAAAAGCACTGGTTATAATTTTCTCATTGGTAACTAGTGGCCGATGACAATTATAAAAATAACTGTGCATTGATATACCTATATTTTATTTTTATTTTTTTTAAATTCCATTTGTAATACCCCGGAATACCAACCCCTTTATGGGGCTGACTATTGTAAACAATGGAACTCTATAATTGGCAGTGCTATGTATTTGGTTTGTTTATTGAACTATTTTAAAAATCTACTTGTGATGTGGGGAATAATAGATGAATGAAGGCTCCTAGTCTCTTTAGGGAAATAACTAAAGTAAACAAAAAGAGTTAAGAAGGTTACACATAAAAAGGAATTAAACTAAAATATAAATAAAAAACAAAAAATGAATAAGAAGATAATAAGGTGAAGATGAGGAGACTCTTCTAGAATTGTAACTCCTACATAGGTGGCATCACCTAAGAGGTTGACTAATAATACTAAATGTATATTCTACAAAAAGGGGGGAAATAATGGAAAGGGGTTAATTCTCTTGGTTGAAGAAGGAAGAGAAATATACATCAAAGCAAATAAATCTAAAGAGAAGTGAAATCTGAAATCTGAAAGAAAAGAAGTTGTAATGAAAAAAAATATGGACATTTAATGGGGAGAGAGCTAGCATGTGACATCTTGTTGTAGATGACTTTGTAGATGACTAGAACCAAGTCTAGTCATGGTTGAATATCTCTATAGCCATAGAGTGTGAGCAGTGAGGTGTTGTTTACCAGTTGGTAGGAGGACTACATGGGTACTGGTAATAATGGTATTTTCTATATAGGATGGTGTACTAGGTCTTTTTTGGTAGCATATTTGTCCGTATAGGATGGAGTACTAATTATTGGTTTCCATAAGTACTACTTGGATTCAACCACATACACTGGAAAGGTGAATTGGATAAGATGGGATCCTAAGCTAGAATGCAGATCTACTAAATTAAAAGGAATATGAACCTGTAAGAATTCCTACAAAGTATCCCTAGAGAGACCAAGACTCTGCTCGGGGATAACTATGGGGAAACTAAGACTAGATTTGATGCAATTCAATTTTCTTCCAAAGTTGAGTTTGAAGTTGTGTTTTAGATATAGTTTTGGATTCAAGTTTGGTAGATAGATTTCAAGTTTTGCTAAGTTTTCAAGTTCTTAGAGATACAGCTAGAGGTAAGAACCTAGTAAGTTGCTGCAAATGGAGGCCTAAAGGCCATGGATTCTAGATGAAAGTAAGGGGATCTTCTTCAAGTAGCTAGCTTCAAGAGGTTTCCTACTCTTTTCCTCCCTTCTATTTTATTGAAAATTACTCAGAAATATCAAAAGAATGTTGATCGTTGCATGTATTTCATTCAACTGAACCTCACCAATTCATATTAAGGATAGCTAAAAGAGTATAGAGACAAGTCCTTAAACTAAAATCTATCAACAGATTGGTCACTCCACTTGGGTTTCATTTGAATTTTTTTTATCAAATTTGGTGTTCTAAGACTAAATGTATTCCTAAAAATTACTTAAATCTGTCATAAGTCCTCCTAAGAATGTTTATAAATCATCTTGAGTCTAGTTAGAACCTTTATTTACCCTAAACAACTCAAAACAATTTCAAAATTTGGTGGATTTAGCCCTGGATCTTGGATTTATTGATTTTGCATTGGTCAGAGTTAAGACATGTGCATGTGACACATTGGTTACAATGATGAAAAGTGTGTGTTCCTCTCAGAAAAGCAGGTGAGCCATTGCACAAGAGCACATGCCCCAGAGATCTTGAGTTTCAGGCCTAAATTGGTCCAAATTCATCATTTCTTATGTTTTTTTTTCTATGCTTCGATTAGGAATATCAAAATTAGCAAGAAAATATTCCTTACATCTTAATTGACTAATATTTGGAAAAAAATTTAAATATTTTTGTGCAAAATTGCAGGAAATTGTAAAAACACTAGTAATTATAATTCACTATTTTAGGGCCATCTTTAGGAATTTTTTTTATGTTTGCATACCTGTAGATGACAGTAGACAAATTTTAGGATCAATTCAAAGCATATTTGGAAAAATTTGGAAAAATTTAATTTGAAAGTTTTAAAGTTGGATTTTCCCTCCCAAACCCTTAAAAATGGCTTAATTTGATACTTTTGAGCTTTGGATTCAAATTTTTCTCATAATTTTTCTTCGATATGAGTGATTTAGGGAATATTTAGCACTCATATATCTGATTCCACATTTAATTAATGAAATTTTGATTGATCTCTCAAATTTTTTGGTTAAATCACTAGTTTACAAATGGTGAAAAATTGAAAAAACATCAAATAGTGTTTCATGTGTTGGGTATGTTATATCTCTTCACATGGTCGCTGCGTGTACAACATGATCCCTACGGCACTAGTGATTCACCTACGCCGGGCGCGTCCGAAGGGGGGGGGGGGTTAGAGGGGGGGGTAGCCCGACATGGCCCACCCCCTTCGTTTCGGACCGTTAGGTTCCGAAACGACACGGAGGGGGCCGTTAGGCCCCCGGAGTCCGTGCGGAGTGCAAATTTTTTGGGTTTCTTTTTGCTTTTTCGCATTTTTTGACCCATTGTACTCTATCTAATCTCGGTAAAAGGGATTAGGGTTGTAACCTAATTTCGGGTAAACGAATTAGGGTTTTAGATGCTGTGGAATACCATTTATTGTATTGTACATGGCTAAATAAAACATATAATGAAAAAGGAGCTTTGCGGCTCTAAGTTTTGCTGGTTTTTTCCCGGTTAAGGGTTTCTAGGTGAAAATCTCTGTGTAATCTGTGTGTCATTGTGTATTTTATGTTAATGCTTAAGAATCGATATAAGTTTGTACTTCACTGTTAAGGTTTAAAACTTACATTTGGTATCAGAGCATTTTTTGGTTTTAGAGGGACGCCTTTGTTTCCAAGGGTTTGGCTTGATCTTGGATTTGTGATAAACCTGGTTTCAGTGGGAGCTTTGCAGCGGTGATTTATTTTTCTTTAAACAATGGCGAGCAGTTCTAGATTCGAGATTGAGAAATTTAATGGTCAGAGCTTTGAGATATGGAAGCTCAAGATGGAAGATCTTCTGGTAGATAGAGAACAATGGATCGCAGTAGATCCAGGTACCATGCCCTCTGGTGCGATAAAAGAAGAATGGGAAAAGCTGGAAAGAAAATCAAGGAGCACCATTCGTCTTTGCCTTGCAGATTCGGTATTGGTGAACGTATCTGGAGAAGACAGTGCAAAGAAGCTATGGGATAAACTGGGAAGTCTGTATCAGTCAAAGTCCCTGGTAAATAAGTTATTTTTGTGAAAGAAATTGTACCTTCTGAGGATGACTGATGGAGACTCTGTGTCAGAGCATCTAAACGCCTTCAATACTCTGGTAAGTCAGTTGACATCTGTTGGTATTACAATTGCTGATGATGAAAAATGTATTAGTCTGTTGTGCTCTTTGCCAGATTCATGGGATAATCTGGTTATAGCTATTGGGAGTAATGCAACCACACTAAACTTCGATGATGTGGTTGCATCCCTACTATCGGAGGAAATGAGGTGGAGATCCATAGATAGTTCAGCCAATGATGCCTTATTTGTAAGAGGTCGCCCTAGAGACAGATCTAAAAATAAGTCTTCAGGTGGTAGATCTAAATCTAGAGGGAGATCTAAATCTCCAGGACCTTCTGTAAGAAAATGCTGGAAGTGCGGTAAAGCTGGGCATTACAAGAAGGATTGTAAATCCAAAAATACTGATAAAAGCAGAGGACCTAATGATGCTCCATCTGCATATGGGAAAGAATCTACAGAGGAAGGAGGAGATGTGTATCTGGCATCTTCAAGTACACATGCATAGCATGATTCGTGGTTGATTGACTCAGGTGCGTCTTATCATATGACTCCTCATAGGGAGTGGTTTTCTGAATACAAAAAGTATGATGGAGGAGATGTATTTCTGGGAGACAACTTGGTGGCGAAAATCATAGGTCGAGGAAAGATCAAGCTACTGCTCAAAGATGGAAGGGTTAAAACTCTTCCCACGATTCTGAACATTCCAAAGCTGGCTAGAAACCTTATATTTGTAAGTAAAATGGATGATGCAGGTGTGAAAACATTATTTGAAAAGAACACATGCAAGATGGTTCGAGAATCACTGGTGCTGATGAGGGGAGTTCGGATTGGAACTCTATACAAGTTGTTGGGAAGCACCTTCAAAAATGGATGTAACAGTACTATTGTTCCTGAGGGTAAAAATGAAGGAGACAGAGTCCTTACTGTCTCTAGTGAGAAGACATCGCTATGGCATCGAAGGCTGGGACATATTGGAGAGAAGGGTCTTCGACTATTACAAGGTAAAAGTATGGCTGAAGGCATGTCTGATTTCACATTAGATTTTGATTTCTGTGAACATTGCTTACATGGTAAACATAATCGGGTAAGATTCTCATCTGGTGTTGTAAGAGCTAAAGGAATCTTAGAGTTAATACACAGTGATGTTTTTGGACCTGTGCTTGTTCCATCACTTGGTAAATCTGTGTATTATGTTTAATTTATAGATGATTTCTCAAGGAAAACTTGGATTTATTTCCTGCGTAAGAAATTTGAGGTTTTTAATAGATTCAAAGAATTTAAGGCTCTTGTAGAGAATCAAACTGAGAAGAAAATAAAAGTACTCAGAACAGATAACGGTGGAGAATTCTGTGAAAGTGAATTTGAGGAGTTCTGTAAAACGTGTGGAATAGCAAGGCAAAAGACTACTCCATACACACCTCAACAGAATGGGGTTGCAGAAAGGATGAACAGGACATTGATGGAAAAGGCAAGGAGTATGCTCAGTGGTACAGGGCTAACACAACAATTCTGGGCAGAAGCTGTTGACACTGCGTGTTACCTAGTGAATAGGACACCCACATCAGCGTTGGTTGACAAGACACCTCATGAGGTTTGGACTGGTAAGAAACCCTCTCTCTCTCATCTCAGATTGTTTGGGTGTGATGCTTTTGTACATGTTCCAAAGGAGAAAAGGAGCAAGTTGGATAATAAAGTGGAAAAATGTATCTTCATTGGTTACAAGGATGGAGTGAAAGGTTACAAGCTGTGGAACCCAGTAAAAAGGAAAACAGTTTACAGTCGAGATGTGATTTTCAGAGAAGTTGAAAGCACTTCCAAAATTGAGGATGTACCAAAGGAAAAGGATTCAGAGAAGCTACACTTTGATCTCAAGGATGAAAGAGGTTACTCTTTTGAGGAACCAGATTCGTCTGAATCAGATGAGGAGGCAGAATCATCTAAATCAGATGAAGAGGCGGATCCACAGACTCCGGTATTGAGGAGATCTGACCAAGAAAGAAGGCAAGTTGAAAGGTACAGTCCCCCTGATTTTCGTTCTAATTTTGTGTTATCTATTACTGATGATGATCCTAGAACTGCTAAAGAGGCAATGGATTCAGAAGATAGTAAGCTATGGAAGAAGTCCATGATAGAAGAAATGGATGCCTTGGACAAAAATGAGGCATGGGATCTGGTTGAGTTGCCAAAAGGAAGAAAGCCTATTGGAAGAAAATGGGTATTCAAGAAGAAGTTAAATGCAGCAGGTAAAGTGGAGAAGTGCAAGGCTCGACTAGTAGCGAAAGGTTATTCCCAAATTGAGGGCATCGATTTTGGTGAGATTTTTTCACCTGTTGCAAAATTGACTTCTATTAGATTTCTTCTATCTATTTCTGCTGCTTTTGACCTTGAAGTAGAACAGATGGATGTAAAGATGACTTTCCTACATGGAAATCTTAATGAAGAGATCTATATGAAGCAACCAGAACGGTTTGTGGTGAAAGGAAGAAAGGAGTTTGTTTGTAAGCTGAAAAAATCTCTCTACGGATTGAAACAATCTCCCAGAATGTGGTATCAAAAATTTGATACTTATATACTGGGAGTCTGATGTATGCCATGGTCTGTACTAGACCAGATATAGCCCATGCAGTGGGAGTTTTGAGTATATACATGTCAAAACCAGGAAAGGAACATTGGACTGCAGTAAAGAGGGTCTTCAGGTCTTTGCGTGGCACTACAAATTCTGCAATTTGCTACCAAGGAAGACCCGGTCTAAACAGAGAGATAGATATACAAGGATTTGCTGATGCTGACTAGGCTGGAGATCTTGATCACAGAAGCTCTACAAGTGGCTACGTTTTTAATCTATTTGGAGGAACAATTAGTTGGATGAGTAGAAGACAAGCTGTAGTTGCACTCTCAACTACAGAAGCTGAATACATGGAAGCTACCCATGCAAGTAAGGAAGCTGTATGGTTGCAAAGATTGTGTTCAGGTATTGGTTTTGTTCAGAATGCAGTAAAAGTTGGCTGTGATAGCTCAAGTGCAATATTTCTGGCAAAGAACCCTGCTTATCACTTGAGGACAAAGCACATTGATGTGCAGTACCATTTCGTCAGAGACATGGTTGAACAAAACAAAGTGTTGCTGGAGAAGGTTGACACTTTGGTAAATGTTGCAGACTCTTTGACAAAGTCTGTGAGTACTCATAAGTTCTATTGGTGTAAAGAGAACATGGGCATTGTTGCCCTGAATTGTTTAAGTCATAAATTTCTCTTGTATGTGAAGAGAACAACAAGTGGGAGAATGTTGGGTATGTCATATCTCTTCACATGGTCGCTGCGTGTACAACACGATCCCTACGGCACTAGTGATTCGCCTATGCCGGGAGCATCCGAAGGGGGGGGGGTTTAGAGGGGGGGGGTAGCCCGACAGGGCCCACCCCCTTCGTTTCGGACCGTTAGGCCCCCAGAGTCCGCGCGGAGCACAAAATTTTTTGGGTTGCTTTTTGCTTTTTCGCGTTTTTTGACCCATTGTACTCTATCTAATCCCGGTAAAAGGGATTAGGGTTGTAACCTAATTTCGGGTAAATGAATTAGGGTTTTAGATGCTACGGAATACCATTTATTGTATTGTACATGGTTAAATAAAACATATAATGAAAAAGGAGCTGTGAAGCTCTAAGTTTTGTTGGTTTTTTCCTGGTTAAGGGTTTCCAGGTGAAAATCTCTGTGTAATGTGTGTGTCATTGTGTATTTTCTGTTAATGCTTAAGAATCGATATAAGTTTGTACTTCACTGTTAAGGTTTAAAACTTACATCATGAACCTTTAGACCTTTGAATATTGTATTCCACATGCTTGCTAACGTAAAAAAAAATATAAAATCACAACCAATAATATATTATAAAATCATTCGAAAACATTCCATAAAGAAAATTGCATAAAAATTCAAAAATTTGAACATTACACATTGAAAGAATTTGAAACTTTTTCCCTCCAAAACCAAATGAACAACCTTAATTAGTAAATTTATGTTTTGGATCTACAAAATTTTGATTTTCCTCATTCACAATTAGAGAGAGTTGTACCTTTAATCTTCAATTTTCTTGTGATACGGTGTGTTGGAGCCACTATTATCCTCTTCACTTGGGCTTTTGGGAGATCTTGCGAACAAGAAAGTGGATCTCAATTGTAATAGCCTAGATTTGAATTTTCAAGCAAGTTTTTTTTAGGCCAATATTATCTTCTTCACTTCATATTTCGGGTGATCTTGTAAATGAGAAAGTGGATCTCAAGTTGTAATAGAGTAGATTTTATTTTTGAGTATAGTTCTCGAGCTATGAGTATCCTCCTTGCTTGTATCTTTTGGAGGCCCTGTGAATGAGAAAGTAGATCTCACTTTTAAATGTTTAATTCATAGTAATTCAAAGGGCTTTGCGTATCCTCTTTGCTTGCACTTTTGGGTGTCCCTTCAAACGAGAAATAGAGATCACCCATGTAAAGAGTTGGATTCATTTCAGTTGAGATAATTGTTTGGCTTAAAAGTATTTTTGTAATCAATAATTAACAATAATTCAGAGAAGAACTATTCCTAAACCTCAAACAATCTACCAAAATTTTGAATCACCTTTCTAAGTCATTGAAGAACTTCACTTGATTTGGAAACTTATTCATACAGTTGGAAAGAATTTTATGCATTTTGTAAACAAAAATTGAATCATAATCCTACATTTAAACATTGTTTCAAGAGAGACTTCTTAGAAATAGGAAAAGCATTGAACATTCAAACATTTTCCATTTCCAATTAGTGATATTTGAAACAAATTGAACACATATTTTGTTTGAATCCAACCTCTTGAACCCTTGCTAAAAATTGTAAAATTATTTGAAAAGAAGAAGTTAAGTAATTTGTGACAATCAAATGTCACTTCTTTAGAAAATTTCTTTTTCAAATTCATAGAAGTGATTCTATTTTGAAACTTGCATGTTTGAAAGACCTACAAAGAACCTCTAACTCTTCACTAGTTTAGAGAGTTCATCAAATTGAAGGATAGAGTAGTGAGCATGTAAAATTAGTCACAGTAGATCTAATGAACAAGTAAATCAATCACAATAGATGAAACTCGGAAAAATGGTGCAAAATTGTGCAAAACATGCATCAGTGCTCAATATCCCAATGAGGGTGAATAACTAAAATATAATACAGTAACAATGACTAAGAAATTTGAATTGACTAAGTAGGCCATTCGAATTACTGAATGGTGTATCTTGGCTCCAACTAGGAGTTCTCATCATCAATCAGTGGTGGTCATCAATGCACAATAACTAGTCATCCAGGTGTCAATCTAAGTCTAATTGAGTGTAACAAGTGTAACTGAAGTGTGTAGCACTGATAGAGGGAAAGAGGCTCAGTTGAGGGTGCATGGGAGGCTTAACTGAAGTTAGAACAAGTGATCTAGTCAATCTGGAGGTCCAACGGAGTGAAACAGTCAGTTGGGAGTGAAAGTAGCCTCAAATCGAGGAGAATCAAATCTAATTGAGTGTAACTGAAGTGGAATTGCAGTGGTAGGTGAAGAAGTTCCCCCTTCTCTGGCAGTAGGTGAGAAGTGGGTGCCTTCCTGACTAGGAGGGATAAAACTCTGATGGAAGGAGCTCCCGAGTGCTAGAATGAAGTGGATAAGGTGCTAGAGGCATCAACCTGGTGACTAGGATGCATGCAGAATGCATGCAAGGTCCTGCAAATGATGATGTGGATATCTGAACAGAGCATTTGTGCATTGCTTGATTGTACATTTTTGAGTCACAAACACCACTAGTTTCATTTCCATTGTTGAAACTAAGAAAAGTAGCTTTAAAATGGGTGCTTAATATAAAACTAACCAAAATTTTATTTTCATATCACCAACAAGGTTAGGCTAGGGACCTAGAATAGGATTGGAGAGTTAACACTCCTAGGCCACACGATTTTGAAAGTAGCATTGATTATTCAAGTGTTTAAGTCCATTAGTAGAAAAGAACGCTTGTCGTGAAAGCTCATCTAAAACATGAATCAAGCATGAGGTCAATATGGATATGTAAGGGAAGTACCCCCACTCTTGCTTGTTTAGTGGGATATGAGCTCATCACGAAATTACATGTAAGTGACAAATCCTTGAGGTGACATCACTTTCTAGAGTGCCTGGTTATGAAAGTTGTCCTAGAATTAGAATTGTTTCGCCCGAACATAGATTGTGAAGTGGTAACCTTAGGTGTTGATCCTAGGATATCTCATGCACTATTGTGAGTGGGGGACACTTGTAGTACCTAATACCAACTTTGAAGCTTTTACTCCTTGGGAGGGTGATTGGTTAAGAACCAATACTTGCACCTTTGGTGATTAAAACTTATTGTAAGTGTTTCTCACACCTTCGCTATTAGTAAATGTTCGAGGCATTGTATCCCTCAGGATCTACTAATTTCAGAAGGCCCTTTAAATGCATCTTTTCATTGAGCTTCGGTTCTTTGGGGAAGTAGATTGCTTGCTTGGATTCAGAGGACATTTCTACTTTGTGTACAATTTGATTTTTGTTGAGTCTAGATTTCCTTTAGGATTGTTTGATTCTATTTTTTTTAAGTATACCACTTTTAAAAAATCCTTATATCAAAATATCCAAATTGGCTACTCTCTCGATCCGATAGTCATGACGACTACGAGCAGAGTCACCAGAATTTGAAGGTCCCGCTAAATCGTGGAGATACGTACACAAAACACACCCTAGTGACTTGGAAAATGAACAACTTCTAGATTCAATTAACAATGACAGAGAAGAAAAACATGAAACAAACACTGAAACTTCACCAATACATAATGAAGAAGACATAGAACCAAATGATGATCTTGCTCCATTTGAAATTGAAACACTAGAGAATGATACAACTACTCACGTAAACCCACCCTTGATAGGTCCTTCAGACCGAATTGTACTTCACATCAGTGAGTCATTGCATTACATCAATCCTCTTTTCAGTTATTTGAATAACATGCAAAATTAAACACTTGACCCTATGGCTTCATCAAGAGCACAAGGGACTACATCATCGTAACCTAAAATTGTTGTGGGAGGTAGAAATACTTCCACTTTTGCCTCTACATCAATCCCAATAGTTAATATACCTATTATTAGCACAAGTTCAACCATCCCTTCAGTGCTAGTTGGTACAGTTTCGAATTCCAATCCTGGAAGTACATCCAGTTCATCTACATGGATCCCTACTGGTGGGTGTGCCTTACCAAAATGGTTTTTACATATGGTTTGGATAATCAAGGTCAAAAAACATAAGGAGTAAACCAAAATCCTCTTGTTAAACTAAATACTTTTCCAAGTTCTACTTTTGGGGGAAACCCTTCACCATGGAATGATAATATTCCTGGTGGAAGCAATGGGCCATGGAACATTAATTCCAATTGGGTTTATCTTCCACTGATGGATGGAAATGCCTCGAGGGTTATCCTCCAACTTATGCTAGTATAATGACTAGGGGCAATCCACCTATCAAACTCATTCCGCAATGGAGTGGGCAGGTTTCAAGAGTAACCAATCTTATTGTGGCCCACCTCTAGAAGGGGGAAATCCACCCATTAGTTATATTCAACAATGGCTTGGTCAGGTTTCGATGAGTAACCAATATTATTGTAGCCTACCTATACAAGGGGAAATCCATCCATTCATCATGTTCGAAAATGGAATGGACAATTTTTAGGAAGTAACAAATCTTTTTGGATGTAACTCCGCAAGGAGGAAATCCACCTTTGAATGCTTTCCAAGCCCAAGGAAAACCACCATGGTGTGGTCAAGATCCAAGAAGTAACCAATATTCTTGGGGACCAACTCTACAAGGAGGCAATCAACCCATTGTTCATGTTCCATGAAGCACCCAATCTTCTTGGGTACAATCTCTACAAGGGGGAAACCACCTTGGAATGCTTATCATAGCCAATGACCACATCAATTGAGTGGTTAGGTTATAGAAAGTAATCAATATCTTTGGGGCCTAACCCCACCAAGGGGGAATCCACCCATTAACCCCATCCTACAATGGAGTGGTTAGGTTCTAGAAAGTAACCAATATCTTTGGGGCCTAACCCCAGAAGGGGGGAATCCACCCATTAACCCCATTCCCCAATGGAGTGGTCAGGTTCTAGGAAGTAACCAATATTTTTGGAGCCAACCTACAATACTTGTGTCCTATCTAGCTAGGACACCACATGGACCTCATGTCGATCGTATCATGTGTTCCATCAACCAACTTGAATAGATTACTCAACAAATGGGACAAATGTCTATTCAGATTTCACAACCTATAGCTGACTAGGAAATGCAACAACCTTCTAATACTTCCAATACTTGTAACATCCTCAAAGTCCCATCCATAGAACTTCAAGGAAAGAAGAATACATATCAAGATAAGCAAAGTGCTAGTCCTTACCAAACTTTTGAAGTCCTTACAGTCCAATCCATGGACCCTAGAGGAAATAAGAAGAAATATAAGAGCAAGCAAAATACTAACTCTGGGACAAGACATGAACCAATATCTATCCCACAAACTATTCCAATTTTCACTACAACATCATAGGTTTACTTTCCATTCAAAAATTTCTCGAGGTACACCACAACGACAGGTTTCACTTCATCGGAGGGAGCCTCGAAGGATGACACCTTAGTCCAAAATAAAGATGGAAAGTTACCCAGTTCTATGGAACATGGTGAAACAAATATTAATACACCATTATTTGTCATAGAATTTTCATACCAAGCTATTCAAATGACTTCGGCGGATTGAGATCAAAATCTTCCCTTAATGGAGGAATATGATCCGGTTACTTGGCCCATTGGGGTTGTGAGATCTCCCAGCTCACATGAATTCCTGGAGGACATTTCATCATTAAATGAAGCTATCCTTGAAGTTATGAACATTTGGTTGCACCCACCTAAGGAAATATTTTGTGGGGCCTCTAGGATCATACTTGGTTTAAATCTACCCAAGTATAGGATCATGCTTTACATGGTCCTCAATCTGATCAGGTATATTTGGAAGCTTGCATACATGTTTAGGTTTTCCCTTTGTGAAGTGCATTTGAGCATTTTGCAACCCAAACTTGCAATAGGGTCGAACCTATTGGAAATTGGTGGATCATCCCATCATATCTGTATTTTCAACCATTTCGAAAAAATAGCCTACCAAACATGGGACACTCTATTTAGCACCCCATTATCATTTTGGTTCCCATGCTGAGTTATCCGCATACACTTGGGAGCCCTATTAGTCCCATCATGATTTGGAATTTGAGACCACATATTTATCTTTCATACATTTATGACCATAGCATGATGAGCTCCCAATTTTGTGTCAGTTTACATAAGAATGTGTTAAAATATTCACTTGAACATATGTTCCTACTGCTTCATTGCTTATTTCTTATCTTGCTTATTTTCCTTTGCAGTCACTTCTTTTTACACGATGCCTATAAACCATTGCTTATGTATAATTAACCCATATCCATGGAGGAAACACCCATAAGAGTGTACATAACTCGCTCAACCATTGTTCGGAATATGTATCTTTTGCTTGGCTTGACCCATGCCCTTGAAATATAGGCACAGTCCCTTGATACACTTGTTTCCTCTAATGTACCATAGCATGCTTTTTTTTTTTTCAAGCTAATAAATGAAAAAAGGTATTAAAAATTGGAAAACACAAAAATCCAAAAAAGGGGGAGAATTGAATCATATTATATTGTATCCTTGAAAAAATGGCAATAATCAGTCCTTATCTCCCTTCAACATGGTACATAATTTGTTATCCACTATTCGTACACCATTTACATTTTCCTTCCAGAAACTATATAAGTATTTTGAACAGATCTCCACCGATGGGTTATCCTTCCAGTCATCAATGGATGTTTCGTTAATGCATCTGGCATTGGCGGATTTCATTAAGGTCGGTTACTCAAGTCCTATGTTTCCATGTATACATTATGTTGTGTGTTATGTGCTCAAGGGAATTTAAAACAGTTTCGACCATTCCTCAAATATTCATGACCAATCATGTCGTCCTTCTTTGTGTCAGTACACAGTGTTGGATCTCACAATTCTACCAAACTATATCAGAATATTGATCTATGTTTCGTATCGGTTGATGTGCGATCCATTAATTCCCTCCTTCTTATGGATCTATTCCCATCGACACCAAATCATCATCTAGGAAATGGATCTAGAAACCCTGGAGTACCTTGGATCTTGCAGTCATTAGTGGTAGTTTTACTCACAAATGAAAGTGGGTATACATCAATGACCTTTGTTTATTTGATTATTCAAGTGTTTGACTTCATAACATCTATTCACGCTTTCTCGTTTGTACTCAATACCTTGGAGTCCATCATCATTATCGGTGGGTCTCTTCGCATCTGTTAACAGTATACATCAATGATCGGTACTCAGATGGTGTTTTGTTATGATCGAAATCAGCTCATATATTCTCATGATATAAACTCATACTATCATCGGTTTGTATTGAAGACCTTGGGAAAAATAGTTGTATCACTCATCGATGCACTACCCGAGTTGTGCAAGATTAAACAACCATGTCAAAGTGCCATGAAGATATCACACTCATCAAAGTGCACGTTTGTATTTATAAAAATTTACTTTTGACATGGATCGACTATGTATTTTTCATGGCTATGTTTGTTAATTGTGAGGATGGGTTATCCACTTCAGGAATATTTTGCATATTTAGGAAATTGCTTTGTTTGACTTGCAAGTGTTTCCCCGAATCGTGCGCCTATGAGATAATCCTTTTCCATCCTTCAT
This sequence comes from Larix kaempferi, assembly GCA_027924585.1. Classification (NCBI taxonomy): domain Eukaryota; kingdom Viridiplantae; phylum Streptophyta; class Pinopsida; order Pinales; family Pinaceae; genus Larix; species Larix kaempferi. The sequence goes on along the minus strand of BSBM01000450.1, from coordinate 778,115 downwards.
TGATAAATACAGAGTATTAGTATGAAGAGTATCAGTATGAAGAGATAATGTATGTTGGCCCTTAGCTCTGCTTCAAACCTCACACATTAGGGGGCATCTGTTAACAATCAAATTAACACTCTTAACAAGTGAAGGTGGAAGCACATTTTACCATTCACCCACAACATGAAGACCAGAAATCTGGAACAATTGAGAGCTTTAATCTCTCATATGACCACTGACTATGCAAAGGAAGAAGTATTTGAAGACAAAAATTTCTCTAAAGAGGCCTAGTCTAGGACCACTTAAGGGCCAAAACCTAGTTTCTACAACTCTTAGAGTGGAAAGAATACATGGCATGTGTTAAGATTCAATATTCTAAGATAGATAACATTAGTATTACATTCCATTTCACAACAATAGCATATACAGGATCACTGAAAGAACAACAATCACAACATAAACACAAGAGACACAGATTTATCCTGGGAAACCCTCACGGGGTAGAAAACCCAACAAATATTTCTCAATAAAGATGACCAACAAATACAAAGATGTAGTCCCCAAACAAGAGCTCCTTCTTTTCCATTGCAGATCTCTCTCTCTCCTATGCGAGTTTCACAAGTGAGTGTGTGTGTTAAATGAGGAACACACCTCCTCTATTTATACTATACTTTACTCGACTTTTAACCCTAAATAGGTCAGCCCCAACTTAACCACTCAAAATAATGCTGACTGGGCCGACCCCACTAGGGGACTTAAACACCCCATACAACTGAATCTGGGCCGACCCCACTAGGGGACTTAAACACGCCATACAACTGAATCTGGGCTGACCCCACTAGGGAAGTATAATAACCCAAGTTACCACATTCCGACGGAGGAATAAACATCTCTGGATAAAGTACAAATAGAATATTCTTATAAGTTACAATATTTTAACACTCCCCCTAAACTGTGATAATCTGCAAGAGATCTACCAATTGTAACAACTCACAATCAAACTCTCAAGTATGTTGGAAAGAAAAACAGAAGAATGCATTCAATAATCACTCAAAAACTCAGAATAATAGACAATGTCAATACCATACAATGAAATTATGAATGTAAATAATGTGTTACAATGAATTGCAAAGAAGCATGATATAGGATTCGAATTAGCCAAGTAGGGAATTCGAATTTGAGCTCAAAGTCTAGCTTGGATAACTATGGAGACATCATGCAGCCAGTAGTATCAGTCATAAATTGTAAGAGTTAGTCAAGTGTGTCCAACTGAGTCTAACAGAATCATCTAGGCATAAATCAAGGAATGGAGACTCCAAGGGGGGTGCATGAGGCTATCTAACTCAAAGTATAGCTTGGATAACAATGGAGACATCATCCAGTCAGTAGTATCAGTCATAAATGGTAATAATCAGTCAAGTGTGTATAACTTAGTCTAACAGAACCATCTAGGCATAAATTAGGGAATGGAGACTCCAAGGGGGGCACATGAGGTTGTCAAATAGTCAAGTGGAACTCCAGAACTATCTAACTAGAAGCTACAAGTAGTCAGCCTAAGTAATGAGTGGAAGAACTACTCAATAAATGCACTAACTGAATGATAACTCCTGGTAGGTGAGATAAGGTGCCCCAACTAGGTGATAACTAAAGGTAGGTGAGTAAAGGCGCACTAACTGAGTGTGGTAGGTGAGAAAGGCACACTTGTCATGAAAAACAGTCAAGAAGGGCACATTAGGTAGGTAGGAGGCCAAATGGGGGCTAAACATAGGCTTTGGAGAGCTAGAATCAATCTCTATGTGTTGGGGAGACAACCATGATGATGACTGGATGCATTCAGTGGCATGCAAATGCATGTAGGATGCATATTTGCATGCAGGAATGCAAAATATAAAAATGATGGTGTGAATATTCTAACACCCCCCTGCAGGCTATACTAAGAGATAAAGCTGAAATATTAAGAATAGGGCCCTGGTGACTAAGACCAAAGGTCACCTCGTACAATCAATCTAAATAAACTAAGTGAGGAAAGATGGAAAACCCAATGGGAAGAAATCCCTCCCTCAAAATAGACTAAAGGATGCTAAAGTAGCATATCATCACTCACCTCTGAAGGAGGTAAGTGTGCTTCCTTTCCGAAGAAGGATCGATTGATCTGAAATGGATCAGCAATGTGACAAGGATGAAACCTTCCATGCTGAAAATTTGATCTCGTTCTTCTATGATTATGTGGATCACCAATCAAATCATTTGCAGATCGGAGTGTAGTGGCTACCCATCGAGAAAGAGGAGGAATATGAGGTGAGAGATATTTAGGTTCTTTTTTATCTAGATCTCCCATTCGCTCATCTTCATTACTAGTTTCTATACCTTCAGGTTCTTGTGGATTTGGATCAAATCCCCATTTGACTGGTATGGACTATCTATAGGCCTTGTATCATTCAATCTTTTGTCATAAATATTTTTCTTTCCTTTACCATTCGCTCTCTCTGCAGCTATAAGAGCTTAATCCAATTTGGGTTTGATTATTCCCATGGAGATCAACTTCTCTTCCTCTTGAGTAAGAGATTGGATGAAGTCATCAAGTGAGGGAAACTTCCATTTTGGAATGGACAAGTTAGCTGACTGGAAAGTAGAGACAAAAACTGAGAAGTTTTCCCCCAACTTTGAGAGAATGGAAACTATAAGCTGCTTGTATTCTTTCACTATCTCATATCTTTTCAACTGTGATATCAAGCTTTTGAACTTGGTGAGCAAGGCATTGATATATTCGAAGCTGTTAAGAATCAAAGATATGAGTTCATTCTCCAATTTGTGTCCTTTCATATCATCTTTCTATCCAAAAAGGGATTCGAGCTTGTCCCAAACCTCTTTAGGAGATGTAAGATCGATGACATGGAAGTGAAGATCTTCAGAAATTAAGAGAAGGAGGCCAACTGCTTCATCAAGCCTATCCAAGTACTTGGACTTTTCAACTGCACTGAGAGGTTCTACCATCATTCTGTTGAGTATTCGGGTGAAGCTCTTGGATCTCATGAAGAGAGGCATCTTGGCTTTCCACTCAACATAGTTGAAAGATGTGAGCTTTAGATCCATCTGAATAGAGAAAGTTGAATAGTTGAAGAATATTCCAAACAGGTGAATAAACCTGCAAAACAAGAATATTTTTTTGCTAATGGAGAATACTACACTTCGACTGAACACTACCTTAAGGACACTTGGCACATAGACTAATTCATTCACACCTGGCTATACCTCACTGGATTTCTCCAATGAATTCAAGTAATATCACCAGGATTTGTTGTGGAAACTCAGAGGCTTCTGGTGCACAAGTGAAAGACAACTGCTCAAAGAAATGTTGCAACTGCTACTGCTACAATGGATGCAATTCGAATAGTTGCTTCCTGCTCTGATACCATGTGATAATCTACAAGACATCTAGAAACTCTAACAACTCACAATCAAACTCTCAAGTATGTTGCAAAGAAGAAGAGAAGAATGCATTCAATAATCACTCACAAACTCATAATAATAGACAATGTCAATATCATACAATGGAATTATGAATGTAAAGAATGTGTTATAATGAACTCCAAAGGAGCATGATATAGGATTCTAATTAGCCAAGTAGGGCATTCGAATCTAAGCTCAAAGTCTAGCTTGGATAACTATGGAGACATCATCCAGTCAGGTGTGTCCAACTGGGTCTAACAAAACCATCTAGGCATAAGTCAGGGAATGGAGACTCCAAGGGGGGTGCATGAGGATGTCTAACTCAAATTCTAGCTTGGATAACAATGGAGACATCATCCAATCAGTAGTATCAGTTATAAATGGTAATAATCACTCAAGCATGTCTAACTGAGTCTAAAAGAACCATCTAGGCATAAATCAGGGAGTGGAGACTCCAAGGGGGGCACATGAGGTTGTCAAATAGTCAAGTGGAACTCCAAAACTAGCTAACTAGAAGCTACAAGCAATCAGTATGAGGAATCAGTGGAAGAACTACTCAATAAATGTACTAACTTAATGATAACTCCTGGTAGGTGAGATAAGGTTCCCTGAGTGAGTGATAACTGAAGGTGGGTGAGTAAAGGTGCACTAACTGAGTGTGGTAGGTGAGAAAGGCACACTTGTCATGCAGAACAGTCAAGAAGGGCACATTAGGTAGGTAGGAGGCCAAATGGGGGCTAAAGACAGGCTCTGGAGATATAGAAGCAAGCTCTAGGTGTTGGGGAGACCACCATGATGATGATTGGATGCATGTAGAGGCATGCAGATTTGCATGCATGCATGCAAAATATAAAAATGATGGTGTGAATATTCCAACATTAATGATAAGGATATTCTAACAACATTTGCAGGATAAAGGAGTCATCAACTACATGATACATGATACATCTATAAATCATTGGAATATTTCTTCATTAGTAACTCAAACATTTACTGGAACATCTTCAAGATATTCAATACTGGAACATCAACATCTTCAGTACTGAGTCTTCATCTTCTACAACACTTGATCAGCCACAAGATCAACATCTGGATCTTCTAATCAACAACATCATCTAGACTCTCAATCAACATCATCATCTAGATCTCTCGATCAACAGCATCTTCATCTGGATCTCTAGATCAACAGCATCATCTGGATCTCTCAATCAACAACATCATCATCTAGATCTCTCGATCAACAACATCATCTGGATCTCTCGATCAACAACATCATCATCTGGATCTCTCGATCAACAACATGATTTGGATCTCTCGATCAACAGCATCATCATCTGGATCTCTCTATCAATAGTATCAACATCTGGATCTTCCAATCAATAGCCTCATCGTCTGGATCTTTTGATCAATAGCATCTGCAACACACATGAGCTAATTACGGGATTGTCAATCCCTATCAATTTAGGAGATAAATCCAAGGAGTATGCAATCCTATCACATACATTTTGAACCAAAGGTTCAGGGATGATGCAATCCTATCACGTGCATTTTGAACCAAATGTTCAACGATGATGCAATCCTATCACATACATTTTGAACCAAACGTTCAGGGATGATGCAATCCTATCACGTACATTTTGAACAAAATGTTCAGGGATGATGCAATCCTATCACGTACATTTTGAATCAAATGTTCAGGGATGATGCAATCCTATCACGTACATTTTGAACCAACCGTTTAGGGATGATGTAATCCCATCACGTACATTTTGAACCAAACGTTCAGGGATAATTAAATCCTATCACATACATTTTGAACCAAACATTTAGGGATGATGCAATCCTATCACGTACATTTTGAACCAAACGTTCAAGGATGATACAATCCTATCATGTAAATTTTGAACCAAATGTTTAGGGATGATGCAATCCTATCATGTACATTTTGAACCAAATGTTCAGGGATGATGCAATCCTATCACGTACATTTTGAACCAAACATTCAAGGATGATGCAATCCTATCATGTATATTTTGAACCAAACATTCAGGGATGATGCAATCCTATCACGTACATTTTGAACCAACCATTAAGGGATGATGCAATCCCACCACTTACATGATGGTTAATCCTGATCTTTTTAGGACATAAAGTCCAGGGATGATACAATCCACTCATCGACTTAGACAAAGTCTAAGGACCACACATCGAACTTATCGTCGGTATCATAGACCTCATCGTCAGTATCATCGTCACATGTATCCTTTTCATCGATACAAGTATCCTCATCATCGATATAGGTATCCTCATCATCGATAAAAGTATCCTCATCATCGATACATGTATCCTCATCATCGATACATGTATCCTCATCATCTATAGATGTATCCTTATCATCGGTACAAGTATCCTTAATAATCATCTATACAAGTATCCTTATCATCGACCTTACTATCGGTATAGGAAACCTCATCATCAATACAGGTATCCTTATCATCGATACAAGTATCCATATTCATACAGGTATGCTCGTCATCGACCTTAGCATCGATATAGGAAATCTCATCATTGATACAGGTATCCACATCGATACCAATATCCAAATATCATCATCAACCATATCACTCCCTTTCGAGGAGGGTCCTTCTGAATGACACCAAGCTTGTCTCGGAAATACTCAAACTTTACTCGAGACATAGGTATGGTCAATATATCAGTAGCTTGTTCAACAGTGCTCACATACTCGAGCTTTATAGCTCCTTTCTGCACCATATCCCGTATATAAAAATATCGGATCTCTATGTGCTTTGAATTATCATGGAACACTAGATTCTCAGTCATCTTGATACAACTCTGGTTGTCACATAGGATCACAATGGAATCCATCTCTAAGTCAAACAATCCTAATAACAACTTTCGAAGCGATATCGCTTCACAACTAGCAGAGAAAGCAGCTATATATTCTGCTTCAGCTGTGTTGAGAGGCACACTAGACTGCTTCCTGCTAAACCACGAGATCATGGAAGATCCCAGACAATAACATCCACCTGATGTGCTCTTCCTATCTAATACACTTCCTTCCCAATCATCATCTATGTAGCCATACAATTTGAAGTCATGATCTCTAATATAATATAGACCAAATTCTATCGTACCCTTTAGGTACCTGATCACATGCTTTGCAGCTACCAGGTGAACACGTCTAGGTTCTACTCAATACTAACTCAAGGTGTTCACAGCAAAACATATATCTGGCCTGGTATTCGTCAGATACATCAATGACCCAATAATCTGTCTGTGCAAAGTTACATCCAATAACTCTGATGAGTCATCAACTAGCAACCTCAAGTTGGAATCCGTGGTCTTGGATTTACATTCCAACATATCAAATCTTTTCAAGATTTCCACAACATACTTTCCTTGGTTGAGAAATATTCGTTTAGGGCCTTTCCAGACTTCTAGACCTAGAAAGTAATGCATCAATCTGAGATCTTTTATCTCAAATTCTATAGCTAGCTTCTTCTTGCTTTCCATGATCTGTTTCTCATTTCCTGTCAGACAGATATCATCCACATATAGTAATAGTATAATAGGTTCATCATCCATAACCTTAAGGTAAAGGTTAGGATCTGCTTTACTTTTGGTAAAGCCCAAGCTTGTCAGAAAGCTATCAATTCTGTGACTGAACATCATTCACACTCTACATTGAGTGATATTTTGCATACCTATCTGTGCCATCTCCTTTCAGATGGGTCTACTGATATGAGACTCAAGATAATTCGAACTTTATGGTGAGTTCCTTCTTACGTCCATCTAAGAGAATAATGTCATCTGTATGTAGAAACCATCTTCAACCTTGTAGCAAAGGTTGAAATCCGCATCACCCGTGGTGATCATTAAGCTCATCAAATGACTATCGATCCTAGGTACTTGTTGAACCCATACAGATCTTTCTTCAATTGAATCCTGGGAGTTTTCTCGATTCACACTTCTTCTTCAATTACACCATTAAGAGAATAGACTTTTCTAGCCACTTGGAGCAAACATATCATCATGATCCTCTTCCTCTTTCTAAGAGAATCCTCTATCCACAAGCCTTCTATCGCATGTTTTATTTGTAAGTCTTCTTGTTGAACATCCATCACTTGTTCTTTGGAACAGGTGTTCATCATCCTTCTTTTGTAGATCATAGCACATGATATTTCCTACAAATCAAAGTTAACTTTTATGTTTGTGTGGTTTCCTCCCGCTTGATCTCTATTTTCCATTTATGATAGAATCATGATTATATGTCTTTGAATTTCTATCCATTCTACACCAATATGCATGCTTAAGTGTGCATTAGTGTCATCATTGTGTCATCCTCAAGATCTCATACATAATCATACATTCATTAGTATAATCTTAATACTATCAAAACATTATGATTCTAAATAATCATTTCATACACAGGTATACTTACCTAAGATCCTAACACAAAGTAGGATTCTATCTTGATATAGGAAAACATACTTGTATTATCATGCTTGGTTATGTCTAACATACCCAAACAATATCTTATTTGTTCTCTTCAATGATTTAGAGACCTTGTGCTAGTATCCTGCATATCTCATAAGTTACGCATAGTAGAACAAAATCATACATACCTCGTAATTAGAGCTTCTATGTGATCAAAGACTATGGATGAGTCTTTGTGTTCATGTCATCATGGTCATAGAGCTTGATTTGTCTTTCTTGATGTACCTTTCATGTTAGTAGACAACATCATCCTCATACAACACCACAAGTGCATTAGTACAATCATAAGTGTCATAACCCTAATCACTGAATGTCTTCTATCGTTCACATGCATTGATACTTTTACTATGGTGATCAGAAAATCTAGAATTAATCATGATTGTACTAACCTCAATAATATGAAGAAAAACATATTATAAACTTAATCATGAAATAGATTTCAAAACATACCTTTATCTTCTCAAGTCATGCCTATCGAGTGGTCTTCTCTATAAGGGTAAAGCCCTAACCATCCAAGGTAGATCACTTGTAAACATCTTATGTATGTTCATGGTGCTAGGATGATTGAATATCAGTGCCATTTAAACCTTCTTCATTGCTTCCCTATGACTCTCCCAACTTTGCTAGGGTTTCTTCTTACTTGGAAACCCTAATCTTCAATATCCTTCCTCCCACAACATTTTGATGGAGGATTAATATATATGATGAATGGATTCCAAATCCATTATAAATGTTTCCAATGTTGCATCAGGTGTCTCCAACATTGTATCAGGTCCTTCCATACCTAAAAAATGAAAACCCTTAGTGAGATATTCTTCCTCCTCTTCCTTGATTTCCTCTGTTGAGTCATTTCATATGTGATGTATTGTTTCTGGTTTATCTCTAAAATTTTAGATCTACAAGGTCAGAAACTTCCTCCTGTGGTATCCTGACCTGACATCTTTCCAACCCCATAGTTTTGAGCTTCATTCGATTCTCCATCAGAGAGATAAGCGCATTTTACCAACATGACATTTTAAAGGGATGAAACAACATAGCGAAGTTGTATGGAGTTACACGTGTCACTGTTTCAACTTCGGCCTCTGAAACTAGGACCTATGAAACTACAGTCTGTTCCCTAACTACCACTTTTGTGGAGTTCTATTTGGAGCTTCCAATCCCGAGATATGACCTTTTTCCCTAGGTCACCTGTTTAGGACTGCATTATAGGAGAGGCATAAACCCTAATTTGTACGGATCATATCTCAGAAAGTACAATGAATCTAAGGCTAAGCTTCGGAAAAAAGATACAAGAAAATTTCATCTTTTTCTTGTCCAAGTTTTAGATCTTGAACCTTCGCCAAAATGGATTTATAGCGAAATTGCCACGATGACTAGGTTTTCCAATACAAGACCCTAACTTTCAAATTGTTGCAAGTGAAACAAGTATCGTAAGTGCCATACATTGCCTTCCTTCAAGCTAGCTCTCATACCATGTTAAGATTCAATATTCAAAGATAGATAACATTAGTATTACATTCCATTTCACAACAATAGCATATACAGGATCATTGAAAGAACAACAAGCACAACATAAACACAAGAGACACAGATTTTTCCTGGGAAACCCTCATGGGGTAGAAAACCCAGCAAAGCTTTCTCAATATAGATGACCAACAAATACAAAGATGTAGTCCCCAAACAAGAGATCCTTCTCCTCCATTGCAGATCTCTCTCTCTCCTATGCGAGTTTCACAAGTGAGTGTGTGTGTTAAATGAGGAACACACCTCCTCTATTTATACTTTACTTCACTTGACATTTAACCCTAACTAGGTCGGCCCCAACTTAACCACTAAACATAATGTTAACTGGGCTGACCCGACTAGGGGACTTAAACACCCCATACAACTCACTCTTGGCCGACCCCATTAGGGAGGTCTAATAACCCAAGTTACCACATTCCGAAGGAGGAATAAACATCTCTGGATAAAGTACAAATAGAATATTCTTAGAATTTACAATATTTTAACATCGTGTGTATTAATTATCATGAAAAATATAGAAAATCAAGTCAAATGCTTGAAAAATATGGAAAAGTGTGTTTTTTGATGAAAATAAAAAAAAAATCATGAAAACATTTAGTCCGACATTCATGTTTAGAAATTGAGTGCAAAAATCCCAATGCTATAAAAGAAAAGCATTTAGGGCATTGTAAAATATAAAATGTGAGAATAAAGGCATGCTAAAGATTGAAAGGTTGGAAAGCTCCTCTTCTACACAAAGCACTTGGATGATCAAAGGCATGGATGGAGAAGAATGTCTCAAAGAAAAGGATAAGGGATTCACCTCCAAAGCAAGGTTGTAAGTATTATTTTCCTTAATTCAATTTTCTTCCCAAATTTGAGTTTGAAGTTGTTTTTTACATCTAGTTTTGGATTCAAGGTTGGTAGCTAGATTTCAAGTTTTGTAAAATTTTCAAGTTCTTAGAGATAGAGTTATAGGTAAGAACCTAGCAAGTTTATGCAAATGGATGCCTAAAGGCCATGGATGCTCAAGCAAGGGGATCTTCTTCAAGTAGCTAGATTCAAGAAGTATTCTACTCTCTTCCTCCACTCTATTTTCTTGAAAATTACTTAGAAATATCAAAAGAATGTTGATTATTGCATGCATTTTTGTCAATTGAACCTCACCAATTCATAGTAAGGATAGATAAAAGAGTAGAAAAGTCCCTACACTAAAATCTATCAACAAGTATATCTATTATACTTAATTGGTAGCTATAATAAACAATTATCCAGTACATCTATGATAAAGATAGATTAATAGTAAAGAGAAGAAAAAAATTAATATATATCATACTGCATGAATTCTATCTAGTATAAGCTACATGCCTAAATTTCCCAACCGAGTCCACTTCCTCGTGGTGGGTAAAAAATTCAACCTCCACTACGCGCATTAGAGCAGATGATATAGGACTGGTTTTTCCCCCCCAAGAACTCAAGAATTGTGAGAAGATCATGACCTAACAGAGAACCCCCACATGAGTTATAAAAATAAATAAAAATCCCAGCATGTGATATCTACCAGGACATAAGTAGAAATGAGATGAAACTACTAAGATCACTTTGAAGTTATCACATTAAATTACAAAGCATGGTCCTAGATCTAAAACCACCCCAATAGGAATCACGATCTTTTATAAATAATAACTTACAGTCCGGTAAGCAATCCATTGAAGTTCTATGTGCATATTTGGTACATAACAACTATGAATAATATGAAATCCCCTATAAGCTAACTATTCGATTAAAATGAGAAAAAGGGCTTACACTAGCTTAGGTCTTGACTTACATTAGTATACAAGCAATGGTAGAGGAGCCCATAATTTGTGAATAAATCCTTGTAAAGTAGAGATAACCTACACACAAATATAACATCAATTGGAGGACATAATCATATAAACATAATATATACATTGCTAATGATTGATCAAATACACTGTTTACCTAGGATCCGAGGGGATACCCCTTTGATATTACCTGTATATGGTATGCATATCTGAGTCAGCAATATATATAAAAATATAAGACAATGTTCGTAGCAGAATAATCATTAAATTAATTCTTTGGTTTTTACTTAAATATTGCATGGAAGATATACATGTTGATTAGTCTATGTTGGATCTATCAATGCTTGTTGTACAAGTAATTGAAGAAGGACAACAAATTCAAACTATAGATTGGACTAGGAGAGATTGTTTCCCCAATTGTTCAAATTGAAAAGAATGGGGCATCTATAATTGAGCAATAATGTTCTTACCCTATGAACTCGCTACCTTGAAGATCAATCTACTATGAATTTATAAATCAAAGCATGGACATCCCAAAGGGAACTTACATATGGATGTTTTGGGAAATATACTTCTCTAATGTGAAGATGATGGGGTGCATGCATGTTGGCTTATCATGAGGGAAAGAGCGAAGTCTCTATCACTATGATTGTGTTCCATCATGATCCTTAAGACAAGGGAAACCTATGCGTACAAGAGACATGTGACTAGGAATCCACATGATGGCATGTGGCTTATCCTCTCCCCTTCTTCAATCTATGGCGAGCTCCCATAGTTGTGATGACTAAGTACTCAATTCATGGGATGTACAGAGGAAAATCGCTGCAGAGTTGGGGAAGGGTTGTGCTCCCTAGGAAAAGGAAGAGGACAACAACCTTCTGTGATACTACAATAGTCACGATGAGAAGATACTAGCAGAGATATGACATGAACAAAGAGAAATGAAAACTTGAGCAAGTAAACCTCCACAAATCGATTTGGAAAGGGGGAGGGGAATGTTTCCATTATAGTATGGAGAAAATCATGGTATGGAAGCCAGAAATCGAGGGAAGAGAGGCATCCTTTCTAGGATGAGTGTGCTTTGGAAGGCACCTCACTCTTGTCTTAAAAATCAATAAGTTTATCTTCCATGAACTTGTAAAAAACACCTATTTTGGGGCCCGAGTTAACAGTTTGTATTATGGTCATTGATTGGAATCAATCCCCACTTCCCATGGATTCTCACAACAACTTGGATAAGGTATGGCTATTAATTGTTAGGATATTCCTATACTCCATCCTAGTCCCACCAGTATTTTGATCATTTACATTTTCAGTCATGCATGCACTTTTAGGGTTTGCATGCATCATTAGGGTTTGCATGCATTTGCATGCATTCCAATCATCATTCCAGCACCTAGCCCTTAGTTAGCCAGCCCCTGAGAGCTTCTCACTGATCAGTTTTATCCCTCCAGTTGCTTAATGCACCCTTCTTCACCTACCAATCGAGTTGTCTTCAGTTTATACTCAGTTACACTAGTTACACTTAGTTACACTTAGATCCACTCAGTTTCACTTAGTTACACTCAGTTACACTTAGTTACACTCAGTTACACCTACCAGACTTAGTTTGACTGATGGTTGATAGTTACTTGAGCATTGATGACTCCACTGATGATGATGAAGACTTCTAGTTGTGCCCCGATGACACCAGTTGTGCTTTGATGACACTCCAATGATCTTTTGATCACTCCATGAAGGCTAATTCGAATTGCCACCTTAGGAATTTGAATTCCTTATGCATTGTATTATTTATTTGTCCATTTGTGATTAATGAATTAGTGTGTGTGAAGTATCATTGCTTCTATTCGAGTTCTACTGTACCATATTATTCTGTTGCTCATTATATTGTATTGACCACTCTTCTTCTATTTTCCTGCTTAATCATAATCATTCTCTTGTGAGGTATACAACATCTCTTAGATCTGCTGTGAGGATTTTCACATGGTATCAGAGCATGTTGAGAGTATTGTTTATCTCCATTCTTGAGAGGTTTTTGCAGGTTATTACCAAGATTTCGAGTGCAATAGTTGCAATAGTTTCTGCATTTTTGCAGCAGTAGCAGTTGCAATTATTCTATCTTTTTTTTTGCGGGTCCTCTACAGCTTATATGTATTCATTAGGAATTACTCCACTTTCTCCATTGAACTATGATGAATGGAAACCACCAATGATAGCACATTTTAAGAGACATGGTCTCTTTGATTATTGTTTTGAAAGAGAGTTCGAATCCTTTGAAGAAGAGTATGACTGGTTAAATGAAGGAGAAATAGATTGTGCAGCTATAATGTATGCTATGTATCGATGCATGTTATATCACCTCCCTAATTTTTCATCTCCAAAATATCTATGGGCCTACCTGGATCAAATATTTGGGAGACCGAATGAAGGGTTTGGTCCAAACCCTTTAGAGAGCAAGCAAAGTGATGCATTCACTCCCCTTGATGGTCTATCAGATCATGAATGAGTATCATCTCCTATTGAAGTTGTTGACAAAGAACTTGCAGATTCTCCACTCATGCTCCAACTTTCTTCTCTTTCTGTGCCAGCTCACACTCTAGATATTGCATAAGGTCCTAAATCCTCTCTTACACCAGAGTCTGTTGGTTAGCATCATGATCACATGATTATTTCAGAGGTAAAATCATCTATTGGAGGTAATGCATTGGCTCCTCTCAAGCAATCATCTCTTATTTACTACTATATGATCATTAGCACATGCTTTCAGAAGGTTATTGAAGAATATTGCCACTGCCACCCACTTGAGATAATTTCTCATGCATCCATTGGTTTTGATATCACCTCTTATGGTTCAAAGGAGATCTCAAGAAACCATTGCCATTCGCTTGGGATAATTTCTCATGCATATGATAGTTTTGATCTCACTCCTGTTGGTTCAAAGGAGATCTCAAGAAACTATTCTTCAAGTCTTAAATCTGATTTGGATTTCAAGCAATTATTATTGGATGGTTCTTTTTGGCATAATCTCACCCATGATAGTTCGAAGGAGAAGACAAAAGACTACCTGCATATTCATGATTTTGATCCTACCTCAGCTGATTTGAATCATAGGTTCAAGGATCCTCCTCATACTTTTGGATTTGTTCTCATCACATTCGATCTGAAGAGCAAGTACAAGCACATGTTTTTTGAGCATGATCCACTTCTTCCCAAGAAGAATATACCTCTAGACATATGACCAAGCATCACACCTGCTTGAGTTTGGAACATTTATTTTTTATGTGTGCCTCACATTCTGTTTTGAGGGGGGGGTATTTTTCCCATGAAATTTTCCCCACTTCCTTCGTTTATTGACTGTTATTATTCATGGTATTGGGTGACCTTTGGTCTTAGTTACCAGGGCCCAGGATGGATTAAGGGGGTTTGTTAGGATATTTCTATACTCCATCCTAGTCCCACCAGTATTTTGATCATTTACATTCTCAGTCTTGCATGCACTTTTAGGGTTTGCATGCATCATTAGGGTTTGCATGCATTCCAGTCATCACTCCAACACCTAGCCCTCAGTTATCCAGCCTTCAAGAGCTTCTCATTGATCAGTTGTATCCCTCCAGTTGCTTAATGCACCCTTCTTCCTTGATTTTAGGAAGCAACTCGCCCTTATTCACCTACCAGTCCAGTTGTCTTCAGTTTATACTCAGTTACACTCAGTTACACTTAGTTACAATCAGTTACACTTAGATCCACTCAGTTACACCTACTAGACTCAGTTTTACTAATTGACAGTTACTTGAGCATTGATGACTCCACTAAAGATGATGAAGACTTCCAGTTGTGCTCTGATGACACCAATTGTGCTCCGATGACACTCCAGTGATCTTTTGATCACTCCATTAAGGCTAATTCGAATTGCCACCTTAGGCATTTGAATTCATCATGCATTTTATTATTTATTTGTCCATTTGTGATTAATGAATTAGTGTGTGTGAAGTATTATTGCTTCTATCCAAGTTCTACTATACCATATTATTTTGTTGCTCATTATACTGTATTGACCACTCTTCTTCTATTTTCTTGCTTAATCATAATCATTCTCTTGTGAGGTATACATCATCTCTTAGATCTGCTGTGAGGATTTTCACATTAATGTGGTAGCATTATCTATGCTTATCCTAATAGAGGCTTGATATGTGTATTTAATATATTAACTAGTGTGTGTTATCATTGGGTTAATGGAATGGCATAATGGATAAGTGGTATGGTAGGTTTATAGTTTAAGTATGGCTCGTTTGGATTGTATTATATGAAGCATAGTAAAAATGAATTTTAATGGGGTGTATTTAATAAATATAATAAGTATGTGTTGATATATATGTGCAAAAATATATATGGTTAGTAAATGTATGTATGTGTATTTAATAAAGGTTATACACACACACACACACACAGACATATATATATATATATATATATATATATATATATATATATATATATATATATAAGTATGTATAAAAATAAATATATGGATAGCATAAGCTCCTTCTCAAAGTTAAATGTAATATTGGAAGTAAAATATTAATAAGTTAACCCCTCAATTGATTGACTAAGTGAGCTCCAGATGTGGTTGAGGTAGGGTAAGTAGTCCGACCAACAAGACATCATTTGAGAATAATTGATTCAAGGTTGTATGTATATAAAAATTATAAATATAGTTTTGATGATGAAACTAATATGGTTAGTAGTGAGTAGGTGGTGGAGATAGTAGTCGGTTAAGTTATAGGTTTGGTCGTAGAAGTATAATAAATTTTTTGAGTGAAGGTAGGAACTCGAATAGTCAGTTCTTTCCAGGAAGATAACAACAACACTCAGTCAAAAGAAGGTAATCCCTCCATTAAGAGAAGGTAATTTCTTGTCTAATGACCCATCGATATGTTATTCACTATCTTATGTTTGTGATATATGTGAAGAAAAAAAAATCTATGTATTTTGGGTGCATTACAAATTTGTATCAGAGTGCAGGATATAACACTTGGAACTCATGGACTTAGCTACTTTGCTGAGATTTATGATTTACAACTAATAAACTATTTAAATTTCATGAAGCAATAAGAAAATAGTTTGGAAATGAATCGACTAACTCAGAAAGTTAGAAGAAACTGAAAAAGATCAGTGAGGTGCTTTGTTGCTACATGGGAAGACCCAAGGTTCAACATAAATCGAACCAACAAACCCCCAGACTCTGGTCCTTTCCACATCACCTGCAAGTAAATGACGTCTCACCCAAGGTATCATAGGGGACTGCAGGAACCAATTTTTTGCAGTATTGAAGGGAGGTGGATATGCATTTAACATATCTATTATTCATTCAGGTATTGTGAAACATAACCAGATTTAATAATAACATAAATAAAATTTATGACAGTTTCATAATGTATTCACCATAAGTGTGATAAACAAAAGCATTCATGTTATTTAACACAAGTATACAGTACTACAACCCAAGTTCCACATTCTTATTTTCAATAGGACAATTTTACACATCAATACTCTATTTAGTATTCAACTACCCAACATTAAATAACACAAGGACAATATAGTAACTACTATCTTCCAACAACCAGTTACCCTTCACCCATATATTTCCTACATATTTATACATCAAAATGTGGGAGGATCCCATTACAAAGTGCCCACAACAAAACAAAATTCTAACTAAATTCCACCTTCTGCATTATTTTTATTTGATTGTTGAGTTGGCAGATGGTCCATCTCTAGTGAGTAGCTTCAAAAACGGTCCAAAATCCTCTCCAACAAGGCCTCAACAATCACCTGTTGCTCATCCCAAGGAATTTTAGTTGTTGCATGGTCCTCTTTGAATATAACACCTTTCGAACCAAAGTTGTTCCCTTCTGGGAACTATGTTTTGAAACTCGGTTTGAGCAGAGTTCCAACCATTACTCAGCATGACAAAAATTATAATCCCACCTCTCAGACATGGCTCAAAATATTGAATCTTAACCTTCACATTATCAATGCTTTCCAATACCGGGAATCCCATCTTGCCAATCTGCTAGCCAGTATTACTCTGGTAACTCTAGCTACTCCTAATTCTTGAAGAAACCCTTATTCCTCATTAGGATTGTCTTTATATCGTCACTCTTCCTTCCAATAGGGCCATGACTTTCTCCAACGGAGATGATTTGGATCCTGCTTTATTGCGACTTTACTTTCTATACTTTCTGCTTATTTTTGTTGCACGGTACGTCTGTGTTTCCCCTAGACTCTTCATCTATATACTCGATGCCCAAAATTGCAACATCAACTCTCCAAAATTAACAAAAATCAACTTAACAGCTCTGGTTTACCTTCCACTACCTCCTATATAACAGATCCTGACATACTCAACCTTATCTAATCACGATTTCCTTATGTTGTCAATCCAGACTTTGGGATTTTATGCTGATTCATCATCTTTTAAAAACTTCCATCTCCATTTTCCTACACGATGTCCACACGTTCTCTCTGATGCACATCACTTCATGGATTCTTTTGCACTGCTTCCACTATCTCCATAATATTCTAAAGTGTTTCCTTTTTCTTTACACCTTGCTCCTTTGGATGAGTTTCTTATTGTATGATTCCTTCCACTATCCGCGATTAAGCGATGTTTGCAATTGCTACCTTGTTTCAATGATCATCTTATTTATGAATTCCTAGACTGCATCGAGTTTCTATATGAATTTGTATGATTCTTCCTACATTAACTCTAGTTAATGTGTGATATTATGCTTCTCAACCCTCAACTGACCAATCTCCTACTGTTGTTTCCTATTTTCAATCAATGTAGTTACATTCTCTATTGCTAGTAAAGTGTTCATTGCTTCCTTCATTTTCTATGCCTTTTATTGTGCATCACATGTGTTATGGTCTATTGTTTGTAGCCCAATATCCTCTAGCAATTGAGTCCAGGCCTAAATACTTTATTCACATATATTCGTGCACTTGTCCTTCAAGGTCTTGATATTTTCTATTGTGGTAGTCACACTAGATCTATGCTTTGTTTCTTGTCTTTGTTATGTTGGTGTACTTGGACTTGCCTTCACTTCCATTTCTACAATATTTTCCTAGAACCCTTTAATTGCTTGACCTATTTTCATAACTTTCTCCTCAACTAGGATATCCACCTGTTGCTATTGCAACTTGATCCCCAAAATTTTCATAAAATTGTAGGGCACCTCCTTCTATTTTTTATTTACTTAGAGTTTTGTTTGATCTTCCATGGCCTTAATTTTTTACACTTAGATTTTTTCTTGAAATCAAAAGAAAAGAAAACTTTTGTATCATAGCAACTTGCCATTTTCCACTGAAACGGTCAACTCAACTTTCAATATTCCACTGAAATGGTCGGAGAAACTTTCAATCTTCCATCGAAATGGTTGGAGAAAATTTCCATCTTACGCCGAAATGGTCGGAGGATTTTTGAAGGATGTTAGGACACTTAGGTTTTTCTTGTTAATATTTTGTTCCGGAGCATAATCAAAAGTTATGTCGAAACGATCAGAAGGGAAAGGAAAAATGGGTAAACCAGGGGAGTTATTGGCTTCACACCAAAACAAATCGACATACTTTGGAAAGTTCATCGAAACGTCTCGCTGACAATATGAAGTTACGCCAAAGCTTTCACTGAGAAAATGGAAATCAGTATGACATTGGAAATAACGCCGAAACTGATCGCCGAGAAAAGAAAAGTCCTACGACGCATGTTGCAGATTGAATGAGAAATCCTCCGATATAGTTTTAAAAGAGATATCGACATAAAAGGGAAAAATGCTCTGAAATGGTATCAACGCGAAATTAAAAAGATCGTATAAAAAGAACCGACGTAAGTTTAAAGCATGATCCAAAACAATTATCGGCACCATATAAGAATTGAACTGAAATCAAATCAGCACGAAATGAAAACGACTGCGAAACATGATCATTGAAGATTTGAAAGTGCCCAAATTGGCCTAAATAAATATTGTGGGCCGCATTAGCACAAGTACCTTGCTCATTTATGGATAGGGTTACGCTGTTTATATAAAGGGTAAAAAACTTGTATTTTGTGACATGTTAATTGCAACGCCGTTTGCAATTGGAGCGATCATTGGACACTCGAAAGCACCCAACACCATTCAGCATTACATTTGGACCAATCTTTGACTGCTAGGTAGGTTTATTTTTACTCGTTTATTTTATGTTTGGAAACGGCGGTTTTCACCGTGGTTAAAAGGAATTCACAAACCCATCATTGGCGCCCTACTTATATTTAAACTGTGAAGTTTGATAGGTTATGAAGGAAGAGTTTTTTTTTTAGCTTCAAAACCTTAGGGGAACCATTTTTCTTTCCCAGTTAAGAATAGGAAATAAGGGTTTGTTTTGATAGCTTCTAGTGGCTTTGTAAGTAGGATATCTCTTAACCGGAACGTATTAGGGTTTTCCTATTGAGTATGATTATCATTGATGCCAAAAGTATTCATTAATGACAAAGGATATGATGATATGGAATGTATGATGATGTGACATGTGTGATGTTAGGAACCCGTGTAAACCCTTATCTTTACTTTGTTAGTCTATCATTGTTGAACACATATGCTTTGTAAGTCGCCCCGTAGTATTATATGTTCCATGGCATTGATCCATAGTTTGTATTAGCCCATAGTATTATATGTTCCATGGTATTGATCCATAGTATTGGACATGTATGCTTTGTAAGTCATCCTGTAGTATTATATGTTCCATGGTATTGATCCATAGTATTAGCGTATAGAATTAGTATATAAGTACGTGTTGAGTCCAATGAACAAATCCAAAAGTTATTTGTATTGAGCTTGCTCAAAGGAGGTTTCCCCCTCGAAGTGTCTCGCGATCAATAAATTGATTCTAAGTTTTGTCATTTCTGATATATCGTGCATTTGCATTAATTAATTGTTGGATGTTCCTCACATATGGTATCAGAGCCTTTTCTTTGGCTCATTGGGTGGAATTTATGAAAAAAAATTAATTTGCATCTGTATTGTTCCTTTCAATTGCAGGTTCGGATCTGGGGAATAATCCCTATCTGCTTAATTGTGGGAAGTACTTGGGCATAGCCCTAAAACTCATTGTGATGAGAACCACAGGAACCTAGAAGTAGCTGGCCCATTGAGAGGACCTTCCACTGAAAAGGGAAATGATCCCTACCTCATTTCCTAGTTTTGACCAGTGAATTAAACCAAGAGCTCTCGTTTGTGGCAAAGCGGTTATCAGTTTTACCTGAGTCGTGGAGTGAGGGGTACTGCTCCAATACTCAAGTCGTTAGACAACATTGGTGGTCGAGTGAATCCCCTAAACCTTTAGGAAGTCGTGCATACCTGGGGTCCATATCTATTTCCAGTTGATAAATCACAGATTAAATCTGTTCAGAACAATTGCAAATCACTTCCGCATCGTTGCAGATCCATTCTGATTTTTTTTTTTAAATCCATTTTTTCACTATATCTTCTTTGTTTTAACTCTTTTTCCCTTGAAAATTCACTGACACCCCTACCATCCCATTCTACATATTTCATTCCTAGGGACCCTATCCCAAATTCCACTTCCTAAAGCTAGAAATCCCATATCTATCTATTTTTAGGGTTTTCGATAACTTCTTCGATTTTCACCCATATGCTTTCAAATTTTGCCACAGTGTTCATTTCCTATTTCTGCTTCTTTGTCCCTCTTTGAAAATTTTTCTCATTCTTTCAATCCGCTTTTTAAATCCCCATTTCTTGCTTCCCTTTCCATCAGAAAGTGTCCAAAACCTAGTCAAACCCCAATTATCCATCAGAGTTTTGTTAAATTTTGAGCATTAATTCACAATACTCTAGGATCTTTATTGAGAGAATAACATGTATAGTATATCAATGCATAACAATCATAACAAGCATGACAATCATCATAAGAATCAAAAGCATGAGAGACAAGACACACAGAGTTTCCGTCGGGAAAACCCTAAGGTGAAAAACCCCACAACTTCCTCAGAGATAGAGAGAGCAATGGCTCAACCAAAGCACAACCAAAATACACTGAGATAGTCTCCTAGTAGTAGATGATCCTCCTCCTCACTAGTGCACCACTTTCTAAGTGAGAGAAGTATGAGTTTTCGAATGATCCAAATAGATATCTCCCGATCTCTATTTATACTTAACCTGTTTTCCCAGTGGCCTTATGGGGCCGACTTGTCTAGCTAAGTACATCAACCATATAATATATATTTCAGGGCCGACCCCACACATGGTGGTCTAATAACCCATCAACAAGTGTACACACTTGCGACATTTGTCAATACACATGATGACACTTCCTTATAGAGGAATAACACATCTCTTATAAGGGTACAATAAATATATATGAAATACATAGATGAAATACATTCTGAAGTTACATATACATCAACACTCCCTCTTAACTAGGAAGGTATTTCTCTACATAGATCTGCTAGCACAAGTCTTCTTCTCTGGATCATCGTCATCGATGCATAAACCTCAAATCATCGTCATCGTCACTGCTGCTGCTATCTCAACCAATCTCTGAATCTACTCGTCATAGGAAGTTCTACAGAGCCAGTCCTTTTTCATACTGGATGTATGCCCACCACCTGTAGGTCTTCATCATCATTGGACATACTGTGGAATCCTCAAGACTTATTACGTGCGTCACAAAACCTTTAAAGAGTCTCTTGCCTAGCAAGAACCCTAAAGAGCATCTGAGGCCTTTTTCATCCTGTCCAGATCTCCAGGACTTATTACATGTGACCCCACCACAAAAGCTAGCAAGAGCATTTCAGGATGTTACGGGTACACAACTCCGACCTAAAATCTCCCCAGGGCACAAATTACATGTGGTCACCACAAAACCTAGCAAGACCATCTCAGGATGTTACAGGTACACAACTTCGACTTGAAATATCCCCAGGGCACAAATTACATGTGGTCATGGAAAAACCTCGAAAGAGCATCTCAGGATGTTACGGGTACACAACTCCGACCTGAAATATCCCAGGGCACAAATTACATGCCATAGGAAAAAACCTTGCAAGACCATCTTAGGATGTTACGGGTACACAACTCCGACTTGAAATCTCCCAGGGCACAAATTACATGTCCTCCCAGAGCAATGTCTCGAAAGAGCATCCCAGGCTGTTACGGGTACACAACTCTGACCTATAGGATCTCCCAGACATGCTCATCTGCACAACCTAATACTCATCATACATCATCCTGATGTACACATGATCATCCTGATCATCATCACTGCAACATCTTGCTGCATGTCATCTGGAGCAACATCCTGAAGCTCGTCATCTATGATCATCGTGATCATACACTGCATCGACCTGATGCATACCAAGTATCTACCTGATACATATCATCATACATGATCCACCTGATACAAATAAATACATGATCCATCTGATCATACCTGATACATATCTATGTGTTTCAACTTGTCTTGAAACACTGGGTTCTTAGACAGCTTCACACAACTCTGGTTGTCACAAAAGATACCAGTAGCCTCCAGCAAGAGATCAAATAACTCAGACAGCAGCTTCCAGAGCCATACTAGCTCACAACTAGCTGAACAAGCTGCAACATACTCTGCCTCAACTGTACTCAGTCCTACGCAGAACTACTTCCTGCTAAACCATGAGACCACACCTGATCCCATATTGAAGCAGCACCCAGATGTGCTCTTCCTATCTGCAGCACTGCCATCCCAATCTGAATCAACATAACCCTACAGGTTAAACTTTTGATTCGCTTCATACTTGAGCCCATAATCAATTGTACCCTTCAGGTACCTCAGAATATGCTTTACAGTAATGAGGTGAACACTCCTCAGATCTGTCAGGAACTGACTCAATGTGTTCATAGTAAAGAAAATATCTAGTCTCGTGTTCGTCAGGTACATCAAGGACCCAATCATCTAACGATACATAGAGATATCAATTGGCTCAAATGAAGCATCACATAGAAGCTTCAGGTTCGATGCCATAGGTGTGGCCATGGCCTTGCAATCCATCATCCCGAATCTCTTCAGGATATCTACTATGTACTTCCCTTGACCAAGAAAGATCCCATCTGCACTCTGCCAAACCTCCATACCTAGGAAATAGTGCATCATTCCCAAGTCTTTCATATCGAACTCGGCAGTAAACTTCCTCTTAGTATATGCGATTAATCTGTCATCTCCTATTACAAATAAGTCATCCACATACAGGAGTAGAATCATAGAATTCCCTTCCTCAACCTTGTAGTAAAGGTTGGAGTCCGCTTTACTCTTGGTAAAGCCCAAACTAGATAGGAAGCTGTCTATCCTACCGTACCAAGTTCTAGGAGCTTACTTCAAGCCATACAAGGCTTTCTTCAATCTGCATACATATGACTCCTTGTCATGTATCTCAAAACCGAGTGGCTGCTCCACATACACTTCCTCTTCAAATACACCATTCAAGAAGGCAATCTTGACATCCATCTGGTGTATCTTCCACTTCATTGCTGCAGCCAGGGAAAGTACTGTTCTGATGGAAGTGTACCTGGCTACAGGAGAAAAATTTTCTTCATAATCTATTCCCTCTTTCTGAGAGAAGCCATGAGCTACGAATCTTGCCTTGTATTTCTCTATGCTGCCATCTGCAGCATGTTTGATCTTGTAGATCCACTTGGAAGTCACAACAGACTTCCCTTTAGGTCTTTGGACAACATCCCAAACATCATTCTTCATTATTGATTGGTATTCCTCGATCATGGCATCCTTCCATTCTTTCTTTTCTATTGCTTCTTCATAACTGGAAGGTTCTTTGTTCATAATGTCACAGAGTAAGGAAACATAGCTGGTATGTGATCTGGTTCTCTTCTTTGCTCTGTGTTCTTCTTCTAGAATGCCAAAACTTTCTGCATCTTGAATGAGCTCCCTAGCCCATGCAGGTTTCCTCTTGTGAGGGTTATTCTCATGGGGTGGATCTACAGGTTGTTGCAGATCTTAAATTTCATGATCAACATCTGGAATTGCTTCAGTCATGGTAGTGTCTTGAAATCTAGTTTCCTTAGGTTCTTCATAAACTTCAACAGGTGTCTTTCTTGATTTGATGAATGCTGAGTTTTCATCAAATGTCACATCCCTGCTGACATCAATCTTCTTGAACCCTGGAAAGTATATTCTGTAAGCCTTCGAGCTTTCACTGTAACCCACAAAGATACCCTTCTTTCCTAAAGGATATAGCTTGGTCCTCTTTTCCTTTGGGACATGAGTGTATACTGGACAACCAAATATTTTGAGATGGCTGACTTCAGGTTTCTTACCAGAGAAGACCTCTTCTAGTGTCTTGTTGTCCAATATCTTGTGGGGTGTTCTGTTCTGCACATATACAGTTGTTCTAGCTACTTCTGCCCATAGATGCATAGGTAGATCCTGGTCATGTAGCATTGCTCTTGCTGCTTCCATGATTGTTTTGTTCTTTCTTTTTGCAACTCCATTATGTTGTGGATTATAAGGAGTAGTCAAATCCCTCTTAATCCCTAAATCACTACAAAGCTTCTTGAAGTCACCTGAGGTGAATTCTCCACCATTGTCGGATCTGAATGTTTTGATCTTCTTGTCAGTTTGATTCTCCATCAATATTTTGAATTCCTTGAACTTATCAAACACCTCATCTTTGTTCTTCAAGAAGTAGACCCAAGTCTTCCTGGAGAAGTCATCAATAAAAGAGACATAATAAACATACCCACTCAGATAATTGGATGACATAGGACCGCATACATCTGAGTGGATGATTTCCAAGATATCTTTTGCCTTGCTTTCACTGCTTGGAAATGCCTTCTTAATGTTCTTTCCTTTTGTACATCCTTTCCAAACACCTTCATGCTTGGTCTTGATTTCAGGAAGACCTTCTATAGACTTACTTGCAATTGGTAATGCCCTGTAGTGCATATGTGCGATTCTTCTATGCCAAATTTCACTTGGCTCCATGGATTCATGTACCATGGCATGTTCAGGTTGTCCCTTCAAATTATACAAACCTCCCTCTTGCTCTCCAATCACCACTGCATCATCGAATGTTTTTCCCTTTGGCCACATTAGGACTTAGCCATCCACAAATGCAACCCTCATGCCTTTTGCATCCAATGCAGAGATGGAGAGAAGATTCTTCTTGAGCCCAGGTACATAAAGGACTTCTTTCATCTTCAAAGATTTTCCAGAATCTGGGTTGTAGGAGGCTTCACCACTTCCTTTGATTGGGTATTGATAATCATACCCAAGTTTCACCTTATGGGTTGATTCATGTTGAGATAGGTTTACAAAATATTCCTTAAACCTAGTCATGTGTTTGGAAGCCATGATGTCAATTAACCAATCATTGCAACCATGGGAGATAGTACCTGTGAGAGCAGAGATTAGAACATACTCTTCTTCACTTGATGAGTCATCATCCTTATCATCACTTTCTTCCCTGGCCTTCTTCTTTGGAGGTTCATCATCCTCGGCAGCATGAGCATGGAACTTTCTTTTGTTTCCCTTCTTCTTCTTGTTGGAGTTGTTGTTGTTATCCCTTCTTGGGACAATCTGAAGCAAAGTGACCCTTCTCATTGCATGTGAAGCACCTTAGATCCTTCTTATTCTTTTGGTGATAGTGAATGGACTTCTTGTAGTGAGAGTGCTCCTTATTGGCCTTGCTTCTTTTGGTGTGAGCTGCAAGAGCTTGATCTTCACCTCCCATTTTCTCTTCTCAAGCTACAAACCTAGCTTCTTCTTGAGAGCATTCCTCCCATAGTTTATTGAAAGAGATCAATTTATTTCTTGCACAGATTCCTTGAATAAAGGAATCCCATGACCTAGGTAGGACATTTAGAGTGGTCATAACAACTTCACCATTGTCCACTACTTCATCCACAGCTTCAAGTTGTTCCTTGATCTGAGAGACCTTGGAGAATTAAGATTGAATGGTCTCTCCATTCAACATCTTGACCCCTTTCAATTGATTTCGCAAGGTCATCTTCTGATTTATGTTCTTCCCTTCAAATAGCTTGGTCAAAGAGTCAAACATCTCCTTGGGTGTCTTCAGAGATGACACATATGGTATGAGATGGTATTTGATAGAATTAGCAATGATTCTCTTTGCCTTGACCAAGTTCTTCTTATGCAATATTTTAGCCTCTTCATCCTCTGGGATAGGGATGTCTTCTTTTACATATGAGTCCAACTCAATCTCTTCCAGGATTAACCCAAACCTATACTTCCAGGCTCGGAAGTTATCATCCCCTTCAAGCTTATCGTCAAGCTTGGTGTGGTGAGACATCTTAAGGAGTACTTCAAATGGAAATAGAAAAGATTTAGGTCTTACCACTTGAATTACTGAAAACTGGATCTCGTCCCGGATTAGGGTTTGTCGGAAAAACCCTAAAAATTCAAAATGTGAATTTCAACTTTCTAAAAGGATAGAAAGATGTGCCTTGATGAGCTGATCAACCTGGTGTATTTAGAATTTGAGATCTGCAAAGCTACACCCTTCAAAGCCGCCTTTCTGTCTTCCCAGATTCACTCAAGAAGACCCTGAATTAGGGTTTCAGTTTCCCGGAGATCTACCTAGCCAAAAACCTCGATCCAAAGCTCTAAACTTCAATTTTTGCAAGTAGCTTCCAGCTCTGTCTTCAGATTCCAGAAATTCCAATTTTTTAGGAAACCTAATTTTTAGGGCCAAATCTGAAAATGCTCATAATTGAATTCTAATTGGACAGACAGATTCTCCTTGATGAGTAGAGTCAATCTACTATACTGCTTCCCCAAAATCTATGGATAGAAACCCAATAAACATGAAACCTTAGTTTCTGTCACTGCACAATGTCTTCTTCTCAGGTTAGCTCTGATACCATGTTAAATTTTGAGCATTAATTCACAACACTCTAGGATCTTTACTGAGAGAATAACATGTACAGTATATCAATGCATAACAATCATAACAAGCATGACAATCATCATAAGAATCAAAAGCATGAGAGACAAGAGACACAGAGTTTCCATGGAGAAAACCCTAAGGTGAAAAACCCCACAACTTCCTTAGAGATAGAGAGAGCAATGGCTCAACCAAAGTACAACCAAAATACACTGAGATAGTCTCCTAGTAGTAGACGATCCTCCTCCTCACTAGTGCGCCACTTTGTGAGTGAGAGAAGTATGAGTTTTCGAATGATCCAAATAGATATCTCCTGATCTCTATTTATACTTAACCTGTTTGCCTAGTGACCTTATGGGGCCGACTTGTCTAGCTAGGTACATCAACCATATAATATATATTTCAGGGCCGACCCCACACATGGTGGTCTAATAACCCATCGTCAAGTGTACACACTTGCAACACTTGTCAATACACATGACGACACTTTCTTATAGAGGAATAACACATCTCTTATAAAGAATCTTCCTTAGTAAAGAATCTTTTGTTTTTGTTTTTCTACCCATTCAAAAAAAAAAGATTCCTAGTTATAGTTGTCACCCACATAGGAGAAAAAATCATGGAGGAAGAACTTGGAGCCCTCAAAACCAAACTCCAAGATCTAGATGAAAAACTTTTCAGCCTCCATCTTCAGCATTCAGCCATGAACAATAAACAATAGCCAAAATCTTCTGCAGACATTAGGTTCTCTTCGTCTAGCAATTTTCGTCAGCCGAAGCTTGATTTTCCTCGCTTCAATGGAAATGATCCAACAGGATGGATATACCAAGAAAAACAATATTTCAATCTGCATAATACTTTTGATGTCAATAAATTTCCACTTGCATCCTTTCATTTGGAACATGAAGCCCTTCAATGGTATCATTGGTACATCAAGGCTCATGAAGAGCCAAAATGGACATATTTTTTCCAACTCCTTTTGCAACGATTTGGTCCTAGTGCTTTTGATGACTTCACAAGAGCACTCACTAAACATCTCCAAATTGGTACTTTGATAGAGTATCATACATAATTTGATAAATTGGCCAATCACACAGAATGATTGTCTAATGAATTCTACAGGATTTGTTTTATCAGTGGTCTCAAGGATGCAATCCGATTAGAGGTTAAAATGTTTTGTCCCAACACAATGATGGAATTCCTAGGGTTGAATAAGTTGGCAGAGGACAAGATCACAACCCAACAGTGCTCCAAATCCACTTTTTTTCCATTCAGAAATATGGTTTCCCAACAACCTCCCATCACGCCAACTCCTCGACGGCCAACTCCAAATCCACTTTTTTCCATTCAGAAATAAGGTTTGTCTGAAGCAGAGATGTGAACACATAGATAAAAAGGGATTTGTTATAATTGTGATGAGAAATTCACTTGGGTCCATAGATCTTTTGAGCAAAATATCTATCTCTTGGATGGGGATTCTCCACCTGCCTCTGAACTTGGTGAACAAGATCCAGATACAATAGATGATCAGGTAGACATTTGGTAGCCACATGTTGTCCCTCTATCTCAGGACGACCAGCCAGATATATCTCTCCATGCATTAGCCGGATTCACCACCCCCAAAATAATGCGGGTTAGGGGTTACTTCAAGAAGCTCCCTCTTACAATACTCATTGATTCTGGTAGCACTCATTACTTCATTAACCCTCAGATCACAAAATAGGTTGATTGTTTTGTCCATCCTTGCTCCAACTTTGAAGTCATGATTGCTAATGGGGGCACCTTACCTTGCAAGAAGAAGTATCGCAATGTGTGTATCTCTATGGTATATTATAACCTATGCTTTGACATGTTTGCATTGCCCTTAGGAGGATGTGATGTGTTTTTGGGCGATCAATTATTACACACACTTGGCCCCATCTTATGGGATTTTGCTGAACTTTGGATGCAATTTTCAATCAATGGGAAGAAACACACATTGAAGGGATTACAACCAGTGTCTCTCTACACCATCATTTCACATCGCATGGAAAAGATCCTTGAGAAGAATTCAAATGGTGTCATCGCTCAGCTCCATTCAATTTAGATGCACCCATTAATGGTATCCACTACTCCTTTGGATATATAATGGATTTTGGATAGATATGCAGGTGTCTTTGATAACCAGTGGGATTTCCACCTTCAAGAGCCCTTTTCGGTAAGAATTTATCTGCCTCTCCGTATGAGAAGGAAATGATGGCTATTTTTCATGCAGTACAAAAGTGGCGACCATACCTATTAGGGAATTATTTTTGCATCAAGACTGATCACTAGAGTCTGAAATATTTCTTGGAACAACGTGTCTTCTCCCCAACACAACCGAAATGGGTTATCAAACTTAGGGTTTATTCCTATGAGATCACTTACAAGAAGGGTAAGGACAATCTAGTGGCAGAAGCTCTTTCTCGCACAATTGATGACCAAATTTCGCTTTCATCTATTTCTATTATTGTTCAAAATTGGTTGCAATATGTTCAACAAGGATATGTCAATGAATCCTCATTATATCAAATCATCCAATGGTTGGACAAAAACCTTCTACTGTACCGCATTACTCTTGGTATGGTACTTCCATGAGATACAATGGTCATCTGGTGATTTCCCAGAGCACATATCTTCAACAGGATGTATTCTATGAACTCCATGCTTCTCCATAGGCAGGGCACTCTAGGTTCCTCAAAACGTATGAGCGGGAACAATGTAACTTCTTTTGGCAGGGAATGAAAATGACAATTCAATAGATGGTGGTTGAATGTGATACTTTCCAGCTCAACAAGTGTGAAACGACACTCCTTCCAGAATTTATCGAACCCATTCCCATCCCTACATGGATGTGGACATATATTTATATGGATTTCATTGAAGGGCTCCCTAAATCTAGAGGGAAGACAATGATTTTGGTTGTGGTTGCTCACCTCTACAAATATAGTCAGTTTTGTGCCCTAAACCATCCCTATACATCCTCCTCAGTCGCCCAAATTGTCCTCGACCAGATCTTCCGTCTTCATGAAATCCCTTCTTCCATTGTCTCAGATTGCGATGCAACTTTAACCTGTCATTTTTGGACAAAACTATTTTGCCACACTAGCACCAAACTAAAGATGAGTTTAGGGTCTCACCCATAAATAGATGGTCCGACTGAAATTACCAATAAAAGTTTGGAAACTTATCTTCGTTGATTCACCTCCGAACAACAACCTCAATGGGAGAAGTGGATCCCTCTTGCTGAATGGTGGTACAATACTACATCTAAAATGAGTCCATATGAAGCAATCTATGGTTAGGCACCGCCCGTTATTCTTCCATACACCCTCAGCAATTCACCAGTTCAAGCAATTAGCTCGGTTCTTCAAAACCGCGATCAGATTCTTCACATTTTGCAGGACAATATTCACATGGAAAGAATTTGAATGAAACAACAAACCAATCAACACCGTTCTGAGAACAATTTTCAAGTAGGTGATATGGTTTTTCTTCATTTACAACCTTCCAAGCAATCCTCCCTGAAACTCAAAGGGTGTCATAAGCTCGTTCCAAATTTCTATGGGCCCTATAAGTTTCTTCGGAATATTGCGTCTGTTGGTTATAAATTGGAAGTTCCTCCTTATTCCTGCATTCATCCAGTATTTCATGTCTCTTGTTTGAAAAAATTTCTTGGCACCAACATTAGAGGGAAAACTATTTGACCAGAACTGGATAATGAAGGATCCATCCTTTTGGATCCAGAGGCCATCCTTAATAGGCACACTCACCAACTTCACTCTCGATCTATCACATGGGTATTAATTCAATGGCACGGAATGCAACAAAAGGATGCTACATGGGAACCACTCCTTCATATTCAACATCAATTTCCACATCTAAAGCTTCGAGGAAAAAGCTTTTTCTAAGGGGGAGGGGATGTTAGGAACTTGTGTCAACCCTTCTCTTTAATTTGATAGTATATTGTTGTTGGACGCATATGATTTTTAAGCCATTTCGTAGTATTATATGTTCCATGTTATTGATCCATAGTTTGTATTAGCCCATAATATTATATGTTCCATGGTTATGATCCATAGTATTGGACGCATATGCTTTGTAAGTCGTCCCGTAGTATTATATGTTTGATGGTATTGATCCATAGTATTCGCACATAGACTTAGTATATAAGTACGTGTTGATGCCAATGAAGGCATCTGAAATTTATTTGTATTGAGCTTGCTCAAAGGAGGTTTCCCCCTCGAAGTGGCCCGCGATCGATAAATCTATTATGAGTTCTGTTATTTCTGATATATCGTGCATTTTCATTAATTAATTGTTGGAGGTTCCTCACATGTGATGAGTGTGAAAATCCATATGATGGTATTCTAGTACCTTCATGATGTCATTGTTACAATTTGACATCATTATATAAAGGTTTGACAGTTTGGTGAAACTCTGGAAATTGACTAAGTATTGGAAGTTAGTCTAAGTTGCTCTAGGAAAATGCCCGCCACCTTCTGCATTTGATTGATTAATTAATTATGAGGATATAGGAATGTAGATTGTTGGTTGTGCATCAAACCATATGATTAGTTTTCCAAAAAAACGATTGAGGGTGAACATATTGGCTTACCAAAAATGGCCTCTAGCATGATTTACAATGTCCCAATAAAATGCCCGCAAGGGGCATGGGATATGCCCCTAAGGGGATTTAAATATGCCCTCACAAGGCTTTAATATATTCCCACATAGTTTTTTATGTATTCCCGCAAAGGAATTAATAATATGCCCGCACAAGATTTAATAATACATGCTCGCAAAGGCATTAATACATGCCCGCACAGGCTATAATCTGAGGCAATTGTGCATTTGAAATAATCTTGGTGGATTGTCGAGCATTCCAGATAGAGATCAAGATTAATTTAGTAGTGTGAAGGTGCAAACTAAGATGCGAAAATTTAAGAAATGCGTAGAGGATTTTAGTCATGCTTGATAAAAAATTAGTCAATAAACTAGGAATTAATTAACCCTGTGTGAAAGGTTGTGATGATGGAAGGGACACAATGATGAAAATGAGACACCATTCGCATTTGGAAGAACATGGAGGTGAATGGATACGATGGATGAAAATACACAATGGTTCGATCTCATAGAAGAATATATAAACATAAGATTGAATTGAAGGAAGAATGTCTCTGTAGTCCAGATAGAAGTACCAACAAGAAAAGACAGAGACCAAGAAAATGAAGAATAACCAGTCATAGAATTGAAGAAATAAGAAGATATGAAAATATGATAAAAACAAATAAGGGTGGTTGGGAGGTGCAAGGACAAGTTGTAATCCTGTAGGGGTTCGCATCCTCCTTCTAGTTGTTGCTGGTAAATAGGGTGTTGGTGCATCCTTCAGTTGTTGCTGAAAAATTTGGGTGTTGATGCATCCAGCAAGTTGGTGCTTGTAAATTATTTGTAAATATAATTTTGCAGTAATAGAAAGTATTGGTGGTTTTTCCAATTGGGATTCCACGATAATATTGTGTGTTATATCTTCATTGTTGATTATGTTTTTAAGTGATAAAAATTTAAATAGATAGCCTAATACTGATTCACCCCCCCTCTCAGTATTACTTGATATTCTAAAATTTCCCTTACAGCGACCGCCTCGGGCCGTTCCTATATTCATAACTTATGCATTCGGGTTTGAAGCGTAGGCATTGAATTTAACCACTGAAAACTTCTTGACTAGAGCTTGCTAAGTTCAACTGAATTCCTTGAATCTAACATTCACATCGCGAGATTTGTTACTTCCCTCCTTCTCATGATAACACACCATCGTAGAGGCAAGCCACATTAGGTTCATCGTCGCAGCCTTTTAGCTAGAAGGGACCTCTAGGAAATGAATGAGAGGGTTTTGTTTTGACTTAAATTTAGCAAAGAAGACTGGATTCAATTGAAGCTGGGGCAGTTCCTCAAGATTTTCGAAAACCTTGAACCTTCCCAAGTCATTTAAACAAGTGAAACATATGTTTATGTTTGAAGAGAGAGTCTAGGTTTTGTGTCATCTTAAAAATGGCATTCTACATCGCTAATATACCGTGTTCGATGATTCTGTATAGAAGTGAATTCATATTTGCGTTTTAAATTTTGTATTGCTTTAGCTAATGGTGCATTGGAAAATGAGGTTTAATTCACATAAGGAACCATGGATACACTTTTATCGCATATGGAAATTCACTTTGAATTAGGTTTTCAATACTGTGATAAACCATAACTAGCACCAAATACAGCTGACGTCATGGAAGTATGGATTTCCTAGCTTTTTGTTTCTTGTAAATGATATTGATAAGGGACACCTTTGTGTATTGCTTAAACATGAAAGTATGCTTACACATTGACTTTTTTGTTTATTTGGGACTCTGAGATTCAAAATATAGCTTCCAAGTGAAAGCTCAAGATAGTGGAATCGGATTCTGACGTTGAAGTTGTCCCATAAACTCCAATGGAGATGGTATTTGAAGACACCAAATCAGTGACAAGGATCGTCCCTAAATATAAATGGGGGGAACTATATCAACTCATCCTGGATCTGAATGTACCAGATGCATCCATTGAGGAGATGATGGTATATCAAAATATTAAAAGGTTTGGTCTTCATAAAACTGCCACTCAGCCAGAGCTCTTCCCATGCTTTGAAGTCATTGGTTGGATTCTACCTCATGTGGATGTTGGCACAAGGATCATAGTTGGGGTAGGTGGGGAAGGATTACTTCATTCCAGCTCGGCCATATTGCTACAACATATAAGTTACCCTCTCCCAAATTCATGTTGACAAATGAATGAATAAGAGGTTCAACATAGATCACTTTGGATAAACCATGAAGATGTTAATTCTAGGAAAGAAACTGAGACAGAGGGTGAATAAAGAACATGACACTCAGAGTTTGAAAAACCCATTAAGAATCATATCCTTGATGTTAAGTAGAATATTTGGTAGGGAGAATGGAAATATATATAAACTCCGCTGGGTACCCCTTACGTATCACATCACCTCCCATGGTATCATCTTTAATTGGGAGGATATTATATCAGAAAGTATGGCATCGACTATAGCTGCAGCTCAAGCATGAATGACCCAAAAGAAAGCAAAATTCTTCATATCTTCATATCTTCATATCTTATTGACTACATTCTGGTCAGACACCCATTCCCTAAGTTGGGGTGTTTTTGGATCCCAACTAAGACCCCACTCTATGTGGCTTACCAGATCACATGGGATCACAAGTATGGAAGCCACTATAAGATCATCTATGAGGAACTTATCATCCCTCAGTATTGGGAAATTTTTAATCAAGAACCAAATCGCTTTTCTAATAACGCAATGAATGTTATCAATGGATATGGGGATTTCTACTTTTCCCTAGAAGGTACTTATATCAAGATGTATGGCGGTACAAAGGCTCCCTCTCTAATGCTGATGTACGTGTTCGGATATCCATCATCTATTTCGGGATACATATCTATTTCAGGATCATCTATTTCGGGATACATATCTACTTCAGGATCTTGCATGATCTATTTCAGGATATGTAGTCCAGTCACCAGTTTGATGCCTCCAGCACCTTATCCACCTTCTTCTAGCACCCGGGAGCCACTTTCCACAGAGTTTTAGCCCTCCTAAGCTGAAAGGCGCCCTCTTCTCACCTACTGACTGAGAAGGGCGCACTTGCTCACCTACCACTGCAGATTCACTCCAGTTACATTCAGTTAGCTCCGATTCTGATTGATTTCACTCCGATTTCACTCCTGACTGACTGTTTCACCTCCGATTGACCTCCAGTTCGATTAGGTGACTTGCTCTGACTCCAGTTAGCCTCCCATGCGCCCCCACTGAGCCTCCAGATCCTATATCAGTGCTACACACTTCAGTTACATTTATTATGATCAGTTAGACTCAGCTTGACACCTGGATGACTGTTTGTTGTGATTGATGAGCAACACCGATGATTGATGAGGACTCCTAGATTGAGTCAAGCTACTCCATTTCAGTGATTCGAATGGCCTACTTAGTCAATTCGAATTGCCATTGACAGATAATTGGATTGTATTGTAATCTATTGTAATTCATTCACCCTTTCTGGGATAGAGAGCACTGCTGCATGTTTTTGCACAGTTTTGCACCATATCTTCTTATTCATCTGTTGTGACTGATTTATTTGTTCATTAGATCTGCTGTGACTAACTTTACATGGTATCAGAGCCATTGCAGGGACAAGATCTCTTTTCTACAGGTGTTTATACAAGAAGATTTGACTGAATTGCTAAAAATTGCAATAAGTTTGGCATGAGATATCTCAAGGGCATTCGCTCCTGTACATGCAAAGCTTGAAAATTATTCCAATACCACTCCAGAAGCTTGAGTTACCACATAATTCCTGGATTTGATACATTGGACCCATTCAACATTGCTTGAAATCCAATCCCAGGTGTGATGCAACTCTCAAAGGGTGGATTGTTCGACCTTATTGTGATTGTTCTTATGTGATTTGCAGGTTAATTATCTCCTCCAAGTGCATTCGCTACATTCTGCATGCAAGCTTCCCTACAGCATTTCCATTCGCTATAGTTTGCAAGCAAGCCTCTTCTTCATCATTTGACTCGCTCCTAGCAATGGAATACTCTTCTTCAAAGCCTATCCTCACCCCATTCAATTATTTTGATTGGAAAGATGATATGGAGATCATATTACGTTCAAAAGGATACTACCGAGTCACTCTTGGTCTTGAATTGGAGCCAAACAATGTGGCAGAAAGAACCAAACACTACAATAAGCTTGATGAAGCTTACGGTCTTCTTTGTCTCTCCATCTCCAAAGATCTTCACTTCCATCTCAGCGGATTGAAGACTCCAAAGGCCATATGGGAGCAACTTGAGACACTATTCGGCAAGCAGGATGAGCTTAGGGCTTTTCAATTAGAGAATGAATTGATTGGCCTTAATCCTGAAAATTTCGAGACCATCAATGAATTCTTCACAAAATTCAAGAACTTGAACTTGCAATTGAAGAACAGTGGTGTTATCAAAGAGGATAAGCAGTTGATCCTCTCCATTCTAAGCAAGCTTGGGAAAGATTATTCGGTATTTGTCTCCACTTTCAATTCCGGTCGGCTAACTACCCCGAATTGGAAGATGCCTACCTTGAATGCCTTCATTGAGTCCGTTACGAAAGAGCATGACAAGTTGATTCAAATGGGGTGCATAAGCTCCAAAGATTCAGCCCTATTTGTTCAAGGACCCAAGATCTCGAATGGTAAAGGAAAGCTAAAGAAGGAGAAGCCCAAATTCGAGCCTCACATGCAAAAAGACAAAGGCAAGCAAATGGATGCACCATCCAGTTCGAAATCCAAGCAAAAGGGCAAAGAAGGTAACCAAAAATCTAAATGTACTTATTGTAACCGTGGCTTTCATCCCGAAAGTTCATGTATGAAGAAGACTATAGATCAAATGGCCCTCCTTTTGGAAAAGAACAACATAACCCTTCCTGACGGTGCAAGGAAGAAGGATCGGAATGACGATCATGAAAGAGGACAAGCACTCATGGCAACGGTTTCGAAGCCCACTCTCTTGATAGATTCGGGTGCATCAAATCATATGGCTGCAAATATTGATTCTTTTTCCTCATTCGATCCAAACAGCTCCATCCCCATCCATTTGGGAGATGACTCAAAAATTTCTTCAAAGGGCAAAGGTACGATTCATGTAGATCATGGATGCTTTCAGAATGTTCTCTATGTGCCTTCCTTAGCTTCGAATCTCCTTTCTGTTTATCAAATGACACATACTGGTGATCCAAAGAAAGTCACATTCAGCCCTAATACAGTTGAAATTTCTGATATCAAAAGTGGAAGACTAGTTGCGGTTGGAAAGGCAAACCACACTGCAAAATGTTATGAGTTTTCACACTTTATTCCGCTTGCAAAGCCCACTGCTCTTCGCACACATGGTAATGAGGTTAGTAGGCTTTGGCATGAAAGATTTGGACATCTAAATTATAAGTATTTGCTGCTGCTATCAAATAAATCTATGGTTGATG
This sequence comes from Larix kaempferi, assembly GCA_027924585.1. Lineage (NCBI taxonomy): Eukaryota > Viridiplantae > Streptophyta > Pinopsida > Pinales > Pinaceae > Larix > Larix kaempferi. Next base: position 740,791 of record BSBM01000450.1, on the reverse strand, counting down.
GGCTGCCACAACTCCGTTCCTCGAAGGGAATATGCACCGGTTGCATTATTGGGAAGCACCCCGAGCACAGATTCGACCGCGGCAAGGCTAGCAGAGCCTCTACTATTTTGGGATTGATCCATTCTGATATCAGCGGTCCGCTGCCCCATATGTCATTAAATGGTTCAAGGTATGTTTTGACATTTATTGATGATTATTCTCGCTTTACATGGGTATTCTTTCTCAAAAACAAGTCAGAAGTGCTTGGAAAATTCAAGGATTTTAAGGCTTCTGTTGAGACCACCACTGAGAGCAAGATCAAAGCTCTTAGATCTGATAATGGTGGGGAATATATCAAGTCCGAGTTGCTGCAACTTTGTGCCCAAAGCGGAATCAAGATCCAACATACAGTTCCCTACACACCCCAGCAGAACGGTGTAGCGGAAAGGAAAAACCGGTCACTGAAAGAGATGGCTACATGCATGATTGAATCAAAAGGTTTGGCTGCAAATCTTTGGGCTGAAGCAATCAATGTTGCTGCATATATACAGAACCGAGTTCCACATTCATCCGTGAAAGGTATGACTCCTTTCGAAGCATTCTTTGGTCACAAACCGGATGTGTCCAATTTGAGAGTTTTTGGCTCTACTGCATGGGCTAGAATTCCTTCTGAGAAGAGACGAGCTTTGGATCCACAAAGTATCGAGTGCATATTGATAGGATATGGGGAAGAATCAAAAGCATATAAACTCATGGATATCAGATCTAAAAAGATATTCATAGAGCGCAGTGTGCAGTTTGAAGAACCGCTTCAAGAATTGCAACTAGTTGAGGAGAAAACTGCCGATTCACCGCCTTCACCAGAAGAAGATTCGAGCAGCGATAATGAAGGTATGAGTTCTGATATTTCTGATATTGTAGCAGCATATGATGATAATGACATATCAGGTTCGGAATCCGACCATTCAGATCTCCCTCAGTTACCAAAGTGGGCCCAAAATACTCTACAATCTGCTGGTTCTAGTCTTGGAAATCCTGCTGATCCGAGACGAACAAGAGGAGACTTTCAAAGGGCAGGTATGGCTCTTTCTATTGCTGATCCATTTCTTCCTGAGATTTGTTATTTGATGGCTGGTTTAGATCCCCAATCATATTATTCAGCCCATCGAGATCCGAGATGGAAAGATGCCATGGATGAAGAGTACAGTTCTCTTCAAAAGAACAATACATGGGAGCTAGTTTCTCTTCCACCTGGAAGAAAATTAGTGAAGTGTAAATGGGTCTACCGTACTAAAGTTGCTGCTGATGGCACTATCAGCAAATATAAAGCAAGGTTGGTGGCAAAAGGTTTTTCCCAAGTCCAAGGAGTGGACTACACAGAGACCTTTGCACCGGTTGCAAAGATGGATTCCATCCGCCTTGTTTTAGCTATTGCCGCATCCAAGCACTGGGAGGTGCATCACATGGATGTGAAGAGTGCATTTTTACATGGAGACCTTGCTGAAGAGGTCTATATGCAGCAGCCAGAGGGTTATACATCAGATCCATCATTGGTTTGCAGATTGAAGAAGTCTTTGTACGGGTTAAAACAGGCCCCAAGAGCTTGGTACGCAAAGATGGACTCCTTCCTTCTTTCTCAGAATTTCCAAAGATGCAAATCTGATCCGAATGTCTATCTTCAGCGAGTTAAAGGTAATTTGTTGGTTATTGTACTTTATGTTGATGATCTGCTTATTACCGGTAGCACACTTACTTCAATAAACAAGCTAAAAACTGCCTTAAATCTAGCTTTTGACATGAGCGATTTGGGCTTGCTGAGTCACTTTTTGGGCTTGGAGATAGCTCAAAATTTCGATGGGATCACTATATCTCAGCAAAAATATGCTTCCGACCTGTTATTGAAGTTTAATATGGCTGAATGTAAGGCAGCCCCGTTCCCATTCCTCTCAGGAATCAGTCTTGAGGAGGGAGATTCCACACCGCTTGCAGATTGCAGTATGTATCGACAGTTGATTGGTTCACTACTTTATTTGACACACTCTAGGCCTGACATCTCATATGCCGTGAGTGCCGTGTCAAGATATATGCAGCAGCCACATGAGCTTCATTGGCGAGCAGCCAAGCGGATCTTGCAGTATGTGCAAGGTACGAGACAGTTTGGCATACATTATGCTGCAGATTCTGAGCTAGATTTCATTGGTTTTACTGATTCAGATTGGGCAGGTGATAGCATTGATCGGAAGTCCACTTCCGGTTATGTTTTCATGATTGGTCATGGTGCTATTTGCTGGTCCAGCAAAAAGCAAGCAGCCATTGCACTTTCTTCAGCAGAGGCAGAGTATCGAGGGGCAGTCAATGCCTGCATTCAGGCAGTTTGGTTGCAGGGTATTCTTTCCGAGTTTGGTTTTGGTGGCACTACTTCGACTGTCCTATTTTGTGACAATCAAAGTGCTATCAAGATCTCCACAGATCCAGTTCAGCGGCAGAGGACCAAGCACATTGAGATTCATATGCATTACATTCGACAGTTGGTGCATGACCGCACCATCATTCTGCAATATTGCCCTACCGATGAGCAAATTGCAGACATCTTCACCAAGAGCTTCACTGAGAAGAAGTTCTCTTACCTCCGTTCACTGTTGGGGGTGAGTTCCATCATGGTGGAGACAGATTGATTCATTATTATGCTTTAGACTTGAGGGGGGGCTTTCTTCCCACTGGGTTTTCCCTCTTTCCTCACTTAGTTTATTTTTCAGCATTTTTTGGATTATTGTATTGGGGTGACCTTTGGTCTTAGTTACCAGGGCCCCACATTATTTTAGTTGGCACATCATAGTCTAGCTTGAGGGGGGGTGTTCGGATATCCATCATCTATTTCGGGATACATATCTATTTCAGGATCATCTATTTCGGGATACATATCTACTTCAGGATCTTGCATGATCTATTTCAGGATATGTAGTCCAGTCACCAGTTTGATGCCTCCAGCACCTTATCCACCTTCTTCTAGCACCCGGGAGCCACTTTCCACAGAGTTTTAGCCCTCCTAAGCTGAAAGGCGCCCTCTTCTCACCTACTGACTGAGAAGGGCGCACTTGCTCACCTACCACTGCAGATTCACTCCAGTTACATTCAGTTAGCTCCGATTCTGATTGATTTCACTCCGATTTCACTCCTGACTGACTGTTTCACCTCCGATTGACCTCCAGTTCGATTAGGTGACTTGCTCTGACTCCAGTTAGCCTCCCATGCGCCCCCACTGAGCCTCCAGATCCTATATCAGTGCTACACACTTCAGTTACATTTATTATGATCAGTTAGACTCAGCTTGACACCTGGATGACTGTTTGTTGTGATTGATGAGCAACACCGATGATTGATGAGGACTCCTAGATTGAGTCAAGCTACTCCATTTCAGTGATTCGAATGGCCTACTTAGTCAATTCGAATTGCCATTGACAGATAATTGGATTGTATTGTAATCTATTGTAATTCATTCACCCTTTCTGGGATAGAGAGCACTGCTGCATGTTTTTGCACAGTTTTGCACCATATCTTCTTATTCATCTGTTGTGACTGATTTATTTGTTCATTAGATCTGCTGTGACTAACTTTACAGTACGCAACTAATTATGTGGTGTACAAGGAGGCATTATGACAGGTTTTCATTAACGGGATAGGTTATTTTTTAAATGAACATAAGAAGGCCTCCTATCCACCATTTTCTTTTTTCATGGGGGCATATAAATTCCCCAAGGTCAAAGGAGTAGAAATTTTTGTAAAAGACCTAGAGGCATTTCATTTCGAAGAGAAGATCTTCGTAAGGAATGGCAGCTAGCAAAATTTCTCCTGACATTGTGCGTCATGGAAGATTCACTTTGAATACACAGACCATTTCCTTAAGGATGATGAATTTTATCAGAGGGAGAATAACATGACATAGTTAAATAAATGTTTTGGTCAGAAAAGTGGTGCAGGCCCTAGTCATGCCATATATACAGTCAAAGAAACTGAATTGCAGAAGTCAAGAGAAGAAGCAGAAAGGTTACAAGCAGAGGAAGTGGAAAAGCAATGATTAGAGGAAGCATAAATACAGAATAAAGAAGGAGATAATAAAATAAAAGACGAATAAGCGAGAAAATAGAAAGAAGAACAAGAAGCAGCAGAGAAAAGAACAAAATTAGAAAAACAAAGGGAAGAAGAAGACATGATCAAGAAAGATGTGGAAGGAGAAGAAGTCCAAGGAGAAGGACAAAACCTCCAAGATATGAACATAGACCCACCTCATGTTCTTGGAATCACATTGATAGGAGGAAAACTCCCATTCGCAGAGCTTGGGCTCACCCTGCTCACTCCCTCAAAACAACACTCGGTGGAAAATCTAGATACGATATTCTTCGACTCAAGAAAGAAGACAATGACCAGGAGGACAGAGAAAAGATTGAAGATGGGCATACAACCCGATGGTGTGACCATTCAAGAGAAAATTATAATGGAAGGAACCCATAAAGACCCCAAGTTTACGACATCAATAAATATAGCAACTTCTCAAGCAGGTATTTATAATGTTGATAGGCTCATGACCGACTTAGAGCGCAACAAAGAGAAAATTCTATGGCTGAAAGATAACCTGGTAAAATTAAGAGGTGAAGGGATAGAATTGAAAATAAAACATAATGCTATAGTATCTGAAAAGAACAGATTATTGTCTAATTATCAGAATATTGAAAATGAGAAAGATGCTTTGAATGTGCATCTTGCAATTATGGAGGGAGAGAGAAGTGATTTATATGCCTGCATTAATGAATTGGAAGGAAAAGAAATAACATAAAATCAACAAGTAGAAATCTTGCAATCTTAAATGGATGAGCTGGTTAGGGAGAAGGAATTTCTATTGGAACAGGTCAAATTGGCACAGAATCAAAAGTAGGACATGACTCGTATTCATGAATAGGCGTGTAAAATACAGGAACAGATCTGCCACTCACAGGAATTATTAACTGAGGAAATTTATAAGATGAAATAGATGATAGTTCAGATGAAAGAGATATATGAAGGTGCATTGTCAGTAAGAAAAAAGTTAGATAATACTTATAAAAATATGAAAATGGTGATGTCCTGGAAGGGAGAGCATCTAGATGTCCCTCATCATCTGCCAAACAAAAGAGATGATGAACTCAAAATGGATATAACACTCTTAGAAAGCTGCAGGAGGGATTCTAGGAAAATGTGAGGATTTCTACAAAAGGATCCATCAGATACATGAGAAATGCCATATTGCACTGAATCCATATATGGACGAGTTTCCTACAAAGGATAAATGCTTAAGGGTGAAAACATGAAGTTGGGAAACAATTTTGGCTTGTTTTTGACAAACAAAACTGCTAAATTTTATGCGTTTCAACTTCGACCTCTTCAAACCCATATCTCCCTTAGGAATTTCAACTTGAAGTAGACACAAAGGTTTTAGAGAATTGAATTAGCTTTCTACTCGTATTTTTTTAATTTTTTTTATGGACATATCGTGGGACAAATTTGTTGTCAACAGACGACATATACTTGAAAATTTTAGGTATGGATAATGAGTGACCTGTGTTGACGACGGTTGTGTTATAGATGGTTATTCATTTTAGGGAACACACTTATAGGCTCATAATCTACACACACAACACTAGATCCTTGACTATATTTTGAGTTTTTTAATACTTTGGAACTATCTTTTATTATTTATCGAAACAACGTATGTTCATAAAATGGTGCATTATCGACACATATTTTTGTCTTCACATTTTCTTTCAAATGTGACTCTTATTGGAACAACTAAAAATAACCTTTTGAAGAGGACAAGCCAATTATTATCTCTGTGAAATTTCAAATTTTTTGGTGTTGTCTTTGATATGATATTGAATTTTCATTTTGGGTGATTTTCAAAGTAATAAAATTCTTAAGGGATAAGGTTAAAAAAAAAATATTAATAAATAGAAATTCAAGTGGAAATGAAACAATTATTATATCATTGGAAACTAGATTCGGAGATGAATCCATTGCTACCAAGTCTGGCAAATAATATTTAGAATTTGCAGGGTTTCGGCCTTGCTAAAGTTGCAGGTTCTGGAAAGATGCCATACATTTTCGCAGGTTTGTTGACCATAAAATCTCGAGCAAAAAAATATCTTCCAAACTCTCAACCGAGATTTTAGTTCAAACTCCCATCCGAGAGTTTTTTTTTAAATACAGCGTGGCGATTGGTTCAAACTCTCGGCCTAGAGTTTTTTTAAACTCTCGGGCGAGAGTTTGAAATCTCAAAACTCTCAGCCTAGAGTTTGAGGTTGACTTATTTTCGCGTGATCATCCACTCGCGCTCCATTTTTTTCACTTCGTTTATCACATAAGTGTTTCCCAGGTTCGCAATTTCACCCTTAATGGAATTGAGAAATGGACTAAAACAATATCATGAGTATATCAAGAAATCAGATGTGTTAAATGAAGAAGACCTAAATCAATACATTGGTCAAGCATCTATCAATGCTTATTTCCTGGAGGAAAGCTACAAAGCTACTATTGAAGGAGTGAAAAGTGTGGAAAAGGAATTGTCCGTTCATGAGTTGTCCTTAAAATTATTAGAGCCAGCACAAAGTAATATCATATTTCAGGAAACAGATTTGTGGGATAATTACATTTCCAACTTGGTGGGACCACCAGAAATTTGATTTTTAATTGGAATTAATTATATTTTTTTTAAACAAAAAAGGAAAAATTTTGGTAGTCCAAAGGTCACAGGTAGATGAAGTGATTAGTCATGTAGAGACAATATCCATTGTAATATAAATATAGTGGGGGAATACTAGTGAGGGAATTTTTCTAGTGAATTAGAGAATGGATAGATTTTGTAAGAAAACTATTTTTCTACTAATGAAGAAAGACTTGTTCACTGGGAAAAGATTGCACTGATTTTGCGTGGAAAGTTGTGGTGGATGGAGCAAAACTATTTATTCTTTTGTGGAGAAAGTCGTGAAGGTGAAGATGAGAAATTTTATAGATCCAAGTTCATAGCATATTCTAGCAAGTGCAGTAGTGGTGGAGTTGTTGTGATTAGTCTCTAAGTGGGAGATTGTTGGTTATGGAGCTTGATCTTCTTAATTCAGAGATGTTGTTGATACAATCATGTTTGTGCCCTAGTTTTATATGATATGCAAGTGGAATGTCCACTCATATTAGTTGGAGGTTGTAGGGGGCCATCGACCGTCCACGGGGGTCCGGGGGGGACCATCCCCCCTGGATGGGTGGTCCAAGGGAAATGCCCACGAAAGAAATTTTATGGGTTGTTTTTCTAAACAACAGTTTATGGTCCCATGGTATTGGGTAGCTTGTAGTATTTTCCCAAGGTAATTATCTTTAAAATGAAGATATTGTAATACGATTGTGTAATGTATTGCAGTATTGTAAGGATCTTTGTGATTGTGTAAGAGAGACTAAGAGAGAGTGAAGAGGAATTTGCAGCACATGTATTGTAGGTTGTATTCCTTCATTTGTTGGATGGTATAATAATAAAAGAAGTGGCGATTTCTTTGTGGACATAGCCCAGATTGGGTGAACCATGTTATATTGGTGTCTCTCTTGCATTGTGCTTATGTGATTTATATTTGTGTCTTGTTTATTGGTATTGCTTTGTGATCATGTTTTTATAGCAAGGAGGACAATAAAGAAAAGGGTTGATCGTAATGTTTATGAGTGTGACTCATGTTTCCCTTACTTAATATTTCATATTTATCGTTATGTTTTTAGTTTAATTAAGTTACACATCCTTAGATGTCTTATAATATATGTTAGCATACAAGGAAGAGCCATCTGAAGAATTGATTAACATTGGAATAAGTAGGGGTTGTAAGTATATTATGTAGTGTCAAAAGTAAATTGTGCATTTTGAGGTAGCTATGTTGTTTTACTTCTTTAATTTTATAATTAACGGAATAACAAGAAATATTTATACTAATTATATCATGCCTTTCCATGTTGTATAAAATTTGTAGGAAACAAAACATGGATTGGATTCAACATAAGATTTGTTAAGAGATGGCATGAGGAATGGAATTGGAAGAATGTGTAATATTTATGAATCCATTCTTTTTGTGATATATTTTTCAATTTACACAATTATGTATATTATATTATAAATGTAGATATACTCATTACACTTTATTTCTATGTCCATGGAGGGAAAATGAAGAGGGGGAACAAAATCAAACCATTCAACAAAACATTTTCTCAAATAACCCAATTGCAATATAACCTACAAGTGATGAAGAAATGAGGCATGCAAGCATCTCAACTAATGCCAACAATTCAGATGAAAAATGGAAATCAACAAATTTGAATGTTCTTGCAATTTTTATGTTTTGAAATATTTGTCTATTAAAATTAAATATTTTGTTTAAAATAAAGGACATATTGTCCCAATTGGATGACCACGGGTTGCCTATAAGTGTAACAAGTACATATTGGCATTTTTATTAATGTGGACCTTTATGTTGTTCCTCTTTGTATGTCTAAGGGTCTCTTATTCATAAATAATAAGATGGGTCTAATATTCTATTGCATTGTACAATGTTGTAAAATTTTGCATCAATGATTAAATATATGACTATTGTATAGAAATGATTAAATATTACAATGAATAAGTATGTGTCATCTAATGGTATAATGCATTAATAAAATCATTATATCTAGATGCATTAATTAAAATTAAAATATCAATATTATCATAAAAATTATTTGATTTTTGGAAGACCATTTAAAATTTAAAGAAAAAAACACATTTAATTAAAAAACAAACATATTTGTGCATTGTATTTTTTGAACTCATTTAATGGTGTGGGGCATACATAAATCATTATTGATGTAGTGATTTTTATGCTGTGAAAAATTATGCATTGATTCTTTATATCGAAATTTTTTCACTTGTGCTACTATTTGTTACAATTATCATGGTGCTCAAATACAAATAAGCACTCATGCTTTATATATATAATTAGCACCGGTGAGATTTCCTATTGTGAGCACACCGAAGATACACAAATGGAAATCCATTGGTCATTATTGTCATCATTAAATTTACAAGACAATGCAATGTCTATGGTAATATAATTACCAATGCATATCTATGAAAGGTTGACACATAAAGATTTAACAAGAATAATAAGCACCAGTGCTATACAACATGTATTATACACACCAGGGAGTTATATAAATGAAAAGAACCAATGCAAAACATTTAAATTGTATGCAATGGTTATATTATGTCTACAAATGCAACAGAGCATACAATTTAACATGTATGCACCAACGTTGTAAGTTAACTATGCGCTGGTGTGTTTCTATGATATGTGTGCCTATTAAAAAACCTCCTCTATGACCTATATCTACCCTTTTTTTAGTTATAATGTACAACCATTATAACCTTCATTGAAACCTTCATTACGAATGGTTGAGGATTTACCATAGATTTTTTTGAAAATTTTGCGATATTGTGTAAGACTAAAAGCCTTCACAAATCCTTCTTGGAAGGTGTTTTCCTTGTACCGATGACATTGCAAGTAGTGGTGTTATGAAAAATGAAATATTATTCAATGGAGGTGGATCAAGAGAAAGGAATTATAAAAGATGTGAGTGAATGGAAATGACCACGAGAAAAAATAGAAGTGGAATATAAGGAAAAATGATTGTTTCCCAACTTACATTTTATTTCCAAAGAATTCTAAATATTAAATATAAATACTGACTAGATACCATGGCTACTTTATTGAACAACGGAGGTAATGAACTATACTTAAAATTAATTACAAGTATGTTTTTTGGGTTAGAAATGGAGAGTTGCACACATATATTGCAAAAAAATCAATGTTATGATATACTAACTAGCTAGAAAACTCCAAAAGATGAAGTAATTTGGATCATAGACATTCACTATATCCAGAGCAATAATATAACTCAAATACATAAGAGAAAATGTGTTCTAATTGGTGATGACAAGGGAAATTATTTGAACTACTAAATCACAAAATTCAATGGAAAGAGAAGCATCATCAACCCACATGTGCTAATCATTTTCCCACCAATGAGTAAGCATACCTTGGAGGTCATAGGTAGACAATATAATTTTATCCTGTTCTACTGGGTCATATTTATGATCACAATAAGTTTAGAATTCCCTTTTCGAATCATCCACTTACACACCATCAACGGAGCCTAGAAATTGAGGGAGTCTCCCTCAAATCCTAATGTAGGATAGAAGAAGGCATTTGTTTGGAAATGATTATATTCATATCTACCACCTAAGTTCTTGGAAAACCTATTGCTATTGTTGGAAAAGTTAAAACCGCATAACAATGATGAAAACAACTTTATTTCAAGAATCATCTTACAAGGAGCGACATGCATTCATGCCAAAACAATATTGTGTTCTCTGTTGAGAGAATAGAAGTTTTGGATAAATATTATCTCATACTTAAACCATGAAATTTCCTTTAGAGTTAGGTTTTTATCTTATCAATTGAAAACACCAAAACTGAAACATGTTTAGTGGAGAGAACTCTAAATCCCCAAATTTTTGCTTGGAGGCTCAACTCCTCGCTAGTCCATCCACTGAGCAATTTCTAATTGTAAGTAAAAGTATGTATGTTGTTTAACTTAATATTTCTTTATGAAAAGTACATTGTAATCTATCGGTTAAAAATTCTACAATAACTTAACATTTCTCTATTAGAAGTACACTAAAATATAATCAATCAGAATTTGTTATAGACTTTTGAACCAACTGAATTTAGTATAATAATTCGTTAGACAAGAACATTGAATCGAGAGAAAGTGGTAGTCAATTGGATAATGTATGATCCAACCAATCGAACAATGTTGACATAGAATAGAAAAGACTAAAGACTAAATCCATCTCATTGGAAAATATTGATGAAACAACAAGTTGGGCATTATAACAAACAATGGGAGAATGGCTCATAATATTTAAATTTTGTTAATAAAGAAAACTAGAAGTAGGATGCCCTAATTTCTACCACCTTCACTAGTGCTTCTAATGAGTATGGAAAGAGATCCACCTTGGAGTTTGTTCTGGATGTAATATAGTCATCACATGATTAATGCTCCCTAGAAATCAAGAATCAATATATAGGTATGCTAAGTAGATATATCCTCTCTTGTAATAAATAAGTCTCGTCAACTTAGGTATGAAATGATCATCTAAATAGATCATTACCGCACAACAAAAAATATAAGAATATTTCTTTTCTCGTATAGATGCTTAGGTTATAGGATTACAGTTAAGCTTATTGTCTCATGGTAGTAAATCCCAATTTATTGCTTTAAGGTCGCTCGTCCTCATTAGAACATGGATATGGAAGCTTGATATAAACAAGATTAAGCCTTCTTATGTGTGTGCTTTCCAAAGAAAAGAATGCAATATCTGATTCTAAATGATACAGTATATGGTTGTAAATAACAAAAATATCACTAAGCAATATTTTCAAAAGAACAGTTATAACATAGGATACATTTCCTTTTATGGTTAAGTTGGAAACAAAAATGGTTTGACCATATGTCCTTTATTCATTAAGAGATATTATTTAATTTTTATTTTATTAATAATAATAAAAAAAGCATAACACTAACCTTGGGTTGTTCTTTATACTAAACAAACATATAAATTGAAATGTAACCTCTACTCTCTAATTTGAAAAAAAAAAAAAAAACTTACCTTATAAAATAAATATATATTCTTATAAATAATAACATTTATAATATGCATACATTGTGATATTCTAGTTCAAAATTTGATGAAGTGGAGTGTTTATTTCTAATTGAAAAAAACTCTATAACTTAATATTCATAATTAAATCAAAGTAATAGTTATTCCACCTTGAAGAAAGATTGAAATCTCTAGAGATCCATCCCTTTAGATATACAATAATAGACAACTAGAGAAAGCCTATACAAAAAGAGACTATCTACCTTCCAGTATTAAACATCAAAACTCCCTAATCATAAACTTTCAAAAACAATGTACCTCAAAACTGTGGAACAGAGAAACTATAAATAAATAATTGTAAGTAAGAGATCCAAGTAATACACTTTGAGGGATCATTCAACTACTTCTATAAAGTCCTTAAATTCTTTAAAAAAAAAGGAAGCTCTCAAATACATCCACAACATTTTTTGATAAAAGATCAACTAACTTGTTAAAGTTCGTATAAATATGTGAACAAAGATAATTGAGTAAAAAACGATTTGTGAAGTTTGATCATATCACATTATTGATCCAAAATGGCAACATTGAGAATAACCTTCTCATTTTCCTAGCCCACAACTATTTTTTAGTCCCATAGATATGTAGAGATAAAAAATACTTAAAATGAGCAAAATAAAATAAGCGCCACAAAGCAAGAAATGAAGTGTTCACCATGATATCCTAGTTCAAAATTTGATGAATTGAAGTGTTCACCCTTCAAACAAAGGAAAAGGAAAGCTAGCCATAGATATATATATGTTCCTTTGCAAAATAAAATGGACTCATGTTTGGCCATAAAGGGTATTAGTGGTGAGTACAAAAAGTCTTGTTTCCCTGTAGCCTCACAAGTTCTTCAATCTCTAAACATGTGCATCGTCTACAAGCCAAACATGAAACATCTATGGATTTGTAGCATTGTTATTTTTTTATTTTAGGTGTTGTTATAAATAATTGTGTGGTTGAACAACAATCAAAATAGTTAAATATAATTTTAAAATAGAGAATTTAATATTTGAAAATGAACATATTATTAAAATAAGTAAAGATTGCATTTCAAAAGAGTAACTTAAAGAAGTGAAGAATGGAAGAGTATCTATATTATGAATAGATTAAATAAGTGAAGAATGGAAGAGTATCTATATGATGAATAGATTAAATAAGTGAATAATGGAAGAGTATCTATATTATGAATAACTGGATATTCGAGATTTGCTATAAAATAGGATAATGGATAACTTTTGACAATATATGGAACGAAAATGAGATTTGATAAATGTGACATTAATCAAATAATTATTTATATAATAATCATATTTTTAAGAAAAAAATATTTGTATATAAAATATATTATTTTGATAAATTAAGGTTATGATTTAATAATGAAAAGAAGGATACACGAAAAAAGTAAAGAAAATATTTATGTATTTTTTGCATCTAAAAAATGAGGTATAAGGAGCATGTAAAATAAGGTATAAGGAGCATGTGACAATACATTGTCCTATGTATGAAGAGGTAGCATAGAATTACTAAGTTCAACTTACAAATATGTATGAAGAAGTAGCATAGAATTACTCAGTTCAACTTACAAATCTGAAATCATAGTAACATAATGTTCAGTTTACCTAAATAAAATATAATTATATTAAAAATGTTCTAAAACACCACCACAAATAAGCACGTTACATGGAATAATAATGCTCTTGTTCTTACTTCTTTAAAAGTTAAATGAAATCCATTAAATCATAATTTTGATTATTAATATTTTTTTTACCACGCCTTTATTATTGATTTAGATATTATTAAATCAAAATCTTTCTCACCACAAGTTTATTATTTTAATCATTTATTTATAAATTTCTATTCTTTCAACAGGTTTAAACACTCTCAAATTATTAGAACCATTGAATGTCCCAATCAATCGTCAAACTCTTTATGCCATTTGAGAGTGAGATGAAAGTGCTTTGGTGTATTAATCACACATCTTAACCTCAAATTACAAGTGCACGTGGAAAAGGTTTGTTCACATTATAAAAGTGTAAGATTTGCATTTTATCTTTTTGTATAATGTTTATATACCCTCATGTTAAAGTTGTTGGGATCATATTGTAAGCACTCTATCTTACATTTTATCTTTCTATATAATGTTTATATACCCTCATGTCAAAGTTGTTGGGATCATATTGTAAGCAATTGGGAAAGGTTTATTCCAACTATAGAAGGTGTAAGATTTACATTTTATCTTTCCATATAATGCTTATATATCTTCATGCGTTAAAGTTGTTTAGATTGAAATTTAATAGTACAATCATTCATCAATATCAATTAAGGAATAAAAAAATTTATATTTAAAAAAGAAAAATAAAGATTAAATTTTATTTAGTTTATTTATATTTGTGTGTATTTTAATTGAATATTATATTAATTTATGTAATTTTAAATGATTATAATAACTATTTTATAATTAAATATTTAGTTCAACCATTTTTGTAATTATTTATTTTCATGAATCACTTAGAAAAAATATTTTTCTCAATTTCTCTCATTGGTTAATAGGAGTTCATTTTTCAAAAGATATTAAATAACTCAAGAAAAAAATGGGGAAATTTTTTTAGGTACTTATAGAAAAAAGTAAATATAGGTACATATTGCACTTACAAGACTGTAGGTATACAGTACACTTACAATATTAAAATGACATAAATAATGTACATGTTATTTATAACCATTTAAAAAAAAATTCTCAATATGTCTTTTTTTCACCTTCTTCTTTATAAGTTTTTGCCACCCCTGAAGTAGGAACCATAATAACTAACTGCAAATTAAAAGAAAAATGATGGAACCAATTCCTTCTCAAAATTTGAGAAATGGTCTTTTTATTCCACCTAGAGGGTATTTAAGTACAACTAGTCCATCACCGACCCTTGTTGTTGATTTTCCTCATTATAATCATCATCTTTCCTAGACATTGGTTCTTTCAAAAAAAGATTATCTTTTTTATTTTGATTTGGTCCTATATGTTGACATATCCAACACCAAAAGTTGGTTTTGCATAATCTAATACATTCATCAATTTAAAATTTTTCCATTTGAGAATCATTATTTCCATAAGACCCTTACTAAGATAAAATACCCTTACGAAGATAAATCTCGACACAAATGATGATGTATGTGCGCAATCTCACTATGCACTCATTTTTTAATCTAAGTTTACAAAGTTTTCTTATTTTGATTTGCGAGTGTGTGCAAGAAGATGAGGGTCACTTTAGATGCAATGCTAGTTTTTCAAAACTCATTCCTGATACATAAAAACATAACGCGTTTCTGATATTTTGCACCTGCCATGGTAAGACCCGAGCCTGACATGTCACTGGACATGTAGGATAGGTAACCATAATGCGTACGCGTTATGGAACTACAAAATGCTTACGCGTTATGTAGTTACAAAACGCGTACGCGTTATTGAAATCTAAAATCAATTTAAAAACACAATCCCGACCACCGGCGGCACTCTTCACGCATCAGAAACACGAAATAGAAGTTGGATGAGGACGGTTTGTGTGCCCTAAAGTATCGGTGGAGCTCGATTTAGCTGGAGGGGAGGCAAATTAACCGGTAGATTTTCATCTAATCAGGTAATTCATTCACTCATACCATTTTTTTGTCATTTCTTAACCTAAATTACTATTTTTTTATTGTTTAAAACAACCTAGTTTTGTAATATTAATAAAATTGGGAATAACCCAATCTCTAATTAAATTCACATCTCCATCAACCAAGATGAGTGAATAATTAAAATGAATCCCTTTTCAAAAACTCAAAAATTCCTAATCCAACCAAAAATTGAAAAAAATAGAACTCCCCCCTTTCTACAATGTATCCATCTAAGTCACCTGACACGAGGACACGAGTGTCCCCATGAGACACGGTGACCATATAGATCCAATAAAATTTAACATTTACAATTACAAATATGAAATATTCAATAGAAATTAGATCATTCACAAATCACAACACATTTGTCATTCATAATCACAAATCACAACAAGACATTGAGACACATAGATGCATGTCAGAGACTCGGAACCATATTTCTCATTAAGTCATCAAAATCAAAATGTATTACATAGATGTCGGAATGCCATTGGGCACTGAAAAATGCCGAATAGACTAATAGACTAATAGTCTAATAGTCTAATAGTAAATACAAAAAAGGAGTGGATCAAGATGGAAGAATCCCATATGTCAATGACTCAATAGTCCTCCTCCATGCCTAAATCAACAAACTCATCACTACCCTAATCCTCCTCCTCCTCCTCCTCCTCCTCTCTACCAATCTGACTAACTGCATCTGCTGGTGTGGAGGATGACCCCTCCATACGATCCCCCTCATCAAAAGTGGTCGGCTCTAGCACTGGATCACTAATATCCATGTTGGCTAATGCCAAATCAGTAGTGCTATCCAAACCCATCTCATCAGGAAGGACATCCCACATCTGTGTCTTTCCCTTCTCCCACTCCTCCCTCTTCCTGTAAATAAGACGAAGGTTGGAGTGCACATACACCATCATCTCTGCCCTGCACTGCTCAAGCCTGCTCTTCTTCACACTATACAAGTTCCCATATGTGCTCCAATTACTTTCACAACAAGAGGATGAAGTAACTTGAGAGAGTACCCTCAAGGCTATCTTTTGTAGAAGAGGGCATGTTGCCCCATGAGTTGTCCACAAAACAAGGGGTTTCTTAACCCCTATGTCTCTAACCACCTCATGTCCTCCAAATCTCCCAGCGCCACTAGAAAACTCATAAAATTCCTCCTCCACCACCTCAAGGTGGTCTCTATCCTGAAGTAGTTGTCTAAATGCTATCTTCCTCCCCTCTGAGATCTCTCCATCCATGTGAGGAGGGACTCTGGATGAGGACCCCGACCCACCACTGAGCCAATCCTAAGCGTAGAACCCGGGGTTGAATGAGTTGACCAAGCAATGCAAAGGTGTGCAATTCTTATCCCACCTGGAGATAAGAATGCCCTATATGATGGACCATAAGTTCTCTGCCGATGTCTCATACTCAGCACACTCATTCTCCATAATAATGGTCCTCATGGACTCAATCATGGAATCCCACCCATCATAAACATCTCCTAGGATGGGCTGGTCCATGTCTGCAAACCGCAACAAAGAAATGATTGGCTCCATGATCTTGATGCTAAGGACTACCCTATCCCACCAACCATCATCTAAAACCGTGTCCCACACGACACGGGGACCCTGTTGGACGTGTTCCGTTACTTAGGTATCCATCCACATGAAACCCACATTTCCAACCCTCAAAGGCCATTTCCCATGATACTAATTAAATAATTTTCCTTGGTAATGGCCATAACAAGATGAAATGGATGCACAAGCGTGAATAAAAAAATGCAAAAAAAATTAGTAACTTGGTTTCTCAAAATTTCATCACAATCATTTGTCCATGAACATAATCAAAATTTCATCAGAAGTGTATGTAGCTATACATTGCCTCTTAGTTAAGCACCCTTGACTAAATGCCAAAACACATTAACAAAGTGTCTCTCGGGCCTGCCCTATCCACACCCTCGATCAATCTACTCAACGCTCAGGGACAGTCGATTCAATTGACAAGTACATATGTAATCATATTGCCAAGACAAACTCATACATATCCATTTCATTCCATGCCACTTTGTCCTCCCCTCCAACCACAAGGCATAATATATTGAAATCAATAAATTTAATGTTAGCTTATGAAGTTGATGGAAATATTGTTTTCTGCAATGGATGTAAAGGCCAAAACATGTCAAAATAACACTCCTAAATTCTAAAAATTTTAAACCCAAGTTTGCATGGAAAAGTCACCAATGAGGGTTAAGAAGTGCCTTAACTTCTAGAAAGAAGTTGAACGAAACTTACTTTTTAATTGTTAAATGTTTAATTTTAAGTTTTAAATGTATGTAAGTGAATGCCATTAAATTGCTTACTTGATTTTGATTTAATACATTATCAATTTTGAAGAGATGTCATTATATACCATGTATATATTTCTAATGATTTTCGTATTGATGTCTTTTTTGCAGTTGCGGCTATGGACACCAATGCCGAGATACTGATTGAGCTTGCCCACTTGAGGGGCATTAGTGCAGCTTTTAGTGGTGGTGACAGGATTCGCCGCTCGCTTGCATCAACCTTGGATGCAATTGTTGACACCATTTCACACTGTAACAATGTACTATATGATATTACATCATATAGAGAAAGAAAATGACAACAATATGCTGATGGGCTAGACTACAATGCAATACAAAAGTTGAAAATATCCAAAGAGCTCATATTTGCATTATTTAGGGACCCTCGGACAGGGGAAATCCCAAATGCAAACAGGATTCATATCTCCATTGAGTGGTGCATGTTTCAACCATTTCTTGATAACTGGATGGATAGATGGTACATGGTTTTTGATATGCCACCACACAACAACAAGGAAATTCCCTTGTATTTCCTTCGAAAGATGTACGCAGAGTTCATGTTACATAAACACGTAAACTATTTTGACATCTTGCAGTTTCAGGGGATCGGTGGGGGGATGCCCCAAAACAGACCCAATGCAAGGCTTCGAGACTAGGATCGCCCTATCCCTGCACCTTGCAGGCAGTTTCCTGGGCCAGATGTCCCACCTCCACATCATATTATTCCACAGACATGGGATGCATTTTTGAGTTTTGCACGGGAGGTTGTTCGCCATGGCACTATGGTTCAACATATGGGTGAGGAAGGGACATCTGTCCCTGGTGTGGTACATAGACCAGCTCATCACCATCAGGACCATCCACTAGTGCAGGACCATCAGGACCATCCACTAGTGTAGGCCCATCGACACATCCCCATCCTAGTACTGATCCTCACAAGTGCACATCATGTGGTCGTCCTTGCTATGGTCTTGCCTTAGATGTTGCCTTCAGTGGGTTTTTGAGAGAGGTATGTTGATGGTTAATTGTAATAAATTCTTCATTTATTTTCGTCTTTGTACGCATATATATAGTTTGAGCTAATATATTAATTTTTTGAACTTGCAGTTGATGCTTTATGCCGACAGCGACGCCCTAGAGCTAGATGTTCCAGACTCTACAGGGGGGCATGATGCTACCCATTTGGTAGGCCCATCTTATATAGTACCTATTGTTGTATCTCACACCGAGGTAAACATTTTAAAATTTCAGTTTTTTAATACTTGTTAATTTGTTAATTTCCACATACTTTACATTTTAGTTCACTAATGCTATCTACGGTCTAATATTTACAATTATTAAACTTGTATATGGCAGATCCTTCACTGGGGCAAGGTAATGTGGAGGTAGCACCCATGGTCATACTGTCCCATGAAACATCTGGGCTCCAAGTAAACAATTAAAAATGACATTTTTTAAATACATGTTTGTTTGTTGAATCATGCATGTCTAACTACATGAACACTTACTGACTGTAGGCACCATCCAAGACATCTGGACCATTGCCTGGATTTGTATCTCCCTCAAGGCCATTCGTGAACAAGGGTCATGTGTATGTGAGGCGTTCTACTCCTAGAAAGACTCCAGCTGCCCACAACCATGGGCTTACTCACACCATGGTAATGTATATCCTTCGATGATATTTGTTGTTTAACTTGAAATCCAGTGCATAAATCGTTTTTGTTAATGTTTGAATTGCATGTTTACTGCATCAGGAACCCGAGTTGTCTACTGAAAACCTCGCATCGATGGTTGATGCAACAGTCAGTGCCGCATCTACAATGGCAACTGATCACACACAGGTATGTAACTATTTCAACATTATCTTTACATAGTTATTATTGTTGTCTATTGTTTATTCATGCATTTCTAACTATTTCAACATGTTTTCATTGTAGCCACCACCAGTAGGAGTAGTTCCTGGCCCCCCTGGTTTGACCATCCTGGATGTTCAACAAATGGCTCCATTTGCTACACAAGCAATGCAATCTCCTTTGTGAGTTGAGGTGAGATGTCCTTCAGTGACCAAGTGTTTCATGCACTTTCCATGCACTAGTTGATAATTGTTGAGCTAATGTATTAGTGTACATAGTTAGTTGAATTTAACAATTGATATTTAATTTGCAAGATCCAGAGACGCACACTAATCCTAGAGATGTGCCTAGAGGATGAACGTCGGGAAAGAACAAGAGGAAGATTTAGTTTTGATGTGTCTTATGGGATATATGTACATTTGGATACATCTACTTGTGGATTTGATAGTTTTGGATAGTTTTGGACACATGTGCTTTTGGATACTTTTGTATATATATGTACTTTTCGATACATTCACTTTTGGAGACATGTACATTGACTTTATTATGCATGTACTTTTGGGGACATGTACATTGACTTCATTGGATACATGTACTTTTGGATACTTTTGGATATACATGTAATTTTGGAGACATGCACTTTTGGATATATATGTACTTTTGGATATATGTACTTTTGGAGACATGCACATTGACATTTCACTTATAAATGAATGATACATTTCACTTTGTATTTGTTCTTCGGTTTCCACGTGTTCTTGTGTCAATCTAATGTGTTGATTTGTCTGGATTATCTATTATTCATGAATGCGCTATGTCAAAAGAACAAACTATTATATTTAAAGGTTTCAACGAACTCACTACATGTGTGCACTAATTGGTATCTAATTAAAATTTGTGATTTTGGATGATCATTACAAGTTATGTCAAAGTTCCTGCTCGTGTAATTTAATCAAACTAAATGCAATACAATGTTTTTCAAGGTTTCAACGAACTCACTCATGCACACTAATCGGATAGGTGTAATTAAAATTTGTGAGTTTGGATGATTAAATTACAAGTTAAGTCAATGTTCAAGTGTAATTTAATAAAAGTAAGTGCAATACATGCTACACATTTCATCAACGCCCAATATTTGATTGTACAATTAGATTCAACACTACATATGAGTAACTACATACAAGTGCTCAAAGCAACATTGGTGAAAGGAACAAACGTTACCTCGGGATTCGAGAAATAAAGTGCCTTCTAATGTTGGTTGGGAAGGATATGCTTGGTTATCCTTATGGCTTGGATATCACTTGTTGTCATGTGTCATTAAGGTTTTTTCATGTGGTAAAACCCTTCAGGGTCAACGTTTGTTCATGGTTTCATTGTACTTGATTTCTAAACATATAATTATTCTAAGAAAGGTTGCTAGGTATTCTTCCCCATGAGGGTTTCCCGGGATAAAATGTTGTGTCTCTTGCCCCTGAACAACATTTTCATGCGACTTGCAACTCGACATAGCCTAGAAACCGAACGTCAGACCGATGAACTGTCGACTTCGTTGGTCCCCTGGCATGTGATTACCTTTAGGGGGCCCTCTCCGTCATCTCCCCATGGCCCCATGGCTTGATTGTGCATTCATTTCATAAACTAGGGTTTTGCTCAATTTCATTGCATGCAATCTCGCATTGGTGGGTCAACTCTGTAAAAACCTCCCCTAAGCCAGTGTTGCCAGTGTTCCCACATCGGCATTTCCCACACACACTTGCAGGAGCCAATGACACGCAATCTTCCTGCTCCGTTTGCTTTTTGGCTTCCGGGCGGAAATTCACCAAGTGTCCCTGAACGGCATTTTCATGCGACTTGCAGCTCGACATAACTCGAAAACCGAATGTCAGACCGATGAACTGTCAACTCTGTTGGTCTCCTGGCATGCGATTACCTCTAGGGGGCCCTCTCCCTCATCTCCCCATGGCCCCGTGGCTTCATTTCGTAAACTAGGGTTTTTCTCACTTTAATTGCATGCAATCTCGCATTGGTGGGTCAACTCTGCAAAAACCTCCCCTGAGCTAGTGTTGGTAGTGTTCCCATGTTGGCATTTCCCACACACACTTGCAGGACCCAACAACACGCAATCTTCCTACTCCGTTTTCTTTTTGGCTCCCGGACGGAAATTCACCAAGTGTCCCTGAACGACATTTTTATGCGACTTACAACTCGACATAACTCAGAAACCAGATGTCAGAACAACAAACCGTCGACTCCGTTGGTCTCCTAGCATGCGATTACCTCTAGGGGGCCCTCTCCCTCATCTCCCCATGGCCTAGTGGCTTCATTCATTTCGTAAACTAGGGTTTTGCTCAGTTTAATTGCATGCAAATCGCATTGGTGGGTCAAATCTACAAAAACCTCCCCCAAGCCAGTGTTGGCAGTGTTCCTATGTCGGCATTTCCCACAAAGACTTGCAAGAGCCAACAGCATGCAATCTTCCTACTCTGTTTGCTTTTTGGCTCCTGGACGAAAATTCACCAACTGTCCCTGAACGACATTTTCATGCGACTTGCAACTCGACATAACTCGAAAACCGGACGTCAGATCGATGAACCGTCGACTCTGTTGGTCTCCTGGCATGCGATTACCTCTAGGGGGCCCTCTCCCTCGTCTCCCCATGGCCCAGTAGCTTTATTGTGCATTCATTTCATAAACTAGGGTTTTGCTCAGTTTAATTGCATGCAATCTTGCATTGGTGGGTCAACTTTGCAAAACCCTCCCCCTAGCCAGTGTTGGCAGTGTTCCCATGTCGGCATTACACACACACACTTGCAGGAGCCAATGGCACACAATCTTACTGCTCCGTTTGCTTTTTGGCTCCTGGGCGGAAATTCACCAAGTGTCCGTGAACGACATTTTCATGCGACTTGCAACTCGACATAACTCAGAAACCGGATGTCAGACCGATGAACCGTCGACTCCGTCGGTCTCCTGGCATGCAATTACCTCTAGGGGGCCCTCTCCCTCATCTCGCCATGGTCCAATGGCTTCATTGTGCATTCATTTCGTAAACTAGGGTTTTGCTCAGTGTGGGAGTGTGCAATTTTTGCACACGGGGGTCAACCTTGGAAAATCATCCACCGGGAAAGTATGCCTAGTGTTCCTAGCCTGAACTTGCCTAGACACACCTACAGGACTCCCTGGAACCCAGTTTTGTTGCACGGTTGGAATTCTATGCCCCCGGTAGGTATCTAGCAGGTGTCCCTGAAGGCCTTCTGGCAGTGAGACGGGACGAGCCATAGAATGAAGACCGTGGCTCGGATCGACGAACCATCGACTCCATTCGATTCAGCACACCGGGATAGTGCCAAGGGTGCCCCTCCCATCCTGTCCGGTGGCCCATGTGTCACCTTGCAGGTCCATCTTGGAAACTAGGGTTTTGCTGTGTGTGGAAGTGTGCAATTTTTGCACACGGGGGTCAACTTTGGAAAATCATCCACCGGGTGGGTATGGCTAGTGTTCCCAGCCGAACTTGCCTAGACACACCTCCAAGACTCCCCAAAACCTGGTTTTGTTACACGGTTGGAGTTCTATGCCCCCAGCAGGTGTCCCTGAAGGCCTTCTGGCAGTGAGACGGGACGAGCCATACAATGAAGACCGTAGCTCGGATCGATGAACTGTCGACTCCGTTGTATTCAGCACACCGGGATAGTGCTAGGGGTGCCCCTCCCCTCCTGCTCGGTGGCCCATGTGTCACCTTGTAGGTCCATCTTGGAAACTAGGGTTTTGCTCAGTGTTGGAGTGTGCAATTTTTGCACACGGGGGTCAAATTTGGAAAATCATCCACCGGGCGGGTATGGCTAGTGTTCCTAGCCTGAACCTGCCTAGACACTTTGGAAACTAGGGCTTTGCAGGTCCATGATAAAGATTTTCATGATGATGATGATGGTGATGATGATGAAGATGTTGATGATGATGGCTTAGTCTAAGGTGGTGCTCTCAAATAGCTAATTCATTATGAAATATTTAACAAGACATGAATTAAATTTAATATAAGTGTATTGTTTAATATAGTGAGCATGAATTGAATTAATTTTGTTGGGTGAAGCCAATAACCAACATGATGAACATAACATAATTTTAGGGTTTACTTATCATATGTAAAAAATGGCATATTCATAAACTTGACATACAAGAGAACTTTTGGCATATTTATAAACAACGTAAACGTAAATTTGGCATATCAAGAACACAAAATTGACATATTCATATGAAACATACATGTGAAAATCGAGCATATATCAATATTCATTTACAAATAGTATAAATAGTATAGTATTAAAAGTATGTAACGTACCTCATCATGCTAGATCCCACCTATTATCATACAACCCAGCCCTCTGGATCATCTCTTATACTAATGGTCTCCATTAGTCTCTTGTGCTCTGTATCCGGTAAGAAGTAGCATACCTTCGATGTATTTTGACTAGGCATTGTTCGTACCTGAAGGTTTGTGCCAATGATTAAGTTGGTAAAGTGATACACACTTGCACCTGGTTTGTAATCCATGTAAACATATCCACCCTTCTTTCTTCCATTGCTATCCCGTGTCAAGTATTCACCTTTAACAACCATAGACCCAGTTGGAAAGTGGTTGTTTTCATCGTCAGTCATGGACATAATGAGGGTTTTCTTTCCATCTATACAGTGTGCCAACCAGTATTCATCACCCCATTTAGTATCTTTTGAGGCCACCACTGTGTATATGTGCTTTGCATTATATGATTGTAGGTATATGATCAAAATATTTTTCATGCAATACAAGGCCATTAATGTGCATTTGAAGACTATGTAAACAAACAAAAAATGCTAAGGAAATGCATCATACCGGGTTGTACAAGGTCCGAGACATGATCAAAATCTGCAGAAATAGATGATTGGTCTTCTTCCAATGGAGTTAACTCAACAATTGCACGCTGATCAAGTGGAAGTGATATGTGATCCCATCCATCAACCCAATCCAATGATTCACACCCATCCCAGTCACCATCACAACAAAGCGGGCAAAAACAAGCGAGTTTTCTGGTCCAAATTTCAAATATTGGGTTATCAAAGCTTCGAACCGAATGAAAGCCACGAGTCCTAGGAACAGTCTTGCATTCCCATGCATGTGAACAATCTATGTCTACCGCCTCCCAAACAAATCTCTCCACATGTCTCTTTCTTGTGGATTCTACTCGCATAGTTGATTCCTCTCCCATTACTGACGTACACCACTTGACTGTAGATTGAGCATTTAGAATAGTAGATTCTATAGATACTTTCATTTCCTCTCTTCGTGGGGCTGTTTTGACACATGCTCTGGCTCCATCATGCTCTCCTTTACCATACCCAGTCTCAAAATAGTTTCGCATATGTGCCACTTTGTAGTTTTTATGCAATGAACACAACCACTGAAATATGCGTGCATTTTTTAACTAACTAGCACACCCATCAGACCAAATCCAGTGTCGATCCATCTATATGTTCCTTCCCTTCAAGTGATCATAGAACATGATGAAGCAATGATGTACATAGTGGAAGTTGTGGCACCTATCATCACTTATGTAGAAGTGATATTCCTTCAGAATTTCTCTTTGCTCTTCAATTCTATTTGGGCCATGCCTATATGTGATATGGACCATCAAGAAAACCTGCTCAGAGTGATAATACTAACTTTGGATCTCATTTTGAGGTTGCAGAGTGTAGTTCTCGGCAAAATCAACAATTGAAAGTATAGTACCAATGGGAAATGTATCTCTGCATATTCTAAACTTCTCATCCTACCATCGTGCCACATGGGCATGCTGAACATATTGATGTGTCTTTTCAATAAATTCCTTGATGAAGTCACTAACTTGTACCTGGTGACACAAAATGATCTCAATGTCTATTTTTTGTTGTAAGTAAGGATTGAAATGTAACCGTTACAACATAATTTTATAGATATAAATGCATACCTGAGATGTCACCAATTGTATTTTTTTGCTTTCTTTCCCTGGGACTATTTCATAGTTGATATATTTGAAACTTTTCATGTCTGTAACCATTTTCTGAAATTCACTGTCTCCATTCTCATGCATACATTGGCTCAATAATGCCATTCCAGCACAGTTGGAACATCTTCCATCCAAACAAGATTTTGCATAGTATGTTTGCCCCTCGGGCCTATTGCACATGATGCTATGAATGGATTCTCTTGATGAAGTCGGTGGTATTGTCATGGAGCAATCCTGCACATGGTTAGTATGCAACACACGACGAATGTACAAAAATGTTTCATAGTAATATTCATATTCTACATGGTATCTACAACAACAAGTGTTACAAAGAGTATTTATTCTAACATACCATGGCTTACATTTCTCAAAAGATCTTTGCCCCGAGTTCAATTGTCTATGCTCAATCCTAAATTTCTTGTAAAGTTTTGTCTGTGTTATATCAAGAAGATTCTTAGTATGTGGTTCACGATCCTTTGAACCCCTTCTTAGTTTTAGTACATCCTTTCGGTTTGAAGAAGGCCTTGTGTGATCATGCCAAAAACTGTGCACTAGTCCCTTTACTGCATCAACTAGCTTCATGTCACGACGTTGCAACCGACCAACAAAGGCCCAAAAATCTGTTTGATTGGTTGTGTCAAGATGTTCTCTTCTAATAGAATACCTACAGAGGGTTTTTACATTCAAATTAACTAGTTCGGATGTAGGCCTGAGAATACGAAGGGCACTGGTGTTCTTATTTGCAATTGCTTGTGACAACACACGATGAGCAGCATTGCGGTCCTTTGAATGTGTGTTCTTATCAATTTTACCAAATGCATCTACTAGGCTTTTAACTATATGAGAACTTGGTTCAGAATTCTTTATCATATTTATCCCTAACTTTTTCCTAACAACATTCTTGCTCCTAGATTTTAACAATGATAAAAATAATCTACATTTATCTCCATCACATTTAGAGACAAAGTATTTATCAAGTATCTGTTGAGTTTGATAAGCAATACTACGTTTAGATACCATACCTTCAATGGAATTGATAAGAATTTCATCAACTTGTATACGCGTCGGAGTTCTTCAACGTGTGCTTGCTAATGGAGGTAAGGGGGTTGGAATTGTACAATGTAGCGCATCACCAAGATGCTCTGGCATTTCAGTAGTAGCTTGGTGTCCTTCATTCTCTTCTTGGTAGTTGGATGGTGGAAGTCCAACATCCTCATCGATGGTATGTGGAAGTCCAACATCCCCTTATGGAAGTCCAACATCCTTATCGATAGTGTGGATAACATTCTCTTCTTGAATAGTAGGCAAAATGTCCAACGCTTCTCTGACTTCATCACTTGTATAACCACATCCAGATAGCAAATTGGGTGTTTCTTCATGAGCTTCATCTTGAGATGGTAACTTATCACTTTGACTTGAAGTGGGAATTGAAACATCCCCTAATGAGCACCTACGTTTTGCTTCTTGATTACTTCCATGGGGTGCTTGTTCAACAACTATTGTGGAAATTGAAGGTCCCTCTTGTCATGGATTAATAAGATGAACCATGGTATCCTCTACAATTGGATTTGGATTAGTTTCCAAAGAAAGCCTCCGATTCATCATGTATATTCTTTTCTTTTCTTTCTCTTCTTCAATGACTTCTTGAGGTCTCTTCTTCCTTGTTGATTTGTTTACTCGGTTACGTGCATTCCCCATCACCACAATGATCAATTCAATATAGTTTGTTTTTGTTGCTCCTCAATTACAAGCTCTTCAATAATAAGCAAATGGAAGTTAAATCATAAATTGTTTGGGCTCTTTGATTCTCTTGTACACTTGTGTATATCCACCATCACCATGAAATGGTCTTGAAGCTTGATATCTTATCTTGTGTGCTCCTCAAATATAGGCAAAATGAATCTTTCAAAGGCCTTATCTTTGGTGTTATTCAATTGGAGATTCTTCAAGCTTGCTGATTATCTTCTTCAAATATGGCCATATAACCCAACACCACACTAAGCAACCATGAAAGATGTCCGCAATGCTACACCTGCATAAAAAAAATAATGATGGAGTTGGTGTAGAGTGTGAGAATTTCCAATGGCGGGCTCATGCTATTCAAAAAATCGTGGGAGTGTTGTTTTGGCTCGAACAGAGTGAAGTTGCTCTCGGACAGGGACAGTCCACTATTTATGGAGTTACAAAATGCGCACGCGTTATATAAAGACAAAACGCGTGCGCGATATGTAGTGCATAAAAGCATACACGATATCATCAAGCACAATAAATAGGTTATGTGCACGGCTAGGGCAATGAACAAAATCAAAAGAAAACTAATAATTTATATGGTTACATACAAAACAAATGTTTTTAGTGTGGGGACAAATGTTTTGTATGGTTTAATACCCCCTAGCTCTCTCCCAATAATCCCTAGATACCCCCTATCTCTTTCTAAATATCTGTCTGTCATTCTCCCTACATCCCTCCCTACATGTGTCTTTCATGTTTCTTTCTCTCCCTTACTCCAGCCATGTCTCTACCACCCCACTCTACATCTCTCCACCTTCTCTTTATCTTCGTCATTATCCCTCCCTATAGCACTCTCTCCCTTCTTCTCCCTTAATCACTAACCCTCTACGCCTTTATCCCTCCCCCCTGCCCTCTCTGTCTTACCTTGTTCCTAGAGCCCCTCCCCCATAAAGGCCTCTAGACCCTCTTCTAAACATTAATCCCTAAGTGCATAAGTGCACAAGATGATGAGGAGGAGGAGGGTGATGACAATGAAGATGATCATGATGTAGATGAAGATGATAAAGATGATAAGGAGGAGGAGGGTGATGACAATGAAGATGATCATGATGCAAATGAAGATGATAAAGATGATGATGTTGATGAAGATGATGGTGATGATGATGAAGATGTTGATGATGATGGTGATGGTGATGTTCGGATGATGATGATGATGATGATGATGATGATGATGAAGATGATGGTGACATGATGGAGATGTTGATCTGATGAGGAAGATGATGATGATGATGGTGATGATGATGAAGATGTTGATGATGATGATGATGGTGATGAAGATGATGATGATGATGAAGATGATGATGATGGAGATATTGTGTTGATGGGGAACCTAGAGATGACAATGATGATGAAAATGGTGATGGTGATGGTGATGGTGATGACGATGAAGATTTTGATGATGATGTTGATGGTGACGGTGATGAAGATGTTGACGATGATGGTGATGGTGATGTTTAGATGATGATCATGATGATGTTCAGAAGATCATGATGGTGATGATGGTGATGATGATGGAGAAGATGACGATGATGGATATGTTGATGAGGAACCTCCAGATGCCAATGATGATGATGATGATGGCGATGAAGATGATGATGATGGAGATGTTGATGAGGAACCTACATATGCCAATGATGATGGTGATGATGATGAAGATGTTGATGATGATGGCACTGGTAATGATGATGAAGATGTTGATGATGATGGTGATGGTGATGTTCGGATGATGATGATGATGATGATGACGATGATGAAGATGATGGTGACATGATGGAGATGTTGATCTGATGAGGAAGAAGATGATGATGATGGTGATGATGATGAAGATGTTGATGATGATGATGATGGTGATGAAGATGATGATGATGAAGAAGAAGATGATGATGGAGATGTTGTGTTGATGGGGAACCTAGAGATGACAATGATGATGAAGATGGTGATGGTGATGGTGATGGTGATGACGATGAAGATTTTGATGATGATGCTAGTGGTGATGATGATGAAGACGTTGATGATGATGGTGATGGTGATGTTTAGATGATGATCATGATGATGTTGAGAAGATCATGATGGTGATGATGGTGATGATGATGGAGAAGATGACAATGATGGATATGTTGATGAGGAACCTATAGATGCCAATGATGATGATGATGATGGTGATGAAGATGATGATGATGGAGATGTTGATGAGGAACCTACAGATGCCAATGATGATGGTGATGACGATGAAGATGTTGATGATGATGGTGCTGGTAATGATGATGATGATGATGATGATGATGATGATGATGATGGCGACATGATGGAAATGTTGATCTGATGAAGAAGATGATGATGATGATGGTGATGATGATGAAGATGTTGATGATGATGATGATGGTGATGAAGATGATGATGATGAAGATGATGATGATGATGATGGAGATGTGCTGATGGGGAACCTAGAGATGACAATGATGATGAAGATGGTGATGGTGACGACGATGAAGATTTTGATGATGATGGTGATGGTGATGATGATGATGATGATGATGTTGATGGTGATGATGATGAAGATGTTGACGATGATGGTGATGGTGATGTTCAGATGATGATGATGATGATGATGGAGATGTTGATTAGGAAGGGGGAGATGACAATGATGATGAAGATGTTTATGGTCATGAAGATGATGATGATGATGGTCATGGTGAAGATGATGGAGATGTTGAAGATGATCGAGATGGTGATGAAGATGATGATGATGATGGTGGTGGTGAAGATGATGAAGAAGATGATGATGATGGAGATGTTGATCTGATGACGATGAAGATTATGATTATGGTGATGATGATGAAGATGTTGATGCTGATGATGATGGTGATGAAGATGATGATGATGGAGAAGATGATGATGATGGAAATATTGATGAGGAACCTACAAATGCCAATGATGATGATGATGATGGTGATGACGATGAAGATGTTGATGATGATGGTGATGGTAATGATGATGAAGATGTTGATGATGATGGTGATGTTAGAAAAACAGGATCGCAGAGCAATAACAATAAACAGAAATGCAAATATAATCACACATACACATTACAAGAGAGACAAAGATATATCATGGATCACCCAACTTGGGATACGTCCACACTGAATTTGCCAGTCCTTATTATTATTACCGTCTAGCAAGTCGAAGGGATACAACCTGCAGCACAACCGCTGCACTTCCTCTTCTCTGTTTCACAGTCTCTCTCCTGATCTCAAAGATCTTTACAATGCATAAAACCTAATACATCAACAACCCTAGCCGTATTACAATGTCTTTCTTTTATAAGGGAAATACAATGGGAAAATACCACGGAATACCCAAAACCATGGGCCTGCAAAACAGCTGGCGAAAACAGCCCCAAAAATTTTCTTCGGGGGCGCTGTCCCCGGACCCCCCAGCCAAGGTGGATGGGCCCCCCTGGAACCCCGTGGAGGAGGGATGCCCCCCCAAACCCCCCCGCTGGGCTGAGTGTACAGTCCACCTACATATCATATAGAACTGGGGTACAAACACGACTAATACAATATCATCTCTGAGACTAGAAGATCTGGCTCCACAACCAACAATCTCCCACTTGGAGACTAATCACAGCAACTCCACCACTGCTGCACTTGCTGGACTTGGACTTGGCAAATTTCTCCTCTTCACCTTCATGCTAGAAGGCCAACTGAAACCGAGCACGAACTCAGTTTCTCTCTGGTCACTACCTTTGTGAACATGTCTACAGGATTCTGGCTAGTATGTATCTTTTCCAACTTTAACAGTTCATCTTCCAGGACAGAGCGTATGAAATGGTACTTGAGCTGTACATGTTTCATCCTGGAATGGAATGCTGAGTTCTTTGCAAGGTGAATGGCACTCTGGCTGTCACTATACAATCTGCTATCCTTCTGCTTCTTACCCACTTCTTCCATAAACCTCTGCAACCAAATCATCTCTTTACTAGCCTCTGTAAAGGCAACATACTCTGCTTCTGTTGTTGAAAGTGCAACAACCTTTTGTAGTTTCGAAATCGAGCTTACTGTTGTTCCACCTACAGTAAACACATACCCTGTGGTACTCCTCCTGCTATCCTTGTCACCTGCCATATCTGCATCAACATATCCATGTAGAACAGTGTCTGAACCTCCAAAACATAATGCCTCAGTAGTAGTACCTCTCAAATACCTGAGAATCCACTGTACTGCCTTCCAATGTTCTTTACCTGGATTGTTCATATATCTGCTCACAACTCCCACTGCATGTGCAATATCTGGTCTTGTGCACACCATGGCATACATCAAACTGCCAACTGCTGATTGATAGGGAATCTTGGACATGTAATTTGTCTCTTCTTGTGTCTTGGGACACATTTCCTTACTTAGACTGAAATGGTTATCCAAAGGTGTACTTACAGGTTTTGCATTCTGCATTCTGAACCTCTCCAACACCTTTTGTATGTACTCACTTTGAGACAATGTCAGTTTGCGATTTTTCCTGTCTCTTGTTATTCTCATACCAAGGATTTGCTTTGTAGCACCCAAATTCTTCATCGCAAATGAATTAGCTAGCTTCCTTTTGAGTACATTTATATCCTGCATGTCAGACCCTGCAACAAGCATGTCATCCACATACAATAACAAGATAATATATCTTCCATTGTCTAGCTTCTTGAAATAAACACAGTGGTCAGAATGACATCTACTATAACCTTGTTCTGTCATAAACCTGTCAAACTTTAGATACCACTGCCTTGGAGCTTGCTTCAAGCCATACAAGCTCTTTTTCAACCTGCATACCAGATCCTCCTTACCTTTGACCTCATATCCTTGTGGCTGTTGCATATATATTTCTTCCTCCAAATTCCCATGGAGGAAGACTGTTTTTACATCTAACTGTTCAAGATGCAAATCTTCTACCGCCACTAGACTTAAGATAGTCCTAATTGAAGTCATCTTAACAACAGGAGAAAATATTTCATCAAAATCTATACCTTTCTTCTGTGCAAACCCCTTTACAACAAGTCTGGCCTTGTACCGCTTCTTACCTCCTTCTTCTTCCTTCAACCTATAAATCCATTTGTTTTGCAATGCTCTTTTACCAGCAGGAAACTTAACCAAATCCCAAGTCTGGTTTCCTACCAATGAGTCCATCTCCTCATTCATGCCTTGCTCCCACTTCTTTCTAGTTTCCACCTGCATTGCTTCTTCATAACATTCTGGTTCACCAGAATCAGTCATCAATAAATAATACATTGAAGGAGAGTATCATTCAGGGAGTCTACTTAACCTGGTAGATCTTCTTACAGTTGCAGGAGTTTCAGGTACTTGCCGCTGCTCTTGATTTTTTGGCACCTTCGGAACTTCATTTTCTTTAACTTCATCAAGCACTATGTACTCAGTGCTTTCCTTTTCTTGTTTCTTTCCCTGCAACTGATCTTTATACATGACCTTTTCATTGAATATCACATCTCTACTCCTGATGATTTTGTTATTTTCATAATCCCATAAACGATAACCAAATTCATCAACCCCATATCCAATAAAGGTACATTTCTTGGATTTAGCTTCAAGCTTTGTTCTATTTTCTTTATCAATATGGACAAATGCTTCACAACCAAACGTTCTCAGAAATGAGTAGTTTACCTTTTTATCTGTCCATGCTTCCTTTGGAATACCACCATCCAAAGCACTTGAAGGTCCTCTGTTTATTAAATAAACACTAGTATTTACAGCATCCACCCAAAACTGTAAGGGCAACCTTGCGTGTAGTCGCATACACCTTGCACACTCCATGATCGTTCTGTTCATCCTTTCTGACACACCATTTTCCTGTGGTGTTCCTGGGACTGTCTTCTCTCTATGAATCCCATGGTATGAATAGTAACTATCAAACTCCTTGCCGTAGTACTCACCTCCATTATCAGATCTGAGACACTTCGATCTTTTCCCTGTCTCATTCTCAACCAAAGCTTTCCACTTCTTAAAAGTAGCAAACACATCAGATTTCTGTCTAATGCAATAAACCCAAGTTTTTCTAGTTGCATCATCAATAAATGTAACATAATAATGAGAGCCACCAAGAGATTGTACCTGAGCCGGTCCCCATACATCTGTATGCACAAGCTCTAATTTTTCATTCTTCTTTTGTTTCCCAACGCTGAGAAATCTGACTCTCTTCTGTTTTCCATAAACACAGTTTTCACATAATTCCAAACTTACCTGCTTCAAATTCGGTAGCAACTTCCTTGAGTGGAGAATCTACATCCCCTTCTCACTCATGTGGCCAAGCCTACAATGCCACAATGCTGTATCTGTTCCTGTGGAAGCTAAAGAGATAGAATGGTCAGTATTATGAGGACATAAATACAACGTACCTACTCTGTCTCCTTTTGCTATCACCATTGATCCTTTAGTGATCTTCCACCACTTTTCTCCGAACGTAGATAGACAGCCGCCATCTCCCAACTTCCCTGTTGAGATCAGATTTCTTTTCATTGCGGGAATATGCCTAACATCTTTTAACAACCAATCAGTTCCATTCTTAACTTTTATCCATACCTTACCCATTCCAATAATTTTACATGGCTCATCATCACCCAATAAAACATGTCCAAAGTCGCCAGGAACATACTCATGAAAGTATTTCCTATGGGGTGTAGCATGACATGAAGCTCCTGAATCTACTACCCAATAATCACTAGTATTATCTAATGCAAGAATCAAAGCATCTTGTAACACATCACCTGCTACATTTGCTTCCTAGGTAGTTTCCTTCTGTGCATCTCCTTTCTTCTTTAGAGATTTGCAGTCTTTCTTCAGATGTCCTTTCTTTCCACAGTTCCAACACTCTATCTTTCCCAGTCTGGACTTGGATCTGCCCATTTTAGACTTTCCACGATTACCTTGGCTCTTTCCTCTCTCCTTTTGTCTTCCTCTGCTCTCCATGGTCAACGCATTACTTCATGTCTCACCTGTGCTTTTTCTTCGCATTTCCTCGCTAAGAATAACACCAATAACATCATCAAATTTCAAGGTGTTTGAACCAGAGACAGAGTTACTTACAGCCATGACCAAGCTATTCCAACTTTTTGGCAATGAACACAAGATTAAAAGATCCCTAACCTCATCATCAAAGTTCACACTTACAGAACTTAGCTGATTTGTAATCGTATTAAACTCATTTAAATGATCAGTAACAGATCCACCTTCAGACATCTTCATATTAAATAAATGCTTCATTAGAAATACCTTGTTGGAAGTCGAGGGTTTTTCATACAGCTTACCCAATGCTTTCATCAAACCCTCTGTTGTCGTTTCTTTTGAGATATTGAAAGCCACCGACGAAGCCAAGCTCAACCGTATTGTTCCCAGAGCCTTTCTGTCAAGAACCACCCATTCTTCGTCCTTCATAGTCGTCGGTTGCTTTGCTTTTCCTCCCAACGGTAGGAATAGATCCTTCTGGTACAGATAGTCCTCCATTTGCATCTTCCATAACCCAAAGTTTTGGCCATTAAACTTCTCGACCTTAAACTTTCCTTCTTCTGCCATTGCTCCCACTCGAACCAGAAACCCTAGCTTCCTGTGGGTTTATCTGCCAAATAGACCTTTGGCTCTGATACCAATTGTTAGAAAAACAGGATCGCAGAGCAATAACAATAAACAGAA
The DNA here is from genome assembly GCA_027924585.1 of Larix kaempferi. Taxonomy (NCBI): domain Eukaryota; kingdom Viridiplantae; phylum Streptophyta; class Pinopsida; order Pinales; family Pinaceae; genus Larix; species Larix kaempferi. The sequence continues at coordinate 705,689 of BSBM01000450.1, read as the reverse complement.
ATGCAAATATAATCACACATACACATTACAAGAGAGACACAGATATATCGTGGTTCACCCAACTTGGGTTACGTCCACACTGAATTTGCCAGTCCTTATTATTATTACCATCCAGCAAGTCGAAGGGATACAACCTTTAGCACAACCGCTGCACTTCCTCTTCTCTGTTTCACAGTCTCTCTCCTGATCTCAAAGATCTTTACAATGCATAAAACCTAATACATCAACAAACCTAGCCGTATTACAATGTCTTTCTTTTATAAGGGAAATACAATGGGAAAATACCACAGAATACCCAAAACCATGGGCCTGCAAAATAGCTAGCGAAAACAGCCCCAAAAATTTTCTTCCGAGGCGCCACCCCCGAACCCCCCAGCCAGGGGGGATGGGCCCCCCTGGAACCCCTTGGGGGAGCGATGCCCCCGACACCCCCCCGCTGAGGTGAGTGTACAGTCCACCTACATATCATATAGAACTGGGGTACAAACATGGCTGATACAATATCATCTATGAGACTAGAAGATCTAGCTCCACAACCAACGATGGTGACGGTGATGTTTAGATGATGATGATGATGATGAAGAAGATGATGGTGACATGATGGAGATGTTGATCTAATTCAAGGAAGATGATGATGATGATGGTGATGATGATGAAGATGTTGTTGATGATGATGATGGTGATGAAGATGATGATGATGAAGAAGATGATGATGATGGAGATGTTGATGTTGATGGGGAACCTAGAGATGACAATGATGATGAAGATGGTGATGGTGATGGTGATGACGATGAAGATTTTGATGATTATGGTGATGGTGATGATGATGAAGATGTTGATGATGATGGTGATGGTGATGTTTAGATTATGATCATGATGATGTTCAGAAGATGATGATGATGATGATGGAGATGTTGATTTGATGAGGAATATGATGATGATGATGATGATGGTGATGATGATGAAGATGTTGATGATGACAATGATGGTCATGAAGATGATGATGATGAAGAATATGATGTTGATGGAGAATATGATGCTCACAACTCCCTCTAGTCTCTCTCTCCCCAACCATCAATCTCTCTCTCTCTCTCTCTCTCTCTCTCTCTCTCTCTCTCAAACACACACACATACACACACATTATGTCACTTTCAATTCTCAAACCCATCCCCCCTCCATCCATATCTATCTCCACCTTTCTCCCTCCATCCCTCACCCTAGCTTCTCTCCCTCCCTCTCTCATCACCTGTCTCTCTCTCACCTTCTATCCCTCCGTCATGTTATCTTTCCCTCAACCTATCCCAATCTCTCCATCACTCCCTCTCTCTCACACACTTTATGTCCCTTCCCCCTCCTCTCATATTCTCTCTCTCTCTCTCTCTCCATCGCCACCACTCCCTGCATGTCTCCCACCAACACTTTCTGTCCCTCCCTTCCTATCTCTTTATTTCATTCTATCCCCATCTATCTCTCACTCCCTCCAAATCCATTCCTCCCCATTGTCCCTCTCCCTCCCTCGCTTTATGTCTGCCCCCCCCCCCTTGTATTCTTTATTTCTCTCTCACATCCCCCTTGCCTCCATCCATTCCCCCTTGTCACTCAAGTCTCACTTTCAACTTCTAACCCTATACCTCTTCAGAACCTATTCTACTCCTAATAGTGCTCTCAAGCTCCACTTCCCTTCACCCCCTATAGCCCATCATGTTCTCATTCCCTTCATCTCTCTCCACTCAAGCTTCCAACATCCTTCTAAGCCCTTAACCCTTTCCCACCCCTATTAAATATTAACCATAGATTCGCTTGACCCTTCCCCACCCCTTCTCGAATATTAAATAAAAATTCCCTTGAGTCTTCCACACCCCCTTTTTCTCAAGTATTAAACATGTATTTTATGATTTGCATAGCGCGAGCGCGTTTTTTTAACTATATAACGCGTACATGTTATGTAGTTATATAACGCATACGAGTTATGTAGTTATATAACGCGTACGCGTTATGTACATCTAAAAGCGAAGCAATATTTTTAAATTTAAACACAACACGCTCGTGTTTTGTAGAGCCTAAACCAGGCTGAGTCACATGCTCACATGTCAACAATAATTCTATGTGTATGCTTTAGAGTTTGCTTCGGTAATTCCAAACCTGTGCTATGTTAATGAAAAACCAAAGCTAATTGGGTACATTTCTTCCAGTTTTTGGAGAAGCCTGTGCTTAGCCACTCGTTACAATATGCTACACAGAGTCATTTTTGACGAAATCTTAGACACAAATAGTATTTTTTCTGTAGATTCCAAATATGTAACTTTTATTTTGAAATATTAATTTTTCCTATTTTCTTTCAATTTCTTTTTTCTGTCCTACCTCCTTAACTCATGAAACTCACTGTTAGTGTTTCTTCCATAACCTTTTCAATTCTCAATCATTTCAAAAAAAAATTGTATGGTGCACACAAGGACACTAACCTCCACATTCTATGAAAAACCCATTTCAAGATTTTTGCATTAAGACCTTCAAAGGCTCTACCCACAAAAGAGGTACTATTTTCGAGGTTTGATCACTTAGACAATTATAAAAAAATTATAAAATTACTAATTTAATTTTTGAAAAATAATGGCGCACAAGTGTTATGTGTTCTCTACATGCATGCCGATTTTTGTAGCTTGATTCCATCATTTAGGCCCTCAAAGGCTCTACCCCCAAAAACATATACCTTATCATTTGCCTGAAAATTAAAAAGTGTCTGTTAAGAAAAATGAAACTTGACATAGCTATGCAAATTTTCAATACCTAAAAGTTATATATTCGGAAACGTGATTCAATTTCCTACATTTCATCTTTTTTACTCAATGCAAGATTTTTTTCGTAAGTAGCTCAAAAAATCCAAGTAAGTTGAGGGATGCCTACTTTTTCAATTTTCTATTGCATCTAACGCGCCAAAAGTGACCCTCATTAGCTTGCACCGACCCTTGCTACCTTTTCTAATAGGAAGAGTTGCTCATTCTTGGAAACAAGTACCTTGTAGATGTCCTATATGTGACATATCAAACACCCTAAACTTGTTTTCTCATAATTCAATGCCACAGTCCATTTAAAAATTTTCCATTTGAGAAACATTTGTCCATGAGACTCTTACTAAGATAACGTAAAATTCCAAAGCTTTTCCAATATCCTAAAAAAATGTTAAATATTTTAATGGCCCATTTATGAGATAGACCCAAATTTTTATTCACCTAATTGATATAGAGTTGGGGTCAAATTTTGGGAATGAGGGCGCTATAAAGGGTCCCACACTTCCCCAAAATTAGGGACCTTTCTCAAACACTTTTTGATAATTAACATGATCATAAAACTAAACAATAAAAATATCTTTGGAACAAAGTTCTCATTTTCTCTATCCATGTGAAGTGCATCCATTGGTACAAATTCATTGTAGGAGGACAATACCCATTAAATATGCAGATAACCATATATTTGTCATATATTGAATATAGATTATCAATATCTAGCATTGTGATCTCCACCAATGACACTTTTTGAACTTGCTCCACTATATAGGCACAAGGAAGAGTAAAAGACTTTGAAGCATTTAGAATACAAGAATTGTGTTTTACTACATCTCGAAATGATAGGGATTATACTTGGAAGTTTCCCTTGCACTCACCAAAATAAGGATGGAATCTTTACCAATGTAGTAAACAAAGAAATGGTTATGATCCTTAATATGTTTTCCTTAGTGTAAAATTTGATGAGCCAAAGAATTCCCTTGTAATTTTTGCATATGTTTTCTTTCATAGGACTATACAAATCCCTTTGTAATTTCTCTGATTTATTCTTTAAAACCAATACTAAATCTAGATAATTTTCACTTACATTCACTCATTTCATCAAACACTTTGAATTCATAGAAAATGATGAAATTGTATCACCTCGACATGTGACCATGGGAAACCAAAACAAAATTCATTCAAAAGTTGTTGCAAAGCAAACCCAAAGTACCCTAAGGTCTTCATTCTCTAGGTTAATTCATGCATCCTCAAAATATGTGACCATAGCGAGTCATGGTCATTGCAGAGAAAACCCTAGAGTTTGAGAACCATTGTGTAGTGGATGTAAAGAAAATATATGCCATTTAAGGTACTCATGGTGTCTTTGTGTGAGATCCCCAAAATATGACTTTTTTTTGCTGAAGAAAGCCATGCTAGTTTAAACATTAGACCATTGGTAATTTTTTAAAATTTTGGATTCAACATTGTGAGATACTCTAACTAGACTTAGGATTGTGAAATCTCAACAACTTATATTGCAATTTAAAAAACTCTAACCAAATTTCACTACTCTATAATGTAATCCACTTATACATATTAATTTGACAAATAAATTGTCCATGTTGATTTGGACAGCCATGTTCTCCAAGTTGGAAAGGAGTTTAATTCCTCCCTAAATGGTATAATCAATAATCAAAATATAGATATATGAGTATGAATAAAAAACTACTAATATATTAATAATTTTAAATGAAAATATCAAAATTATAACTTGTTAAAAAAAAAGCTAATAACATACAATTAAAAGCGAATTAACAAAACCTTGAAGTGGAACTGTAACCCTCTCGACACTCCTTATGGTTTTTTTGATGGAGTAACAACAGGTCATAGATATGGGGTTGGATTTCATATTCGTTGTGAGGAGAGTATTTCATATAATATTTATATCTAAGGTGCACAAGGTTCGAATTCAAAGGATGAATTATTGGGGTTGTGGGGCATACTCAAAGTGGCTATGATGTGTGGACTGGGTTCTTTTAAGATTTATGGTGATCCTATGTTCATCATAAAATTGACAAAGGGGCTATTAAAGATGAAGGCTTTACATCTAAAGCATTGGAGTGATAGGGGCAAGTCCATGATGGATTGGTTTTATGATCTCACTATAGAACACATCTACAGGGAACATAACGATGTCGTAGATTCACTTTCGAAACTTGCACTAGATGGAGATGTTGGGACACTCTTTTGGGAAGAATGGGTTGAAGGTGTAAATACACAAAATGTCTCAGTATTTTTCTTGGATGATGACTTTCTCTTTTGTTATGTCTAATCAATGACAGTGTTATCTTGTATTGTGTTTCTGTATTCCTGGCTATGAGCTGTTATTTTGAACTATGTGATATTGATATGCTATCACGACTAAATGTACTTTTTCATTTATTATATAAATAACAAAAGTACGATATTTTTTTCCAAAAAAAAGAATTACAAAAAATATATATATATTCCATAATAATAATAATAAATTGAAAAGAGAGTTAAAAAAGGTATACATATATTCCATAATAATAATAATATATTATTGAAAGTAGATTGATTACACAAATAAAGAATTACAAAAATATATACCTGATATATTTCATCATTAAAATAATCACAAATTTAATCACTAATTTAAAGTAGATCAAACCAAAGAGAATTTAATATATATATATATATATATATATATATATATACGAAATACCAACTAGTTTCCTATAAATTTTATGAATTAAAAGCAATATCATATTAATAATTTATTTATAGCTTTAGAAAATGTGTAATTAAATAAATCAAATTAAACCTTATCATCATTAATAATTATACCTTTTTTGATTAATAATTATACCTTTTAAAAATGAATTTTATTTTATAACGAGCAGAATTAAATATTAGTATTTAGAAAGTACTCCGTGTAATGGAAAGGAAAATTATGCATAAAGTAGTATTATTTTGTGTCACTAGTTTAGTGATATTCAACTCATTCTTGAATTATTTTACTCAAAAATCACAGTGGATGCTAAAACTTTCTTCATACCCAAAATAATTTATATTGTAATTGTAACCATCAAATCCAGAAACCGCAATACCATCTATCACTGCTACAGAACTGGGTCCAATTGATAATCGTAACTTGGAAAGCTTCAAAAGATTTTTTGATTGCACTGGGTATCAACTTTGCAAAATGTTTGCTTTCCTCTTTGTAGCCCACACATTATGAATTATGGGTTGGTTGCTGTCTTGCTGTACAGATTTCATATCTTCTGATGGAATAAAATGTCACTTCTGGAGGATGGACATCATCAATTTGAGTTATGTCACTGAATTCGCCATCTAATCAACATAACGATAATAGTTATCCCAGCTTTTGCATTAATATTCAATATTCTCCACCATTCTTCACTGTCATCTTTTCTGGAGAATCTCAAAATGATGTCCCCCAAGCGGAAGCTCATGTTCTTGATTCTCCTCTCACTTCAACTCTCTGCAATATTGTCTCGACAGAATTATCATAACAATAATGGAATATCCATGACCCTTCACAAGATGAAGATCATGTCTACAAAGGCGATCCGGGTGGAGGAGCCTCTGTACTATCCCACCGATTTCATGGAGTATTACATCAAATTATCAGTGGGCACTCCTGCACAGGATCTTTTGCTCATAGTGGACACGGGCAGTAGTTTGGTGTGGGCACCCTGCACCACAAGCTATACATGCAGTAACAACTGCCATGGATACACCACGCTTTTTCTTCCCAGCAAGTCATCAACTGCTGTGCCTGTACAGTGTGCAGATCCAAAGTGCACAGACCTGTTTGGAAGCATCCACAACTGCTCGGGGACTTGTCCAGCGTATTCTCTTTACTACGCCTCAGGAAACGCGACCGGGTACCTACTCAAGGAGACGTTAACTCTGCAATTGAAAGGAGGAAGGAGACGAGGAAAAAAGAACTTCGGAGTTGGATGTTCTGTGGTTTCGTCCGGCTTTGCTGGTATTGCAGGATTTGGCAGAGGAAGACTGTCTATGCCTTCCCAGCTTAGTAATCTTCTTGGCGATAGGTTTGCTTATTGCCTTGACGATCTAAACAATAGCAGCATGATCGTCCTCGGTGACATGGCGCTCCGCAAGGACATCCCGTTGACTTACACTCCCTTTGGAGAAAAGCCTAGAGAAAATTCTGCTGGATACAGCGAATATTATTACATTGGTCTCGAAGGACTAAGTATTGGTAGAAAACACTTGAGGGTGTCCTCCGATTTATGGACATTTGATAGCAAAGGCAATGGCGGAACCATAATAGATTCGGGCACTTCTTACAGCTTCTTTCCCGAAACAATCTATGAGCAGATTGTAACTGAGTTTGCTTCTCAGATTCGATACAGAAGAGTTTATGCAGAAGGCTATGAATTATGTTACAATGTTTCTGGTGTGAACGTTACGAATATTCAGTTGCCTCGGTTTGTATTCCATTTGAAGGGTGGCTCAGACATGGTACTGCCTGATGAGAATACTTTCATTGCGGCCAACACTGATAATTTTCTTGCGGCCACTTCTGATACAATCTGCTTGGCAATAATGAATGCTGGTAGTGTACCCGACGGACCTGCTGTGGTCATCGGAAACTTTATGCAGAACAATTTCTATTTATTGTTTGATAGACAGAATAATCGTTTGGGGTTCGCTCAGCAGAGCTGCAAGGCATTCGGATGAGTCATGACCGCTCTAGGTGTGCGTTTGCTTGAATTTGAACAATGTATTCTGCACCTTACCAAATAAATACAATCCTTTATTCTAGACCTCTAAAATACAAGACCAGTACAGAAGTTCTGATCATGTGCCTTCCGTATGATGCACATGAAAATACAATCCTTTATTGTTTACATCTAAACAAGAAGATGAATAGCGAGGTTGATTTTCAATGCCTTCCTTCTTTATGATGCACATATGTTTGACAAAGGGTTGTTGATGTACATGAGATGAGATTGACAAACGAAGAGAAGGAATCTTATATACATAAACACTTGAAGTGATTCACATCATTTGCATGGAGTTTAAGGGTGAACAAGAAATTAAGTCTAAAGGGCATTCTATGAAGAGCATCTCCATTATTAAATTTCGTTTAAATCCCACGATCGGATGGAATCCTTGTATCATGTAAGAGTACAAATATTGTATGAGTCACTTTGCAGAGAAACAAATCTTAGTAAAAGTACAAATATTGTATGAGTCACTTTGTAGAGAAACAAATCTTAATAAAACATGGATGTGTATTATTAACATCTTAATTTTGTTAATCTACATTCTCATGAGTTTCATCGTTTCATCACCATCATATATGATTATGGATAGCATTAGCTCCATCTTCATCTAATTCATTTTATGGCATGAGCAAAATGACCCAATACTAAACTACATGTCAAAATTGATATATCTCATCCTAATTTGGATCCAAAGAACAATGGCTTCAGCTTTAGCTTGGATAAGGGATGGCAAAGGGTCATGCTCATGGTGAAGGATAGGGAGGAAGACATATTACTAGCATGAAGGGCCCCATGTATACTACTAGAGGAGTCCCCTTATATCAAGAAAACACTCTATTAGTTAATGATAATGTAAGAATGAAATATTTATTTCATTCAAACTTCAATGGAGGTCACATGATGTATGTGTACTATTATTTATTAGCTAAATAATCTCGAATGGAATAAAGAATGAAAAGACAAGAGAGGAGGTCAACCTTTAAGAAGTGGAAGAGTTGGGGACGCTTGACCTTCCAGTTAGCCTTAGATAAGCATCCTCCTATTTACCCATTGTCCACAACGAGAAAGGGGTTCTTTGGTTGAGATTGAAGGAGATGCTACATAGATTTCCATGTGAAGCTCAAGGATGAGCTACAGATCATGTACTTCTCATTGTTGAATATTGAAGAACTTGGTTTAATCCTTTCAAGGTTGGTTTTCCCAATTGGGTTTCTAGGCTAAATTCATTGTTCTATTCATGTTTGAATCTTTTGTGTTCAGTTTTAATACTTTTTGTTGTGTGATTCTTTTGTATTGAGTTTTAATATGGTTTGTGAGTTTTGGATATGTTCTTGGATGTCTAAATGCTCCAATAGATGGTTTTCCATGGCTATATCAAGCAAGTTCCATTGGTAATCTCTCATAAATTCTTTTCTATCGAAATTATATCAATAGAATAGTCAAACAATCTACCCTGTTCATCCATATTAACCCAGAATATCTATCACTATGGTTTGAGACCTATTGCAATTATTTACCATGGTTGTTATTCATGAAAGAGAGAGAAATTTGAATAGGTTTTTGATGTGATTGTTAGAGAGAGTGAGCATGATGTGGTGCTAATCCCAAAGAGAGTTCGATACCTTACAATGATCTAGTGCATTCAATCACACACCACTGGGTAGTTGACATGTAACCTTGTTTCTCATTCTGAAATCACTTTCATTAAGTGAAGAAGTTTATTTTTATAATTTGTATCATGTATCCATGTTGGAAAAATAGATAGGCTATAAGCCCATTATTTATGGATCACATGCTATTTGAGCCTTTGTTTGAATACATTTGGTGAGATTTTGTTCAAGTGACTATAGAAGAACTGAAGAAGAAATATTGTTAGGTGTAGGGAGAATGACAACACCAACCATGATAGGAGGGGATGAAGAAGAAGACCCTAGGGTTAGATTGGACCATATAGAGAAAGGATTAACTACACTGACATCTTTGGTAGCACAACTATTCATATCAAGAGCCGTATTATCAACCTCAGAACACAAGACCAACATAGTGAACCCAAAGAAAGAAGAGGCAAACTTGGATTCAGAGAGCAAATTAGAGGAAAATCGAATCAAGGATATCCTTGCATCACAAATGTAACTACAACACACCAAAGGTACCTTTTCATGTGGAGGCCATGGTGGAAATAAAAAATTATGCAAGTGAAGTGGATTCCATCAAGCTTAATCAATGGCTAAAACAAATGGAAGTATATTTCAGTGTACATGAGGTCACTTGAAGACAATGAATCTCATTTGGTCAATTAAATCTTGAAGGCTTGGTTCTTGCATTGTGGGAGAGTGATGAAACAAGTAGAGAATTGGAGAATGAGCCATCAGTGACTAATTGTGAAGCCTTCAAAGACATTATAAATGCACAATTCTATCCAATTCTATATGAGGAACATTAGAAAATTGTATTGCACTACTTCATGAAAAGGCAATGACAATCAGTGCAAGAGTTCACTATTGAGTTTAGGAAGAGGGTTTTTCAACTAAGAGTGTCCTTGAAAAGTCCAAAACTGTTGATTAAATACACGAGTTTAATACTACCATAAATTTTATGTCAATTAATGTTGTTTTAGCCTAAGACAAGAGATGAAGCTAGTTTGAAAACATATCATCTTGAGGGAGACAAATGGAAACAATAACTTGGTGCATACAAGCAAGCAAAATGTCAAGAAAAAAATAAAGAGAAGAACAAGAAGAAGTGGGATAGGAAGAAAAATGCAACAGTGAGATAGGAAGCCAGCCCTTCTTTCAAACAATGTAAGGCTTTTGAAAAGATATGTTTCTTGAAAATATTTTTTTGGAAAACCAATACCATCCATGGCTAGATACCTTGATTTGGGTGAGTCAAGTTGTGGAGCTCAAGGTGAACAAGCAATGCAAACTTTCAAGTTTTCCATCAACCAAAATTTGTGGATGAAGCAGTTACCGAGTGGTTACTTTGGATGCTTTTGGAGTCATGTTAGGAATCCCATACTTTTATGTGAGTGATATCAATATTTAGGAGGAGAGAAAACCAGTATAGGATTTTCAAGGATGGGAAAGCGTATTCCATCAATGCGCACAAGGAAAGAACCATTCTTTCTATGATCAATGCTCATCATGCAAGGAGAATCATTGGAAGCAAAAAGAAATTTATTTTGTTGTTCTTAAGATAAGGAAAGCAAAAAGGAGAAGGAAGTGAAGTGGTGATGGAGGCAAACTTGAGGAGATGCAATCTAAAGTAGTGTCAACAACTATAATATTTGATTGAATCCTTCAAGGGTGTGTTTTTGGATCCTAGTGGAATGCCACCCAAATGAGAAGTAGAGGATGAAACTAATTGTTGTTGGAATCACCACTTCTTAGCATTGGACTGCATAGGAAGACATTATTGAAGAAAATGAAGTGAAGAAACAAGTGCAAAAATTGAAGGAGAAGGGAGTAATTAGACCTAGTACATTACCATGTGGATCACCCATAATAATAGTGCCAAAGAAGGATGGGAGCTGGAGAATTTTCATTGACTATCAAGCCATGAACATGATCACCATCAAGAACATATATCCTTTTCCATAGAATGATGACTTCTTCGATCAATTGCAAAAGGGAAAATTCTTCACCAAGCTAGACCTCAAGTATTATCATCATGTAAGGATCAAAGATGAAGATATGTGGAACACAACTTTCAAAATGAGACAAGGTTTGTACGAATGATTAGCAATTCCTTTAGATTTATGTAATGCACCTACACCATTCACAATATTAATGAATGATGTGATATGCTCCTTTATTGATTAATTTGTGATAGTATATCTAGATGACATACTAATATTCAACAACACTTGGAAAGAGAATATTTCACATGCAGGTGTTAGCACCTTAACCGAACGATTGCCAAAGAAAGGTGAGTTTGGAAACGAGTAATTGGTTTATTTAGGACATATGATCGTCATAGGAGAGTTGAGAGTAGAATTGGAAAATATTACATCCATCAATAAATGTCCTACCCTAACCAACGTGAGTGAGGCTAGAAGTTTCATGGGATTAATCCAGTGTACAAGGAAATTCATAGCTAGCTTCTCTACTCTCACAATGCCTTTGCAATCCATGACTTCCAAAGGGAAGATCTGCCACTATTGGCCATGCCTAACTTGCAACAACCATTTGAGTTGGAGACTTATGCTAGTGGATATGAATTAAGAGCAGTTGTGGTGCAAGGAGGAAGAACAATATGCTACCATTCACACCTATTACATTTAGTACTCAATATCCCCATGTATCATAAAGAAATATTCACAGTTGTGAAAGCGGTAAAGAAATGGAAGCACTATCTCCTTGGGAAAGAGGACATCATCCATACCAATCACGAACCCGTGTAACACCTACAAAATTTATATCAAGATGTAGAAACTAACACGTTACAAATGGTTGGGATTCTTGCAACAATTACACCTACTAATCAAGTATAAGAAAGGAGTCACAAATAAACTAGAAGAAATGTTGTCATGACCACCACTGCAAAATATTGCAGTAGAAGGTGTGATCATGTAGCTTGATCCATTCACACATGATCTTCTCAATTAGGACTATGAAGAAGATGAATATTCTATAGGTGTTTACAAGAAAATAAAGGATAAATAAGTCATTTCTATCAAAGGAAATGAATTCAACCTCTAAGAAGGACTACCATACAAGTTGGACAACTTGTGCATTTCTCAGGGGAGAAGGGTTAAGATAATTAGGGAAGATCAAACTTCCAAGATTCCTCGACATTTTGGAGTAACAAAGACAATGGAAAATTTGCAGAGGTACATGTACTATCCAAATATGCAGGAGAAAATGGAAATTTTTTTTAGGGGTTTTGTCTTATGTAGCACCAACAAGACAAGCTATTAAAAGATTGGGTTGTATATGCTAATACTAGTACCAACCTCACCTTTGGAGAACATCTCCATGGACTTGGGTTCCATGTCACATAGAACCTCATGACTATCTATTTTTCATGTTTGATTGCTTCCAAAAGGTGTGCATATTAATATCATGCAAGAAAACGATATATGGACAAGAGGCTACTGAGCTATTTTTCAGTCACACCTGGGTGCATTTTTTCTTGTCTATCTCCATTATTTATGACTGAGATAGAATATTATTGGGTAAATTTTGGAAAACACTTAAAGTGTTCCATTGATAAAGTTTTCCATGATAAAGTATTCCATTGCATTCCTTCCAAAAACTAATGGAAAAATAGAGGTTTCCAATAGGACATTGGTGCATATACTAAGAGGATACAATTGGAAGCACCCAAAGAGATGGGATCAATAGTTGGTGTACATTCAACAATCCTACAATTAGGCATTGCATTCCTCCACAAACAAGTCATCTTTTGAGATATGTTTTGGATACCTACCTCCTTCATTGTTTGATGTGGCATATGGACAACGAAAGGATACGGTAGGGTTACAAGGAGACAGGAATAGAGTGGCCATGCTCATGGACAATATTAGGTAGATACATTTAATGGTATAGGAGCAACTTGAAAAAATATGACAATGACACAAAGCCAGGCATCATCAACACCAAGAATATCAAAAGTTACATGTTGGAGATAAGGTATGGCTTCACCTATGCAAGGACTAGCAAATAAGTTGAATCCTATTAGGTTCAAACCTTTTGACATCATTGAACAAGTGAATGAGAATGATTTTTAAATTGAGACTCCTTCCATACATGCAAATGAGTTCAATGGTGACTTCTGAGTACCTAACATTTTTTGAACAATACATGCTCTATGATGATGGGGATCAACAAGCTCACCCCACTTTTGTAGACCTTGAATCACACACATTGGTAAATTTGAAAGAGGACACAATGATACATGATAAGGAGAAGGTGACCAAAAGAGGAAAACATGAAATATGGAAAATTGGTTTCAACGGATATACTCCAAGGAAGGCGAAATGATATGAGAGGAACCAGATTGAAGGCGAGTTATTTCATCTCAACTTGGAATCTTTTGGGGACCAAAATCCTCTAAATGAGGAGGTGTGATCCAAATTTGGGTCCAAAGAACAATGGATTCCTCTCTATCTTGGATAAATATTGGAAAAAGGTCATGCTCATGGTTAATGATAGGGAGGAAGACATGGTGGTGGCATGAAGGCCCCATGTCACTAATAGAGGAGTCCCCTACATAAAAAAAACACTATATTAATTAATGATAATGTAAGAATGAAATATTTATTTTATTCAGTCTCCAATGGAGATCACATGAACGCATGCATAATATTATGTACTAGTCAAACAATATCAAATGTAATAAATGAAGGAAAAGAAAAGATAGGAGCTCAAACAAATTTGGCGAAGTGAAAGAGTTGGGGATGCCTAATATTCCATATATCCTTTGTTGAGCATCCTCCTATCTAGCCATTATCCACAATGAGAAAGGGGTTCTTTGGCTGAGATTGAAGTTTATACTGCATATATTTCAATGTGAATCTTGAGGATGAGCTAGAGATCCTATAATTGATCATTACAAATAATGAATACCATGCTTGAAGCCTTCGAATGTTGGTTTTCCCAATTGGGGTTCTAGGGAAAATTTTATTGTTTTTTTCATGTGCAATTCTTCTCTGTTGAGTTTTAATACTTTTTGTTGTGTGATTATTTTGGATTGATTTTTAATACTAGTTGTGAGTTTTGGATATGTTCTTGGATGCCTAAATGCCCTAGTAGATGGTTTTCCACAACTGTAGAAAAGAAGTTCCATCGGTATGAATTCATTCAAAATTTCCTTTTCTATTTAAATTAGTCAAGCAATCTATCTTGTCCATCCTTGTTAACACCATAGATCTATGACTATGATTTGGGAAGCATTGCAATTATTTATCATGGTTTTTTTTCTTGAAAGAGAGAGAAATTCGAATAGTTTTTTCTTGTGATGTTAGAGAGAGTGAGCAGAAATGGTGCTAATCCAATATAGAGTTATATACCGAAGAATTATAGAGAATTCAATCACACATTACTAGGTAGTTGGGATGTAACCTTGTTTCTTTGTCTCAAAGCACTTTCATTAAGCAAAGAAGAATTTTTTGTATAATTTTTATCAAGTATCTGTGTTGGAGAAGCAAACAAGCTATAATCGCACTATTTACATATCAATATTGAGCAGGTTGTGGCTTTTTCTTCCAAACCTACCACCTAGGAGGTACCTTTTCCCAAAAAACTGCAACCTGGTCAAAATATGTATTTTTTGGTTATAATTCATTAGTTTTCACTTATGTAAAAGATTTAGTGGCTAAAAGTAGACAAAATATAAACATTAAGGGTGAAACTAACTTTTGATTTGGTCTTCCAAATCCTAACCTATACCTTAAGTCATCAATGTAATGGAGAGTATCAACATTGGAACCAAATCTCATCTTTGAACACTATTGGGATACAAAGGATATCAAAGAACCCTTCTTTGTATCAATGATTATTCTATAGGAATCCTTCAATATGAAATCCTTTGAATACCTCCAAATGAGTCTAAACTAGGTTTGAGTTCACTGCTTCCCAAGCATATCCTACAATCTACAAAAAAATAGAAACAAGAAATATGAACTAACTGTTTATGATAAAATATACTTGAGTAAAAAGAACATTAACAGAGAGGACTATATGCATTTCAAGAAGAAGCATACACAACTGATCATTATAAGTAATCCATATTAGGCCCCATTCTCTTAATCTCAATATAAGTAACCTTTTATGTTATTAAAAAAACTTAATATGTATTCTTATTTATATATCCATGTATGTTACACTAAGACGAAAAGATGTTTGAATGCATCCATATACTTAACATATATAATCATATAGGTTGTTGTTGATGTATATGTAACTTTGGAATGTATTTCATCTATGTATTTTATTGTACTCCTATAGAGATGTATTATTCCTCTATACGGAAGTATTGTCATTTGTATTGACAAGTGTTGCAAGTGTCGTAACTTGCCGATGGGTTATTAGACCACCATGTGCGGGTTCAGCCCTGATTAAGTTAACCTGGGGTTATTAGGATGAGTTAGACAAGTCGGCCCCATAGGTTTATTAGGGTGCTCAGAACAAGTATAAATAGAGAGCGAGATCTCTCTATTTGATCCCTTCACTTACTCACTTATCCATCACTCGAAAAGTGGTGCACATGTGAGGAGGAGGATCAGCTGCTAGTAGGAGTCTATCTCTATGTACTTGGGTTGTACTTTGGTTGTGCTATTTCTCTATCTATCTCTGAGGAAGTTGTGGGGTTTTCCAGAAGTAGATTGTGAAGTTGAAGATCCGCAAATACCTATAGATCCACCTTGTGAGAAGGACTCTCACAAGAGGAAACCTTCATGGGCTAGAGAGCTCATTTAAGATGCAAAAAGGTATGGCATTCTAGAAGAAGAACACAGAGAAAAGAAGAGGACCAGATCACATACCAGTTATGTTGCTTTACTCTGTGATATCATGAACAAAGAACTTTCCAATTATGAAGAGGCAGCAGAAAAGAAAGAATGGAAGGATGCCATGATTGAGGACTACCAATCAATAATGAAGAATGATGTTTGGGATGTTGTCCCAAGACCTGAACGGAAGTCTTTTGTGACTTCCAAATGGATCTACAAGATCAAGCATGCTGCAGATGGCAGCATAGAGAAATACAAAGCAAGATTCGTAGCTCGTGGCTTCTCTCAGAAAGAGGGAATAGACTATGAAGAGACTTTTTCTCATGTAGCCAGGTACACTTCCATCAGATCAGTAGTTGCCCTAGCTGCACTAATGAAATGGAAGATACACCAGATGGATGTCAAGACAACTTTCTTGAATGGTGTAGTCGAGGAGGAAGTGTATGTGGAGAATCCACTTGGTTTTAAGACACATGACAGGGAGTCATATGTGTGCAGATTGAAGAAAGCCTTGTATGGCTTGAAGAAAGCTCCCAAGACTTGGTATGGTAGGATGGACGGTTTCCTATCCAGTTTGGGCTTTACCAAGAGTAAAGCAGATTCCAACCTTTACTACAAGGTTGAGGAAGGAAATCTAGTGATACTACTTCTATATGTGGATGATCTGTTTGTAACAGGTAATTATAGTTTGATTGTTGATACCAAGAGAAAGCTTGCAGTCGAGTTCGAGATGAAGGACTTGGAGATGATGCACTATTTTCTAGGCATGGAGGTGTGGCAGAGTGCAAATGGTATCTTCCTTGGACAAGGGAATTATGCAGTAGAGATACTGAAGAGGTTTGAGATGATGGACTGCAAGGCCATGGCCACACCTATGGCATCAAACCTGAAGCTTTTGTGTGATGCTTCATCTGATCCGGTTGATGTTACTATGTATCGTCAGATGATTGGGTCCTTGATGAACCTGACGAACACTAGACCAGATATTTGTTTTGTGGTGAACACATTGATCCAGTTCCTGATGGATCCCAGAGGTGTTCACCTGGTTGTTGTAAAGCATATTCTGAGGTACCTGAAGGGTACAGTTGATTATGGGCTCAAGTATGATGCGAATCAAAAGTTTAACCTGCGGGGTTATGTTGATTCAGATTGGGCAGGCAGTGTTGCAGATAGGAAGAGCACATCTGGGTTCTACTTCAGTATGGGATCAGGTGTGATCTCTTGGTTTAGCAGGAAACAATTCTGTGTAGCACTAAGTATAGCAGAAGTAGAGTATGTTGCAGCATGTTCGGCTAGTTGTGAGGCAGTATGGCTCCGAAAGCTACTGTTTGAGCTATTTGATCTCCTATTGGAGGCTATTGGTATCTTTTGTGACAACCAGAGTTGTGTGAAGCTGTCTGAGAACCCAGTGTTCCATGACAGGTCGAAACACATAGAGATCAAATATCACTATATCATGGATATGGTGCAGAGAGGAGCAGTGAATCTCTTGTATGTTGCGACAGATGAGCAGATTGTAGATGTGTTGATGAAGCCACTAGCTAGAGTGAAGTTCGAGTACTTCAAAGAGAGGCTTGGTGTCCTTTAGATCGATGACACTTCAAGGAAGAAGTGATGGAGACATCTGCTAAAGCCATTCCAAGCATGGTGGAAGGAGTATCCTTCACATTGCTATGGATGTAAGCACTGGATGATGAGCATCAGGACAATGCTCCAGTTACTGCTCTATATATGCATCCTGTTGGATGCTGGATATGATCAGCTGGATCATTTATATGTAGATGTATGTATTCATCATGTTGGATGTTGGATATGGTCAGTTGGATCATGTGTATGTATCTGTAGATGTATCAAGTGGATAGATTGTATGATCAGGTAGATCATGAATGTTGATATGTATCAGGTATGATCAGGTGGATCATGTATTTGTATATTTATCAGGTAGATACATTGTATGATCAGGCAGATCATGTATGATGATATCTCTCAGGTAGATACTATGTATGGATCAGGTTGATGCTATGATGATCAGGATGATCACAGATGACGAGCTTCAGGATGTTTCTCCGGATGATATGCATCAAGTTGATGCTATGATGATGATCAGGATGATCACAGATGATGAGCTTCAGGATGCTGCTCTAGATGATATGCATCGGGTTGATGCTATGATGATGATCAGGTTGATCATGTGATGGTGTACATCAAGATGATGTATGGTGAGTATCGGTTTGATACTTTGTGGCAGTGGATAGGTTGTGTAGGTAGCATAGAAAAGATCCTTTAAAAATTGGACACGTAGAGTGGTGTGCTCGTAATAGCCTGGGTTGCTCTATAGAGATCCGGACAATTAGAGCGGTGTGCTCGTAACATCTTGGGATGCTCTGAGTAGGTTTTGCTATAGTTTCGCTTAGAAAAGATCCATTAAAATCTACACAGGTAGATTGGTGTGCTCATAACATCCTTTTGCTCTATCAAGATCTAGACAGGTAGTACAGTTTGCTCGTAATAGCCTGGGATGCTTTGAGTAGGTTTTGCGAAAGTTCACATAGAAAAGATCCTTTAAAATCTGGACAGGTAGAGCAGTGTGCTCGTAATAGCCTGGGATGCTCTATCGAGATCCAGACAGGTAGAGCGATTTTCTCGTAACATCCTGGGATGCTCTGAGTAGGTTTTGTGAAGGTCAACATGTAAAAGATCCTAGGAGATCCGATAGGTTGAGAAGTGTGCTCGTAATCAGTACTGGGATGCTCTTACAAGGTTTTGTTGAGGCACATAATCAGTCCTGAGTATTCCATAGTACGGCCAGTGATGATGAATACCTATAGGTGGTGGGCCTACATCCAGTATGAAAAAGGACTAGCTCTGTAGAACTTCCTATGAGTAGTAGATTAGAGATTGATTGAGATAGCAGCAGCAGTGATGATGACGATTATTCAAGGACGATGATTTGCTGATGATGATCAAGAGAAGAAGACTTGTGTTAGCAGATCTGTGTCGACAAATACCTTTCTAGTTAAGAGAGAGTGTTGATGTATATGTAACTTCAGAATGTATTTCATCTATGTATTTTATTATACTCCTATAGAGATGTATTATTCCTCTATATGGAAGTGTCATCATTTGTATTGACAAGTGTCGCAAGTGTCGTAACTTGCCGATGGGTTATTAGACCACCATGTGTAAGATCGTCCCTAATTAAGTTAACTTGGGGTTATTAGGCTAAGTTAGACAAGTCGGCCCCATAGGTTTATTAGGCTGCTCAGAACAAGTATAAATAGAGAGCGCGATCTCTTTATTTGATTACTTCACTTACTCACTTATCCATCACTAGGAAAGTGGCGCACATGTGAGGAGGAGGATCAACTGCTAGGAGGAGTCTATCTCTATGTACTTGGGTTGTACTTTGGTTGTGCTATTGCTCTATCTATCTCTGAGGAAGTTGTGGGGTTTTTCACCTTAGGTTTTTCCCCACGGAAACTTTGTGTGTCTATTGTCTCTTATGATTGCATCTTGTGATGATTGATATGCTTTCTATGATTGATATGCATTGATATATTGTACATGTTATTCTCTCAGTAAATATCCTAGAGTATTGTGAATTAATGCTAAAAAAATTAACAGTTGTAGGTATAGATAACCATCTTTTAGAATCTAGCTATTTTAATATTGGCATATTGCAATTATTATTTAGGAAGGGGATCAGATTCAATAGAAGTGTTCCTTCCCCAAACCCTCATAGTAATTTTTCCAACAACTATATAAACATGTTTTCCATATGCATTGCATGTTAATTTGTTGGCCCTACCCATGTTTCAGCAGTGATTCTCCTTTTCTTCCATAATACATAGCGTTCAACTTCCTCATTCAGCATACGATATAGTTAAGAAAGTGCCTCAAAATCACTCACACATTTCATGAAGGAATAACATAACATGAATTTCCAATAAAGAAACAACTATATTCCGTACATTATAATCTTTCCCCGGAAACCTGATCTGTTGACATGGTATTTCAGGTGGAGCAAAACTCAACGAAAATACTTCGAGTAGTTATTGTACAACATTAGGCCTCACATATTTTTCTTTTCTATGATAGTGTTTAGATGGTAATCATATCTGTATCCAACATTAGTTTCTATTTAATGTGTAGAGTATCCCAAACAATTAGAAACACTAATACCCACAAATGATATGCCACCTCTACATCTGTGTTACATAAGTCCCTCCTACAACATCACCTACTTGTCACATTATAGCATACACCAGGACAAATCCTAAGGCCGTTAGAGGAGGCACCTATGCTGAATATATTTCCTTTCCACCTTTTGAAATACTTAATGTATTTCAGGTAATGGCTACCTAACAAAAACATTGTTAGCATTAGTGAAAATATGTTACAAGTTTTCTTTCTTTGTGGATTTCAAATTGTTTGTAAGTTTGAATGTAAACACCAACCATTTACTTGGTTGATTATGGTCATAATTGATAAAGTAACTAGAGATATTTTTCATCCCACTCTTCCAAAGATGGTGTAGATAAAATCTGTGTATCAACTTCTGATAGCTTATGTAGGTACCAAATTATGTCCCTATGAAGGATTTCATTAGGTGTTCTAGAAGTAGATATGAAATGATTCTCAACCCAATCCCTTATGATATCAAGCATTGTGAGAATAAAACTAACATATGTTCCTTGCTAAGATAGTATAGATAGCAGTATTTGGCTAATCATATACTTGCATTTAGGCACAAGAATTATTCTTCTACTAATAACTTGAAATATTGACTTCAAATTTGTTGTAATAGCCCCAAGATCAAACTTCAAATCTATAGTAGTAGATGTAGATTCTTGATATGCCATGTGATCCTATATCATCCTAGGCAATTAAGATGTTGTTATTACACACCATTCAAGTATTGTTTCTAAATTGTCTGAATTTGTCGAGTGCTAGCATATGAAATTGGAATTTATATGATGGCATGTGTATGTCTTATTTGATGGCATTTTTTAGGTTCCGTAAGCACCTTATATCTTGGTATTATTAAACATAAATATAGGAATGAATTAACTTAAACAATTGTATATTATATGATGAGGAAAATAATAAATTCAATGCATATTTGGTGTGCTTTTATGTGGCAAATAATCTAAATAATTTCCAATATATGATAACATGAATTTCTTATTTCGAGCACAAATGATACCAATAGCTGAAGGCTTCAAAAGTTAATGATTTTAAACGTTATATTTAGAGAATGCACATGTGTGTCGTGTATTTCAAATGGATGGCCATCAATGCACTTTCCTCTTGCATACTTTTCTTCAATTCATAGTCTTGTTATCACTCATATGTTTACAAGTAGCATGATGGGAGGTGTTAGAGGAGAAACTATATATTCATTAGGACCTACATGGATTTTGGGATGTCTTTTGTTTCCTTGGAAGGAACAAATTAAATCTATACGAAATGCAAGTGATTGGATGGGTTCCCACACATGGAAATGGAATTGTATGATTGTAATGGTAATGCACAAGGTGCAATAGGTCTTCTAAGGACTCTAGATGCTCCTCCAGAGGCTAGAATGGCCTTCCTTCTATAGTTTCTCTATGCTTATGTAGATGAATATTTTTCTTATATTTAATTGGCCTTTATCAATCAACATGAAAAAACAAAAGCAAAAGTTGTGGGAAAAAGCCAAAATGACTCCATTTCTTGCCAATCTTTTAATATAAATCAATTAATTTCGACATTACTAGTAAAGTATGACTTGTTGCTGGCTTTTCTATAGATAATCCTATCTCTCTAGTATAACTTGGCTAGAATGATTCCCTGGTTTCCTTATTTAATTTTACAAACCATCTTTTAACATAATGTTTCTTTTTTTAAAAGGATTTCAGGTACCTCCTTTACATATTCAATAAATTCTCTTGCCAAATTTTTAACAAACTCAATCTTTTGCTCCTTCAACATTTGTTTGTATGACTATAGATTTATGTTTATATTTTGTTCCTCTTCTTTTTTTTTTCACAGAAAAATATAACTTACTATTAATATACGAAATAGTAAATAGTGCCAGCTGTCAGAAAAACCTACATCTCACATCAGCCCAGTAGAATAAATGTGTCAAGCCAATCAATTTGGCCACAATGCCAACGACAACATCCATAAGTCCCAAGAAAAGGACCAAAAGTCCCCAAATAATCCAAGAACCCCTCCCGTAGGAGAAACAGGTTTAACAACAAAGGGACCAAACAGAGTCCATCCAAAAATCAAAGATCACAAAGTGTAGCAACAACCAAGGCTACCAAGTATCCAAAAAATATATATAAGTCCAAGCAGTACAAAGTAAATCAAAACTATAAACCCGCAGAGCCGCATATAGAAGATGTATACAAAAATCCAACAAGAAGTTGGAAGCAGCCCCTATATATAATCTGCACAAGGAACTAACAACAAATATAAGTATACCGGCACGCAGATATATCAAAAGGAACAACATATTAAAAGTAAAGTAGTAGAATATAGCAAAAATCAAGTCCAATGAAGAAGATGTGTGCCCTGTGATATCAAAGAGTCCTCCCGCCATTCCTGCCACATGATGTTCCCGAAATCAGAGCAGAGAGCCTTCTTAGATAGCATGTCCGCCTCCATGTTAGCTTCCCGGTAAACATGGGCGAAGTGAATGTGATGGAAACCATTAATTAACAGCAATGCCGCATCCATCCAGTGTTGTAGCAGCATACAATTCAGAGTGGACTTGCCACACGCCTAGGAGATGATGGCAAGCGAATCGCCAAAAACCACAAGTAAGGTGATGTTCCTCAACCGAGCCCAGTAAAGTAATAACCAAAGTGCACAAAGATCGCTCCTGGTATTGGATCCATTGCCCAGATTAAGCCAAAGATGGATGGAGACAACATTGGAAATGTGTATAACAGCCCCAGCACCGCCCCCCCCAGGGTAACGGACGGCAGCACCATCAAAGAAGCCGCAAGGGTAGAACAACACCGGTGGGGCAAATCGAAGATTCCTGTCATGTTTATCCCTGCCCCCACCCGAACCGTGTATAGAGACATATTCATCATGTGTAGCAAGAGTTTTATAACAAATACCAGCCATGAAAGGAACACGATTCTAAAAAATGAGCCAGTTTCGAGCCTTCCAGACCTCCCAAATCATAAAAAATGGTAGCTCTCGAACCCCGTAATCAAGGTGAGACCAAGCTTCAACACAGTCACATAAGGAGCGGTAGTTCCAAAGAAAACAAATTCCAACTTTGCTCGCAATATGTGCCCAATGTTCACTTATAAAAACACAGGAGGTGAAAAGATGATCCACCGTCTCCCCCTCAGTGCAGCATAAGGAACACCTTCCCGGGCCACAAAAACCATGCCGGCATAGATTGTCCCAAGTTAGTATCCTGTTATTCAGCGCTAACCAAATGAAGCATTTAATCTTGAGAGGCAATGTAAGTTTCCAAAGAGTAGTATCCCACCAGTGTCCCAATATCTGTGACTCCGCAAATAGAGCATCATATGCCATTGCGGCAGAGACCTTCCCAGCAGCCACGTCCCAAGTCCATACAAGCCTGTCAGCGTCTTCAGAGAGCCTTAAATTTGAATGATACAACGGTTTAATATATTCCTCCCATTCAAGCCCCAACGACCCTGTCAGGCCCAACTGTGCAGCCGAGAGCCACCGAGGACGACCGTCCCCAAACCAAGCAGCCACATGTGCTAAAGTGTAATATCCGTTTGCATAGAGGTATGCTCTCAGCTCCATCGATAGGATGTGTCTCAATGAACCCCCCATGAACGGATCCAACCCCAGCTTAATATCCCTCCCATTGCCTGGCAACCAGGCAATCCATTGCATAATAACCCTACAGGCACCCACCAGCCCATTCCATATATTTGAGATACCTACAGATGTGGGACAATTTAAGCGAAACCATTTTGGGACTGGTATGTTTTGCAGGTATTTAGCACGGATGATCTTACCCCAGGTCGATTGATCAAAGAGTACTCGCCAGAGGCTCTTTGCATGAAGGGCCATAACAAACATTTCAATATCCTTGATATTCCAGCCGCCCAGATGCCAGGGCCTAGCCAGAACCGACCATTTCATAAGATGAAATTTCTCCAGGTTTCCACCACCCGACCAGAGGAAACTAAACATCTTCCTTCTGATAAGATTCAGAATGGATCTAGGAATCTTGCATAAGGAGAACCAATATACACCTAAATTCTGTAAGACGGCCTTAACCAGAGTAAGTCTGCCACCCAAGGAGAGGTGCCGATAGCTCCAGTGTCCAAGTCTCATTTCAAATCTTCTAATAAGCCAGGACCAATCACTCTTCAAATAGTTTGTAGGTTTGATGAAAAAACCCAGGTATTTAGTACCAGCATCAATATCTTTGAAGTTTAAAGGTATAACATTGCTGATCGATTGCTGGACTTCCTCAGTCAAAGAGTGTTTCAGGAAAAAAGATTTCATGTCGCTGATAATCATGCTAGTAACCCGACAGAAACTGTCAAGAATCTGTTTATATATCATCCATTCAGCCAGGATCCCCATTCCAAAAAGCATAACATCATCCACGAACAAAGAGTGTGTAACAGAAATTTCTCTAGTTATCTTAATGCCAAGAATCCTTCCTTCCCGATGAGCTTTATTAATGGACAGGCTCAACCCCTCAATGACCAGTAAAAATAGCAGAGGAGAAAGTGGGCAGCCCTGTCGGAGTCCCCGAGATGCCTTGAAGTAATCTGTAGGAAGACCGTTGATCAGGATAGCATAGTTGACAGAGTTAATACATGCCATAATCCATCTCATAACCTTCCATGGCAGGCCGATCTGGATAAGTATTAATCTCAGGAAGGTCCAATCGACCTTATCATAAGCTTTCACCAAGTCCAATTGGAGAATAAGGGCATCAATCCATGACAAAGTGTCCTCAGACACATAACTTTATTAATGAAGAAGGAAAATAATTACATCACAGAGATGTGAGGGCTAAATCCCAAAAGATTACCTCACATGGAAAACTCGATGGATTTAAATATCCAAAGAGTAACAACTAATTTACCGTTACCAAAACTAACTAAGGGACACCTCACATAATCACGTGAGTGTGTAGATGCCCTTTTACATTTATTAAACTAAACTTCTATTTATTACATTTTTGGATCATAATTCCTAACAATCCCCCCTTTGATCCAAAAATTCTTTTGAACAAATACCAAGTTCATTTCTAAACTTATCAAATTTGACCCTTCCAAGAGATTTTGTAAAAATATCTGCAGTTTGATCTTCTGATGGACAATACTTTGGCTTGATGATTTGTTTGACGACGAGAGCCCGAATGTAATGATACTTAGTATCCACATGCTTAGTTTTTGAATGAAAAACAGGATTTTTGGCTAACTTGATTGCTGACTGATTATCAATAAATAATGAAGTTGCTTCTTTCTGATCAACTTTGAGGTATTGCAAAATCCTTCTTAACCAAACTATCTCACAAGCAGCTTCCCAAGCTGAAATATATTCTGCTTCTGGTGTAGAATTTGCAATTGTATCCTGCTTTTTACAACTCCATGCCACTGCAGCTGATCCCATATTCATTAAGTAACCTGAAGTAGATGCCCTGTCATCAACATCTCTAGCAAAATCCGCATCTGAATAGCCAACAAGCTTGAAATTTTTGTTTCTTTTAAACTCAAGTCCAAAATCCTTTGTTCCTTGAAGATACCTTAACACCCTTTTTGCTGCATTCCAATGACTTTCTCTAGGTTCCTGCATATATCTGGAAAGTATGCTAACTGCATAAGATAGATCAGGACGAGTATTCATCAAGTAAATCAAACATCCAATTAACTGTCTATATCCAGTACAATTTACAAGTTCCCCCCCTCAGACACATAACTTTATTAATGAAGAAGGAAAATAATTACATCACAGAGATGTGAGGGCTAAATCCCGAAAGATTACCTCACATGGAAAACTCGATGGATTTAAATATCCAAAGAGTAACAACTAATTTACCGTTACCAAAACTAACTAAGGGACACCTCACATAATCACGTGAGTGTGTAGATGCCCTTTTACATTTATTAAACTAAACTTCTATTTATTACATTTTTGGATCATAATTCCTAACAATCCGTCTCTGCTTGATGGTGTGAAATATTTCCTGAGTCACCCCCACAGCATCATGGATCTGTCTCCCACTAAGGAAGCCATATTGCTCCTTAGATATATGACGCGAAAGCACAGGTTTGATTCTTTTAGCAATAATCTTAGCAATAATCTTGTAGACCAAATTGCATAACGCAATAGGTCTGAAATCATCAAAGTTGTTCGGATGGGAAGACTTCGGGATGAGAGCCAGATATGTGGAGTTTATTGCTCCAGATACCATGCCAATTTTACGAGATTCATCCACCACCATCCGGAGTTCTTCACCCATGATGTCGAAATTGTGAAGGAAGATCTCAACAGTCCATCCATCCGGTCTCGGGGATTTGTCTTTTACAAATCCCCGCAAAGTTTTTTCCACTTCATCCAGCGTGACCTCCAGGAAGATATTGTCACCCTCCGCCTCATTGAACATGCGAGGATATTCCTTTATAAGTTTGAATTGCTCAATCAGAGTAGTGTTTTTTGGGTCACGAAAATACTCCTGAAAGTGATAAACAGCCTCATTCATCAAGTTCTCCTCCCCCCTAACCCGCCGACCCGAATGATCATTCAAGTCCCAGATTGTGTTATGCATCCAACGGGAGTCAACAAACTGATGAAAGAATTTTGTATTCATATCTCCCGCTTTGAGCCAGGTTGCTCTGCTCTTCAAACGCCAGGTTTCCTCTTGCGTCAGGAGTATTTTCATTTTCCGACTCTCCAAAGTAGAGAGTTTATTGAGCTCATTCAAATTAAGTTCATAATCAACACCTCTGTTCATAAGGTATTCCAGTTCTTGTTCAATCTCAGATAATTCCTTTCCCATCAAGGCCTTTTTGTGCTTTTCCCATTTTATTGTGAAATATTTTAGTACTTTTAGTTTTACCGCCAACTTGTCCATGGCTGATCTCTCCCCTGCCACATTCGTCTGCAACCACGCATTCCTCACTCCGGTATTGAATTCCTCCACAGTGAGCCACGTGGAATTGAACTTGAAGGGGTAGGATTTGAAACAGGGTTCGTCATCAAATTGCAGAACAATAGGGAGATGATCGCTGATTTTTATTTGATGCATCCAAGATCTATAATTCTGAAAACATGTCAGTAATGAATCCGATATTAGAAATCGGTCAATACGCTTCTGAATCTGCTGATCCCCCGTTCTGCCATTTGTCCATGTAGGTGCCAGCGGTCTTGGAGCCACATCAACCAGAGAAAAGTCCCTGAATAGATTTGTGAAGAAAGGCCCCAGAGGGTCCCTCCTTGCCAAACCCCCCCATATCTCCCCATCAGCCCAGGTAAAATTTAAGTCACCAGCAATTATCAAGTTTTCTAAGTTTAGCAGATTTTTCGACCTAGCCAAGTTCCAAAAATTCTCTCGGTCATCATAAGGCCCATAACAGTTTATAATGTTAATATTTTTCTCCGATCCCCTGATGTATCCGGATAGTAGAATGCCCAAAGTGACCTGTGATGGAGTTAACCCCAGAACATGGGGATTCCAAGCCGCTAAAAGACCCCCCGAACGTCCATCAGCATCCACTGAACAGCACATCCAACCCGGCTTAATTTTGTTAAAGAAAATACGAGCTTTTTCTCCACAGACCATAGTTTCCTGAAGTAGTACCAAATCAGGTTTTACAATTTCTAATACACGTTTGAAGGCCTATTTGTTCCTTGTGTATTTATATTCTTTGTTGAACCAAGGGTTCACGAGAAAGTTGTTTGAAATTTTGAAGCCTTGCTTCCTCTTCTTGTCCTCTTATATTGCAACTATCAATGATTATTTGAATGGATAGCATGAACACCCTACATTTCCTTGTGATTTCCTTGTTTGCATATATTGAATCTCTCTTCCATATGTCTTCATATTTGGTTATTTAGAGTGGGCGTGTAATTTTTTTAAAGCCTTCC
Organism: Larix kaempferi; assembly: GCA_027924585.1. NCBI lineage: Eukaryota > Viridiplantae > Streptophyta > Pinopsida > Pinales > Pinaceae > Larix > Larix kaempferi. Next base: position 677,570 of record BSBM01000450.1, on the reverse strand, counting down.
ATTTGAAGGTTCCTTGTTTTTACATTAAAGTGCATTGCCAACAATTTGTTATGTCATTTAGCAAGTGGTGGTATGGTTCATTCTTAATTCTTGTTTTCTTGAGAAATATAAATTGTGCGGAGCAAAGTAACACATTTAGAGAGAGGGAGGGATTTTGTTGGAATGTTTTCTATGTACTTTTTCTTTTTATCGAATTGTTTAAAAGAACAAAAAAAAATTGTAAGAAATGGTTGTGATTATTTCATGTTTATCAATTGATTATTATATTCTCATTTTATCTTGTATAGATTGGGAGAAATTTTGTGATTTTATTGCAAATGAGGAGAAACATAATTTCATTATTTCATATGGAAAAATATTGATCTAGTAGTGATTTAATAGAGGTAACTTCCTTTTGCATTAGATTTTTCTTTAATCTTGTTGATTTTCCTTGTATTTTTCTAATTTGGATCTATGCAATCTCCTTGGAAATTATAGCACTTATATTCGGCACTGTAATTTTTTCACAGCGAAAGTATTTTTTGTGTTGCAGCAAGTGCATTCCTACTCTTTCCTAAATATGGATTTCCTTTCAAGATTGATACTTCATTTTAATTTGTTGGCTACTTAAAAATCCCCAACCAACCTATCTTTGTTTGTTGATTTATTAATGAGCATGCCAATGAAGCTTGCAATTGTTATGGACTAAAATTCCAGCAATATGTCTTCAATAAATATCAAGGTTATTGTATTATTTTGTTGAGTAAGATGATGAATTTATGGATTTTTATCATCATCAGACTTTGTTATAAAGATAGTTTAAAATACACCCAACTTTAATAGATCCAATAATTAAATTAACATACCATGTAGTTGCTTGCCATTGAAGGTGACATGAAATAGGCTATAGACCACATCTTGATGTTTAAGATTAGGGCGGGCACATGAAGATGGTCCCCATTTTCGTTGCAATGGGGGCGCGCTAGCGGAAACAAAAAATAGCGCGCACGCGCCACTAGATTTGGTACCGAACTGAGGCGCATGCGCATATGTGGCACGTATGCATTCCTACCACATGCACAGAATAGTGGTGCGCATGCGCCTATGTTAAAATATAAAAAAAATAGTGCCCAATTTCTGCATTGTTCCATTGGGCCGGCCGAGCCCGACTTGCACCTCCGTGTACATGTGAATTCAACCACCAAAGTTTCCCAAATCAACTTCAAAACCACCCCACAACACCCACTAACTCATCAATAGGGTGATTGATAGGTAAATATCAAGTTTTGTTTTAATTTTATTCATTCCTTGTATCAATTTTTTGATTTTTTTTGTTTATTTAATTGTAAATAATTCTCAAATTTTGAAAACAATGAAACAATTTTCTATTGTAGATTGTAAACTGAGACAATGAGTGAACAAGATGTTAACCCTGAGTCCAGTGGAACACAAGAAAACCCATACCTTGGACCCAATGCCAAAGAAAACCGTGAACACAATCCAAATGCCGAACAAAACCAAAATCCACAACCTAATTTTGAACAAGATGACATTAACCACTATGTAAATGAAATGCGAGTGCATACTCGCTAACTTAGAAACTCGGGTGAACCATCTCGATTGTCTCTTGCCACGTCAATTGAGAACTCAATCGACTCCCTCATACATGCACACCAGCAATTAACATACATGACTCAATTTAGAGCTAGGATGCGGGAGTACTACTCCACGGGCATCTCCAAGGAAGCAATAAAAGATTTGAACATTTCAAAAGCCCAATTATATAGTATGTTCACCGAGCCAAAAACAGGCCAACCACCGAACAATACAGAGCCACGTGTCTACATGGATTGGTGTCATTATCAACTGTGGAGGAACAATTGGATGCAGAGGTGGTTCATGGTGTATGATAAACCTCCCTACAATAATAATGAGGTTCCACAGTACTTCCTTCACCAACTGTGGGCTGAGTTTGCCTCGGTTTACATGTCAACTATTTTGACATAACTGAGTTCTAGGGTGTTGGGCATGGCTCTGCCCAAGATCGACCTACTACCAAGAGGAACCTACTGAGAGGGCCACCAGCTCCGAGGCACGATCGCAATCCCTCTCCCCAGCCACCTCAGTTTCCCAATAAGCTTGATCAGATCAAGGTGACAATGAGGAATGTTGCATGTGGTCTCCTCAGACACACCTCCTTTGTAGCAGTGACTATAGTGGAGAGGTCGGGTGACCTTGATAGAGATCCAGGGGTAGGGCAATCATGACAGCACCAGGATAGACCCTTGACCAATGGTAGCCATGCTGGGCATTCTAGTTCGACGAGGACAATGCCACATCTTTGTCCCCATTGCTAGCACACTTGCCCTGGCCCAATCGAGGGTTGTTATATGGATCAGGTCAGCAATTTTTTTAATGTGTTTTCAATCATCACTTTATAACTTGTAAAGTATTTTGAAAGTATTTTTGTTTAACTTAAACTATTATTTCAAGGTACAGTTATTCAGAGCTGATACCCCGAGATGGGAGAACGTAGAATCTCCCAACCTGGATGCAGCAATGGCAGCTACAACTGAAATTGTGACACCCCACACAGAGGTATTTTCAGTACCTGACACAATTTTGTTATTACTTATGTCAGTTATATTACTTGAAAGTATTTATATTTATGGCATACACGTTGATAGTTCGTACAATGTTTTTGAATATCTTGATTTCCTAGATAATGACTTGTTTAACATGTTCATAACATACATGCATTTTGTTGTCCACGGGTGTTTCGTGACTACAGTGATCAGCCACCCCCGCCAGGGATTGGAACATCACCATATACACAGGTACAATGTGTAGTTATAAGCATGCTTTTAATTTGATTTGTTACGACTTACTATGGTTTAATTTATTGTTTGTTTACTAAATTGTGATATTACAAATGTATATGTAGGTTCCACCAGCAGTTGTGTCTCTGCATTTTAGACCTGTGTATCCACCCTCTCCCATGAGTCCCCTCCCTCGCTTTCATCTAGACCCCTCCCTACGTCCACCCCCTCCCTTCCATCCAGCCCCCCCTCTCCAGCCATACTCCCCCCTCCATCCATCCTCCACCACTTTCCCACCCCCCTACGTCCATACATCCCCCCCAATTTATCCACTCCCCCATGTTTATCCATCCTCCCCCATTTGTCCATGCCCCCCCTTCCTTCCACCTTCCCCTCTTCATCCATAATCTCCCATTTGTCCATCCTCCTCCCTCCATGTAGGACTTCCCTCCCATGCACCATCCCTGAACACCGTCCCTATCCCTTTCCGTTCGATACCCTCTATCCTACAGCCGACAGGGGTTCATAGTCCACATGGTCCTCCTCCACCCCATACCACCATTTCTTCTCCCACCATATCATCCCCACTTCCCGCCACTATTGTGGCATCTACTCTTCTAATATCCTCATCAGTGTCTCCAGTGGTTGCAACTGTAGTGGCTGCCACTACATCTGCTCCCCCCCCCCCCCATCACTGCATCGGAGTTGGTTGTCCGGCCATCTGCTCCACCTACTAGCCCAGAAGGCCAGCCATGTCCATCGTCGGAGGTGTTCATGGTGAGAATCAAGTTAATTTATGAAAATATTTTGATGCATTAGCAAAAATTAATTTAAGCAATTATGACTTTTCAATGAAATGATTGTTTTAAATGTTGTAGGATGGAATTGCTGAGAGGCTCCACAGATCCAGGACACCTGCCCAACATTTCCCACTCATGTCAGAGGTGATTTATTTAAGATTTGAATTCTACATTTGTTTTATAAATGTGGTAAATGTTTCAAATGCTTGAAAATGACGGTATCTTATATCATTTGTTCCAGAGCCCGGAGAGACGGTCTACTCCTAGACGGACCAAGACCCGAGGCACCGGTAGCTCAAAGAGTAGGAGGATCGACTTTGGATCTGCACCTGGGAGTGACGGCGGTGGTCACAATGCTTGACATGCCACGTGTTATGTACATTAGCCAGTATGTGGCACTTTTGTGCACTAGTTTTGATGTACTTTGTATCTACGGTACAAGTTTCCATGTATTTTGTATCTACGACATGAGTTGTCGCATTTTGTGTAGGGCACGAGTTGCCATTGTATGTACATTGGGAACCATGTTCCACTATTCACTAGAAATTGTATATGTTTGGATGAGTTTTATAGCCTTGATGTACATGGATTTTAAGTTATGTGATTTATATATCTCGTTGTCTAATGTGGTTCTCTCATGTTGTGTGTATCATGATGTGATGTTGTGTAAATTTGGGTTTTACCTAGATCTTAGAAGAGAAGTTGGATATCGTAGTTCAGCTTGGTTTATCTTTCCACATGTAAAATCTTCTAATGATATCTATGTTAAGAGAACATTGTAAACATAGGCTAACTCAAACAAAATCATGTGTGAGAATTAATCTAAAAACAAATGGAATAAATGGATGGACAAATCACACCTCATGGCACATAAGATATATATTGGGAACTTGAGTACTAGGAAAAGAACACTTAAAAATAGAAAATGTCCATTGTCGTCAAAAGGTTAAAATGAGATCCAACATGATTTTTAATAGCTATACATAATGAGATCCAAAAAGGCCATACTCTACATAATGAAATGTCGTCACTAGTATTTATTTTGACCATTTTGTCCACTTAAGATCATGCAACAAATTAATAACCAAGTTATGGAATCATTTCTTAATCAATTGTCACCATACAAATAGGACAACCTTGAGAACGATGTATAGCTAGCTCATTAATTCTCACTCATAGATATAGCCACCTTTGATTTGACGACCATCACATCCACTACCATTTACAAGTAGGGCTTCCTTAATTTATCATTATGTGATAGCGATCTAATTTTATGTATGCATATATGTGTATAGTGGTTTGGATTCAAATGTATGTAGATGAATATATATGTACAATGAAAATGATTTAATCCTTACATGTATTATAATTAAGGGCTAGATCTTAGGATACACAATAGGGTTTCATTGTGATTAGAATACAAACTAGGGTTTATGCTACCAACTAGGGTTTTTAGCCTAGGATCTCGTGTTTCTAGGCTAGGATCCAAGCTCCAAGGTCACCATATTAATGTTTAATTGCACTATCATGTCATCATTCTCACAAATACCATGCCCACTACTACAATCACCATCAAGCCTCTCAATCCCACTTTGAACATTTCCCATACTTCCAAGTTAAAATTGATAGGTCTTGTTGCTAAAATCTTTTCACTTATCTATTCACATAGACAAATCCACTCATGTGAAGGATTTGTTGTAGCTTGGTATGTGCAAGTTCACATGCAATAATACTTGAGAGATCATTTTACCCTATGATCCATGGAAGATTCATTGGAGTCATATGAACCTCATTGTCATCACCCCAACCATGGTCAAGATGCCAAGATCCATCCTTAGTAGACAAAACCTCATGTTGGCACCCATACCACACTCAAAGATAAAACATTCTTTGAAAGGGCATGTTTGGGGGTTGAGAGAATCTTGATTTTTTTATAATCACACATGAGACATTCTTAGAGTCAAATACATTGGATATAAATAAATTCCCCAACGTCTTCATCATCTTCATCATCATCTTCATCACCATCGCCATCATCATTGTAATACCCCATTCTGACTCTTAGGATATATTAGCATTTAATGTAAATAATGTGTACATGTGATGTATGTTTTCCTAGCGTGGAGCTCAAGGCCAAGGCCCCGCTAGTGAAAGCCTAAATTTTGATTAAAAGACAAGCATTGATATTTTGATGCCCATGTGCTCTTAAGCCATGGAAATTGTAAAAAGGATGTAAATAAACATCATGCAATATAAAATACCAAAACTGGCTATGGGAGCAATGAATGAGAAGGGGCCACGTGTATCCACTAGGGAGTGGTGAGGGGGCTATGGGATTGAACCATAGGCTTCCATATGTCACCTTGAGAACCCATTTGACTTACCTTGCTGACATTTATTATGTTGTAAGGAAGTGGTTGAGGAAGTCATTCCATGGCTTCAATGGAGCATGGGCAACCCAGAAATTCGTATGGCAGAGTATGGGCTCTTTTTTCTTGTACCACAAGCCACTCTACCTCAGGAAAGTTGCTTCTTCCTCATCCCCATTCCATTGGAAAAAAAACCAGCACCATTTTCCATCCAAAAAAACGAATTGCCAGGAGAGGGAAAAGCCAGAAATCGCGACTGTGAGAGAACCCACGTTTTGAAGAGCCATAAACGCCCAGATTTGGCATTGGACAACGAAATCCAATGGGGGATCCATAGATATGAACCTTGGGGCGAAATTGAAAGTATTAGATACCCCGAAATCCATTGGAAAACCTAGTTTTTACAGCCCATAAATGAAGTGACAGGATTGAGTTATTGGATAACAGAACTGTGAGAAATCCAAGTGTGAATGAATGAGCAGAGGTTTGGTTTGCTTGATAAACCTAGTGATGGCTAGAATCTCAAGGAATTAGCAGCTGGACCTTTCTATGCCCACCCTGGAGAGCACTGGAGGGAAGGGACGCCTAAGGGACTGTGCAGCAGAGAAGGTGACCTTCCTTGTGTTGGGTGCGGTAGGTATTGTGGGTGCCATGACTGCTGAGTTCATTTGAGATGCCTATAGCTTTGTGGTTGAGCTCACTGGCTTAGCATCCTCCTCATTTGTCATCCATATGCTTGATAAATCCAACGGTGTGTTAGCTTAGCATAGTTGATGACCGAAACCATGGCTGTGAGTGAGCCCAGCTAGTTCTTCCTTAGTGGATACACAGCCCAGCTCGGGGGTGATCTCTCAGCTAAAAGAATATAGGCTGGACAGAGATCTATGGTTGGGTGGAACGTTGCTTTCACATAGCCAGTTGTTTGGACAGCTTCATCTTCAAGATAAGTGTTCTATGTGTTATATATTATTTGCATTTTGTGTTATGCAATATGTTAAATTGTCCATGTTTAATGAAAATAATTGATTATCTTAATTTGGAATCCATTCATGGCATTGGAACAAGATTGAGTCTCTATATGCTGAATCATCCTCTGGTGTGATATATGTATACATGTTAGGCATTACTGTTTGTGTGCTTACTAGTATGTTTATTCCGCTGTGTTTATTTGAAGTATGAATCTGCACACAAGAAGTTTTTAATTGTCATGAATTTTTGAAGTAATTGAAATATTGGGGCTAAGTCTGCCAAAAGCCCCGGTGTGTTGTTAATGTTTTCCTTCCCTGCATTTGTTGATGGAAGGGGACGTTACAGAGTGGTATCAGAGCTCTAGGTTCAGCACTACGGCTGTTGGGCCCTTCACAGAGATATAAATCATTATGTGTACATGCATTTTGTATTTGGAACTAAAATGCATTAAAGAAACCTCAAGATTGCATGGCTTCTATTTGTTGGAATGGGAAATCATTTCCATGACTGTTTGGGGATTTTTGCAAGCTGCTTGCATTGATTGCATTCTATGAAATAGAGGAAGGAGCGAGAAAATTCATTTTCAGGATGAATGCTTGCTCTAATTTGTCCCCAATGCTGTAGCATTCAGTTTGTATTTGTCTGTTTTCCTCCATGGAGGAGAGAAAGGAGGGGCAACCTCTGCCATCTTATATTGTTTTGTTGTTGTTGTTGTTAATTGCTATGCATAGGAGATGATGCATCATGTGCTTGAGACCTTGATTAATGATTAATCCATGTTCCTTGAATGTACATGATGCTTTGAATGCATGAACTTGAATGTTGGGCATGGTTGGAAATTAGTTCTGTTTGTTTAAAAGCATGAATAATAAGTTGTTACAGCCCCATGTCTTAATGATGATTGTTAATTACAATGAATCCACATTGTGTGGCCAATTGATGGTTTTCAGAAGTGAGGAAAGCCTGCAAATTACGCCCTTATGCTCATGAGTCTCCTTACACATGCTTGTTGGCTTCTTAGAGATTAATTGTGAATCCATTGGTTGGATTGTTGAATGTGAAATGAAAAGAAATCCCTTATTAGAGATGCAAGTTCTTGTCATTCTCTTACTATTTTTTTATGCAAGTTTTTATGCAATTCTGATCTGTATTAGTTCACCTCTGTAAGGGGATGAAAGGGCACATTCCAGAAAATTTTCTAACAGTTGTGAAAAGTTGCAGTTGCAGGCAAGAGACAGAATGGTTTTGATGTAAAATTGGGAAGTTGGGGGCGGCATTTTGATTGGAAAAAATGACAGGGTCAAATTTCTCATATGTAACAGAGGATCACACCATTGCATAGACCTCTCCAAGAGCTTTCCAACGGTACCAAATTCATCCAATTTGGTTAAGGGACGAGGGAGATATGACGCCCGCAAGCACGCAGGTTGCGCACGGATTGCGCGTAGATCGCGTACAGGTAGTGCGCGGATTGCGCGCAGGTTGCGCACGGATTGCGTGTGGATTGCACGCGGATTGCACGTAGATTGTGCATGGATTGCCTGCAGATTGTGCGCGGATTACGCGCGGATCGGGCACAGATTGCGCGCGGATTGCGCGCAGATTGCGTGCGGGTTGCACGTGGATTGCGCACGGATCACGCACAGATTGTGCGCGGATTGCGCGCGGATCGCGCACATATTGTGTGTAGATTGCGTGCGGGTTGCGCGTGGATTGTGTGCAGATCGCACACAGATTTTGCGCGGATTGCGCGCGGATCGCGCACAGTTGCGCGCAGATTGCGCACGGATTGCGTGTGGGTCGCGCACGGATTGCGTGCGAGTCACGCACAGATTGCGCGCGGATTGCGCGCAGATGGCATACAGGTTGTGCGTAGATGGCGTACAGGTTGCGCGTGGATTGCGCACAGATGGCGTGCAGGTTGTGCGCGGATAGTGTGCGGATTGCGCGCAGGTTTTGCGCAGGTGGCGCACAGGATGCAAAGGGAGTTAAAAATGTGAAAAGTAAGAAGTAGTTAAACCCATAATTTTATAAAACATGAATGGTGCATCAAAATTGATATCCGCGAAGTGCCGAGTGTTCCTTGTTATATGGACTAACTTTTCCCGATATAAAATTTTTTGCAATTTTTCATAGATTTTCTTCCACAGGTGGCTGAAGTTGGCATTCTGGACCAAAATACAACTGTGTAAAATGTGCATAATTGGAGTAAAAGTTGTCATTTTTGAAGAGATGCAGTTCCTGCACCTGATGTCAGAATGGAGCATGAAGATAGGCATTGGAAAGCTTGTCCAGCAGGGAACAATGATGCATGACCAGAGTTTGAATGAGGTATACATATATCACAGATATTTAGTGTAGAAGAGTGCCAGCGGCTGTTTTAACAAACAAATTTTGTTGTCAATGTGGGCAATTTCTACAATTGCATGATATGGAAGAGGAATTCCATGTTACAGTGAGGGATCAAAAAGGGAAGAATTCTTTAAACCCCTATTTGTTATCATACTTATAATTATGAAATTGTCATATGGCATAAAAATGTTAAAAATGTAAGGGATTACATGGATGTATATGCACTAGATGGCATCTTAACAAACATTGCATAGTGCATATTGAAATGCTTGTGCATAAATTGGATATTGCATATTGGTAGAATAATGAAGTCTGCATATGCAATGAACCACTAATGGAGAATATTGTGGTTGATAATCACTATTGATGTTGGTATTGGTTGTAGGACCAAAGATAACAAAGAGCATGGCTAAATGTGCTGAGGATGTTGTTGCATGAAGCCAACAACCTTACGCAGAAAGGATGGTGCAACAAATCTATGATCATAAAGTTGGCAAAAGGATCGAGCAGGCTTGGTAAGAAGCTAACTGATCAGGTAACATCAGGCGATGTATATGGTAACCATGCAGGTAATGATTATTGGTGCCAAATTGCATGAATGTTGAAAGAGGATTTGGTAAGATCTCTTCAATTATGTTTGAGCTATGTTGAGTTAGTTTGCATGTGATATTGAATACCAATTGGGACTGTTAACCTACCAAGCTTGGTGAGGTGTGGGTAAGTGAAGGACATTATCCTTACACCCTACGACTATTTAGAAATATCAATGCATTCATATGAATTTATATCATGCCAGGTGTATGTTGGTTATGTGCTTAATAACCAAAGCAAGTAAGGACTAGTGGTCCTGATTATGGTAATGTAAGTTATATGAGATAGTCATGTTTCGATCATAATATGCTTGAATGCCTAGTACTCATGAAACAATGCAAGGTAGCATTGAGTAGATGTGTATTAAGAGATTTTATAAATCTTGTGATGCATTGTATGAATGCATAGAACTGATGCATATGTTATTGCAAAATAAATAATGAATGAAATGATGAATTGATGATAATTCTAGGATCATTTCATGGGCTGTTATGAATGCAGAATAGTAAGTGCATGAAGAGCCCAATCATGATCGATGGGCTGCTAGAGTGCTCTGTTGGAATGATAGAGTTGTATAAATGATATGGCTATGAATTAATGAGCATTTAAAAGCTTTAAGTTAATTGCATAAATGATGTGACTGTACCTTGCAAATTTAGTATGATAATGATTTACGTGAAGTAAATGAGTTTGGTGATATGGATATGTTAACAGCTAGAAGTGTTTGAATTATGGAATGCTATAATTCTGGAAATGCTTCAGTGACTGTTGTAGCAATGAAATATTATATGCAGGGGGACTCACAACATGTTTGGCTGATTGAAAGTTTCAGACTCCAGGTAGAAATGTCTTGCGTATGGCAATGGGGATAAGACCATAGTAAAGACTGAGCTCTACCATGTGCAAAGGCCAAAGGTTATGAGAAGGTTCTCATGGTTGTGGAATTTAATTTATGCATGAAACAGATCTGAAAATGTTCTGATTTAAGTTTATGAGAATAATATCATGGCTGCAAGTCTAATTCTGTAGGGAGCAGATTTGCAAATTTGATCTAGAACTTATGAGAAGGAATCTCATGGTTGGGAGCTCTAAGTTCTGTTAGTAAGAACAGTTGTAAATATCAGATTTGTAAATGTTTTAGATTTGAAAATTTGCTAATAATTGCTAATGACTGTTTTGCTTACATGAAAATGTGTCAGGAGGACATGCTGTAAGTGGATGCTCATGTATGGCAGCGGGCATAAGACCATAATGGGCCGAGCGGTGTCACTTACGGGAGCCAAATAATATGAGGATAGCCTCATGGATAAGAAAATCAATTTCTATAGTAGACAGAGTTGCAAATTCATACTGAATTTAATTATTAGTGCCATGGATTGGTTATGGAACAATCAGATTTGAATGGTATTGTTAAATGTTGCTGACTGTTTGGCTGTTTAATAAGTGTGCCAGGGAGACACATTGTAGTAAGACCAAGAGAGAGAGGTCCTACAGAAGCCAAACTTCATGGGAAGGGATTCCATGATTTGAAAATGGGTTTCAGATGAAACGCCATAAGACATTATTAATGTCTCATCTGCACTACATGATTGGTAAACAATATGAGTGGGATGGTGAAGATTATGTCAGTAAGACATATGAAGGTTATGTAACATCAAAAGGAATTGGGATGGCAAACCGAGGGATTGTCAACTCAGAGAAGGAGCCCCCATTCCTCATTAAAGAAGAGAAATAACATCTGCAAATGGATAAGTGTTCCATAAACCCTTATTGATATATATATGTATACATATATGCATGTCTAATTATTAGAGTTAATATGCAGAGCATGTTTTGATTTGATTTTCATTATGGCAGACTGCTTGAAGTATGATTAGGACCTTCATAGTTCACATCAGTAAGGAGTGCACGCCTTTCTAGTGTTGAGTTGTGTTAGGGATGCCAATATTGACTACGCCTTAAAGGAATGGACGCATTCCTGGTGTTTCAAGGTTGGATAGTGGAGTTATGAAATATGTTTACAGTTTAGGGCAGCAATACTAATGAACTTGTTTATCCATCTTGTGTTGACAGCCTAAACAGATTGTAATTGATGTTACACACTAAAGAATCTAAATAAAAGGATGTTGTGAGGGGTTGTGGTGGAAGGGTCAATATAAATAAAAGGATGTTGTGGAGGTTGTGGGGATTTTGATGAAGGGTTGTGAAGTATTGATGAAAGGGCTATTATGTGCCTATGGCTCCATAGTAGAGCCTTGACCTAGAAATGGTCGTAGTGAAGTTTCCTTCCAGTCGGCGTGAAGGTGTACTGGTAAGGTGTTGATTATTTGATGATTTGGAGCAGCCTGCATGCTGGCCAAACATCCTAGCCCGCAGGAGGATCCCAAGGCTTATAAAGCAAAAGCGGGACCCTGTGGACCAGAGAGGAAATGCACAATACAGATAAGTATTCAATTTCATTTATTTATTGTTTGGAATAATGAAGATTACAAGTATAGGTCTTGTAACAGTTAAGCTGATGCACTATTGTTTCTTTGTTGGAAACCTTGGTCATACAGGAAGCAAGGACCCTGAAAGAACTATAAGTTGCTTGGTAAATCCAGAGAGTGGCTGGTTATGCAAGATTATTGATGATTTGGAGCAGCCTGCGTGCTGGCCAACCATGCAAGATGGTTGATGATTTGGAGCAGCCTGCGTGCTGGCCAAACATGCAAGATTATTGATGATTTGGAGCAGCCTGCGTGCTGGACAAACATGCAAGATGGTTGATGATTTGGAGTAGCCTGCGTGCTGGCCAAACATGCAAGATTGTTGATGATTTGGAGCAGCCTGCGTGCTGGCCAAACATGCAAGATGGTTGATGATTTGGAGCAGCCTGCGTGCTGGCCAAACATGCAAGACTATTTGATGTTGAGGGGCAGCCTGCGCGCTGGCCAAACACCAAAATCCATAGGCGATTCCAAGGCTTGTAAAGCAAGAAGGACCCTATGGAATAAAGTGAAGACATCTAATGCAGATAAGTATTTGGTTATCTTGTAATTCTTGCTTATGAATATACATGTGTATATGATTTGGTTATGATTTCCTATGAAAATAAACTAAACATGTGAATTAATTCAATGTTTGAGTGTAGGTATTGCTGGAAGCAATGACTATGAAAGCATCTCAAGGATGTGTGTGGACATGTAACCACCCTAAAGAGCTCAGCATGAGCAGTAATGAAAGATGGGGCTAGTGGAGCTGTGTGAGTCCTAGCAGCCATAAAGTTTTCAGACTTATGGATGAGCTGGAAGATCCGAATCAGCAGGAGCAGCTCGTGAGAATCAAAGGACTTGGTCCTGAAAGTTCAAAGTAAAGAAAAGAATGCAGGGCAGATCTGCAAAGTTTTTGAAGTTTTGGACATGTGTAAATTGTATATGTATGCCTAAGTCTTGGAACACCGAGGACGGTGTTATTCTAAGGGGGAGGGGATTGTAATACCCCATTCTGACTCTTAGGATGTATTAGCATTTAATGTAAATAATGTGTACATGTGATGTATGCTTTCCTAGCGTGGAGCTCAAGGCCAAGGCCCCGCTAGTGAAAGACTAAATTTTGATTAAAAGACAAGCATTGATATTTTGATGCCCATGTGCTCTTAAGCCATGGAAATTGTAAAAAGGATGTAAATAAACATCATGCAATATAAAATACCAAAACTGGCTATGGGAGCAACGAATGAGAAGGGGCCACGTGTATCCACTAGGGAGTGGTGAGAGGGCTATGGGATTGAACCATAGGCTGCCATATGTCACCTTGAGAACCCATTTGACTTACCTTGCTAACACTTATTATGTTGTAAGGAAGTGGTTGAGGAAGTCAGTCCATGGCTTCAATGGAGCATGGGCAACCCAGAAATTCGTATGGCAGAGTATGGGCTCTGTTTTCTTGTACCACAAGCCACTCTACCTCAAGAAAGTTGCTTCTTCCTCATCCCCATTCCATTGGAAAAAAAACCAGCACCATTTTCCATCCAAAAAAACGAATTGCCAGGAGAGGGAAAATCCAGAAATCGCGACTGTGAGAGAACCCACGTTTTGAAGAGCCATAAACGCCCAGATTTGGCATTGGACAGCGAAATCCAATGGGGGATCCATAGATATGAACCTTGGGGCGAAATTGAAAGTATTAGATACCCCGAAATCCATTGGAAAACCCAGTTTTTACAGCCCATAAATGAAGTGACAGGATTGAGTTATTGGATAACAGAACTGTGAGAAATCCAAGTGTGAATGAATGAGTAGAGGTTTGGTTTGCTTGATAAACCTAGTGAAGGCTAGAATCTCAAGGAATTAGCAGCTGGACCTTTCTATGCCCACCCTGGAGGGCACTGGAGGGAAGGGATGCCTGAGGGACTGTGCAGCAGAGAAGGGGACCTTCCTTGTGTTGGGTGCGGTAGGTATTGTGGGTGCCATGACTGCTGAGTTCATTTGAGATGCCTATAGCTTTGTGGTTGAGCTCACTGGCTTAGCATCCTCCTCATTTGTCATCCATATGCTTGATAAACCCAACGGTGTGTTGGCTTAGCATAGCTGATGACCGAAACCATGGCTGTGAATGAGCCCAACTAGTTCTTCCTTAGTGGATACACAACCCAGCTCGGGGGTGATCTCTCAGCTGAAAGAATATAGGCTGGACAGAGATCTATGGTTGGGTGGAACGTTGCTTTCACATAGCCAGTTGTTTGGATAGCTTCATCTTCAAGATAAGTGTTTTATGTGTTATATATTATTTGCATTTTGTGTTATGCAATATGTTAAATTGTCCATGTTTAATGAAAATAATTGATTATCTTAATTTGGAATCCATTCATGGCATTGGAACGAGATTGAGTCTCTATATGCTGAATCATCCTCTGGTGTGATAAATGTATACATGTTAGGCATTACTGTTTGTGTGCTTACTAGTATGTTTATTCCGCTGTGTTTATTTGAAGTATGAATCTGCACACAAGAAGTTTTTAATTGTCATGAATTTTTGAAGTAATTGAAATATTGGGGCTAAGTCTGCCAAAAGCCCCGGTGTGTTGTTAATGTTTTCCTTCCCTGCATTTGTTGATGGAAGGGGATGTTACAATCATCAACACCTTCATCATCATCACCATCTTCATCATCATCACCATCACCATGACCATCAACTTCACCACCATCACCATCATCATCAACTTCACCATCTTCATCATCATCACCATCTTCATCATCATCACCATCTCCATCTTTTGGATGCGAGATGGAACCATCACCATCTTCATCATCACCACCATCATCAACATCAAAACACCACCATCACCATCATCATCAATGTCACCATCTTCATCATCATCACCATCTTCATCACCATCACCATCTCCATTTTTTGGATGCGAGACGGAACCAGCACCATCTTCATCATCACCATCACCATCACCATCAACCTCACCACCATCACCATCATCATCATCATCACCATCTTCATCATCATCACCATCTTCATCACCATCACCATCTCCATCTTTTGGATGCGAGACGGAATCATCACCATCTTCATCATCACCATCACCATCACCATCAACCTCACCACCATCACCATCATCATCAACATCACCATCTTCATCATCATCACCATCCTCGTCATCATCACCATCTCTATCTTTTCGATGTGAGACAGAACCATCACCATCTTCATCATCACCATCACCATCACCATATTCATCATCACCATCACCATCACCATCACCATCAACCTCACCACCATCACCATCATCACCAACATCACCATCTTCATTATCATCACCATCTTCGTCATCATCACCATCTCCATCTTTTGGATGCGAGACGGAACCATCACCATCTCCATCATCACCATCACCATCACCATAAACCTCACCACCATCCCCATCATCATCACCATCACCATCACCATCAACCTCACCCAAACCCTATCACTAAGCCATCTTCTCCATCCTCACCATCACCATCACCGTCATCATCAACGTCTTCATCATCACCACCATCTCCATCATTATCATTGACTCTAACTCTAAACCTAATTCAATTTCCTTCTATAACCCTAGCCCTAACCCTCACCCAAACCCTAGCACTAAGCCATCTTCTCCATCCTCACCATCACCATCACCATCACCATCAACGTCTTCATCATCACCACCATCTCCATCATCATCATTGACTCTAACTCTAACCCTAATTCAATTTCCTTCAATAAATCTAGCCCTAACCCTCACCCAAACCCTAACACTAAGCCATCTTCTCCATCCTCACCATCACCATCACCGTCACCATCAATGTCTTCATCATCACCACCATCTCCATCATCATCATTGACTCTACCTCTAACCCTAACTCTAACTCCAACTCTAACTCTAACTCCAGGCTCCTCATCAAAGCCTCCATCATCATCATCTTCATGACCATCGCCATCACCATCACCATCACTATCAACCTCTTCATCATCATCACCATCATCATCATCATACATGCCCGGTGGAAGATTTTCCAGAGTTGACCCCCGTGTGCAAAAATTGCACACTCCCTCATTGAGCAAAACCATAGTTTCCAAGATGGACGTACAACATGAGGGTGAGGCCACCGGGAAAGAGGGGAGGGGCACCCCTAGCACTATCCTGGCATGTTAAATCCAATGGAGTTGACGGTTCGTCGATCCGAGCCACGGTCTTCATCCTATGGCTCATCCCGTCTCGCATCCAAAAGGCCTTCAGGGAACCTACTAGATACCTGTCGGGGGCATAGAACTCCAACCGTGCAACAAAACTGGGTTTCTGGGAGTTCTACAGGTGTGTCTAGGCAGGTTCCGTCCAGGAACGCTAGCCACAAGTTCCCGGCGGGTGATTTTCCAGAGTTGGCCCCTGTGTGCAAAAATTGCACACTCCCTCACTCAGCAAAACCCTAGTTTCCAAGATGGATGTACAAGATGATGGAGGGGCCACCAGGCCAAAGGGGAGGGGCACCATTAGCACTATCCCGGTGTGCTGAATCCAACAGAGTCGACGGTTCGTCAATCCGAGCCACGGTCTTCATTCTATGGCTTGTCCCGTCTCGCATCCCAAAGGCCTTCAGGGACACCTGCTGGATACCTGTTGGGGGCGTAGAACTCCAACCATGCAACAAAATTAGGTTCCAGGGAGTCATGCTGGTGTGTTTAGGTAGGTTCCGACCGGGAATGCTAGCCACAAGTGCCCGGTGGGTGATTTTCCAGAATAGACCCCCGTGTGCAAAAATTGCACACTCCATCACTGAGCAAAACCCTAGTTTCCAATATGGATGTACAAGATGAGGGTGCGGCCACCGGGCTGAAGGGGAGGGGCACCCCTAGCACTATTCTGGTGTGTTGAATCCAATGGAGTTGACAGTTCATCGATCCGAGCCATAGTCTTAATTATATGGCTTGTTCCGTCTCGCATCCAAAAGGCCTTCAAGGACACCTGCTGGATACCTGTCGGGGGCGTAGAACTCCAACTGTGCAACAAAACTGGGTTCCGGGGAGTCATGTAGGTGTGTCTAGGCAGGTTCCAACTAGGAACGCTAGCCACAAGTTCCCTGTGGATGATTTTCCAGAGTTGACCCTCGTGTGCAAAAATTGCACACTCCCTCATTAAGCAAAACCCTAGTTTCCAAGATGGATGTACAAGATGAGGGCGGGGACACCGGGTTGGAGGGGAGGGGCACCCCTAGCATTATCCCGGCACGCTGAATCCAATGGAGTCGATGGTTCATTGATCCGATCCACGATCTTCATTCTATGGCTCGTCCCGTCTTGCATCTAGAAGGCCTTCAGGAACACCTGTTGGATACCTGCCGGGGGTGTAGAATTCCAACTGTGCAACAAAAATGGGTTCCAGGGACTCCTGTAAGTGTGCCTAGGCAGGTTCCAGTCGGGAACGCTATTCCTAAGTGCCTGTTGGAATATTTTCCAGAGTTGACCCCAGTGCAAAGGCCATGCCAAATTTTCTAAAGGGGGCCATTTCTTAACCGGAGGCCCCCGGGTGTGTGTGGCAACAGTGGACAAGTCCGCAATGGCCAGATGAACCTATGGGAGGTGATGTAATCCAAGTCCTCTCGCATGTTTGGGTTCCTTGGCCCCGAGTCAAATCCTCCAAGTGTCCCTGAACGACCCTAGGGTGCCCAACTAGGATGCCCATAACGCCCGAACCATGGCTCGGTTCACAAATCTGTCAACTCCGGTGGGTATGGGATGCCAGGTTTCTGCTAGGGGACCCCCCATAGCATGCCTCGAAGACCCGGAAGCGGTGCCAATGGGCCATCCCTAGAGCTAGGGTTTTGCTCAGTGAAGGCCATTCCAAATTCGCTCAATGGGGCCATTTCTCATCCATAGGTCCCCGGGTGTGCTTGGCCACCATGGATAGGTCTACTATGGCCATGTGGACCTGTGGGAACTGATGGAATCCAAGTCCACTCGCCGGTTTGGGTTCCGTGGCCACGGAGCAAATGCCCAAAGTGTCCCTGAATGGCCCCGCGGTGCTCGACTAGAATGATTGTATCACCCGAACCATGGCTTGGTTAGCGCATCCGTTGACTCAGGTGGGTCCGGGACGTTGGGTTTCAGCTAGGCGACCCCCCACATCATGCCTCACAGACCCGAAAGCAGTGATAATGGGCCATCCCCAGAGCTAGGGATTTGCTCAGTGAAGGCCATTCCAAATTTGCTCAAAGGGGCCATTTCTCGTCTGGAGGCCCTCAGGCGTGCATGGCCACCGTGGACAGGTCCACTATGGCCACATGGACCTATGCGAGCCGACAGAATCCAAGTCTGCTCATCGGTTTGGGTTCCATGGCCACGAAGGAAATGCCCAAAGTGTCCCTGAATGGCCCCGGGGTGCCCGACTAGAATGCTTGTAGCACCCGAAATGTGGCTTGGTTCATGAATCTGTCAACTCCGGTGGGTCTGAGATGCCAATTTTCCGCTAGGGGACCCCCCATGCTGTGCCTCGAAGACCCAGAAGTGGCGCTAATGGGCCATCCCCGTAGCTAGGGTTTTGCTCAGTGAAGGCCATTCCAAATTCGCTCAAGGGGGCCATTTCTCGTCCGGAGGCCCTCGGGCATGCATGGCCACCGTGGACAGGTCCACTTTGGCCACGTCGACCTGTGGGAGTCTACAGAATCTAAGTCTGCTCACCGGGTTGGGTTCTGTGGCCCCAGGGCAAATCCTCCAAGTGTCCCTGCAGAACCCCGGGGTGCCCGACTAGAATTCCCGTGGCACTTGAACAATGGCTTGATTCGTGAATGTGTCGATTCCGATGGATCTGAGATGGTGGGTTTCAGCTAGGGGACTCCCCACAACATCCCTTGAAGACCTGAAAGTGGTGCCAACGAGCCATCTCTGAAGCTAGGGTTTTGCTTAGTGATGGCCATTCCAAATTTCCTCAAGGGGGCAATTTCTCATCCAGATGCCGCCGGGCATGTGTGGCCACTGTGGACAGGTCAACTTTGTAAAATCCTCCCGGTGTCACCTTGTTGTTGTAAAATCCTACAAGTATAAAGCATAATATACTCTCCTAGCGAAATTACTACTCAAAACATTAAACATAATTTTGAAACTACTGAGAATCAAGCGCACTGTGGGATTCCCGTTTGTTACTAGACCTAGTTCACTAAATGATAAAGGATTGTTTCATTTTTTGGGTTGTTTGTTGTTGCTCTGTGACATCCTTGTTGACACCAAGAGTAATAAAAAACATAGATGGAGGTAAGTGAAGTGGGATAAGGTAATGCAAAGTGATATTTTAAAGGAACTCAAGCAAACAAGACAACCTCTTTGAAAATGTGTTGAATATTGCAAGAAAAAAGTTACTCAATATATAAGGGAAAAGGAAATTCAATAGAGGTCCAAATGATTTATCCAAGTGAGGAAATAAGGTTAAAGGACTAGACGGATCATTGGCATCATTTTATGAAAGTTCTTATGGCATATTCACTTATGTTCCTTCACTAAGTATTCTAGCTACATCATATTTTAGAGATTAATGGTGTTATATCATAAATGCCATAATTTTCCTTTTTCCCTATACATTTGTAATTATATTGAACACAACATAATGGGGGATGTGAAATACGGAAAGGCTATGTGAAGTGATATTTTCAAGGAACCTAGGAGATGTGAATAAAGAATTTGAAAATGTGTAAAATGATACAAGTCCAAAAGTGCACAATGTTTATGAAAAAGAGAGGGTAAAAATAATAAGAGTGAAAGGGAAAAAAGATGCAAACTATTGGGAGTTAGTCATTGTAGATAGAACCAAAGTCTTGAGCAAAAAAATCATTGTACTACCAAAACAAAATCATAGGTTGACTGGCAATGTTGGAATTTATTGAATATACTTTTTCCTATAAAAATGGAGGGTAAATTCATGGATGGAATTTCATCAAATTTCATCATTGTACTACCATAAAATTTGCTCAAGGAGATGATGAAGTAGCTCAAGACAATATGGAATTTGTTGCATCACATGAACGACATACATATTCACATAAATAATAACTTAATCATAACTCATGTACATCAAATAAACGATATAAGATAAAGATATCAAATTCCTATCTAACATGAATAACATTGATCATGCATGAATAAACAATGACATGGCTATAAATCATAACTTAATCATAACTCAAACATCAAATAAATGATATAAGATAGCGATATCAAATAAACTATCTAACATGAATAAATTTGGACATGCATGAATAAACAATCACATCATTACTATACTATGTACCTCAATCAATTAGGCCTTCTAGATCCTCTCGATTTTTTATTGTCTCAAACAACCTCTCGTGCTCGGCATGAGGTAGTAAGTAGCATACATTGTTTGATGACTTCGTTGACATTGTCACCAACGATCAAGTGCATAAAGTGATACACCCGTGACCCTGGTCTATAATCCATGTATGTGTAGCCATTGCTCTTTGGTCCCTTTCCATCCATTGTAAGATATTCCCCCAGAACAACCATCGAGCCAGTTGGGAAAGGTAATGCCTTCACTATACGTTAATGATGCGAGGAGGGTTTGCTTCCCCTAGATGCATCATGCCAACCAATAATTCATCCCAATTGAACTGTATGTTGGGGTGACAACTGCGTAGATGTGTCCTTCAAAGATGCATTTTACAATCATCTTCCAACAAGTAGTGGTTTGATAACTTGGATAATTACATATCAACAAGGATGGAACCGGGATACGCATGCAGAAATGTTTACCTGGCTGTACTAGATCAGATATATGTTCATCATATTCATTCGAAATAGAGGATTGGCCTCCCTCTAACTGGATTGTTTCAACAACTGCATGTGGGTCCACTACAAGTGATACATGATCCCATTCATCAACCCAATCCATTGATTCACATTCATCCCATTCACAACTGCTGCAAGGCCCACAAAAGCAAGCAAGTTTTCACATCCATATTTCAAATAAGGGGTTCTTTGAGCTTCGAACCAAATTATATCCACAAGTTCCTTGCAAAGTACTACAACTATAAGAACGTGATCGGTCTATGTCAACTATATGCCAAAAATTTCTGACAACATGTCCTCTACCTGTTGGTATGTGTTGCTCTGTGCTTCGATCTAACATTTTTGCAAAGCACCATTTAACTATGGTTTCTGCATCCCGAATATGAGGGTTTCTTGCGCACCTCATCTCTTCCCTTCATAGGGAAATTTTGAGACATGCCCCAGCACCGTCGTGCTCTCCCTTTCCATGACTATCTCAAAATAGTTCCACACATGCAGCACATCACAAGTCTTGTGCAAAATACTCAACCACTGGAATACACATGCATTTTTTAAATGTCCTGCACAACCATCTGACCATATCCAATGTTGCTCCATCTGTATACCTCTCTCCTTCAGCTGATCATAGAAAATTTTGAAGCAATGTTGCACGTAATGTAGGTCATGGCACCTGTCGTCACTGATGTAGAAGTTGGTCTCTTTCAATATTATCCTCCTATCACTGCTGCTCTCTGGCGCGTACCTATACGTGATATGGACCATTATGCCAACTTGGTCTGAATGGTAGTATTGACTTTGAATCTCATTCTGTGGCTGCAGGGTGTAGTTTTCAGCAAAGTCCACAACCAACAATATTGTGCCATTGGGGAAGGTGTCCCTGCATTGTCTGTACTGTTCATCCTTCCATTGTGCTACATGGACATGTTGTACATACTGCTCGGTCTTTTGGTAGAATTCCTTCATGAAATTGCAAATTTGTGCCTGGTGCCACAAAACCCAGGGAATTAATACAACGTGACATTTTCAATGTGAATATATATGTACAAATTCAACATGTATAGTATGAAAGTATGCAAACTTAGATTACCTGTGACTTCACCAATGCAATTCTTTTGCTTTCCTTCGAACTATCTACTTGATATGTTATGTACTGGAAGTTCTGCATTTCTATTGACATCCTCCCAAATGCGTGCTCCGCGGTTGCATGGATGTTGGGGCTCAATAATGCAAATCCACCACAACTGGAACACGTCCCATATAAACATGATATTTTATAATATTTTTGTCCTTCGGGTCTTGGACACATTATGCTATGTGTAAATTCTCTGGATGCATTCGGTGGTTGTAATGATGGGCAATCCTGCACAATGTTAGTATGCAAATCACAAAATATATCTCTATATGTATCATAAAAGTACTCAAATTCTACATGGTATCTACAACAACATGTATTGCGATCATTGCAAATTTTAACATACTAGGGTTTGCATTTTTCAAAGGACCTTTGGCCCAAGTTCAATTGTGTGTGCTCATTCTTGAACCTCTTGTAGAGTTTTGTTTGTGTCGTGTCAAGGAAGTGCTTGACATGGGGTTCACCCCCCCAACACCTTTTCTCAACTTTAAAACATCTCTTTGATTCGATGACAGTCTAGTGTTATCATGCCAAAACTTCTGCACTAGTTCTTTAACAACATCAATGAGCTTCATGTCTGAACAAGGTAACCTACCAACAAAGGCCCAACAATCTTTTTGGTCTGGGGTCTCAATTTTTTCTCTAATGGCAGAATACTTTTGAAGAGTCTTTCTATCTACTTTAAATATTTTACATGTGTGTGATAGTAGGCAACATTGCCTTGTGGATTTGTCTACAATCGATTCCGACAGTACACGACAAGCCGCATTAAAATCTTTTGTACAAGAAGTTTTTCCAATCAAATTAAATGCAGATTGTAGATTTCTAACAACATGATTGTTGACATCTAAACTTCTAACTACCTTTATGCTCAAAATTCTCCTAACATCCACTAGACAATGTGATTTTAACAAAGCAAGAAACAATTGACATTTTGTTGCATCGGTTTTGGATTCAAAAAATACTTTCATTATCTTGCTACAATGGAAATCAATAGTGCATTTGGGCATCTTACCTTCAAGTCCTAAAAATGAACTTTCATCCACATGAATATGTCTGGGATTTCTTCATCGTCCGCTTGATAGTCAAGGCAAGGGAGTCATTAAGGAAGTATGAGTCCCATCAACGGCTTGTTGTGCCCCTTCGTTCACAACTTGATCCTGCAAGGGAGTGTGTTCTGCATGTGTGTGCTCCTCTTAGGGAGGTTGCTAATTAAGAGCTTGTTAAACGTCTATCCCTTCATACTCGACATCAGGCAAGATTTGATTGGCTTCAACCACTTCGTCATTGTTTGTTGATGGATCTAAGGCACTAACATTTTTCTTTCTACGGTTTTGCATGTACAACCTAGCTTTTTCTCTTATCTCATGGGCCTTTTCAGGGGGCAGTGGGTTCCTTCTAGACTTTCTTTTATTATTACGTTTGTTTCCCATATTCAATGCGTTTTAAAAAAAACAAAAATATCACCCCTGCAAGAGTGAACAACAAATAAGATATTAAAACTCGATGTGCACATGATTATTAAAGCTCGATGTAGCAATCGATTATGTACAACAACATCTAGTGAGAATGCTTTCATATAATCTTAAAAGCTATTAAGAATTCCCTACATATAACTGCAATGACACCTCTAGGAACTCGGTAGGATGGTATTGGATGGTATTGAATGGTGGTATGGGATGTTAGTAGGAGCAACTTCCCTATGAGGGAAAATAGCCCCAAAAGACTAACAGTTTTCAATTCTGTAGGTGTTTGTGTGAGTTGTTGTAGTGAAACCATGAGGAATTCAAAAAATGTTTTCTACTAGATGGAAGAATGTGATTATGAAATGTTATTGGTGGTGATGCAAGTAATTTTTTTTTATTATCTTCATGAAAGGTTGAAAGCATTGCTTGGTGCATTTTGTATTTTTTTTTGGTAAGATGTTTTTATTGTCTATGTTGAAGATTAAGAAAATTAAAATAGATCTATCATACAATTCATGAGGAAAAACCCAAAATAGATGCCATTAAAACAAGTGAATGAAGACTAAACTACATTTAACAAGATAAAATTATCACCATACCTCAAGGATTATGACTGCTCTTTGCCTCAAATGTCAAATGCTCTTTTGATGTGTCCATTATATGTAAGAAGACTTCATGTGTGTCCAAGTAGCATGAGAATTCAATCCAAGGTGCCAAATAGAGTCCAACTATTGTGTATTCACTCGATTGATCTAAATAGAGCCCAAGAGGTGTGTATTCAATCCAAGGAGCAAAAATATAGCCCAAAATGTTGTGTATTCTATACAATTGGTCAAGGAAGCACCAAATGGTGTATGAATTCAATCTACCATTTAAATGCTTGTCGGACTGTGCTTGAAACCAGTGAAGAGAACGCGAAAATGAGGAAAAAATTGCAGGAGAAAGAATGCGGGTGATTTTCTAAATTTTATCTTCAACAGGGACGCGCACACGCATCTAGCGCGTGCACGTCGATTCTGAACGTTGTATTGTTTGGTGGGTAACATTCAGTGCATTTATTACCCAAGAGATATAAATGTGTCGGGTTATTCCTAGAGCCCCTCCCCATAAAGAGGCCCTCCCCCATAAAAGCCTTTAAGACCTCTTGTAACCCATAATCCCTATGTGCATTTAAGTGCTTCTAGGTGTTTAGGGGTTTAGGGGTATATTTACAAATATGTGTTTTAATTTCAAAACATTAATTTAATTTTGAATTATAAACATATGTATTACATCAATAATAATGCTATTACATCATCTTCATCATCATCCACAAGATGGTCATCATCACCATATTCATAGTCATCATCATCATCATCATTGTGAGGACAAGGATGATGATGGTGATGATGACAACGATGGTGGATGATGATGAATATGAGTACGATGATGAAGAATATGATGATGATGATGACGAATATGATGATCATCAAAATCATCATATTTGTCATCATCATTTTCACTAGTCATCATCATCACCATCATCACCATCGTCATCATATGATCATGGTCACGATCATCACTGTCTTCGTCACCACTGTCTTTAGTCATCTTCATCTTCGTCATCACCATCTTCGTCATCTCCATCTTCCTCCTAATCATCATCATCATTGACATATTCGTCCTCATCTTCGTATCATCATCATCATCATTGACATCTTTGTATCATAATCATCATCATCATTGACATCTTCATATCATAATCATCATCATCATTGACATCTTCGTATCACCATCATCGACGAAGATAATGATGATGATCATGATGATGAATATGAGTACGATGATGATGATGATGATGATGGTGAAGATGATGAGGAATATGCAGCACATCATCATCATCTTCCTCATCATCAACACCATGATCATCATCATTAACTTCCTCATCATCATCATCATCATCATCATTGTGAGGACGCAGATGATGATGAGGACGATGAAGATGATGTTGAAATATTGTAACTTCAAAGAATATTATATTTGTATATTATTTATTCCGGAGATATTCCATACCTCCGATGTGATTATACTATAAATCCGGAGATGTTTATTCCTCCGATTTGGTTGTGGTAACTAGGGTTATTAGACCCACCATGTGGGGGTCGGCCCAGTCAGTTATAATGGGGTATTTAACCTAATGGTTAAATACGAGCCTACATGTACTTGTGTAAAATACATATCAGAGTAGTGTATAAATAGAGGAGGTGTGTTCCTCATTTGATACACTCACACACTTGAGGATAGCGCACTTGTGGAGGAGAGGTCTGCTATTGTGGAGGAGGAGATCATGTCTCAGGGTTTCATCTTTGTATATTTCTGGTCATCTATATTGAGGAAGCTTTGCTGGGTTTTCTACCCCATGAGGGTTTCCCAGGATAAATCTATGTCTCTTGTGTTTATGCTATGCTTGTTGTTTCTTCAGTGATCCTGTATATGCTATTATTGTGAAATGGAATGTAATGCTGCTATTTCCTGTCTTAGCATATTAAATCTTAACATGGTATTAGAGCTAACCTGAAGGAAGGCAAGGTATGGCACTTACGACACTTGCTTTACTTACGACTATTTGAAGGTTAGGGTTTTACATAGCAAAAACCAGTCATCGTAGCACTTTTGCTATAAATCCATTTTGGGGAAGTTTTCGGATCTGAAATTGTTACAGGACAAAGCTTAAATCTCCAGGTACCTTGTGTCCAAAGGAAAACCTCTAATTTGTTGTACTTTGTGATTTATGATCAGTACAAGTTAGGGTTTCTGCCTCTTCCAGATCTCAGTCAAATTTAGGTGACCTAGGAAAAAAGGTCATAACTTGGGCTAGGAAGCTCCAAATGAAATTTCATAAAAATTGACAGGTAGTACACATACTTTACTATCTCAGGAAACTTTTTCAGAGGCCGAAATTCAACCAGTGACACGTGGCACGCCGTACAAGTTTGCTCTCCTGTTTTATCCCATAAACAGGTCACGTTGCGACACTTGGCATAACTCTCTCTCAGAGAGTCCAATTGAGGTCAGACCTATCAGGATGGAAAGATAACAGGTCGAGCTATCTCAAGAAACGTTTTCAGAGGCCGAAGGTGAACCAGTGACACGTGGAAGGCCGTACAAGTTCGCTCTCCTGTTTTATCCCATAAACAGGTCACGTTGCGACACTTGGCATAACTCTCTCTCAGAAAACCCAATTGAGGTCAGACCTGTCAGGATGGAAAGATAACAGGTCAGGATACTGCATAAAAAGGGTTTCATACCCTGTGGAGCAAAAATTTAAGAGTTATAGTAGAAACAATCAGGTGCATATTTCTGTCAAAACAGAATTATTTTTGGAGCACCTTTATTCATGGCTTCCAGAATTTAGGGTTTCGGAGAAAGTTAGAATTTTTGGAATCGGAGTCCACGGCTGAATGCTACTCAAAAAAATCAAAATTTAGAGACCAAGTTCGAATTTTTTGGTTGGGTGGAAGACCGGGCTTGATCAAACCCCAGTTCGGGATTTTGATCGGAAAGATGGAAAATTAGGGCTTCAGCAAAAGTTGGAATTTTTGAAGTCTGTAACCATGGCTGGAAACTCCTAAGAAAAATAAGAGTTTAGAGCCTTGGATTGAACCTTTTGTTTGGGCAGAAGGGTGGGCTTCATCAAACCCTAGTTCGGGATCTTGTCCAGAAGATCCAGAAGTTTCAAAGGCAATTTTGAGGGGTCAAATTTTGGAAATTCCAAAGTTGAAGTATGCTAGTTTGATCAGCTCAGCAAGACATATTCTTTCATCCATTGAGAAGTGTGAAAGTCAAAGGTTGAATCTTTAGGGGTTTCTCTAGAAAACCCTAATTAAGCTCCAGATCAAGTTTCAGGGGGAGTTGAGGCTAAGGCCTTACATAAGAAGACTACAAGAAGTCTCGACAGGTATGACTTAAGGAGGCTCAGGTATGTCTTGAAATCTAATTCTTGATTAAGTTCATGATGTGTTTGTCTTCATATTATTTATTAGTACAATATTGATTAATGTTAGAATTGTCTTATCACCCTAGTAACAGTATGAATGCATGCGAATGATCAAAGACATTCATTGATTAGGGCTATATGATTGTACTAATGCATTATGATGTTGTGTGAGGTTTATGTTGGCTGCTAACAAGATACAGGTACATCACAAAAGACAAATCAGGTTCCATGACCATGAAAACATGAAGACAAAGACTCATCCATAATCTTTGTTCTACTTATGAGGTATGTATGACTTTTTTATATTATGCTTAACCTATGAGACATGCAGGTTCTAGCTCAGGATCTCTAAATCATTGAAAAGATTGTTTAGGTATGTTGTACATAACTAAGTAGGTATACTAATCCAGGTATGTTTCCCATGAATCTTACCTTGTGTTAAGATCCCTTATATAAGTATACTTGGTATGATTGGTTATGCTTATTCATAAAGTTAGTAATCAAGGGATTATGCATATTATGTCTTTTATCTTGATTGATGATATGCATGAGTAAAACAAGACTTCCCTGAAATCTTGAATACTAATGTTTATTAACTATAATCATGACTATACATTCTCAAGATTATTTAGAACTATAATGTTTTGATAACATTTAGAACATACTAATGGGTGTATGTTTGTGTATGAGATCATGAGGATGACACTAGTGCACTCTTGAGCATGCACAGTGGTAAAGAATGAATAGAAGTTCAAAAGACATACAGAAGATCAAGCGGGAGGCAGCCACACAAACATAAAAGATAAGTATTTGAGTTGTTATTTGAAATAGTAATGATATTGCCTGTAATAGGTTGTATGCATATTTGCATTCCTAGAATATATAATGCTGAGTGTAAACATTCATAGAACATTGAACAGTATACAACTAATGTGCATATGATTGGTAAGTTGGACAAACATTCCATTGTTGCTTGTCTAGAATGAAACCTCTTTGCTGACATGCCGAGAGCTGTGCACACTCTCGATAGTATGTTCTGGTAGAGATGGAAGGCATCTAGATAGCCACTGTATGCATACAGGATATGGGAAAGTGTTGTGCCAAAGTATTGGTCAAATTAGTTGCATAACTATATAAATGATATCTGTATGCATAATAGGTTACCATGTCAATATGATTTGATGATTATGAAGTATTACTAATCCTGTACTTAATTTTGATTTGTAGGAAAGATCATGATGAATGATGAACACTGAACAAGCAATGGATGTTCAACAAGAAGATTTACAAATCAAACAAAATATAGAAGGCTCATGGCTAGAATATTCTCTTAGAAAGAGGAAGAGAATCATGATGAGATGTTTGCTCCAAGTGGCTAAGATAAGACCATTCTCTTAATGGTGTAATTAAAGAAGAAGTGTGAATCAGGTTCTATATGGTTCCCAGGATCGATAATCAATTGATGAGCTTAATGATCGCCATGGGTGATATGGATCTCAACCTTTGCTACAAGGTTGAATATGGCTTCTATACACATATGACATGGATGCAAGAAGGAACTCACCACAGAGTTTGAATGATGTTGAGGCTCATATCAATAGACCCATCTGATGAGAGATGGCACAGATAGATGACTGTAGAAATGAAATTGAAAGATCTCAGATTGGTGCATTACTTTCTAGGTCTAAAAGTATGGAAAGTCTCAGAAGGAATCTCTCTCAACCAGAGAAAGTATGCTGAGAAATCTTGAGAAGACTTGATATGTTGGAATGGCCACTCTTATGGATTCCAACTTTAAACTGTTAGGAGATGACTCATCAGAGTTAGTGGATATAACTCTGTACAGTCAAATTATTGGGTCATTGATGTATCTAACATATAATAGGTTAGATATATGCTTTGTTGTGAACACCTTGAGTCAGTATCTAGTGGAAACTAGATGTGTTCACCCGATAGTTGCAAAGCATTTGATGAGGTACATAAAGGATACGATAGACTTTGATCTATGCTATCTTGGAGATCATGACTTTAAATGGCTAATCAGATGCTGGTTGGGAAGAAAGTGTATCAGACAGGAAGAACACATCAAGAGGATGTTATTGTCTGGGATTAACCATGATCTCGTGGTTTAGCTCGAAGCAGTCTAGTGTGGCTCTCAGCACAAGCAGAATATATGGCTGCTTGCTCTGCTAGTTGTGAAGAAGTTTGGATTTAGGTTTGTTTGACTTAGAGATAGAACCAACTGAGATCCTATGTGATAATTAGGGTTGTATCAAGATGACATAGAATCTAGTGTTCCATGATAAGTCAAAGAACATAGGGAACAAACAAGATATGATGCGGAAAGGAACTATAAAGTTTGAATTTGTAACAAGTTACCAACATACTAACCAAACCTCTGTCTCGAGTGAAATTTGAATACTTCCGAGACAAGCTTGGTGTAGCTCAAAAGGACCCTCCTCGAAAGGGGGAGTAGTATAGTCACTGATGATGAGATTGTCTCATCGAACAACAAGGTCGATGATGAGGTAACATGTTCTCTGCACCTAGATACTTAGAAATATTTAGATTTAGGACTCTTATGCTTAGAATACTTTGTTTTACTTATACATGCTTTTGATGTTAGATGTATTAGTAAGAATACATGCTTTTGATGATAAGATGTATTGGTAAGAATACATACTTTTGATGACACATGTATTGATTAATGTACTTGTATGGTTGAGGATACTTGTACTTGTATTGATGAGAATACATGTGGGGATTGTATCATCCTTGAACACATGTTCTAAAGTGAGCCGTAGACATATGGTATCCGAGAATGAAGTCCTTAGTGGACAGTTGAGGGGATTGGATCATCCCTGGACTTTCAGTCCTAAAGAGAGCCGTAGACGTGAGGTCTCCGAGAATGAAGTCCTTAGTGGACAGTTGAGGGGATTGGATCATCCCTGGACTTTCAGTCCTAAAGAGAGCCGTAGACGTGAGGTCTCCGAGAATGAAGTCCTTAGTGGACAGTTGAGGGGATTGGATCATCCGTGGACTTTCAGTCCTAAAGAGAGCCGTAGACATGGGGTCTCCGAGAATGAAGTCCTTAGTGGACAGTTGAGGGGATTGGATCATCCCTGGACTTTCAGTCCTAAAGAGAGCCGTAGACGTGAGGTCTCTGAGAATGAAGTCCTTAGAGGACAGTTGAGGGGATTGGATCATCCCTGGACTTTCAGTCCTAAAGAGAGCCGTAGACGTGAGGTCTCCGAGAATAAAGTGATAGGGATTGCATCATCCTAGAACTACTAGTTCAAAATGTACGTGATGGGGATTGCATCATCCCGGAACCACTAGTTCAAAATGTACGTGATGGGGATTGTATCATCCCCGAACTTCGGTCCCTGAATTGATCCGTAGACGTATGGTCTTCGAGAATAATGTGATGGGGATTGCATCATCCCGGAACCACTAAGTTCAAAATGTACGTGATGGGGATTGTATCATCCCCGGACTTAGGTCCCTGAACTGATCCGTAGACGTATGGTCTTCGAGAATAATGTGATGGGGATTGCATCATCCCGGAACCACTAAGTTCAAAATGTACATGATGGGGATTGTATCATCCCCGGACTTAGGTCCCCGAATTGATCCGTAGACGTGAGGTCTCCGAGAAGTGGGGATTGTATCATCCCCAGACTGCGGTCCCTGAATTGATCCGTAGACGTGAGGTCTCCGAGAAGTGGGGATTGTATCATCCCCCGACTTAGGTCCCTGAATTGATCCGTAGACATGAGGTCTCCGAGAAGTGGGGATTGTATCATCCCCGGACTTAGGTCCCTGAATTGATCCGTAGACGTGAGGTCTCCAAGAAGTGGGGATTGTATCATCCCCGGACTGCGGTCCCTGAATTGATCCGTAGACATGAGGTCTCCGATAAGTGGGGATTGTATCATCCCCGGACTTAGGTCCCTGAATTGATCCGTAGACGTATGGTCTCTGAGAAAGTGATTTTTGATGTGGTTACTTGTATCGGTAGGATACTTGTATTGATGATGTGGTTACTTGTATCAGTAGGATACTTGTATTGATGATGTGGTTACTTGTATCGGTAGGATACTTGTATTGATGATGTGGTTACTTGTATCGGTAGGATACTTGTATTGATGATGTGGTTACTTGTATCGGTAGGATACTTGTATTGATGATGTGGCTACTTGTATCGGTAGGATACTCGTATTGTTGATATGGTCACTTGTATTGGCATGAATACTTGTACTACTGATGATCGTATGATGACGATACTGATGATCATGTGATGACGATGTTGATGATCGTGTGATGACGATGCTGATGATCGTGTGATGACGATGCTGATGATCGTGTGATGACGATGCTGATGATCGTGAGATGACGATGCTGATGATCATGTGATGGCGATGCTGATGATCGTGTGATGACAATGCTGATGATCGTGTGATGACGATGCTGATGATCGTGTGATGACGATGCTGATGATCGTGTGATGACGATGTTGATGATCGTGAGATGACAATGCTGATGATCGTGTGATGACGATGCTGATGATCGTGTGATGACGATGCTGATGATCGTGAGATGATGATGCTGATGATCATGTATCGTGAGGATCCAGATGATGATATTGTTGTAGCTGTTCAAGTGCTATAGAAGATAAAGACTCAATACTGAAGATGTCGATGTTCTAGTATTGAAGATGTTCCAGTAACTACTTGAGTTACTAATGATGTTGAGAAAGCTTCCAATGATTTATAGATGTATCATGTATGATGTTGATGACTCCTTGCTCGTGCAGATACTGTTATAATATCCTTCTCGTTAAGGGGGAGTGTTGAAATATTGTAACTTCAAAGAATATTATATTTGTATATTATTTATTCCGAAGATATTCCATACCTCCAATGTGATTATACTATAAATCCGGAGATGTTTATTCCTCCGATTTGGTTGTGGTAACTAGGGTTATTAGACCCACCATGTGGGGGTCGGCCCAGTCAGTTATAATGGGGTATTTAACCTAATGGTTAAATACGAGCCTACATGTACTTGTGTAAAATACATATCAGAGTAGTGTATAAATAGAGGAGGTGTGTTCCTCATTTGATACACTCACACACTTGAGGATAGCGCACTTGTGGAGGAGAGGTCTGCTATTGTGGGGGAGGAGATCATGTCTCAGGGTTTCATCTTTGTATATTGATGGTCATCTATATTGAGGAAGCTTTGCTG
This sequence comes from Larix kaempferi, assembly GCA_027924585.1. Classification (NCBI taxonomy): domain Eukaryota; kingdom Viridiplantae; phylum Streptophyta; class Pinopsida; order Pinales; family Pinaceae; genus Larix; species Larix kaempferi. The sequence continues at coordinate 644,560 of BSBM01000450.1, read as the reverse complement.
GGTTTTCTACCCCATGAGGGTTTCCCAGGATAAATCTCTGTCTCTTGTGTTTATGCTATGCTTGTTGTTTCTTCAGTGATCCTGTATATGCTATTATTGTGAAATGGAATGTAATGCTGCTATTTCCTGTCTTAGCATATTAAATCTTAACAGATGATGATGATATGATGATGATGATGATGATGATGATGATGATGATGATGATGATGATGGATGATGATGAATACAAGTACGATGATGAAGATGATGATGTTGATGACGAATATGATCATCATCATCAGCAGAAAAAACATCATATTCGTTTCCATACTCATTTTCATTAGTCATCATCATCACCATCTTCATAATCATCATCATTGTGGGGACGAGGATGATGATGATGATGGAAATGACGATGAAGATGGTGATGATGACTAATGGAGATGATGATGATGTTGATGATGAAGATGATGGTGATGATGGTGATGATGACGATGATGGTGGATGATGATGAGTGTGAGTACGATGATGATGAGTATGAGTATGATGATGAAGAAGATGATGATGATGATGACGAATATGATGATCATCAAAATCATCATATACGTCATCATCATCTTCACTAGTCAGCATCATCACCATTGTCATCATATGATCATGGTCATGATCATCACTGTCTTCGTCATCACTGTCTTTAGTCATCTTCATCTTCATCATCACCATCTTCCCCCTAATCATCATCATCATTGACATCTTTGTCATCATCTTCATATCATCATCATCATCATTGACATCTTCATATCGTCATCATCATCATCGTTGACATCTTCATATCATAATCATCATCATCATTGACATCTTCGTATCATCATCGTCGATGAAGATGATGATGATGATGATGGTGGTGGTGGTGGTGGATGATGATGAATATGAGTACGATGATGATGATGACTAATTTCGATATGATGATGATGATGATGATGATGAAGATGATGAGGAATATGTAGCACATCATCATCATCTTCATCATCATCAACAACATGATCATCATCAACAACATGATGATCATCATCAACAATATGATCATCATCAAAATCATCGTACTCGTCATCATCATCTTCACTAGTCATCATCATCACTAGCGTCATCATATGATCATGGTCACGATCATCACTATCTTCATCATGACTGTCTTTAGTCATCTTCATCTTAGTCATCATAGTTGTCATCAGCATCTTCCTCCTAATCATCACCATCATTGACATCTTCACCATCATCTTCGTATCATCATCATCATCATCATCATTGACATCTTCATATCATAATCATCATCATCATTGACATCTTCATATCACCATCATCGACGAAGATGATGATGATGATGATGATGATGATGATGATGATGATGAGTATGATAATGATGATGACTAATTTGGAGATGATGATGATGCTGATGACGATGATGATGATGGTGAAGATGATGAGGAATATGCAACACATCATCATCATCTTCCTCATCATCAACACCATGATCGTCATCATCAACTTCCTCATCATCATCATCATCATCATCATCATTGTGAGGACACGGATGATGATGAGGATGATGAAGATGATGATGATATGATGATGATGATGATGATGATGACAATGGATGATGATGAATACGAGTACGATGATGAAAATGATGATGTTGATGACAAATATGATCATCATCATCAGCAGCAAAAACATCATATTCATTGTCATACTCATTTTCATTAGTCATCATCATCACCATCTTCATCATCATCACCATGATCGTCATCATCAACTTCCTCGTCATCATCATCATCATCATCTTCATCATTGTGAGGACATGGATGATGATGAGGATGATGAAGATGATGATGATATGATGATAATGATTATGATGACGATGGATGATGATGAATACGAGTACGATGATGAAAATGATGATGTTGATGACAAATATGATCATCATCAGCAACAGCAAAAACATCATATTTGTCGTCATACTCATTTTCATTAGTCCTTATCATCATCATCATTGTGGGGACAGGGATGATGATGACAATGACGATGAAGATGGTGATGATGACTAATGGATATGATGATGATTAAGATGATGACGAATATGTAGCACATCATCCTCATCATCATGATCAGCTTCATCATCATCAACACCATGATCGTCATCATCAACTTCCTCATCATCATCATCGTCATCGTCATCATCATCATTGTGAGGACGTAGATGATGATGAGGATGATGGTGATGATGATGGTGATGATGGTGATGATGATGACGATGGTGGATGATGATGAGTATGAGTACGATGATGAAGAAGATGATGATGATGATGAAAAATATGATCATCAACAAAATCATCATATTCGTCATCATCATCTTCACTAGTCATCATCATCACCATCGTCATCATATGATCATGGTCACGATCATCACTGTCTTTAGTCATCTTCATCTTCATCATTGCCATCTTCCCCCTAATCATCATCATCATTGACATCTTCATATCATCATCATCATCATTGACATCTTTGTATCATAATCATCATCATCATTGACATCTTCGTATCATCATTGTCGATGAAGATGATGATGATGATGAATATGAGTACGATGATGATGATGACTAATTTCGAGATGATGATGATGATGATGATGATGATGATGAAGATGATGAGGAAGATGCAGCACATCATCATCATCAACAACATGATCATCATCAACAACATGATCATCATCATCAACAATATGATCATCATCAAAATCATCATACTCATCATCATCATCTTCACTAGTCATCATCATCACCATCGTCATCATATGATCATGGTCACGATCATCACTGTCTTCGTCATCACTGTCTTTAGTCATCTTCATCTTTGTCATCATACTCATCATCGGCATCTTCCTCCTAATCATCATCATCATTGACATCTTCATCATCATCTTCGTATCATCATCATTATCATTGACATCTTCATATCATAATCATCATCGTCATTGACATCTTCATATCACCATCATCGACGAAGATGATGATGATGATGATGATGATGAATATGAGTACGATGATGATGATGATGGTGAATATGATGAGGAATATGCAGCACATCATCATCATCTTTCTCATCATCAACACCATGATCATCATCATCAACTTCCTCGTCATCATCATCATCATCATCATCATTGTGAGAACACGGATGATGATGAGGATGATGAAGATGATGATGATATGATGATGATGATGATGATGATGATGACGATGGATGATGGTGAATACGAGTACGAGGATGATGATGATGATGTTGATGACGAATATGATCATCATCAACAGTAGCAAAAACATCATATTTGTCATCATACTCATGTTCATTAGTCATCATCATCACCATCTTCATCATCATCATCATTGTGGGGATGGGGATGATGATGATGGTGATGACAATGACGATGAATATGGTGATGATGACTAATGGAGATGATGATGATGACTAATGGAGATGATGATGATGTTGATGATGAAGATGATGACGAATATGCAACACATCATCCTCATCATCATGATCATATTCATCATCATCATCATGATCATCTTCATCATCATCTTCATTATCATGAACACCATGATCATGATTATCAACTTCATCATCATCATTGTGAGGACAAGGATGATGATGAGGATGATGATGATGATGACGACGATGATGATGGTGATGGTGATGATGATGATGATGGTGGATGATGATGAATACGAGTACGATGATGGAGACGATGATGATGATGACAAATATTACCATCATCAAAATCATCATATTCGTCATCATCATCTTCATTAGTCATCATCATCACCATCATCATCATTATCGTCGTCCTCCTCCTCATTATCATTGTCCTCATATGATCATGGTCACGATCATCAATATCTTTGTCGTCATAATTTAGTCATCTTCATCTTCATCATCATAGTCGTCATCGCTATCTTCCTCATAATCATCATCATCATCGAAATCTTCATCATCATCATCATCATCATTGACATCTTCATATCATCATCATCATCATTGACATCTTCATATCATAATCATCATCATCATTGATATCTTCATATCATCGTCATCCACGAAGATGATGATGAATATGAGTACGATGATGATGATGAATAATTTGGAGATGATGATGATGATGATGAAGATGATGAGGAATATATAGCACATCATCATCGTCTTCATCATCATAAACAACATGATCATCATCATCAACTTCCTCATCATGATCATCATCATCGTCATTGTGAGGATGCGGATGATGATGAGGATGATGAAGATGATGATGATATGATGATGATAATGATGATGATGATGATGATGATGATGATGATGATGATGATGGTGGTGGTGGTGGTAGTGGATGATGATGAATAGGAGTACGATGATGATGAATATGAGTACGACGAATATGATCATCATCATCATCATGACCATCAAAATCATCATATTCATCATCATCATCTTCACTAGTCATCATCATCGCCATCTTCATCATCCTCATCATCATCATCATCATCATCATATGATCATGGTCACAATCATCATTGTATTCATCATCATAATCGTCATCTTCATCATCCTCATCATACTCATCATCGCCACCTTTGTCATCATCTTCGTCATCATCTTCCTATCGTGATGATGATGATGATGATGATGATGATGAAGATGTTGTTTATGAGGAAGAGGGTGATGACAAAGATGACGATGATGATGATGATGGTGATGGTGGATGATGATGAATATGAGTACGATGATAATGATGTTGATTTGATGTTGACGATCAAGATGATGACCTAGATGTTGATGATGATGAGGAAGAAGAGGGTGGTGACGATGATGATGATGGTGTTGATGATGATGATGATGATGATGATGATGATGGTGATGGTGATGAGGATGAAGAAGATGATGATGATGGAGATGAAGATGTTGATGATGATGACAATGGTGATGAAGATGATGATGATGTTGATGAAGAAGATGGTGATGATGAAGAAGATGACGATGATGGAGATGTTGATGAGGAAGGGGGAGATGACATTGAGATGAGGATGATTATCATGATGGTGATGACGATGATGATAATGATCATCATCATCATCATCGTCATCACCATCATGATCATCATCCTCATCTCATCCTCATCTCATCATCATCATCTTCATCATCGTCATCAGCATCCTCATCACCATCTTCTTCATCAACATCATCATCATCTTCATCACCATTGTCACCATCATCTCATCATCATCATCATCATCATCATCATCTTCATCACCATTGTCACCATCATCTCATCATCATCATCATCAAAATATTCATCATCATTGTCATCTCCCCCTTCCTCATCAACATCTTAATCATCATTGTCATCTCCCCCTTCCTCAACAACATCTCCATCATCGTCATCTTGTTCATCATCACATCTTCATAAACTTTATGTATCCCCGTGACAAAGGAAATTACATGAACACGTATGTGCACCTACACATGCGCGCTTCTATGGATGCATGCACGTACATATGCATGCATGCATGTATGAATTCAAATTGTTTTTGGCACCCTTGCAGGCTTGGAATTAGCTTCGGACTGCACCTTTAGGCTCGGTCTGATTTATCTATGATTTATGGCAGAACACATCAAACACTGCAACTTCTTGTTTTTCATAGCTAGTTCTGCATAAGCTCCATGAGTGCACTACACACACTTGTCAAGCTCTATGTGCAGATTCCAAATATATAATTTTTTAATAGATCTATTGTTGTTCTCTATTTTTAATTCATTTTAAACTGCACTCATGTCAAATTCATAAAAAACATAGGTTGTTTATTTGGCCTATAAATTTTGATTGGCTTACCTATTTCAAAAACGGAAAAGAACCCACATAAGAGCACAAAAATACCTACAACCTAAAAAAAAAAATGCATTTTGATTATTTTTAGACCATGATATGGTGGATTAAAACTTGACCATGTCCTTTTAGGGCTTCATTGACTTTGGTAATTTAAAAAAAATATAAAATTAACTTTTAAAATTTTGGAAAAATAGCTTCGCAAAATATTTGTCTGTTGCCTACGCCTCTACATATTTGTTTTCTCATAAATTGAAAATTTACATAGCAAATAGGTAGGTCAACAAAAACACGTGCATTATGTTTTAGAAAAAAAATAACATACCAATCTTCGAATAATGACATTTTGGGGTGGATATACCACTTTTCCATAAATAAAAGTTATATATTCCGGAAGGTCATCCGTTTTTCTACGTTTCATCTTTTTACACCTAATCGGAAAAAGTTATGTAGGTACCTCTAATAATTGATTTTAATGATAATATTTCTATTTTTCCAGAATGTCATTGCAACTAACGTGTCATAATTGGGTATCGTTACGTTGCACCATCCCATTAAGCAATCTAATAGATTGCATGGATTAATTAATGTGATCTTAAGTTAATTTTCTGTGTATTTTTTTTAATAACATGCATATTATGTTTCCATAGAAACCAATATGATTACATCATAGATATTGAATAGATTTTGTTTTATGCTTGTAGTCAACATCTACCAAAATTGGGATGACAATGGAAATGATGACATATGATCTTCCAAATATAACTAATGTTGTGAATCTTTAGCAAAAGGCTCATCCTGCTTTGACTCAACAAGCATGATGGCATGGTTATGATTGTATTTATTTTATCAATTTTTTGTTGGACAATAATGTTACTCTATGTGGCAGTTCTTGAGCATGTAATTGAATATGTGAATTTATCTCAATGTGGTGTATGTAAATATTGTTTGTTGTGTTATATATGAATTTGATGTGTTGGTGGGTGTTACATTAATTTTTTATGTTGTAAAACCGAGGTCTAGATGGAATTTTATTTCTACAATATACATATATGTAAAACTAAAGGTAAATCACTTTGAATAATATTTTTCATGAGACATTAAACAAATTTATTGACACCAACTTGTAATTAATTGTAGGTTGCTTAGATTTAGAATGAATTTGATCAAAGCATGTGTTGATGTAAATTCCAAATGTATGATTCTACATAACTTATTTGTACCATTGTAGTGGATATAGTTCTAGAAATCCCCCTGGTGGCTTAATAAAATTCACATAAGTAGTTGTCCTAGTCAAGCTTATGTAGAAAATGAAATCTTTGGTACCTGTATAGTAAATAAGATACTCGGATTCATCAACAATATGAATATCATGCAATCAACTTGCCAAAATCTCAACATTCATGCCTTGTCATCTCAATCACCTTTGTATATGGTCCATCCAACAAAGATGTCCATGTGGTGACCCAACAATCATCATTATGTGCAAGGTGAACATATGTATATCAATTTGTGTACACCTCTTAATGCTTGTTGTATCTTGAAATTTGAGGGAAGCCACTTTATAGACACACAAAAAATTGTAAAATAATAAAGATTGAAAAGAAGCATATGCATATTTCTAATATGTTTGTGGTCATTTTCAACTTCTCAAAGGATCAAAACCTCCAAATACATTGAATAATCAATTGAAACAAAGAGACCCCCTTCCTAGGTTTTGTCAATATAAGTAGTATTCATTTTTTATTATGAAGAAACATAGACCCCATTATTTCCTCAATGTGGAATATATTGTGCAAGTAATGTCCCACACTAAGTATAAAATAAAATTGTACCTCTATGTTTGAAGCATTAAGCTTGATAACAACAAACATTGTGACTTCATAGTGTCTTAAAAAAAAATCACTTGAGCATCAATTTGGTTTGTGGAATTTCATAGATCTTAAACTTTGGTGTGTTGACTATTGTTTTTTATCTAATTGATAATTATATATACATGTATAACATGTTTCTATATGAACGGATCTCAATAAGAAATTCCTCTTGAAAACAATGGTTGTGCTTGACTACAGTTTTATATGATTGCACATTGGATATGTATAACATTCAACAATGAGGATGTAGAACCAAATTTGATCAAATCCCAAATAGATACTTAGTAAAAATACTAATCAATTATGGAGATGGAAAATGGAGAAGGTTTGAGTTTCAAAACTTGAGTTTAGTTTATTATGGTTGTCTTCTTGAACTATAAGTTATTAGATATTTAGAACAAATTGTGTTGAGATATAGAGTTGGGAAACAAGGAAGTTTCATCCTCAAAATATAGTATATACGTTTTTTTTTGTATTTCCTTGCCCATCTTGAACCAATACATATTGGCTATGAGATTAATGAGATTCAAATAGGGATGGAAAATGAAGGAGATCCTCCTAAAAGAAGTGTAGTTTAGTCGATTGTTTTGAATGGTATTTTCTTAACATCTTGAGTTTATTTTTTTATAGATGTTATCTTGAGAAATTTGGGATAAATTATATTAGGCCATAAAAACCAAAATGAGGAAGTTCCTCTTCAAAATATTGGTGCATAGCCGACTGCTTTATATTAATTTTTAACCACTTGACGGTGAATCCATGAATATGGGTGTCTATTTTGGGGGGTCCTATGAGAAAATAAATTTAATTTTTTCATGTTTTTCAACTTCATGAGAACAAAAGTTATATTTTTGTTTAGAATTTCACTTTCCAATAAAAATAAAACTTTTAAGGAATTTTGTTAGATTTCAATTCATTATTTTTTTGAATTTTTTTATTGAGATTTGATGTGTCAATTTGGAAAATGTTTGATAGTATGTTCTTATAAAATGAAAGGACTAATAAATAGTCGTGTTTTTTGAGTCACGAGAACTCATTGTTAAAATTGGGTATTTTAAAAACAAAATATTCTACAACAATCTATACAGAGTGTATTATATCTGGACCATAATTTCGTATCCAATGGGTGAATATACTAACTATTATAATTTTTTGAATTGGATCAATGTCGAAAACTTGTCGAATATCAACATGTTTTTTTTTAGTGGACATTTCTCTCAATTTCCACTAAAACGAAAAAAATCTAAGAGTACCCTTTTGAAATAGAGACTCTAATGAAGAATCTCACTACTTTTTCAATTTTTTTATTGTGTATTTTTTAATTTATGGAATTTTCATTTCACTACATTTTGAAAGCAATGAAACAAAAATAGACATATGTTAAGAAAACAAATAATTAAACATATCTGGTCTCACCTGAGCAAAACAAAATCTATACGTAGATAAAGTAGATTCAATGATGAAACTAATGGTATCAACTCCGGCTATCACTTTGTAGTATTGGATATTGATTTTTCCTACCTAAATTGGAGAAACTTGAAAACATTCCATTTTTCAGTATTAATAGGTTTTTGGTTGAACAATAGTTCGGCCGAAAACCTGTTTAATTTTTCGGTCGAATGTTTTTTTCAATATTTGACCGTTAAATTTAATTGGAAAAAATTCAGTGATTGGATTAAATAATTTTTCAGTCGAACTATTTTTCGGCCGAAAAATAGTTGGGCCAAAAAATGATCTGATACGAATTTTGTGATGTGATTCTCACTGCATAGACACCCATCTTTTTGAATTCATCCTTGAATAATTGAACTATTATTTTCTATAAAAATTTCTTAGCTTAATCTAGTGGCTATTGCTTATTAGACTAATCACATCTATATATAAAGAAATGGAAAATAAAAAAATAGTCTTAACGGTGTAATTTTTTTAATTGTTTTGTATGATGTTTGAAATGGGAAAAAAATATTCTTAAAAGTGTAATTTTGTTAATTTTTGTGTATGACGTTTTCTCAAAATGAACCACGAGTGAGTAAGCAACTTCTAGTTCAAATAAAGGTAGTGAAAAATTAAACAATATTTTATTAGCATAAGATTCAATGATAACATATGCATAAAACTTTCAACTTTTATCAATAATTAAAGGAAAGCAACTTTCAACTTTTATAAACTTTTATTATAAATTTCAACTTGTACACAATTAAAAAATAAACGCCACAGTTCCAATATTCAAATATCATGTACATAACAAAGAATAACACAAGGAATTGGGGTTTGATGGAGAGAAAAACATAGATACCTATATTAATAAGATTTCAAGTAATCAACAAATAAATATAACTATTTTTTTGCAACACCTCCATCACCTAAGTCTCGGTTCTTGCATGCTTAACCACCAAACAAACACTAAACATAAGGTGTTGCAATATGGTTAATGGAATATTTTATGAAAATGATTGCATTTTAATATTTGACAAAAAAATGTCATACTATTATGAGATTATATCTACAAGCATCTGAATTCTAAGTTTACAGCCAAATTTACTTTCTAACCATGACACTTCTTCAAAACCAAACATGTCCTTTCAAAATAGATGAAGTTGTAAAGAAATTAGAATCCATTCCCATTATGAATTGTTGGTACCAACACATATATATCAATTCACATGTCCATCTATTTAAAAGCTAAAATTCACTCAAATAACTGGAATGCAATATATATATGTTCCAACCCTAGAATCAAAGTTCACTATTCATCGAACAATGTGTTCCATTCATTTGAAATGTGCTAGTGGAAAATTTTCGAGAATGGTATTATGATGTTCTATCGATGATTTCCATTGTGTTCACTTTTTTCTACTCTTCACTTGCGTCAATTACAACCAAGCTGCTATAACCAAATGGCTATATTGGACATAGATAAGATATGGCTTGTAGTCTTAATAAGTAATGTGGACACAAAAGAAAGAGTACTTTCATTTCTCAAATTGACAGTATATTTGTCATGTTCTCACTCTTGATTGAGTGTAAACCTCTTGTTCTAGGTATTTCACCACAATTAAATGGAAGCTATCTATCAACCTCACCCACCACAACATTCCAAAATTACCTACTTGAGAAAAAAATATCACGTGAGTCAAATTTTAAGCAATATTTTTTTTGATAGAACACACACACACACACATATACATATATATTATTAGTTACATGTATATTCTTCCCTATGCACATGAGCCATCCTTGGGTTGAATACATGGACTAAATTTTGTTTGCATCAATTAACAATGTTAGAGGAATCTACAAGTCAGAAAGTAGAGTGATTCAATTGATGCCTCCTACGTGCATGTTTTGCACATGCTCCAACACCATCATGCTCTGCTTTTCCATGCTCTGTCTCAAATAAATTCCATTTATGTCATATTTTGGTTTGCTTATGCAGGAGAGACAACCATAAGAATGATCGTGTCAATTTAAGTTGACTAGCACAACCATCTGACTATACCCAATGTTCTTTAATAGTGAACCCTCATATCGACAATTTGTTGTAAAGAAAATCAAAACAATGCTAGCAAAAACATGTATCATGTGTTCAATCATCACTAATGTACAAATGATACTCTTTAATCAGTTCATGTTTATTTTTGTTTCTATCATAGCCATCGATATTGAGCTCTACATGTCTATACAAAATATGCACACGTATAGATACTTGGTATGAATGGTAATATTCACTATGTATCTTCTTCTGTGGAGTGAATATGTAATTCTTAGTGAAATAAACGACTGATAGTATTGTTCCTTTTCGGAATCAATTGCATGATTGCTTGAACTGTAAGTCCTGCCATCGTTATATATGAGAGTTCTTAAAATACATATATATTTGCTCCCTAAAATTCTCCATAAAAGATGTCACTAAAATGTCGTCTTCAAGAAAATTGATATTTTTTATGGTGTCCCTAAATCTATAACAAGAGTGTAGTTACATATTCATATCGATTCCACTTCACAATGAGATTTGACAATCCGGGATCATTGGGATCAATGGGATACTTAGCATCAAAGAGTGCCAAATGAGAACATTCTTTACATTTTCTTCCACCAACACATTCTTTCTTATAAAATAATTGACCATTCCCTCATGCACATAATATCTTAGATAAAAATTCATGAACACTTGAAGGAGGGGGGGCATTTGACCAATATTGATTGCCAAAATTTAGAAATGTCTCATAATATAATTGATATTCTACACAGTACCAAAGGAAACATGTGTCACAAAAAATGATACAAATGACATACTATGCTTTAATCTTCACAAATGTGCTATGGGAAATATTCACATCAATGTTATTATCCATAAAAATATGAAATAATTCTACTTGATCGACTTGTCTTATATGTTTGGCATGAGTTTCATAAACCCATTTAGATATACAATGTCTCAAAACATCATTTTCATCCAAAATTCTATATTGATATGGTTTCCTACATATATTTTCCCAATAGACAATTTCATCATTCTCATATAACTGAATCCTAAATTTTGTATTCCTCCATAAAACGTTTCTTGATGTTTTTAACACTCTTGCAATCATTGACACTAGCCGACTTGATGAAGTTCCTTTCGTGACAAGGGTGAATCCATGAACATGGGTAACACTTTTTGGCCAAAAGTGATAGTGAAAATTTGATTTTTGACTAAGTTATTAAATAAAATCCCTCAAAAATCATACATGCCTTATGGATTCTCACTCACAAAAAAATACAAATCGTAGGGAATTATGTTGTCTTTCCACTTATATTTAAAAAAATCATTTAATATGTCAAAATTGCATTTAATGATAGGTTTGTTCTTGTAAATTTCAGGAAATGTTAATGAGTGATTTGTCTGCACGTAAAATAATTTAGTGATAATTGCATAACTTTTAAAAAATGTATAGGAACATAATCTACACAAAATGCACTGGTCACACACACACACACATATATATTTTTAATTTTTTAATTTTTTATTAATTTTCTAAACTAACCATTGAAAATTTTAATAACATTTAATAGACATGTGTGTGCATGCAAACTTTTTTTTTACTAGTTACAAAATCAAAAAACAAAAAATACCCTTTTGAAGAGGGCACGTTGATGTGGGGTGTATATTGTTGTCGAAAATCTCCCTATGTATCAGTAGAATTTCTCTTGGAAAAATAGTGGTTCCCTAGGTTCCCTAATCCAAGACAAAAGAAACAAATAGATACTAACTTTATCCTAGATCTATCTTTGATGCAAAGAAGGACGTAGGGGAGGAAGAGAGTAGAAGAATATAGAATACCTACCTCTTTCTGGATGGTTGTCCTCACTACTCCATCCTTTGAATACAATGTCCAGAGCCCTAAATCTAGAACGACCTGTAGGGACAACAAAAACTATCCTTCCTTCCACAAGACAATGTTAAGCATAAAAAGATCTACTCTCTTTGAATGACACAAAGCAAACATACATGTGGTTGAACATTTCTATGGGAGAAATATGTTAATTTATTATTAAAAGGAAATCCAGAAGAAGCATCTACAATATTATACATAACTTTGCAGCAACATGTCCTTCAAGCATTCCTTCCAAACCCCTTTGCGAACCACAAGATCATTAGGACCACTTCTTCAATATTTTTCCATTGTTTCACTCTACAATTGAGTAGAGTAAGAAAGTAATCTCTTATTCCATTTTTTTCACCCAAGGATGGCTCTCATTCTATAGATTTTGGAGGCTGAACTACTATGGATAAAAGGATGGATTAAGGGAGGATACGATTCATCAAGAAGTATTAGCCTCCTTCGAATGAAATGGGAGGGAGGATTTGAAGAATGGAACCTCCTATCCAAAATATTATCCAAATATTTCTCCTAGATCCATGCCCAAGTAGTTGGATCAAAATTATAGATCCCCTAAAGAAGGCCATGGGTAGATAAACATGGGGATTATTTTTCCCCTAACACTAGGTGTTAGGAATTATCCCTCCATCAAAAAGATACGGGGGGCGACAATATCTAAAAATTGTCAAAAATCAAGGCCTAAATGATGAGATTTCAACCTCCTAACGATGGATTTCTCTCCCCAACATGTATAGGCACCATAATAGGCTTTAGGTTTTCCTCTAGAACACATATGGAAAACATAATAACCACATTTCCATGGTGATGAAACATACAACTCAAGGAGCACACATAAGTGTGACATTTTGACGTGTAACATATTTGTTTTTTTGAAAATTTTTGATTGTGTACATTTTATGTTATTGATTTTTCTTTGCACTAATTTGAAGTTGTGGACATGATTTGGTAAGTGCGGTTAGCTATTTAAACATTATATGAAAAAAACAAAAATATATTAATTTAAATAGTTGGATCGAGCTAATTGCTCGATCGACCTATTTAAATTAGGGTATTTTTTTTTACTTATAAAGTTAAATTTTTTCCATATATTATGATTGTTTTTCTTAAAAACAGTATATGATAATCCATAATATTTACAAACACAACCATTTCAAATCTTTTCTAATGTGATTTATGGCCCTTGGTTTTCTTAATCCATGGTAAAGTTTCCCATGGTATCACAACACATCAAATACCATGCACACATTTACGATGGGTTACAAAAGCCCAAATAGTAATTAGCTTAACATGGTATCACATTTACATACTTACTATTTCAGTGCATGGTATTTTATGTGTTGTGATACCATGGGAAAATTTACCATGTATTAATAAAACCATTGGCCATAAATCACGTTTGATTAAAACAAATTTAAAATAGTTATGTTAGTAAATATTATGTAAATTATTATAGAATTTTATTGTTTAAAGTTTAAATGAAATTAGACAGATTAAAAAGATTTGAAATAGTTAGGTTTAAAGTATTATTATTCATGTTTAAAACAAAAACAAAAATATAACAATCATTAAAATAACATTACATGTAAAAAATAATATTAATTCAAATAGCAAGCTCAAAAAATGACATGTACAAAATAATATTAATTCAAATAGCTCAATGAGTGTTTAGCTAACTTTCCAATGAGTTGCAAATCTCAATTGAGGGTTATTTAAACCCTCAATAGTGTTATTGAAAAAACCTCAATCGAGGACTTGTTTAAACCCTCGATCGAGCTTTTGAAAGCTCAATCGAGGGCTTAAATAACCCTCAATCAAGATCTTGTTTTAGGCAATCTGCGCCCACATCTTGCCAAAAAAATTTACCCATCTTCATGGGAACACCCACAACACCTGTTAGCAATGCTCTACAAGCACCCTTTGAACTTGAGATCACTTTTTTTAAAGTGTGGGAAGGATTGAGGTCACATATTTTGATACCAATTGATTTATTAAAGTCTCATTGTAACATTTAATGCCCATAATTGAATTGCATTTCTTAGAGTTTTTTGCTTTAAGAATTTGCGTAACATTTGAACTCGTGCTATGATAAATTTACCTTCAAAAAGGTTTTTAACCCTCAATTTACTTTATCTTGAACTGTTTGTTCATGCACTGCTGGTCCCATTTCTTCGATTTTAGTTGAATCCATATTATCTAGAAAATTGTTATCATAAACAATGTTCATCCAACTTTCAATTAATCTTTGTGAAATGCTATGTGTGGTATAATCATCTTGTCGGTTAGATGTTGTTCTTCCATAAAAATGTTGAAGAATGTAACTTCAGAAGATATTCTTATTTGTATTATTTGTATCATTTGTATTGTACACCCTATGAGGATTATTATTGATGTAATTGATCATGTAAAAGTCATTGAAATAGTCAATATATGTTGAAATATTATAACTTCAAAGAATATTATATTTGTACTTTATTATTCCGGAGATGTTTCATTCGTCCATGAAGGCCTTATTGTATATCTGGAGATGTTTATTCCTCTATCGAAATGTGGTAACTTGAGTTATTAGACTTCCCTAGTGGGGGTCGGCCCTGTCTATGTTATATGGGTCAAAGGGTTATTAGACCACCCTAGAGGGGTCAGTCCAGTCAGTTGTAATGGGGTGTTTAACCCAGTGGTTAAGTTGGGGCCGACCTAGTTAATACAAAATACAAGTCAAAGTTGTGTATAAATAGAGGGGGTGTGTTCCTCATTTAACACACATTGAACTCACTTGTGAATAGCGCATAAGTGAGAGAGAGATCTGCTACGGAGGAGAAGGAGCTCATGGTTGTGGATTACATCTTTGTATTTTCTGGTCATCTATATTGAGGAAGCTTTGCTGGGTTTTCTTCCCCATGAAGGTTTCCTAGGATAAATCTGTATCTCTTGTGTTTATGTTGTGCTTGTTGTTCTTTCAGTGATCCTATATATGCTATTGGTGTGAAATGGAATGTAATGCTGATATTTTTTGTCATATCATATTGAATATTAACATGGTATCAAAGATAACCTAAAGGAAGGCAATGTATGGCACTTACGACACTTGCGACAATTTGAAGGTTAGGGTTTTGTATAGCAAAAACCCATCATTGTGGCACATTTGCTATAAATCCACTTTGGCGAAGTTTCGGGATCTGAAACATTTACAGGTCGTAGATAACATGCCCAGGTACCTTGTTTCCAGAGGAAACCCTCATATTCGTTGTACTTTGTGAGTTATGACCAGTACAAGTTAGGGTTTCTGCATCTTCCAGATCTCAGTCATAATCAGGTGACCTAGGAAAAAAGGCCATCACTTGGGCTAGAAAGCTCCAAATTAAATTTCATAAAACGTGATGGGTAGTGAATGGACTTTACTATCTCAGGTAACTTTTTCAGAGGACGAAGATGAACTAGTGACACGTGGAATTCCGTACAAGTTAGCTCTCCTGTTTTATCCCATAAATAGGTCACGTTGCGACACTTGGCATAACTCTCTCTCTAAGAGAATCCAATTGAGGTCAGACCTATGGGGTTGGAAAGAGGACGGGTAAAGATACCACAAGAATAAGTTTTAGATCTTGTGGATTCGTAATTTGGGAGTTACACCAGAAACCATCAGGTGCATATTTCTATCAAAACAGATTTGGATTTTGAGCACCTTCATTCTTGAATCGTCACTGCTGTGGAAAGTTAGGGTTTCGGAGAAAGTTGTTATTTTTGGAAGCAGAGTCCATGGATGAATGCTACTCATCAAAATTGAAATTAGAGACCAAGATCAAATTTTTTGGTTGGGTAGAAGACCGGGCTTGATCAAACCCCAGTTCGGGATTTTTATCGGAAAGGTGGAAAATTAGGGCTTCTGCAAAAGTTGGAATTTTTGAAGTCTGTGACCACGGATGGAAGCTCCTCAAAAAAATAAGAGTTTAGAGCTTTGGATTCAACCTTTTGATTGGGTAGAAGGGTGGGCTTCATCAAACCCTAGTTCGGGATCCTGTCTAGAAGATCCAGAAGTTTCAAAGGCAATTTTGAGGGGTCAAAGTTTGGAGATTTCAAAATTGAAGTATGCTAGTTTGATTAGCTCAACAAGGCACATCTTTCCATCCATTCAAAAGTGAGAAAGTCAAAGTTTGAATTTTTAGGATGTCTCTGAAAAACCCTAATCAAGCTCCAGATCCAGTTTCAGGGGGAGATGAGGCTAAGGCCTTACATAAGAAGACTACAAGAATTCCCTGACAGGTATGACTTGAGGAGATAAAGGTATGTGTTGAAATCTGTTCATGATTAAGTTTATAATATGCTTGTCTTCATATTATTAAGGTTAGTACAATATTGATTAATCTTAGAATTGTCTTATCACCCTAGTAAAAGTATGAATGCATGTGAATGATAGAAGACATTCTTTGATCAAAGTTATATGATTGTACTAATGTACCTATGGTGTTGTATGAGAATGATGTTGTCTGCTAACAAAAGACAGGTACATCAAGAAAGACAAATCAAGTTCTATGACCATGATGACATAAAGACAAAATACATATCCATAGTCTTTAGAAGCTCTACTTACGAGGTATGTATGATTTCTTTCTACTATGCTAAACTTATGAGTTATGCAGGTTACTAGCACAAGGTCTCTAAATCATTGAAGAGAATAAAGATATTGTTTGGGTATGTTAGACATAACTAAACATGTATACTAATCCAAGTATGTTTTTCTATGTCAAGTTAGAATCCTACTTTGTGCTAGGATCTTAGTATACCCATGTATTGAATGATCATGACTATACATATTCAAGATTACTTAGAATCATAATGTTGTGATAATATTGAGTTCATACTAATGAATGTATGATTATGTATGAGATCATGATGATGACACTAGTGCACACTTAAGCATGCATAGTGGTCAAGGATGGATAGAAGCTCATGACATGGAAGGGAAGTAGAGACCAAGAAGGAAGCAACCTCACAAGACATAAAAAAGATAATTATTTGAATTGTTATTTGAATTACTAAATAGTCTATGATATTGCTCGTAATAGTTGTATGCATATTTGTATTCCTAGAATATATCATGCTAAGTGTAAGCATTCATTTAGCATCGAACAATATACTACTAATATGCATATGATTGGTAAGTTGGACAAACATTCCATTGTTGCTTATCTAGAATGAAACCTCTTTGCTGACATGCTGAGAGTTGTGCACGCTCTCGATAGTATGTTCTGGTAGAGATGGAAGGCATCTAGATAGCCACTGTATGCATACAGGATATGGAAAAGTGTTGTGCCAAAGTATTGGTCAAAATAGTTGCATAAATATGTAAATCATATATGTATGCATAATAGGTTATCATGTCAACATAATTTGATGATTATGAAATATTACTAATCATGTAATTAACTTTGATTTGTAGGAAAGATCATGAAGAATGATGAACACCGAACAAGTGATGGATGAAGACTTACAAATCAAACATACTATAGAAAGCTCGTGGCTAGAAGATTCTCTTAGAAAGAGAAAGAGGATCATGATGAGATGTTTGCTCCAAGTAAGACCAATCTCTTAATGGTGTAATTGAAGAAGAAGTGTGAATCAAGAAAACTCCGAGGATTCAATTGAAGAAATCCCTGTATGGGTACCCAGGATTGATAGTCATTTGATGAGCTTAATGATCACCATGGGTGATGCAGATTTCAACCTTTGCTACAAGGTTGAAGATGGTATCTATATACAGAAGGAACTCACCACAAAATTCAAATGATCTTGAGGTGCATATCAGTAGACCCATCTAACGAGAGATGGAATGGATAGATATGCAGAATATCACTCAATGCAGAGCATGAATGATGTTCAGTCACAGAGGATTAATTGATAGCTTCTTAACAAGCTTGGGCTTTACCAAAGTTAAGTTGATCCTAAACTTTACCTTAAAGTTATGGATGATACTATTATTATAAATTTGGATGATCTATTTTTGATAGGGAATGAGAAATAGATCATGGAAAGCAAGAAGAAGCTAGCTACAAAATTTGAGATGAAAGATCTCGGATTGATGCATTACATACTAGGTCTGGAAGTATGGCAAGGCTCAGAAGGAATCTTTCTCAACCAGGGAATGTATGTTGTTAAATATTTATAAGATTTGATATGTTGGAATGTACAACCATGGCCACTCTCATGGATTCCAACTTGAAGCTGTTAGCAGATGACTCATCAAAATTAGTGGATGTGCCTCAGTACAAACAGATTATTAGGTCATTGATGTATCTGACGAGTACAAGGCCAGGTATATGCTTTGTTGTGAACACCTTGAATCAGTATCTAGTGGAACTTAGGTGTGTTCACCTGATAGCTGCAAAGCATGTGATAAGGTACCTAAAGGGTACGATAGACTTTGGTCTATGTTATCTTGGAGATCATCACTTCAGATTGTATGGATACACAGATGCTGATTGAGCAGGAAGTGTACATCAGGCGGATGTTATTGTCTGGGATCTGCCATGATCTCATGGTTTAGCAGGAAGCAATATAGTGTGTCTCTCAGTATAGCAGAAGCGGAATATATAGCTGCTTGCTCTGCTAGTTGTGAAGCGCTGTGGCTTCAAAAGTTGTTATAAGGATTGTTTGACTTAGAGATGGACCTCACTGTGATCCTGTGTGACAACCAGAGTTGTATCAAGATGATAGAGAATCCAGTGCTCCATGATAAGTGAAAGCACATAGAGATTCGATATTTCTATATAAAGGATATGGTGCAGAAAGGAGCTATCAAGCTCAAGTATATGAGCACTAATGGACAAGTTGCTGATGTGTTGACCAAACCTCTGTCTCGAGTAAAGTTTGAGTATTTTCGAGACAAGCTTGGTGTAGTTCAAAATGACCCTCCTCGAAAGGGGGAGTGATATGGTCGTTGATGATGAGATTGCCTGTATCGATTGTAAGGTTGATGATGTGGATACTATATTGATGAGGATGCTGTATTGATGATGTGGATACTTATATTGGTATGGATACTTGTATTGATGATGTGTATACTTGTATTGGTGTGGATACTTGTATTGATGATGTGTATACGTGTATTGGTGTGGATACTTGTATTGATGATGTGTATACTTGTATTGGTGTGGATACTTGTGTTGATGATGTGTATACCTGTATTCATATGGATACTTGTATTGATGATGTGGATACTTGTATTGATGATGAGGTTACCTATTCCAATGATGAGGTTTCCAGTTACGACGATGAGGTCGATGCATGGTCCTTAGACTTTGTCTAAGTGGATGAGGAGGGATTGTATTATCCCTGGACTTCGAATTGATCCGTAGACTCTTGTCTTCAAGAAAGATGTTGGTGAATGATGTAATGTGCACTCTTAGATTGCTCAGCAGTGGGTGATCATTCGTGAAACCTGTAATGATGTAATGTTCGCTCCTGGATTAGCAGGTGATCATTCACAGGTTGTAAATCCTAGATTTGATCTAGGTCACACCCCAGTTGAAATAGTAATAGTACTGCCTCTGTGGTTCACTGGAATCATGTAATGTTCGCTCCTGGACTACTCAGTGTAGCAGCAGGTGATCATTTGCAGGTCCTAAAATGATGTAATGTTCGCTCTTGGACTGTAACAGGTGATCATTCACAGGTGATAAAATCCTAGGTTCAATCTAGGTCACATCCAGTATGAAAAAGGACTGGCACTATGGTTGGGATTGCATCGTCCCTGAATGCTTGGTTCAAAATGTACGTGATGGGGATTGCATCATCCCGGAACCACTAGTTCAAAATGTACGTGATGGGGATTGCATCATCCCGGAACCACTAGTTCAAAATGTACGTGATGGGGATTGCATCATCCCGGAACCACTATTTCAAAATGTACGTGATGGGGATTGCATCATCCCGGAACCACTAGTTCAAAATGTATGTGATGGGGATTGCATCATCCCGGAACTACTAGTTCAAAATGTACGTGATGGGGATTGCATCATCCCGGAACCACTAGTTCAAAATGTACATGATGGGTATAGCATCATCCCGAAACCACTACTTCAAAATATACGTGGTGGGGATTGCATCATCCTAGAACCACTAGTTCAAAATGTACGTGATGGGGATTGTATCATCCCCAGACTTCGGTCCCTGAATTGATCCATAGACATATGTCTCCGAGAAGTGGTCCCTAGTGGACGAGAGGGGATTGTATCATCCCCGGACTTCGGTCCGTGAATTGATCCGTAGACATATGTCTCCGAGAAAGTGGTCCTTAGACTTTGTCTAAGTTGACGAGTGGACTGTATCATCCCTAAACATGTTATGGTGTCTTAAATGGATCATGTGTATTGCAGGGTATGCTGCTATGATGCTAATGATCGTGTGATGATGATGTTGATGATCGTGTGATGACGATGTTGATGATCATGTGATGACGATGCTGATGATCGTGTGATGACGATGCTGATGATCGTGAGGATCTAGATGATGATGTTGCTGTAGCTTTTCGAGTGCTGCAAAATATGAAGACTCAGTACTGAAGATGTTGATGTTCCAGTATTGAAGATGTTCCAGTAACTGCTTGAGTTACTGATGATGTTGAGAAAGCTTCCAATGATTTATAGATGTATCATGTATGATGTAGTTGATGACTCCTTGCTCGTGCAGATGTTGTTATAATATCCTTCTCGTTAAGGGGGAGTGTTGAAATATTGTAACTTCAAAGAATATTATATTTGTACTTTATTATTCCGGAGATATTTCATTCCTCCGTGAAGACCTTATTGTATATCCGGAGATGTTTATTCCTCTGTCGGAATGTGGTAACTTGGGTTATTAGAATTCCCTAATGGGGGTCGGCCCTGTATGTGTTATATGGGTCAAAGGGTTATTAGACCACACTACTACATTTGGACTTAAAAACCGATGGGAAAATTCGACGGCGAGTCGATCTGTCTATTTTTACCTATCAAAAATCACAAGTTTGTAATTTTTTTTTTTAAATGGCCCCAACTGTCGGTTTTGCGATGGCGTGTTTAACAACCATCGGTTTTGCTACAGTTATCTAAGGGGGAATCGGATTTTTTACAGTAGCAAAAAATTTGACCGTTAGTCAACCCTTAAATTTTGGTCAGCTTTTTAATTATATTAATATTTTATTCCATGATTTGAGCTACCATCGAATATCCGATGCTGAAGTGATATAATAGAGAAGTAGGACAATTACATAATCTCACTTGTGATTCCTCTTCTCTTAGGCCATGCGCATAAGGTAAAGAGAAGTAGGCTAGCCGAAATATGTCTAGGGAATATTTTATGCTATGTGGGTTTGCTCGTACTTTGTTCTTAGGTTTGAGTAATAAAATGCCACATAACAATAATGTTACAGGTCATCAAGATCAAGAACAAAATTGATAATTGCTTGCTAGGTTGTGGGATGGTGTGCAAAGAAGGGGTGATGGAAAATGTTATTGTCCTTGCAGTCAATGTAGGGGATTTAATCCGAGAAGGTTACTGATCTCAACAGCTAAAATACATTTTAGGGAACATGGACATGTTGAGGGGGGGCATGAATATCATCCATTGGTATGTCCTAATTCAATATTATATATGAGGTCTTTATATTGAGATTTTTTGTAATTGTATATTGTATCATTTTTTTTTGTTACTTAATCGACATGACTAATGTTCTTTTTTATGTTTTAATTGTAATTATAAAGGAAGGGCCTCCTAGGGAAGTTCCGAACATGGAGAATGTGGTAATTGTGGAACAACTAGCGTCGGAGGAACAACATGCAGGTCTTGCAAATATTGATGATCAAGTTAATGATGATATGGAATTAGACGATGATCATGATGATAACATATTTGAGGATGATGGTGCAAATACATTAATCAATGATGCATTTAATGTTAGAATGGACGCAGATGATCAACATCATGAAAATCATGACGACTTTGATGATCTTCATGATTTACCTATACTTGAGAAGGAAAACGATCCCCTCTTTGAAGGCTCCCACATAACTCTTCTCTCTACTATGTTGCTGATAATGAAATTGAAGGTTATGAATGGTTTTTCAAACACATCCATCAATCGCATATATATGATCACGATAACGATAAATTGCATATATTTATGTTTCTATAATATTTCTATTCTAGTTATAAGTTCATCAAAAAAAGTAATAAGGATGAAATTTTTGTCATTAATTATATATTCTTGAAATATTTATACTAACCATTATTTTTTAAATTTGTTGTAACAGGTTGATAGGTGAATATTTGTTACCACCATCAAATATTTTACCTCGCACATACCGAGATTTAGCTGCCATCATGAAATATATTGGAATGGAGTATCAAGCAATTGATGCATGTCCTAATGATCATATTTTATATTATAATCAATATGAATTTGCAATAGAATGCCCTATCTGTCATAGTAGTAGATACCGAACAGATCAAGTAACCAAAAAGGTGTCTTGTAAGGTTCTTCATTATATTCCTATTATTCCATGCTTGCAACGACTGTTTAGGTGCAAAAACATAGCACAATTTATGGATTACCATGCACGGAATAGAAGTGGAGATGATATTCTTCGAATGCCTGCAGATGATTCTGCATTTACAGACATGGAGGAAAATTGGTCACACTTTAAAGAAGAACCTTGTAATTCTAGACTTTCTTTGGCAGCGGATGGTGTCAATCCATTTGCAGAGATGAGATCTACTTACTCGGTCTGGCCTGTTTTTGTTATCAACAATAACATTCCTCCATGGATGTCAATAAAGAGGGAGCATATAATGTTGGCAATGATTGTTCCACGTATAATTTGTACTTTAGAACAATAATTTTTTAAATATGCATGATTAGTATTTAATTTGTGATATTTGTTGCATATTTACTTATATATATTGTATTTGTTGTTTTCTTTCAGGTAAGTACCAAGTTAAAGATATGAATGTATATATCGAGCCTCTCGTTGATGAACTACTTAATCTATGGAATGGCGTCACTATGTATGATGTCTCTAGACCAATAGGGCAAAGGGGATTTCAATTCCATTCAATGCTTACCTGGACAATTCACGATGCTCTAGGGCTAACAAATTTTTGTGGTATGTAATTGTAACGTACTGCACTAAGATAGTTTTTAATTTTATTTAGTGATATACTAATCAGTTATACGTACGTATGTTTTTTAAATAATTAGCATGATATTATATAAAATATATTTTGCTTACCATAATTTATCCATGTAGGTCTTCAAACAAAGGGAGAATTTGCATGTCCAGTTTGTGGTCCCAAGATGAAATCTCGTCGTTCAAAGAGTTTGTCAAAGGAAGTGTTTAATGAGTATAGGCACTTCCTCTCTAAGAATCATAGGTATCGAACTACCGAAAAACATCTCTTCAATGGGAAAGAGGAGATCGCATTAAAACCACAGAGAATGACACCTCACATATGGAAGTTGCAATATAATAGAAATCATCAAGGTACAAATCAATTTGTCTATCTTATATATTCATATTGATCATCTCTGATATGTTTTTAATGTTTTGTTTTGGACAATTGTATATTTCATTTTATTTATTGTAATATACGACATTTTAATCTCTACTAGTTTAGCTTATATATTGATTAATACTGATGGTCGTCATGAACATGATGAAAGTGTAAATAGGATTCCACGAGAAATGAAAAGTTATCCCAAACAATTTAGTAGGTTGCCCTACTATGAGCGCTTACTAATTGTTCATTTATTTGATACAATGCATATCGAAAAGAATGTAGCTAAAACACTATGGCAAATATTAGATGGAAGGAGTGACAAAGAAAAAATTGTCAAAATTTCCAGTGACATTCAGGACTCCAATCATGCAATGAAAGATATCATTGAACATTTAAACAATGATGGAGACCAAATCAATATAAGGTCACTTCCATGGTTATTGACTGAGCAGCAAAGCAATGCGGTAAAAGAAGTGATCGAAAAAATGAAATTTCCCACAGGATTTTGTTCGAACATAAAGAATATCTTAACAAGGAAAGGTGATTTTGGTGGGGTAAAAACGCATGATTGGCATATCTTCATTAAGGTAATTATATATTTTTGGTATTATATATTGCTATATTACAATATTGCATGTTTTTGGTTTACTTCTTTGCCTAATTTTGAAAAATATATTGATGAAACATGTTCATTGTTACAGTATGTTCTACCTATATCTCTCGCAGACAACTTTGACAATAATGTCAAATAGGTCATATATGATCTTGGAAAATACATGAGGTAACTAGAAATAATTTTTTTCACGCTAAATTTGTAATTTGTTTAATCCATTGTATAACTTATATGAATTATGACATTTTTTTTAGTCAATCATGTAGATTTGTACTACAATGTTTAATTTCTGTCGTTAAATGATATCATTATTTTCTTGTATCACATGTAGATGGTTGTCATCTAAAGAAATCCACAAAGAAGATATAAGGTATTGGAATAGAGAAATTCCTCGTTTAATGTGTCAAATGCAGAGATTTCTACCTTCGAAATTTTTCAATGCACAAGAACACTACCTCATACACCAAGTTGAGGAGATTGAACTGTGTGGACCTATACACACAAGGTCCATGTGGATGGTTGAGAGGCACTTGAAATTTATGAAGGCTTTAGTTAGACAAAGAGCACGTCCAGAGGGTTCTATGGTGGAAGGATATATGGTATTTCAAGCCATGGTGTATATTGTTGAATATCTTCCAGGGTTGGTGTTTATTAAGACGGAATTAGATCGATGCAATGGTGATCCAAACTCGACTAAGAAATTTGGAGAGTACTTGTTGGGGAAAGGTAGATCGAGGAAGGTCAAAGGTAATTATTAAATATTGGTGTAGATTAATAATGTTAATACATTTTAATAATATCGTAGTTAATTATTTCATTTTTAATATTCATTAATTATATGCATCACTAATATTATAATGTTACATCACGTTAATTATTTTTCTGAGTTGATTTTTGTAATTTTTTTCATGCAGTTGGCCGCGAGTGGGATGCACTACATTTGTACGTCGCAAACAATCTTGATTGGATGAAGGTATGGATTGAATGATGTAATTAATCTGATCAAGGACTATCATGGGAAGGTGTGGCTTCATTGGTTAAAGAAGCACATCGCAATGGAGATGGCATTCTAACAGAAAGGGAAATCGATTTAGCATATGGCTTAAAAGATAAACAGGTAATTAGCATGATATTAATATAAATATAAGCCACAATATTTTCAATTATGATATTCATGTTCATCTTGATTTATTTCATTTTCTTTGCATAGTACTTTAAGAACATAAAATACTTACTAGCTATTCATTATCAATTGATGATGTACTGATCATTTAATTTACATGTTTTGCAATATATTGCAGGTAAAACACCACAAGGCTATGTGGTGCAATGGTCGTAAATATCGCATTAAAAAGTTGGATGAAACAAGGAAAGCATGTGATTATGGGATAACCGCAGTCTTTGAGGTCACTAATGTTTCCTCTAGAAGCGACAAACATCCAGAATTGTCAAAAAATAGATATTATGGGTATTTGGAAGATATCATTGACTGTGACTTTAAATCATTCAAAATAATTCTTTTCGTTGTGAAATGGTACAGGCTACAACTGAATCGATTTGATCCCAATAGAACTGTTATTGAACATGCTAATGGATTTACCATGGTCAATACAAGCTCGCTTGAGTCACGGATGTCAAAGCCCTATGTTCTTCCAAGTCAATGTGAACAAGTATTTTACTCAGAAGTTCCTAGTAGACAGGGTTGGTCGTTTGTTATTAGATATGATCCAAGAGGAAGGCCGGTAAAGTATAATATTGTAGAGGAAGATGAAGAGGGTGTTGAAGAAGAAGGTGATCATGTAGAGGATCAACATGAGTTAGATGTTGATGATCATAATGTTCCGAAGGAAGATGCTGAGGAGTTAGTTGAAGCAGATGATGTAAGAGACAATGTTCATGATGAAGATGATATTGACGATGATCACTTTATCAAAACTTATAGCGATGACGATGATGATATGGCCTTTAATCCTTATAATGTTGAATCCGGATCAAATGATACAGATGCAGACTTGGATGGAGAAGACGATGATGAATTGCATTGAACAGATGCATTGAATATTTCTAAGTGATGTGTGTGTGGGGGGGGGGGGGGGGTGGGCAGATGAGCTTCCACCATCACGTGGTTGTCCCTGTTGAGTAGAGAATATTAAGATATTCTCAAAACAAAGAGAAGCTTGTGAAGGTTAATGCACATTTGTGCTTATTGGAGATGGTAACAAATATATGTCATTAGTTTGTACTTTTAGCTTATATTGATACAACCCTTTGAAGTCCTCATCTTCTACATACTACTCTTATAGGCTTCATGGAAAAATGGTACCATGTGACTAATGGCTCCCAATTTTTGTTGGTGCTGGTGCCGTAAATAGAATTTGACCAACTTGTTGGTTGGTCCCTTATTATATTTAATAATTAGATAAAATTGTTGCAGAAATTATATATTTTTATTACCTTTTGGAGCTTACTTTGAGCCTTCAAGTTTTGTGGAGGGTAGTGGTTAGTATGGATGATGGTATCATTACCAAATAGATAGTAAGGGATACATCTCCCTGTAATATGTACAATAGTTCAACACTGCTCCATGGAATATCTCTATGATTGTAGATAGGTCCCCCCCCTTACATCAGTGCCACTCCCATATAATTAACATACCCATTAGCATCAATTTCTATTTTGAAATACTTATGAAATTTAGGTAGTGGTAGGACTTGGGATTGACTAATATATTTTTTCAGTTATTTAAAGGATGTTTATCAATTATTACACTATTAGAAACTCTCAAATTCTCAATACTAGTTGTTATAGAGTGAACTAGTGTTGCCATAGTTGAATATGATTGTGTGAAATTTCTTAATTATTGGGAAACTCCTAGAAAACTCCTAACCTGTTTGGAATTAGTACGAGTTCCCCATTTAGGATGGAATTTATCTTTATAGGATCATTCTTCAAATCACCTCCACCAATTAAATGCCCTAAGTATACCAATGAATACTTAGCAAACTCATACTTCTTTATGTTAGATGTTAGATTGATGTTTCCTTAAATATGTCTATAACATTTGCTTCATATGTAACATGTTCTCCTCCCAACTAGAGATAAATATCAAAACTTCATTGAAATAAACTATGGAAAATGAATTTGGAATGCATAGAACACATCATTCATGAGGCACATCAAATTAGTTGGTGCATTACTCAATTATATGTGGTGAATGTTATCAATTCTTGACAACGATCTTGTTTAGAGTTATGCAGCAAATGCAAGTTGTTTTAGTTTAATCCTTCTTTGGCACTAAAATGATCAAGGAAATGCATGTTGAGGTACTTGGCCTTGGGAGTCCTTGCTTCAATAATTCCTGCAACTACTTCTTCACTTCTTGTGAACTCTAATATTAGCTTGGGGTGCACTCACCATAGAGATATCAGAATGCCCCATTGTGTGTATTGTTGAGAAACAATTTACCATCCTTGATTAGGTGGTAATGGTTGGCCTTCTCATGAATATAACATCCTACACATACATATAGAGGCTACAAAAACTACAAATTAAAAAATATAGAGGCTACACCATAAAAAGTATATAAAATGTAAATTAAAAAATATAAAAATATAAAATTAAACAAAAAAATCAAAGCAAAAAATTAAAAACAAAAAATAAGCATTTCCATTCCATTTCGTGCGCCCGTAATTACCATTTCCTTGGCACCCGATTAGTTCATCAAGCTGAGGTTTTTCTGCAACTCGTTCAGTGGTTCGGCGTTTGCAACTCGGGCCAAATGAGGGATTTTTTACTGGTTTCCCATCTCCTTGACGATGCCCTAACCATTTTGTGCCCCTAACCATTTCCTTGGCACCTGATCAGTTCATCAAGATGAGTTTTTTCTACAACTCGTTCGGTGGTTCGGCGTCTGCAACTCAGGGCAAATGAGGGATTTTTTATTGGTTTCCCATCTCCTTGATGGTGCCCTAACCATTTAAGTGTCTGCAACTCGTTCGGTGGTTCAGCATCTGCAACTCGGTGAAAATGAGGGTTTGTTTTATTGGTTTCCCATCTCCGATGGTGCCCTAACCATTTCCTTGGCACCCGATCATCGTTCATCAAGCTGAGGTTTTTTGGTTCTGCGTCTGCAACTTATTTTTTGGTTCAGCGTCTGCAACTTGTGGCTTCGGGAGCATATTCAACAAGCAATATTGTCAGCAAAATCGTCCCACAATGACATCGATAAGTTCAAACCCTTCATCATTCTGAAAAAACTGAGGGTCCATGTTTATCTTGTTAAATTTTTAACATAGATCTGATTTGATAGCAGTAACAGACCACAACAACACTATTCATCTTTCGCATTGACCTTGGAAGCCCTTCCAAAACCCTCAAAGTCCATTGGAATCCCTTCCTAAACCCTTGGCTGCCCTTAGAAGCCCTTCTTGAACCCTCAACAACCTCAAAAGAGAGAAAAAACAGTCATGTAGAAGACGAAAGCCTTGAATGGAATGATGATAACCCCATTGAAGTTAGGGCAGACCTTTGGCAGTTATGAAGAGGAGGAAAAACAATCCTGTAGCTGATCCAATACCTAAGAGAAAAATTCTGAGATGATGAAGAATTGAACAACAACTAAAAAATACCCCAACGAATTTCTTGAACAGAGATTAGGAATGAATTTGTGGTGATCAATTTCAGGTTTTGGAAAACCCATGGATCATAGACCCCAGTCAGTTTAAATTTCTAGAGCAGTAGGTTTGCACATTGATTTATTCATAAATCTATTTCAATGAATTTTCTGGTTAGTCTCTAAATCTTATTTGTTGTCTCCACCTGTACGATTTGTATGTCTAAACAAAAACCTCATCCAGGCATGCAGACTGAGACAAAAGCCTTCAATTTTGTATTCTTAAACACTTGTATAACATAGAATATTGTTTTACTAATTTTCCATCAGGATTGCATGCAATATTTAATGTAACTGTCGAAATTTGTTATGCATGCTCTGGAAATTGTAATAGTGGAATGTATGACTATCAAACTGTAGCAGCCTTGCAGATTCCTATCTCAATCTCTTTAAACAGCAGGTTGACACTTTGTCTCTCATGCCAAACTAGGTGTTCTCGTGTTTAAGAGTAATAATCTTCTTTTTTGTATTGAACCCTCTCCTCTGCACTGGTATATAGACCAAGAAGGATTAGACTCCCAATCAACTAGTCTAAAATGCTTCTATTTCAATGTTATGTATGCTTCCAAGCATGGGTGTTGGTAAAGGTCACTCTTGAGGATGGGAAGGGATATATAAGCAAGTTACATAAACAAAGATTTAGCTCTAGCACCTATCGATGAATTCATGTCCTACTTTTCTAAAAAGCCAAATTATCATGAGAAAATAGTGAAATGAGATTCAATACCAGATTGAAAGAAACCTTGTTTATATGGGGAACCAAGAATCGGTTATTAAATTTCACAAAAACTATGGTAAAGGAGAGGTTGGTTTTGCTTATGCTTGTGAGCGGCCAACATTGTAAAGAATCTATGTTTTTAATATAGTTTAGTCAACAAAGAAGAAAGGTTTATGGGAGTTGGCATTGGTAACCTCTTTTCGAGCTTTGTGTTGGTTTGTCTTGTCTATACATATGCAAAGTTCAAATTCTAGTGTTGGGTTAAAGTGCTACAAATCTGCCCAGAGTGTTGCAGATAACAATACATAATAGTAGGAATTATAGATTTTGATCTTGTTTATCCACCAATTGATTAAGGTCCAAAGAAGCCACAACATCAGTTCCCATTGGAATTGATCCCATCATCGAATCTTCACTTGAGCACCTAGCAGCTGCTTTGCATCCAAGCATTATCCAAGTAGTAAATTAATAGGCAAGCGGGGATGTATGATAAATTGTTCCTTTCCCATTTTCACTCTTTGTACACCAATAAATCTATGAGGTTATAAGGTAAGATGAGCCCAATAATTACTTGATTGGATTGATGAGTATTGATTTTGAAGTTACTCATGACACAATAATAACATCAATAATATCATGACATCAATCTTTGAATTGACATATAGAATTTCAAATGTGTTCATCTTCTCTACGGAATGAGAGGATTTGGAATCTCAACAACAAGAAAACTTTGAATAGGGGATGCAGAGTTTTCTGAAGGAAATTATTCTGACATTTAAAGCATCCAACAAAGACCATTCTTGGAAGAAGGTCAAAAAAATCAAGAGGAGGGTACTCAAATCTATGGACACTCTACTAGGTAACATTTACAACCACCAACTTATATGATAATTGAAGAAGAAAACTAAGCATAGTCAAAGAATTCAGTACCAAAGAATTGTCTATGATCCTTTAGAGAATCAACTATTGTTTGCTAGTATGAAATTTTGGATTTCATCTTCTATTGTTTAATTTATACTAAAAATATATATATATGTATTTTCCATCTACATATTATTTTCGTTGTAAGTAACTATACTTAAGCTGGACATAACTCTTGGTATTCCACTAGTAGAAAATATTATATGCCTAGAATGTAGCAATGATGAAAATTATATGCATGTACTTACTTTTTTTAGGGCATGATACCTTATGCAAAACTTAAACAAGAACGATGATGAGGAGTATTAGCTTTCTTCCAGTTCCATTTCGATGCCATACCCAAATAGTTATAAGCCTCATAAGGAATCATTGATAGGTTAGTACAATTCTCCTGGTGCTAAGTCAACCCCACGTACACTATAACAAAATTGAACACTATATGCATTGTCTATCAATAGGTACATTAACAATGAAAAAATCTATGGAACAAAGTTTTATCATTATTATGTTGTTTTAATGAATAGTAATTCGTTTGGGCAGTATCATTTTAAAATTTTCCCACACTCCTTTAAAGTTGCCTATCCCTACTAAAGAGGTCTATCCCTACTAAAGAGTTTCAATGTCATATTAGCTATTGACAACTCAACCTTTAATTTTGGGATAACAGATCTAATAATAACATATTTCGATGGAGAAGGCTTAAGAGAATCATGCCTAGAGTTGAGTGACGTCCCTCCACAAAGACCTAACCAAGAATATAGTGGAATATTTTTTATTGTGATGATTATCTACTAAGGTGCACTTGTCTTCCAACTATCAACTAGAGGTGTGCAACCTCTAATGAACAACCAATGTCCCTTCCTTATCGTATAATTTTAGATTTTAATATTTGAGATAAAGTATGATATCGCAATTGTAAAGTGGAAGATGTTGAGGAGTTAGTTGAAGCAGATGATGTAAGAGACAATGTTCATGATGAAGATGATATTGACGATGATCACTTTATCGAAACTTACAGCGATGACGATGATGATATGGCCTTTAATCCTTATAATGTTGAATCCGGATTAGATGATATAGATGCAAACTTGGATGGAGAAGATGATGATGAATTGCATTGAACAAATGCATTGAATATTTCTAAGTGATGTGTTGTGGGGGGGGGGGCATATGAGCTTCCACCTTCACGTGGTTGTCCCTGTTGAGTAGAGAATATTAAGATATTCTCAAAACAAAGAGAATCTCGTTAAGGTTAATGCACATTTGTGCTTATTGGAGATGGTAACAAATATATGTCATTAGTTTGTACTTTTAGCTATTGATACAACCCTTTGAAGTCCTCATCTTCTACATACTACTCTTATAGGCTTCATGGAACAACCAACTAAGGTGCACTTGTCTTCTAGCTATCAACTAGAGGTGTGCAACCTCTAATGAACAACCAATGTCCCTTCCTTTTCATATAATTTTAGATTTTAATATTTGAGATAAAGTATGATATCTCAATTGTAAAGTGGATCCCAGAGAAAGCTTGTACAAGTATCTACAGACATGTCTCTTATTAAAACCAAGTATCTAACTGATATACTTAGCAGTCCCATAGAGCCTATTTAATATAATGTTTTGCTAGTTAACACCTCAATCTACAAATTGTGAGATCAATTTGATTCCATACAAATTGTGAGATCAACTTTTGTTGTTTGATTGTCCATTCACAAACTTAGCTTATACCTTCCTTTGCTAATTCCTCCATGGATTCCACAAGCTAATCAAAGGAATATTGGTTTAGCTCACATAGTCTCACATACAATGATTAATAAATTACTCATGTAGCTGATATACAGTACTAAAAGTGAATTTAGTAGTGGAAACAAATAATTTACAATAGACTGTCCTAAAATATCATGCGCAATAAATTATATCAGCATGCAGTAAAGAGCATTTAGACACATAATGTTTGGTCAACCATGACTCTGGAAAAACCCCACACCTTGAGGAAAACTAGTAAGAGGGAGATTTATTTATCTTCTTGAATAAAGATTACAACAAAAAGAATTTACTTCAGAAGTTCGTACATACATTACACTTAGTCACAAAGCCAATTC
This sequence comes from Larix kaempferi, assembly GCA_027924585.1. NCBI lineage: Eukaryota > Viridiplantae > Streptophyta > Pinopsida > Pinales > Pinaceae > Larix > Larix kaempferi. The sequence goes on along the minus strand of BSBM01000450.1, from coordinate 610,830 downwards.
AATCTTGAAAACAGTGCTACTTCAACCCATTACAGTGCCTTCTTAAACCTGTGAGCCTAGGCCTCATGCACGTACTATTGGGCCGAGAGTGATCATCATTTATCAATGATGTATGCATGATTTGCCTTTGATACATGAGATTGTTGTAGCATTCTATGAATGTTTTCTAACTATTTCTTTTATTCGGTGGAGTGTAGGTACAACCGAATAGGTATTTGTCGGATTTGTCATCCTCGAGCAAGGAAAGATCAAGAAGACTAGAGGAAAGTGAAACATCTAGTAGGCCCAAAAGAGAGAGATCAACTAGATGTCAAAAGATTAGAAGTAAATTCAATAAACGAATGGAATTTTTTCTCGTTGAAGGAGGTTCATGCTCTTATGATGATGAGACCATAGGTGACATCGATTTGCCCTTGAGGTACAAACATTTAATCAAACAATGGGTACCGAAGGATATTCCTCCTCTAAACATAGATTTTTGCGTGAACGAGAGGATATTTCGGATTGCACCTTCGTCACTACACGGTTTGGGTTTGTTTTGCATGGATGGCATAAAGGTGGGTTATGACAGATGTATTGAATTGATGGAGTATGTTGGACCCTGCTACAATTACAGAGATTGGATTCGGTTGGTCCAATATACATGTAGTATGTGTAGATACGGATTGTCTGCAAATTATTTAGAGTTAAAACACAATAATCAAAGTAAAGGAGCGAGTATGTACATCGACGGAAGGCCTAAAGCATCAGGTAATATTGTGGGGTTTATAAACAGCACACAACCCGGGTCTACAAATAAACAACCCAATTGCATATTCGAGGGGCGTGAAGGAAACCATGTTTTCGTCTGCGCTATAAAATCAATAGCATCAGGGGAAGAGTTGTTGATCAGTTACAATCTGAATCAGATAGATACATATGCAGATACTTTGAGAGTGGTACATATAACATTTCACCAAACCTGTAATCAATGAATATAGTATCTTTCGTTTTTGTTTATGTTATTAATTTCGCAATATGTTTTCAAATAATTTTTTTTAAATATGTTTTTAAATAAGATTTTCCCCGTGTATTGGTTTCAGTTCGAAATTAATGTTTTCAATTACTTTGTTGTAGTCAGCTGATCGGGGAAAGTCCCCAATCGAGCCTCGGAGGCCGATAGCCCCCTATAGGCGACAGGTATATATGCCACATTTTTACTTATCTTCTTCTTTCGAAAGTACATTTGTTTAATTATGATATCAACGTGGTCAATATTTTGTTCGTAGGTTGAGGATCGGGGCAAGATCCCCATGACGGGTGATAGGACAGATGCATCGACTACGCCACATCAGGTATACCCCATTGTAAAGTTTCGAAATTGAATATAAAAAATATGTTTTTAATTAATATTTTATCAATGTATTGGATGTTTCACTTCGAAATTAATGTTTTCAATTCTTGTGTTGCATTCATCTGATGGGGGGAGGCCCCCAATGGATCATAGTATTAGCACGCCACACTCATCGGGTCATGAGCAAGTATATAGCACATTGTGAATTTCAAAAACTGTATTTAAGCATTATGTTTTGTAATTATATTAATGTTTTCTATTTTTATGTCGGATGATACTTATCTATCAACACAGGATCCGAGGCGTATGGATTTGGGGAACATTGCCAATGATATTGACCTCTTGAATTCAAAGAATATCCAGGAGGCAGTTGAGAAAGGAAAAGCAAAATTAAATGATGAGGTCGTCCATCTGCTAATATCTCATCCACAAACGGATGAGACTAAAGCAAGGATAGATCTTCTATTGCGTAGAGTACAGTGCTTGGATGTAAGATGCAAACTCTTTAATTATAAGTCTATTTCAAATGCATTTTTTTTTCCTATTCGTATATGAGTAACTAAACTATTATTTGTTTCTACAAGTATTTTTTTTCCCCGGTACTACTGGTGAGGGGCATGTTGGTACCACTAAGTATGAAACCCCCACCACCACTGATCATGTATCTTTTCCATCTGGCCAGTCGAGAACGCAAGTTGAGGCAACTGAGACAGAACATGAGAGTACTACACCCTCTGGTGGTCCAAGCACGATAGGTCATGCCGACCAAGATCAGGGGGTACATGCAAAAGAGTATGACAGTGATACTGCCCCCAATGCATTTCCTGGATCTTTCTATGTCAATAGCACGGGAACAGTTGAGACTACTTTTTTGGTGGATGAAAATCTTTTCCCCTATAAGATGACTAAGATTCTAGGTACTATTTACAAAATGTTTTAACTATTTATTATAATTTTATTGGAATGTAATTATGAATCATTCTTTTTACACCAATTAACACATACTCGTTTATGCAGGAAATGATGTCTTTTACAGACATCTAAATGATTGGTCTTTAGAACTATTTGGGCCCACCATCCGCACATGGTAGAACCAACAAAGTAAAGTTTTGAAAGATGACCTTATTGCTCGCATGGTTGGGTATTTTGGTGTTGAAACCTTCAACCATAAAAAGGTCCTCAAAAAAGCTGGCCAACATTTACACATTGTAAGGAAGCAATATAGGAACAACTTAGCAAAGCATCCAAAGTATGAGCGCCCTTCGATGATTCCAACAAGGGAGTGTGGAGAGCCTTGCTGGATGATGGAAGGGAGATCTCTATGGGTAAAGAGGGCAAGCTAGCACTAGGCGCAAAAAGGTATGCAACACTTTCAACAACGCAATTATATCATCATTACACTTTATTTCCCATTATTTTGCAACGTCTAACGTACTTAAAATTACTTTTATAGGCTACTAGAGACCTCAAATGCCACCCAAGCAAGAGTAGAGAAACATGGGAAACACAAGCTTGGGCTTGGTGGATATTCAAAAAAATTATTATAGATTACATTTAAAATTGTTTTCATGATGATATAACAACAACAATGATGATCTAATTGAAAATTACAGGCTGAAAAATTCAAAGAAGTTCCCACAAAGGAAGACCTAAGGATTGGCTACCAACGTGGGTTTTTAGGTGTTGTTGAACATCGAATAAGCAAAAGTGCTAGCCAAACAGAGTCTTCCGGTAATCCATCCTGCGCACAGGTAACTACAATAAACAAATTCTATTTAAGATTAATTCATTGTGTTCTCTATTCATTAATAAACTAGTCCATAAAATATTGAGTCTCTTTGTGTTAAGCCGCCCAACGAAAGTAAACAAAATATAGATGACGGAGGAGAACGAAATATTGAAGTTGAAGTTGAGTGACATCCAGGTAATTAACATATTCCTCTATTAAAAAAAACCTAGTCTGGATTAAAGTCTCAAATATTAAATTGAAAATACTATAGTGTTGTAAGTGTTGATGTTTTAATGAAGAGGGTCCTCATGTACAACTTGAGGCAGCAGCAGAAGAAGAGAAAACGCATGATATTCATGTGGCCCAGTTGCCAGGTAAAAATTACCGCTCTATTTTTTTTTCTTAATGAAGGACTTATAATGAAATAATAAAAACACGTCAAGTAATTAATATTTCTTCATTTTTCCAGTAGATCTAGGCACCTTAAAGCAGCCGCGTACACGTCATGAGCACATGACACGACAAACAAGATCACATGCAGCTGCATAGGGCATAAGAAAAAAAAAACAAGTTTTAGAAGAGGATGTCACTCTTAGAGAATATGTGGACAGAAAAAAGCATAAAAAAAGTAGTGATTGTAATAAGCACACAATTACATTATTTTTGTATGCATTGTCCTCGGATATAATTTTTGATATTATCGAGTAATGTCTTCAACTATTTATTTTCCTATGTGTGAATGAATGAATGAGTTAATGAATGAATTCTATAAACTAATTAATGATCGAATGCATGTAATTCCTTTAAGACAAGAAACTCACGATGTTCGCACAAAAAGTCATTTATTTCCAAGCACATGCATTGGGTATGGGGAATTGAAAGTGATGTGAGGGGGGGAGGGGCCATATGAGCTTCCACCTTCACGTGGTTGGTCCTGTTTAGTAGAGAATATTAAACTATTCTTGTAACAAAGAGGAGCTCAATAAGGTAATTAAAATGCTCTTCTATTCATATTTATTATAGATTTTTGTCAATTATTCATATTTATAAAACCTTCATTCTTCATAATGCAGGGATAAGTTGGCCCAGTCCTCTTGCCCATTTTTTTATATTTAATTCCATCCAACCTTGCATTTGTTACAAGATGGAAGTCTATATTTAATTTAGGTTGGCATTCTTTAAATGGTTTTAATTTACCTCTCTAATTTCTAATTTTTTTTCTTTTTCTTATGAACATATCCATTCATTTCTTTGAATTAAGGCTCTTGAACAATGCTAAAGTTGCAATTTACTGTTTTATTATTCATGTGAATTGTTTTGTGTGGGGATGTAATAGAATGGGCAGGGCTTCACATGCATAGAGTAGAAATAAACACATGTATACAAATTCAAATGCATAGAGTAGTGAGTCAAAGGGGGTTTGTGGATTACATCCCACTGCAATATACATGAAGTCCCAAAGGCCGCAAAAGGAAAGGGCGAATATCCCCAAAGGAGGGTACGACCTATATTAGTGAAAATTAGGAAATGCCATGCCATCCCATTGTCCTAATTGTATCCTCAAGCTGAGGATATCTTGGCCTCTCTCTAGGGCTCTATTGAATATGTAGGCGGTGAGATTGGGTTGCAGCAGTGTCTGGAAATGCAATTTACATCTATGAAAGACATTGCAATAATAGCATCTGCCTTGTTGTCCTGAATTTTAAAGCCATCTTTTGATTTTTACAGGTGTTGGCCAGTAAGACGAAGATTTATATTGTGGTGGAGACGATTGCTGGAGGTGAGCTTTTTGAAAAAATTGTGAGTAACTAATAGCTCTTGCAAAATACAGGTTGCAAATAGGGTGTAAACGTTTTGGTCTCCTATTCACTAGTGAATAATGATAGTTAAACAATTTTCCATGTCTTGATGATCTTCCCACAAAATTGAATATATGTGGACTGTATTATTTGGATTTGTTATTGTAACAGACTAAATATCCACTATTTAGAACGTCTCATGATTGACTGTATCACTTTAAAATGTTAGACTGGTCATGGGAGATTCAAGGAAGTTGAAGCAAGGAGATATTTTCAGCAACTTATTAATGCTTTAGATTATCATCAACTCATTTTAACCCTTCTTCATTTCCTTCTCTACATTTCACCTAGCCTCATCAATGTGATCTTTTTTGGGATCAACTCTGCACATGCAGGGGGTTTTGGACTAGGTAGGAAAATATTTTAGTTTCCTTTCATTTTTTCTAATGACTGTTTGCATTGTCTTCTCAAGACGTGGAACCATGGGTATTGGCCATTTCTTGCAATATTTTGAAAAGTGGTCATACTCATGACATATATTGCACTTTAATGGGAGATACTCGTAATCCAACTCTTGAATATGACACTCACCATACAAATTTAGTTGAATGTCTTTGTGTGACCCCTCTGAGGTAAACTTATACCACCACATTATATAGAAGCCAGCAAAAGAAAGATGGCTAACATCTGCCACCAATTTTAAGTCATTCATCAAGTGCAAGAGCAAGATTTCTTTCTTATGGACCATGTTTTCATGTGGACAAATCTATTTTTAGTAGTGGTTCACCAAGATCCTATGTAGAACATTCCTAATAAAATATTGGAATTGGTTAGCAGAATATGATAAATTTCTATCTAGGATAGCATGCCATCACCTTGAAACATGCCATGTACAACTATGCCCTATGCAAATATGTCTCAGTAATAAAACCTTTTCTAAAGACTCACCTCCTCAGAGGATGTATGTTCCATGAGTGTTTTCAAAGCATCATCCCTCTTCAATCGACTCTCTGCATTCAAAATTATATCATCCTTCAATGGTCATTATCAATCACCACTTTGGTGGCCATATGTACCACACCATAAGCATTTCACATTCCTGATCTCAACGCCAAAGGGATTTTCTCTTGTAGAAACACCTATTTCTAACCTGCAATTAAATCACCAAAATATTCTGATATCTTAGATAATATTGTAACATAAAAGTATCATTTATTCAATAAAAAAAGTAGCTAGCCACCAATAAAAAAAGAGAGCATAATACTATGGTAACAATGATTCAGATAACACCATTGGTACAAGAGCTCACAAATTGCTCAACCATATTTCTACAGTTGCATTCCATTCCTTGAAAAATGTAAGAATCATAACCTATAAATGTTTACCCATATCTTAGCATCTTCTTCAAAATCTAGATCAACCAATCCATCTGTCTAAAATCTATATAGCCATGCAATATTTACCAGGGTATTAACTTTTAGTTAAATTACATTTCAACTCACACAGTACAAACCATTAGAGATAGAATTTGTTTTTATCAAATGATGCATTGAACTTATTAACCTGAAGTTTCCCCACTAAGTAATCTTTTCCATGCAGTTAGTTTGATCTTTTATTACTTGACATAAACCACAATTTGCTCTCAAGAGAAATCTCTCCTGGGCTCTCTAATTGTAAAAGATTGCAAATTTTGTTGTTGAATGATAGACACTTCTCAAGTTTGATTCCCACATAGTTGTTCAACTTAATGGAGTCAGTCAGTTTGGATTTAGGGTTTAATTCCATACAAATCTCCCACAATATTAGGTCACATTTTTTTTTTGTTTTTTAATTAAATGCTATCGCTTATTTGATGTCCTATGAAATATATTTGGTTTTTAAAAACTACAGGCCATCGGTTAATCGACGGAAATTCTATAATGTGACGGCACATGACTGTCGGTTAACTGCCGCCATGGCATAGTAAACCGACGGCCTTGCTATACCTGCGACGGTAGGTGACCATCGGATTGTTTTTAAAAAATGGCTAAGGTGTCCATTAACTGAGGCTTAGAAATTGGCTATGCATCGGAGAAGCGACAACTTCATTAAGTTTTTAATTCTTTAAAATAAGAATGACACGTCTCACAACCGATAGTTAAAGCACCACCAATGGTACCAATAAGCCATCGATTAACTGACAGTCAAAGTGAGTGTCGTATAACCTACAGAAAACCACCGATGGCTAAAAAAAAAGATAGTGACATATATGCAACAGACAAGTGTCGCATATCAGACGATTTTGTCGTTGGATTTTGGGTCAAAATGTAGTTGTCCCACCGTAGAGGGGTCGGCCCAGTCAATTGTAATGGGGTGTTTAACCCAATGGTTAAGTTGGGCTGACCTAGTTAATATAAAATACAAGTCGGAGTTGTGTATAAATAGAGGAGGTGCGTTCCTCATTTAACACACATTGCACTCACTTGTGAATAGCGCATAAGTGAGAGAGAGATCTGCTATGGAGGAGAAGGAGCTCATGGTTGTGGATTACATCTTTGTATTTGCTGGTCATCTATATTGAGGAAGCTTTGCTGGGTTTTCTTCCCCATGAAGGTTTCCCAGGATAAATCTATGTCTCTTGTGTTTATGTTGTGCTTGTTGTTCTTTCAGTGATCCTATATATGCTATTGGTGTGAAATGGAATGTAATGCTGATATTTTATGTCTTAGCATATTGAATCTTAACAATATAAACCTTAATTGTTAGGTAGGCTTGGAAAGATCTAGAAAATAATATTTTATTGTGAATTAGGCAAGTCATCCTAGTTAGGAGAGTCAAGTCGGGCCTGTTTGGGGAAAAAGTTCAATTCATCATTAGTATAAATGAGGATCTCGCCCTCCTCATTTGGTAACCTCACTCACTCATCAATTTCACATGAGTAGAGAGATAGAGTCATAAAGAGTAGTCGATGTTGGAGTCTTCTCGTTTTGGGTTATTGCATGAGGAATACTATTGTACATTTTGATGAATCTATATAGAAGATGTTTGCTAGGTTTTTGTGCCCCACGAAGGTTTTACAAGGATAAATTATTGTGTAATATTTTATATGATGTGCTTGTTTATCTTTTAGTGATCCTTATTGTTACTGCATTTAAAATTCTAACATGGTTTCATAGATGGCCTGAAAGAAAACATTGTGCAGTTGCTGCAGCTGTCGAAAACTACTGTTTCATTTTCTGGGATTTTTTCTCCATAGCTTTCCTGAAAAAGAGGGTCAAAGAAACTTGCCTCACTAAGGGCGCATCTTTCTATGGTGACAGAATTTAGATCATAGAATATTCATTTTTGGGCCCATCACTACTGCTCAAGAAAACTAGGGCATCAATTTTTCGGAGGACCAGTCCACGTATTTGGAAGAAAAGGATCTTTTCTCAACTCACCTTAGGAGGGCCCATCATCCTATGGAGGAAGATTCCAAATCCGATAATTTTCAATCTTTTATCTAATTCTACAGAAACTGCAACAACTGCAGAATTTAGGGTTTTCGATTTTTGGCAGTTCTGTCCTAATATTTGGATGAAAGAAGGGTCTATTCAACTCACCTTGAGGAGGCACATCTCTCTCTCTCTGTAGTTAGTTTTTCAATATTCCAAAGTTGAAAAATTAGGGTTTCTCTAACGAACCCTAAGTCATCCTTAAGTCAGATATCAAAAGACATTGAAACAAGAACTTCGGTAGAGCATCTCATTTGGTAAGTTATACTACCTCTATTTCCATTTGATGTTCTTATTTATCAAGTTTATCAATATGACAAACCATACCAATCTTGAGGATAAGATTGAAGGAGCAGATAACTTGCGTGCATGGAAGTATAGAGTGATGCTCATTCTAGAAGAGAATGAGTTGGACAATTATATCAAAGAAGAAGTTGCAGATCCAAAGGGATATGAGGACAAATCCAAGCATTCATTCATGACACTATGGAACCAAGTGAACTATGGCACAGAAGATTTGCATATATACAAGGCTTTACCAATCGTAAGAAAAATGGTGACTGGTCTACCCAACATCCATAAAAAACATGATGGCATTGTTAAGATTTAATATGCCAAGATAGAAAATAGCAGCATTACATTCCATTTTACAATAATAGCATATACAGGATCACTGAAGAAATAACAAGCACAGCATAAACACAAGAGACAGAAATTTATCCTGAGAAACCCTCATGGGGTAGAAAACCCAGCAAAGCTTCCTCAATATAGATGACTAGCAATATACAAAGATGAAACCCTGAGACATGATCTCCTCCTCCACAATAGCAGACCTCTCCTCCACAAGTGTGCTCTCCTCAAGTGAGTGAGTGTGTTAAATGAGGAACACACCTCCTCTATTTATACACTACTCTAATATGTATTTTACACAAGTACATGTAGGCTCGTATTTAACCATTAGGTTAAATACCTCATTATAATTGACTGGGCTGACCCCCACATGGTGGGTCTAATAACCCTTTGACCCACATAACACATACAGGGCCGACCCCCACTAGGGAAGTCTAATAACCCAAGTTACCACATTCTGACGGAGGAATAAACATCTCCGGATATACAATAAGATCTTCACAGAGGAATGAAACATCTCCAGAATAATAAAGTACAAATATAATATTCTTTGAAGTTACAATATCTCAACACTCCCCCTTAACGAGAAGGATATTATAACAGCATCTGCACGAGCAAGGAGTCATCAACATCATACATGATACATCTATAAATCATTGGAAGCTTTCTCAACATCATCAGTAACTCAAGCAATTACTGGAACATCTTCAATACTGGAACATCAACATCTTCAGTACTGAGTCTTTATCTTCTGCAGCACTCGAACAACTACAGCAACATCAACATCTGGATCCTCACGATCATCAGCATCATCATCTCACGATCATCAGGATCGTCATCACATGATCATCAGCATCGTCATCAGCATCATGATCATCAACATCGTCATCACACGATCATCAGCATCGTCATCACACGATCATCAACATCGTCATCACATGATCATCAGCATCGTCATCACACGATCATCAGCATCGTCATCACACGATCATCAGCATCGTCATCACACTATCATCAGCATCGTCATCACATGATCATCAGCATCGTCATCACACGATCAGCAGCATCGTCATCTAGATCATCACAATTAGCAGCATCGTCATCTAGATCATCACGATCAACAGCATCGTCATCTAGATCATCACGATCAACAGCATCGTCATCTAGATCATCACGATCAACAACATCATCAATACAAGTATAAATATCATTAATACAAGTATCCTCATCAATACAAGTATACACATCATCAATACAAGTATCCTCATCAATACAAGTATACACATCATCAATACAAGTATCCTCATCAATACAAGTATACACATCATCAATACAAGTATCCTCATCAATACAAGTAAACACATCATCAATACAAGTATCCTCATCAATACAAGTATACACGTCATCAATACAAGCATCCTCATCAATACAAGTATACATATCATCAATACAAGTATCCTCATCAATACAAGTATACACAATAGCAGCATACCCTGCAACACACAAGATCTAATTACGGGATGATCAATCCCTCTCACTTTAGGACATAGGTCCAAGGATGATACAATCCTGATCTGCTTACGGGATGATCAGTCCCTCTCGGTTTAAGACAACTCTCATGTCTATGGATGATGCAATCCAGATCAACTTACAGGATGATCAATCCTTATCACTTTAAGACACCTCACCATGTCTAGGGACGAGGCAATCCCAATCTATTTACAGGATGATTAGTCCTTATCACTTTAAGACATCTCACCATGTCTAGGGACGAGGCAATCCTAATCTATTTACAGGACGATTAGTCCTTATCACTTTAAGACATCTCACCATGTCTAGGGACGAGGCAATCCCAATCTATTTACAGGATGATTAGTCCTTATCACTTTAAGACATCTCACCATGTCTAGGGACGAGGCAATCCCAATCTATTTACAGGATGATTAGTCCACTCAATCTCATTTAGGACTATCCTTCCTTTCGAATTACTGGATTTACTGTCCAAGGATGATTTAATCCATTCAATTCATTTAGGACTATCCTTCCTTTCAGAATTACTGGATTTACTGTCCAAGGATGATTTAATCCACTCAATTCATTTAGGACTATCCTTCCTTTCAGAATCACTGGATTTACTTTCCAAGGATGATTTAATCCACTCAATTCATTTAGGACTATCCTTCCTTTCGGAATTACTGGATTTACTGTCCAATGATGATTTAATCCACTCAATTCATTTAGGACTATCCTTCCTTTCGGAATTACTGGATTTACTGTCCAAGGATGATTTAATCCACAACCGTACATTTAGGACCACGTCCAAGGATGACTCAATCCTCAACCATACATTTAGGACCACATCCAAGGATGACTCAATCCTCAACCGTACATTTAGGACCACGTCCAAGGATGACTTAATCCTCAACCGTACATTTAGGACCATGTCCAAGGATGACTTAATCCTCCACTGTACATTTAGGACCACGTCCAAGGATGACTTAATCCTCAACTGTACATTTAGGACCACGTCCAAGGATGACTTAATCCTCAACCGTACATTTAGGACCACGTCCAAGGATGACTTAATCCTCAACCGTACATTTAGGACCACGTCCAAGGATGACTTAATCCTCCACCGTACATTTAGGACTACGTCCAAGGATGACTTAATCCTCAACCGTACATTTAGGACCACATCCAAGGATGACTTAATCCTCCACCGTACATTTAGGACCACGTCCAAGGATGACTTAATCCTCAACCGTACATTTAGGACTACGTCCAAGGATGACTTAATCCTCCACCGTACATTTAGGACTATGTCCAAGGATGACTTAATCCTCCACCGTACATTTAGGACTATGTCCAAGGATGACTTAATCCTCAACCGTCCACCAAGGACTTCATTCTCGAAGACATACGTCTACGGCTCTTCTTTTGGACTGAAGTCCAGGGATGATCTAATCCCCTCACATGTTCACCAAGAACTTCATTCTCGAAGACATACGTCTACGACTCTTCTTTCGGACTGAAGTCCATGGATGATCCAATCCCCTCACATGTTCACCAAGAACTTCATTCTCGAAGACATACGTCTACGACTCTTCTTTAGGACTGAAGTCCAGGGATGATCCAATCCCCTCAAGTCCACCAAGGACTTCATTCTCGAAGACATACATCTACGGCTCTCTTTAGGACTAAAGTCCAGGGATGATCCAATCCCCTCAAGTCCACCAAGGACTTCATTCTCGAAGACATACGTCTACGGCTCTCTTTAGGACTAAAGTCCAGGGATGATCCAATCCCCTCATGTCCACCAAGGACTTCATTTTCGAAGACATACATCTACGGCTCTCTTTAGAACAAGTGTTCAAGGATGATACAATCCCTCTTCTTTCTCGGAGACACTTGTCTACGGCTTACTTTAGAACTTGTGTTCAAGGATGATGCAATCCTCACATGTATTCTCATCAATTATTATCGATCCTGGGAACCCATACAGAACCTGATTCACACTTCTTCTTTAATTACACCATTAAGAGAATGGTCTTATCTAGCCACTTGGAGCAAACATCTCATCATGATTCTCTTTTTCTTTCTAATAGAATCTTCTAGCCACAAGCCTTCTATAGTGTGTTTGATTTGAAAGTCTTTTTTTTTTTTTTTTTAACATCCATCGCTTGTTCAGTGTTCATCATTCATCATGATCTTTCCTACAAATCAAAATAAAGTACATGATTAGTAATACATCATAATCATCAAATCATATTGACATGATAACCTATTATGCATACAGATATCATTTACATAGTTATGCAACTATTTTGACCAATACTTTGGCACAACACTTTCCCATATCCTGTATGCATACAGTGGCTATCTAGATGCCTTCCATCTCTACCAGAACATACTATCGAGAGTGTGCACAGCTCTCAGCATGTCAGCAAAGAGGTTTTATTCTAGACAAGCAACAACGGAATGTTTGTCCAACTTACCAATCATATGCATATTAGTAGTATACTGTTCAATGCTCTATGAATGTTTACACTCAACATGATATATTCTAGGAATACAAATATGCATACAAGCAATATCATTTACTATTTCAAATAACAACTCAAATACTTATCTTTTATGTTTGTGTGGTTGCCTCCCGCTTGATCTTCTATATGTCTTTTGAACTTGTATTCATTCTGTACCACTGTGCATGCTCAAGTGTGCACTAGTGTCATCCTCATGATCTCATACACAAACATACGTTCATTAGTATATTCTCCAAACATTCTAATTCTAAATAATCTTGAATATGTATAGTCATGATCATTAGTATTTAGGGTTTCAAGGAAGTCTTCTTTTACTCATGCATATTCTTGTTTGATCATAGTACTCTTCTGGTTAATTAAACCATCAAGACAAGAGACATAATATGCATAAACCCTTGATTACTAACTTTATGAATAAGCATAACCAATCATACCAAGTATACTTATATAAGGGATCCTAACACAAGGTAAGATTCTAACTTGACATAAGAAAACATATCTGGATTAGTTATGTACAACATACCTAAACAATCTCTTCAATGATTTAGAGATCCTGAGCTAGAACCTGCATGTCTCATAGGTTAAGCATAATATAACAAAGTCATACATACCTCGTAAGTAGAACAAATATTATGGATGAGTCTTTGTCTTCATGTTGTCATGGTCATGGAACTTGATTTGTCTTTTGTGATGTACCTGTATCTTGTTAGTAGACAACATCAACCTCACACAACACCATAATGCATTAGTACAATCATATAGCCCTAATCAATGAATGTCTTCGATCATTCACATGCATTCATACTGTTACTAGGGTGATAAGACAATTCTAACAATAATCAAGATTGTACTAATAAATAATATGAATACAAACACATTATGAACTTAATCAAGAATCATATTTCAAGACATACCTGAACCTCCTTAAGTCATACCTATCGAGACTTCTTCTAGTCTTCTTATGTAAGGCCTTAGCCTCAACTCCCCCTGAAACTTGATTTGGAGCTTGATTAGGGCTTGCTAGAGAAACCCTAAAAATTCAATCTTTGACTTTCATGCTTCTGAATGGATGGAAGGATGTGTCTTGCTGAGCTGATCAAACTAGCATACTTCACTTTTGAAATCTCCAAAATTTGACCCCTCAAAATTACCTTCGAAACTTCTGGATCTTCTCGACAGGAACCCGAACTAGGGTTTGATGAATCCCACCCTTTTTTCCAATCAAAAGGTTTGATCCAAGGCTCTAAACTCTTATTTTTCTGAGGAGCTTCCAGCCATGGTTACAGACTTCAAAAATTCCAACTTTTGCTGAAGCCCTAATTTTCCATCTTTCTGATCAAAATCCTGAACTAGGGTTTGATCAAGCCTGGTCTTCTACCCAACCAAAAAATTTGATCTTGGTCTCTAAATTTCGATTTTCCTGAGTAGCATTCAGCCGTGGACTCCGATTCCAAAAATTATAACTTTCTCCGAAACCCTAAATTCCGGAAGCCATGAATAAAGGTGCTCCAAAAACAATTCTGTTTTGACAGAAATATGCACCTGATTGTTTCTGCTATAACTCTAAAATTTTTGCTCCACAGGGTCTGAAAACATTTTTTGCAGTAGCCTGATCTGTCATCTTTCCATCCTGACAGGTCTGACCTCAATTTGATTTTCTAAGAGAGAGTTATGCCAAGTGTCGCAACGTGACCTGTTTATGGGATAAAACAGGAGAGCGAACTTGTACGGAGTGCCACGTGTCACTGTTTGAACTTCGGTCTTGAAAAACTTTCCTTGAGATAGCTTGACCTGTTATCTTTCCATCCTGACAGGTCTGACTTCAATTGGACTCTCTGAGAGAGAGTTATGCCAAGTGTCGCAACGTGACCTGTTTATGGGATAAAACAGGAGAGCAAACTTGTACGGCATGTCACGTGTCACTGGTTCACCTTCGGCCTCTTAAAAAAGTTTCTTGATATATGTCAGTCTGTGTACTACCTGTTACTTTTTACGAAATTTCATTTGGAGCTTCCTAGCCCAGGTTATGACCTTTTTACCACGATCACCTGATTTTGACTGAGATCTGGAAGAGGCAGAAACCCTAACTTGTACTGATCATAACTCATAAAGTACAACGAATCTGAGGGTTCCCTTTGGACACAAGGTACCTGGGGATGTTCTCTTCTACCTGTAAACGTTTCAGACCCTGAACCTTCACAGAAATTGATTTATAGCGAAATTTCCATGATGACTGGTTTTTGCTATGTAAAACCCTAACCTTCAAAATGTCGTAAGTAAAGCAAGTGTCGTAAGTGCCATACCTTGTCTTCCTTCAGGTTAGCTCTGATACCATGTTAAGATTTAATATGCCAAGATAGAAAATAGCAGCATTACATTCCATTTTACAATAATAGCATATACAGGATCACTGAAGAAATAACAAGCACAGCATAAACACAAGAGACATAGATTTATCCTGGGAAACCCTCATGGGGTAGAAAACCCAGCAAAGCTTCCTCAATATAGATGACCAGCAATATACAAAGATGAAACCCTGAGACATGATCTCCTCCTCCACAATAGCAGACCTCTCCTCCACAAGTGTACTATCCTCAAGTGAGTGAGTGTGTTAAATGAGGAACACACCTCCTCTATTTATACACTACTCTAATATGTATTTTACACAAGTACATGTAGGCTCGTATTTAACCATTAGGTTAAATACCCCATTATAATTGACTGGTCCGACCCCCACATGGTGGGTCTAATAACCCTTTGATGCACATAACACATACAGGGCCGACCCCCACTAGGGAAGTCTAATAACCCAAGTTACCACATTCTGACAGAGGAATAAACATCTCCGGATATACAATAAGATCTTCACAGAGGAACGAAACATCTCCAGAATAATAAAGTACAAATATAATATTCTTTGAAGTTACAATATCTCAACAGGCATATGCAAAGGATGTGCACAAGGCAAGAAAGTGATGAGCTTGTTTTCAAGAAGTGATAACAAGCGAAGGTGATATTGAATCCAGTACATGATTACCAAAGATGAAGACTTCAGAAAGTTCAATACTAGGCGAAGAAGAAGATCAAAGTCTTCATAATCAAATGATGGAGCATATTATGCTTCCAGAAACTCTAGGAGGAACAATCCAAGAGGGGGGCCTACAAAACACATGAAAGATAACTTATTATTGTCTAATATTTCTCATAACAATTACATCTAGATATGTGATACAGTTTTATTTTATGCACTAATATATGACTAATATTGACTAGCAGTAGGCTCATGTAGTGCATGTTATGGGTAAGTGGCCTATAGTGTTCTACAACATCACATAGTCTAGAATGAAACCTCTTTGCTAACATGTTGAGAGCAGTGCCCTCTTAATAGTTATGGTAGATATGGAAGGCATCTAGATAGTTATCATATGTACACAGGATATGGATGAGTCTTGTGTTGAAGCATTGCCTAATATGCATTGGTTACATGACTGTGTACATTATGCATAATAAGTTGTCATTACATGGAATGATACTAATCATATGAATAAATTTGACTTGTAGGAAAGATTGTGTGCTATGACCTACAAGAGAAGGATGATGAGACTTGTTCCAAAGAACAAGTGATGAAGTTTCAAGCTAATTTATAAACTCAGCATACTATAGGAGTACAAGGAAAGGTTCGTGGCTTCTCTCAGAAAGAGGGAGTCGATTGTGATGAAAAGTTGTTTCTCCTATAGCAAGGTACACTTCAATTAGAGCTATACTTGTGATAGTTGCAGTGATGAAGTGAAAGGTACACCAGATGGACTTGAAGACATCTTTGATGAATGGTGTAGTGGAAGTGAGACATGAGATAGGAAAACTCATGTGTCCAGAATGAAGCAGGCCTTGTACAGTTTGAAACAAGCACCCGTGATACAATGTGGCAGAATCCAGAAGACATATGAAGAAGAGATCCTAAAGAAATTCAGGATGATGGATTGTAAGTATATGGCCACACCTATGGTATCGAATCTAAATTTTATATGAACTCATGGACGCAACAATATACAGAAAGATGATTGGTTTGTTGATGTACCTGATGAACACGAGGCCAAAATTATGCTTTGCGGTAAGCACTATGAGTCAGTATATGGTAGAGCCAAGACGCGTTCAACTAGTAGTGGAAAATAATGTCTTTAGATACCTGATGGTTATGGTTGATTATGGCCTCAAATATGCATCGAATAAGAGGATTAACCTGCAGGGTTATGTTGAAGCATATTGGGATCGAAGTGTCATGGATAGAAAGAACACATCAGGGTGCTGGTTTAGTTTGGGATCATGTATGATATCATGGTTTAGTAGGAAGAAGACAAGTGTGGCACTTAGTATAGCCAAATCTGAGTATATAGAAGCTTGTTCGGCAAGATGTGAGGTAGTGTGGCTTCGGAAGTTGCTTGCAGGGTTGTTTGATCTCAAGTTAGAGGTGACTTGTGTCTTATGTGACAACCAAAGTTGTCTTAAGTTGTCTGAGAACCTTGTGTTTCATGACAAGTCAAAGAAATTGAGATTAGGTATGACTATATCTGGGATATGGTGCATAAGCGAGCAATGAGACTCCAGTATATAGCAACAGGGGGAGCAGATAGCCGATGTGTTGAAAAAGCTTTTGTCAAGTGTGAAGTTAAAATACTTTAGGGACAAGCTTAGAGGGGTCCCATATCAAGAGGGAGTGATGAGCTCGAACAAGGTAGTAGGTAGTCATGAGTTATGTGACGTAATTGAGTGTCATAGGCTACGAAATGATATGGATGTGTGGTGAGGTAACACAGGTGGAGCTCTTAAGATGAACCCACCAGATGGCTTGCTCGTTTTATGGAAGAGGAAAATTGCATCTAGTATTTTTGGCGTAGGTAATTGATCTAGAGGTTTCCAATGTAGACCAAGGTACTTGGCAGTTCAAGGAACCAACAAAACCCCTATTCACTAGCCCTTTTGGCAGCAGACTGCAAGTAGCCTAAGGTCTCACCTGAGGTCAAGCTGAGGGGGTGGTTGCAGAATCAGGTTTCCACAACTTGGTGATGCGAGTGTCAAAGAGACTGATGGGAAGCGCGGTAAAGGACTCTTGCTGCGGAAAAAAGACTGCATGAAGTTTCTACTTCACGTCGCATACTTTGGCAAGCAGAGGCACTTGCGCAACCATCCCATCCAAGGACTATGGGGTATTAGATACTTCCTGTGTCACAATGATAAGCTATCAACAACTTACCTCACAACAACTCACAATGGTTCAGCATGTCAACTAGACCGTGCATTTACTTCAGGACTTGATCAACTCTGATCCATCTTACTTAACAATCCTTATCCATTCGACCAAACTTAGGTTATTATCGTTATGATATATGTAAACAAATGAACATACGATACTATGCTCGCCAATGCTAGGCTCAAATACAGTGCTTAACTATGTGATTACCCAACTGATTCATGCATTCAAAGACTTAGAAGTGCTGAATACTTAACATTCATCCCCAAATGTATTAATTGACATATTATTCCCACCATTCCTGCGGCGAATACATATAAAAGCAATCACATAATAGATAACTGCAGCATTAAACATCCATACTAAGCAAATGAACAATTTCAAAATACAAACAATCACACTACAAAGAATTTAACGTGGTTCACCCCCCAGATGGAGGCTACATCCACAAGAATTGTTGTTAAATTAGTCTTTTGGGAAGGGTACAACAGTTCTTAGTCTGCCCACTCAGCTGTAGACTCTCTTCTCTTTCGAATAAATCTCTGCGCACTCAGCCGCAGAGCCTTTACAATAGCACTAAGCTTAACAGATGCAATAATATTCAAGCTTAACCAAAATGAGAGATCAACAACCCAACAACCCTTTCCCATACAAAAATTCCCTTATTTATAGATCATGCCCGTAGGTCATGTCTTTACAATCTGCATGCAAAAACCCTTAGGTTTACAAAACTATCAGGGTTCCCCAAACCCGGACTTCTGGCACCTGGTAGCGAATATTCCATCATGGCGGTCTTCCACGCATGCATCCAATCACTATCGGCCTTCCTATTGTGTGCATGCCAAAAAATATCTTTCACCAAGCGGTTCTTCCTCTAATGGTTTCGTGCAAGTGGTTCAAGTAGTGGCATCCTTCCGCATGTGCGGCCAGTCGGTTTCTTCCCGATTGGCTTTTGCTCGCCGCTTAGCACTCCTGAAGAATCTTTACCAAAAATAGACCACCGATGGTCTAACGGGAATATGTGTCATCTTCCATACAACACTCTGCTTTGCTGGAATCCCGTGGACTAGACACTTTGCAGCACTGCCCTCCTTTCAATACTAATCCTCGCAACTTCCTCCAACACTGCGCTGCGCGCAACTTCACAGCACTCAAAACTTATGCCAAAAATACTTTTAACTAAACTGGGCTCAACTTTGCAGTTCCAAAATCCTTCTTGCTCAAAATTGCCCCACTTGGGCCAGGCCCAACAGGCCCTGAACACTTACATGTGGCTCTCCCCCGAGCCACCTGCAACTTCGGCTTCCCTGAGTTGTTTTGTCTCTTGCGGAGCTAGCTTCGCTGCAAACTCATTGTATGTAGCAATCAACTTCTAAACTGTTTGCTTCGTGTCTTGCTCGATTTGGTTGACTGTATCCATCATTTCAGGTGTGATCTCATCACCTATCTATTGTTCAAACCTATTCCTTATTCTCACGCAACTCTTTTAACTTCTCCTCGATCTCCTGCGAGATCGTGTTGGCATCTTCCAGTAAGGGTTGCGCTTTGTCTCCCAGTTCGGTCTCTTTCTACCATAAGGCCTGCACCTCCTTCTTAAGCACATTGATTTATCGGTACTTCAGGAGCCTTTCTCTAGGCAGTAGGGCTTTCACTTCTGTAACTAGTTGTTCTAGTGCTTCTTTCTTCTCCCTAACAGTCTCCTTCACTTGCATCAATCATGGGTCTTCTTCAAGGGTTGTGAATGCCTTCGACACGTCATCTAATAGGCTCTAGCACTTAGCCACTTCGGCAGTAATATTCTCTGTTCCGGCCTTCACTCCTTCTGCTCTGAGCTGCTGCTCATTCGATGGGGTATGTGGTTTTATCTACTCCTTCAAAGCAGTGATATTAGCCTGATGCACAATCTACATATCCTGAATCTCTATCTTAAGACCGGTGACCAGCTCACCAATCTTAACAATAGTATCCCTAGGATCTTCCTAGAACTCCAAATCATCTATATCATCTGCTACCATAGTGATCATGGAATCTAGTCTTTTCCGACGATCATGCTCATCATGTAGCTGCATATTGTTCCACGAGCTAGACTCTTCCATTTTCTGATTAGCATCTTGCAGCTCAACCTGCCCCTTCAACGTGTCAATGGTTCGCTCATGCATTTCCTCCATACATTGCAGATGCAAATAATGTAGGCCCAGCAGTGGTATTTTTTCCAAGTCAAGCTCCACATGCTCGACATCCTTTGTATCCAACATGAGTTGCTCTGGCATAGGTAAACTTACTGTTATTGGGTCTAGGTGGATGATACAGGACTTCGCAGGAACGGCCATGGTTAACTACAGTGTTCATTGCTGCGAAGTTCCTCCCGACTTCCCTTTGGACTCTAAGTCACGCGGCGGAGGTAATCTCATGTGGACCTCTTCAATTTTCAGTGTAATACCCTGCAACGTGGTCAGATTCTTTTCCAGAGTATCCTGTATTTCCTTATCCTTTTTCTCTTTATCTGACATGAGATCTTCCATATGCTCTGTGAACTTTACGCCGATCATTTCGTAATCGTCCCTCTTGAGTACTGTATCCAACTTTTCCGTATCAGCTTTCTGCTTCTTCGTTGCCCCTTTTTCTGTCCCAGGATCTCCACTTCCTTCCTTTTTCTTGTCTCCTTCTCTTTGGTAATAGGACATGGAATAGGCTCATCCTCACCGGAGTCACTTGTGATGTCTACAATTTCCACTCGGAACTCAGCAAGCCATTCCTTCATGATATTGTCAATATCCTCCTCATACATATGGTAGTTCCCTGGAAACCATTCCATCTTCTTCTTCTGCGCCTTGGCTGAAATACAGATGCTACACATGTCAGCATAAAAATTTACAATGCGGATATACCTACTGGTTACTTGCTTCGTTATTTGCGATGTCAGTATGATTATTGCGCGCAGCTAGTCGTAATACTGGTAGAAGACCTCAACGTTCGTGTGCTATCTTTGTGAGTTCAGATTTGCTCACATATTTGGGTAATGCGGTCCTCTGCACTCATTGGTATTAATGATTACACCAATGTAATCCTTCATCTCCTTCCAGCTGACAAAGCAATCAGTACTATAAGCCAGGTATAATGGAAATTCCCTATGTTGAGCTGCGTGTCATTGAGCTCTTCCATGAACTCGTTTATTAAGTACTGAGAATAGTTAAATTGTTCTCCCTCCACGACCGCGGCGCCAAGCAGTATTGCGCCTGCACTTACTTCCAGTGGCCTGCATGTGCAGAGAATCTTTCCCGCTAACAGTTGCGTGACAAATCTTATTGCTTTATCATCTATTTCTTCTATTTGGAAACCCCCTTTCCCTTTGATGACCTTCTAAGTTTTCTTCATCTTTGCCACAGCTTCTTTATCCTTGCTCTTCCCTTGGAAGATTTGCTTGGGATCCTTACCCCTCTTACTTAACCCAGTAATGCCATGGATAATGTCAATGGTTATGTTGATGTTGTGGTCGAGCCATAAGTAACCCTGGTGCATGCGTGCCATTAGTGTTCACACCACCACATTTAGCTCTGGCGACCTATCAAAATGTAGAAGTTTAAGTAGATTAAGCATCCCAGACTGGACTACACGATATTACCAACTTTAGGTGACCAGGTTAAGTTCCACCTTTGCGTCCTTTTTCCAGCACATGTACTGGTCCAGTTGAAACTGTGGAAACTTCATCTCATTGGGCACATGTACTAGTCCAGTTGAAACTGTGGAAACTTCATCTCATTGGGCTCCTCCTTCGGCACTGCAAGCAAATCATAATCCTCCCATCTACATTCTAGGATTTTACCCAACAAGTTTTTCTCAACCTCGACATGTTTTGAGATTAGCGACAGCGGGATGTCGTATTTGGCATTCTTCAACAACTTAAAAACCAGTGCATCTAGAACACGCGATGAAATGTAGTGCGGGGTTAAGGTCAAAGGTATCTCCTTATCCATTAGCGGCGGTTTCTGCACTGTAGACGCCATCTTAGGTACCTTTGTTCTTGGTCCTACTGGATTTTTTCCCTTATCTTCAATCACTGGACCGTGTCTTGGTGATCGTCTTGATGCCTGACCTGGTTCGAAGACAACCTTCTTAGCTGGGGTTCTCATTAACCATTCGATCCACCCGTATTGGAATACTTTCACAGTCTCTTGGACCGTGAACTCTTCTTCAATGGAAGACCACTCAGACATCCACCGGTAAACTCTCATAGGTTTCTGGATTACTTACTAAAAATAACTCACACAGTAGTGCTTTACAAGAAAATTCTAAGTGTTTAGTAATGCCCGTGAGTCCGAATGCGACGTTACTTATATGCGCAACAGACCCTCCTCCACGCCCCTCAATGGCTAGATAAGCATTAATTGTTGTATCTGTTGGAAAAATCCGGTGGATCCTTCGATCCTTTCCGTCATAAACTTGCTCAGAACGGTTATCTATGCGTTAAATGCCCAAGCAGTTGTTGGTAATGGCTATATAACAGCTATATTCTCTGATTGACATTGTAACAACTACTTTTCTCAGTGTTGCGTCAAAATGCACGGCAGGTCTTGATAGTTCCCGCGCGGTCTCCTCACGATGCCAGATTTCTTGCTTCTGAACTAAGGCTTTTTCCAGTTAACTTGGTCTTCGCAACTGCCCCTATGGAGTTTGCAACTGCACAGTTCCTCTTTTTTCTTTTTCCCTCTATGCAACTTCAGCATTGCTGCACGGTGCATTTCCCTTGAACATACAGGATGCTGCGAAGCAGGACTATTGCGGTAAAGCTTTAGTCTGCTTCCATTTATCAAAGTTGGAAAAGTATCTCCGACTAAGGTAGCTAACTGAACTACACCACCGTTAGTAACATGCATTACAGTATACGGGCCAAGTCAATGCATCTTAAACTTTCCAGGAAATTTCATGAATTTTCTATCATATAGGAGGACTAGATCACCTACCTGGAAATACTTGTTCTTGATGTGGCGATCATGCCATGCTTTTTCCCTTTCCTTCTACAGTTGTTGGTGAAATCCTGCGATGAAGCTATCCTCCTCCAGACCAACCAAGTGTAAGAGTTTTTCTTCAAGTGTGTCGCAATCTACCATGCCTGTAAACGTTATTATTCGCAAACTAGGAATGATATATTCCATTGGCATTATTGCCTCTTGCCCATAAGCCAACCTGAAAGGTGTATGGCTAGTTAGTTTCTTGCATGTAGTTATGTACACCCATAATACAGATCGAATGCGTAGGTCCCAATTGTCTCGATTGATGTTACATATTTTGGTTAGCGCATTCTTGAGCACTTTGTTAAATGCTTCAACAGTTCCATTCGCCTGTGGATGATAAGGTGTGCTGCATTGATAATGAATGTGGAACTCCTCCATCAAAGCTTCAATAGTTCTATTCAGAAAATGAGTGCCTTGATCACTCATCAAAATTTTCAGGCAACCGAACCTTGTAAGTATATTTTCAAAAATGAACTCTGCGGCTGTAGCTGTGTTACATTCTTCTACTGGCTTTGCATCTGCCCACCTGGTGAGGTAATCAGTAGCAGTAATGATGTACCTCGCACCAGTTCTTTTCCAGGGTGGGTTAATAGCTCCCACAAAATCAATGGCCCATTTCTCAAAGGACTGCAATGTCAACTATGAATTTCATGGCATTTCATCTCTTCACGATGGCTTTCTGGTCCTCTGACGCACATCGTAGCTCTTGTAATGTTCCTTTGAGTCTTTGTGAATTATAGGCCACCATAGCCATGTGTGCAATATCTTCTACGCAGTAGCTCTCCTTGCGTAATGACCTCCTACAATTCCTGAATGTGCATCATCCAATATGAATTGTTTCCCATGCTCTAGTACACATTTCCACAATACTTCATCACGTCCCAACTTGTATAGATGGCCCACAATAATGGTGAAGTCTTCTGCTCGCACTACTAGCTGCGTCTTTTGCTGTATAGTGAACTCTGTAGGTGCGAACCTAGTAGTAAAAAAGTCAATGATGTCCTTATAATAATAATCAGCAACATGTATAGCAAACAACTGTGCATCCGAAAAATTGTCCTCCAAATTCATTGGTTCCTCTCCCGACTCAATCCTTGACAGATGATCAAGTCCTAACTTCAACCTACCTAGCTTAATAACAATTTCAAAGTCATACTCCTGAAAGAGTAGTAACCATCTGCATATTCGCCCCCCTAACACTGGCTTATTGACCAGGTATTTCAAAGCAGAACGGTCAGTGAACATAGAGAAGTGTGCACCAAGTAAGTAATGCTTGAAATTCTGTAGCACATAGACCATAGCGAGTCCTTCTCGCTCTGTAGTGGTATAGGTCTTCTTAGCAGATGATAACTTTCTACTGGAAAATGCAATGGGATGATCAATACCTCCCTCTGTTGGCTGAGAAAGAACAACGCCTAATGCCATACATGAAGCATCAGCATGGACATGAAATGGATTCTCCAAGTCTGGAAAGACTAGGATTGATGCAGTGACCATCTTCTCTTTTAATGTGTCAAAGCCTTGTTTGCATTATTTGTTCCAGATGAACAACGCATATTTCTTCAACAGCTTCTCCATAGCTGCGGTTATCTGTGCATACCCCTTTATGAACTTTCTATAATAACTGGTATGCCCCAATGTGGTGTGCAACTGCTTGATTGAATTTGGTGTAGGCAAGTTTACAATGACTGCGATCTTCACAGGATCAGCCATCAAGTCCTGTTTGCACACAATGTGTCCCAACAAAGTTCCATAGGGATCACATAAAACACATTTCTTTAGATTTAATGAAATTTGATGCTGTATGCATTTTTCTAGCATCATCCTAAGGTTCACGGCATGGTTCTTTAGTAAACTAAAAATAGTCCAATCATCAAAATAAAATTCTAAGAACTTATGTATAAAATCTTTAAATGCTGCGACTACCACTCTAGAAAATATGGCAAGTGCATTCTTCATACCAAAAAACATCATGGTGTACTGGAACGACCCCCATTCTGTAGCAAAAGTAGTCTTGTGCCTATCTGCGAGATCAATCCTGATATTATGGTATCCATAGAATCCATCAGTAAAAGAATATACCTCATTCCCTCCAACATTATCATGTACCTCATTTGTGAAAGGTGTAGGAAATGGGTCATGCATTGACGCATCATTCAGCTTTCTGAGATCCACACAGATCCTAATCTCACCCTTTGTTTTCTTATCCTGGATAACCATCGGGCTTATCCACTCAGATTCTTTAAACGGCTCAATGATCCCTGCATCGAGCATCTTATCAAGTTCTTCATTAACTCTTTCTCTGTAACGTGGGTTTAGTCTATACGGTCTTTGCTTCACAGGCTTCACACTAGGCTTAAGAGGAATTTTCATCACTCCCAAGTCTCCCAGAATACCTTTCATCTCTGTGAACTTGGTTGGGAATAATTCTCGATATTCATGTAGTATACCAGTGACCTCCTCAACTATGTCTTCATCCCAATAGTCTCTGATAGCTGCGAACTTTGGCTCTTTACTGGTTCCAATGTTCACTTTTCTTGTTTTCACAGGTCCACTCATATCTGGAATTTCTGGTGGAGGTCCTTCCACCTCGCATGCTCCTTCTGATTCAGGTATATATATGTTGTGCAGGTCCTCCTCATCGTTGTCTGCTTTATCCTCGGGTTCTTCAACAAGGTTTTAAAACTCAAGAGCATGTTCTAGCTGCTCCTCCCTTTCTGGTTGTAGGCGTGCAGGTATGATGTCTTCTCCAAAGAATTTTTCTAAGGTTATGTTTCCCTATGTGCAGTCTAATCTAAATATTCTTTCCTTAATGACCTGCAACCTGTCATTGATACTTGGATGTTCGTCTTCGAAACTGAAATCCTGTTGGAAGCTCGCAGTTAGGACAGATTAGTCCTCCGTGACCCTATGCAATTCCAGGTGTAGGTACCACTTCTTTGGAATCGGTTCCTCCAGCGTGTGCACAAACAGGTGCACCCATTCTATCCGTGGCCTTTCCACCCAAGCTTGTGAACAAGCTTCAATATTATCCCTTGGATCCGTCTATCCGTTATATTTTTCAAAAGGTAATCTAACCTTCTTAGTAAACCTGATTTGCTTCTTGATTCTGCACTAATCCCATGTTGTCAGTGTTTTCTTATGCACAACCCACCATCTGGCAGGTGTCTCACATAGTTGTATGTCTAATGCTGATACGCGGTATTCATCTACAACTATTGTAGTATATTCTTTGATAAAGAAATAAACATTAGATAAATCATCATAGGTAGGGATCGAAGTTACCTTTTTACCAATCCAGCGGAGTGACTTCGTGATCGTCGCTCATCTCCTAGAAGATACTTCGTGCAATCTGCTTTGCTAGTTTTCCAGTCCTGCATCAGAGTTTGAGATGGAAGAACAGTTGAGTGTTCCATCCGCAGTTGGATTAGTATAGTTAGCAGCATCTATTGTCATCTTGTAAATACGGTCAAAGTCTTGGGCTCTGGATTCCTCCTGAATCGGTTCCACATATCGTTCACCCTGCGAGAGGTCTAATGGCACGATGACCCTTATATCATTTCCTTCGAATATCATTTTCATGGTCTTCAAATTTATAATAGTAGAGTTTGTCATTGCCCAGTCGATACCCAACAGTGTTGGATAAGGATGGTTGTCATCCATGATTTCAATCACTTCGAAATATGCATAGCTTCGTACTCCCTCAATGTCAACAACAGTGTTGGGTAACCTCCCCAAAGGTATAAATATCCCTTGATTGGAAATTCTTAGTTGTATAGGTGACCATTGTAACTTAGGTTTTCCCATCTACTACCATGTCTGCTTGGTCAAGACATTTACTTCAGATCTAAGGTCAAGAATGATCTCATCCATCTCATAGTCCCCAATTTGTGTAGTCAACCGCATTTCCCTATCAGTTCTTTTGGGACTCCGAATGTTATGGACTACGCCATGAGCAGCCCCCTTCTCACTATGTGGCTCATACTGATTTAGTAGTTTTTCAAATTCCATGATAGCATCTGTGCTCTTCAATAACTTCATGCAGCTTCATAGGAATTGTGCAACAGAGGTACCTATATCTGTTGCAGTGTTCATGTGATCATATGCCATTGACATATCCTTTATTTGCGGTACATCGCTGCGCAGTGGGATTCTCATCAACTCAGGTGTTGACTCTCTAAGGATATCCCGCAGTTCTGTAAATGTTCTTTTATTTTTCTATAGGTCCAGATTCGGTGTTCTCCCAGAAGCTTTTCTAATCCATACTGGTTCACTAGGGGTCTGCTTAGGATCGCGCGTTCCCTAAGTTGAAGCTTCTGCACCTTGATCTCTTCCTATATCAGTGCCACTGTGTGTTACCACGTTTACACTTGGATCCGCAGTTCTTCTCTCTGCTGTGATCAACTAAATGTTGGGATTTGGTGGTTCTGTTCTTTGTCTTTTCTACATTTCTACCTCTAGCATAGGACAATCTTCAATAACATGGTCAAATTATTTACAGTAAATGCACATGGTGCAAGGGTTGGTACATTCTCTAGAAACATGGCCTGGCTTGGCACAATTATAACAAATTACCTAGCTATGGCCTCTTCCTTGGGCTGGGATGGCATTTCTTCCTCTCCCACGGTATCCACCACCACGGCCTCTATATCCACCCTGATCATAGTGGGCATTCTCTTGTTTTGGTTGATTTTCTTCTTGGACGCGGTACATTCCAACACCTAGCATCGCTTCCATATCTCACTTTCTTTCATTCATAAGCTCATATGCGCGGCAGTTGGAATCATCATGTCCAACTGACCTAGATAAATTGCAATATAATTTTTTAGGTGTTTTTACATATTTCTGTATTAAATAATAGTCCTCAGGTCAGTTTCCTCTGGTTCTACAAATTTCACACCACGGTGCCTGGTTCTTATTCATTGGGTTCATCACACCACTGTTGAGATAATCTTGAAATAAGGGGAAATGTTCTCTGGTGTGGCCTTCTCCCTTACATCCTGTACACCAAACCTCATGCCTTTGTTCATATCTTTGTTCCTTTCCATTCTTCATACCTTGTAATTCTAATGTCAAGGTGGTAAACTAGTTTTGGATCTGAGACATCCCAGAGCTAGTCTCACCGATCAACGAAGCCTCTAGCTTCATCACGATCTCCAAGGCCTCTTCCTATGATGCAACCTTTTGTTGCATCACTGGTTGTCTGATGTGAGGCAACATCACAGCGATGAACCATTCCTGATGTTGTTGTGGAGCTATAACAAAGCTCACTTGGTCAAAAAATGTCTTAAATTTTTGGTCAAATTCCCAGATTGTTTCAGTAGGTTTTTGCTTAATTTCTTTTAACTCTGTTATGCACTGCAACTCGGATTTTGGTTTCTTAAACTCTTCTACAAGTGTACCCTTGATTTCTGTTAGCGTTCTCGACTGTACCTGAGAATATTTCATAAAAAAATGCAATGCTCGATCTCTGAAAGTAGTGATGAGTTGCGCTCTCTTCACAACATTATCTTGAACTTGCTTTACACTCCATACGGCTTCACCTAGAAACCAGTGCAAATCAGGGTCTTCTATACCTGTCCCTTTGAATATCGGCAATTTTATATCGTTATCTGTCATTCTCCTTCCTGATTGTGGAGCTCCCTGAGTAGTGCTCTGATTCTGCGTGGAGTTCTGCGCAGAAAAAATAAAGGCGGTACTCGGACTATTCTGAAGCTGGGTATTTTAAACTGGACTAATCTGCGTCAGGATGGTCTGAGCACCGGCTCCTGCAGTGTTACTAGTATCGATGTTCTATGGGGTGGGTTGCGCTACGCTCGCAGTGGGTGGATTCTAAGATAGGGGAGGCGCGATATTTGCAACCGGCAGGCTCTGAGGTGTAATACGGTGGATGGTAGCTGATGACAGCACGGTCTGATTGGTAAGATCACACGGGATTTCGGTATTCACGTGGAGTCCATGTCCTCTGGGATTCTTTTCTTTATTAAATTTATATCTCTTTCCACATCTTAGATTATGGGTTTCTTTGTCAGAATCACTGTATATACTTTCTACCATGACATATTCAAAAATATTACTTCATTCTTAAAATTCCTTTCTCAGCTAAAAGCATTTTAATGTATAGACTAAGATTGTTTAGGTACTTACCTCTAAATCCTTTGAAAAAGTATGCTTCAGCTTGGCTGTAAGATTTTAGCATGTCTACACCAAATTCTATTACAAATCCTTCAAGTATGCTATCAACCTAGAATTTGATTGCTTGCGACAATGGGCTGCCTATTGCTTTGACCTACGCAGTGAGCTCTGGAGTCCACTCTGTAAGTAATCCTCCTTGAAAATAGTTTTTCTTCTATGCGAGTTTTTATATCCACTCGTGCAGCTCATTTCCAAATGAAGCCCAGAATATATCGTGAATATCTTTCCACAAATATATGTTCAACCACTCTATGTCAGATAGACGCGGGTGTGTGTTCTCTTGCTTTGCAAAAGCTCTTTCGGTCTTATCACACCAATCCTAGATCTCTTTCTTTTTGGGATGCCAATTCTCTGAACCCAACGAGAAATGGTATTCTTCGTCACACATTACTTTCCAAAGACACTATTGCATCACTAATCTTAGTGCGGCAACAGAACCATTTGTTGGCGTAGGTAACTGATCTAGAGGTTTCCAATGTAGACCTAGGTACTTCATGGTTCAAGGAACCAACAAAACCCTTATTCACCGGCCCTTTCGGCAACAACCTGCAAGTAGCCTGAGGTCTCACTCGAGGTGAAGTTGAGGGGGTGGTTGCAGAATCAGGCTTCCACAACCTGGTGATGCGAGTGTCAAAGAGACGGATGGGCAGCATGGTAAAGGACTCTTGCTGGGGACAAAAAAGCCTGCACGAAGTCTCTACTTTGCGTCGGATACTTCGGCAAGCGGAGGCGCTTGCGCAACCAGTGCATCTAAGGAATACATGGTATTAGATACTTCCTGCGTCATGACGATAAGCTATCAACAGCTTATCTCGCAGCAACTCATAATGGTTCAGCACGTTAGGCAGACTGCGCGTTTACTTCAGGACTTGATCAACTTTGATCCAGCTTACTTAACAATCCTTATCCATTCGACGACACTTAGGTTATTGTTATGATATATGTAAACAAATGAACATACGATACTATGCCCACCAATGCTACGCTCAAATACAATGCTTAAGTATGTGATTATCCAACAGATTCATGCATTCAAAGACTTAGAAGTGTTGAATACTTAACATTCATCCACACATGTATTACTTAACATATTATTCCCACCATTCTTGCGGAGAATACATATAAAATAAATCACATAATAGATAACCGTGGCTTTAAACATCCATACTAAGTAAATGAACAATTGCAAAATACAAACAATCGCACTACACAGAATTTAACGTGGTTCACCCCCCGGATGGAGGCTACATCCACAAGAAATGTTGTTAAATTATTATTTTTGGAAGGGTACAACAGTTCTTACTCTGCGCACTCAGCTGCAAACTCTCTTCTCCCTCAGATAGATCTCTGCACACTTAGGTGCAGAGCCTTTACAATAGCACTAAGCTTAACAGATGAAACAATATTCAATCTTAACCAAAATGAGAGTTCAATAGCCCAACAACCCTTTCCCATACAAAAATGCCCTTATTTATAGATCATGCTCGTAGCTCATGTATTTACAATCTATAGGCAAAAACCCTTAGGTTTACAAAACTGTCACCATTTCCCCAAAACCGGACTTCTGTCACCTGGTAGCGAATATTCCATCATGGCGGTCTTCCATGCATGCATCCCATCACTATCATCCTTCCTGTTGTGCCCATGCCAACAGGTCTCTTTCACCAAGTTATTCTTCCTCTAACAGTTTTGTGCGACTGGTTCAAGTAGTGGCATCTTCTGCATGTACGACCAGTCGCTTTCTTCTCGATTTGTTCCTTCCCGCCGCTTAGCACTCCTGGAGCATCTTTACCAAAAATAGACCACCAATGGTCTAACCAGAATACATGTCATCTTCCGTCCAACACTCTGCTTTACTAGCATCCTGTGGACTGGACACTTCGCAGCACTGCCTCCTCATAGTATTGATCCTCACAGCTTCCTCCAACACTGCGCTGCGCGCAACTTTGCAGCACTCAACACTTATGCCAAAAATACTTTTAACTGAACTGCGCTTAGCTCTACAGTTCCAAAATCCTTCTTGCTCAAAATTGCCCCACTTGGGCCAGGCCCAACAAGTGTGAAAAGGTACTAGCTCTATGGTAGAGTTACATCTAGTATGAAAAAAGACTAGCTCTGCAAGATAGTTGCATCTAGTATGAAAAAGAAATAGCTTTGTAGGACAGTTGCATCTAGTATGAAAAAGGACTTGCTATGCAGGATAGCTACATCCAGTATGAAAGAGGATTGGGTCTATAGAGGTTTTCATCCATTATGAAAGAGGACTGGCTCTACAAGATAGATACATCCAATATGAAAGAGGGCCGACTCTGTAGAGCTGTGCATCCAGTATGAAAGAGGACTGGCTCTACGAGATAGCTACATCCAGTATGAAAGAGTACTGGCTCTATGAGATAGCTACATCCAGTATGAAAGAGTACTGGCTCTACAGGATAGCTACATCAAATATGAAAGAGGAATAGCTCTGTAGAGGTGTGCATCCAGTATGAAAAAGGTTTGGCTCTGCAGGATAGCTACATCCAGTATGAAAGAGGATCGGCTCTGTAAAGATGTGCATCTAGTATGAAAGAGGAATATCTCTGTAGGATGGATACATTCAGTATGAAAGATGACTAGCTCTGTAGAGTTTTGCATCTATCTTGAAAGAGGGATATCTCTGCAAGAGAGTTACATTAAGCATGAAAAAGGGCTAGATCTATAAAAAGGAACATCCAACATTAAAAAAGGCAGGCTCTGTGGGGAGTTGCATCCAGCATGAAAAAGGGTTTGACCGATGCTGCAAGGTTAAATACATCCAGCATGAAATTTTTTTGGCTCTTTGAAACTTATTGAGATATATATATTCAGTAGTTGTCAGATGTTAATAGTGAGATTACAGAAGTGCATCAATTAGAAGATGATGGTGATGATGTTAGAAGAATACCTTCCTAGTTAAGAGGGAGTTTTGAAGAATGTAACTTCAAAATATATTCTTATTTGTATTATTTGTATCATTTGTATTGTACACCCTACAAGTATTATTATTGATGTAATTGATCATGTAAAAGTCATGAAATATTCAATGTAAACCCTAACTGTTAGGTCGGCTTGGAAATATTTAGAAAATAATATTTTATTGTGAATTAGACAAGTCATCCTAGTTAGGAGAGTCAAGCCATCCCTGTTTCGGGAAAAAGGTCAAGTCATGATTAGTATAAATGAGGAGCTCGCCCTCCTCATTTGGTCACCTCACTAATTCATCAAGTTCTCATGAATAGAGAGATAGAGTCATAAAGAGTAGTTTATTTTGTAGTATTCTTGTTTTGGGTTATTGCACAAGGAATACTATTGTACATTCTGACAAATCTATATAGAAGAAGTTTATTGGTTTTTTTCTGCCCCATGAGGTTTTTCCCAAGATAAATTACTGTGTACTATTGTCTATGCTATGATTTCTTATATTTTAGTGATCCTTATTGTTACTAAATTTCAAATTCTAACAAAAAATATGTAAATTTGTAATTTGAACTTGACAAATTTATATTTTATTTTAAAAGGGGGAACTTAAAAAAAAAAATCTTAAAAGTACAAAATTCAAATTTTAAAAAATTCTCAACTCACAAGTGGTGTTGAAATCAACATTGTCTTCTTCATTTTTGTTTTCATTGAAAATTTCCTCATCATTGCAAGGTTCCTCCAAGTATCTTTCATGCTCTATATTTTCCCCTAACTCTGGCCTCTTTTTCTGTAAATTTTCATTTTTTCTATTGAAACCGTTCTCTTTCGATCATACTTTCATTTGCAAGCCTTTTTGTTTCCCATGTTTGTGAAATTAAAAACCTAAAATTCAATTCCAAAATAACACAAGTGAGAATCCTAATACTACAAATGATTCAAGACAAATTGAAATATATCAAAGCCAAATTGTATTCTTCCAATACCAACATTCCAAAAGTAATGAGAAAAATTCCAGAATATGCTTTTCCCCAAGAAAAAAATGCAATACCCCTCATACGAAAAATATTGAATAAATTGAAATCTCACAAAGACAAATTTCAATATTCCTACTCATAAAAATAAAATTGTAATGTATCACTTTTTTTTATGAAATAAATTTATAATATATCGAAGAGGAATTGCAATACTCCCTATTTCTTAGGAAAATTTTTTTGTATAATATTCCAAGATCAATTTCAATATCTTTTCTTCCTCTGGAAAAAAAAATTGTAATATCCGTTTTCATTAAGAAAAAAATTTGGAATACCCATTTTTCATTTAACTATATATATATTTTGCATAATCATTTTTTCCCTTAGAAAAAAAATGTCGTATTCTAAAAAACGATTTTTGTATCTTCATAAGCAAATTACAACATTTTCAAGACAAAAATCGTACCCTGAAACGAAAAGTAATATCTTATACTCGAACTTTGCACTTTCCACTTTGCATTCCTTGTATTAAGATGAATTGGACACACATCAAATCTAATATTATTGTTGAGAATATATACATATATCGGGAGAAAGTTTTGATAATCAAATCTCTTGAATCCCAGGTAGATTCTGTTGGCCCATGCGAAAAACATTCGCAGACCATGATCTCTCGTTCGAGAGTTTTAAAAACTCTTGACCAAGAGTCTAACACCACCAAGAAAATTTCACCATGGGTTGTAAAAACTCTCATCCAAAAGAATTTACAACTCTCACCCAAAAGGTTTTACAACTCTCGCTCGGAATGTTTTCTCGGCTGAGACTTTTTGGTCAATGAAAAAGCAGAAGTTTTCTATAGTTTTTAGGAACATGCAACTTCAAAAAGTTTAAACACCCGCAAAATCTAATGGTTATCTATCAGAATCGATACCAATGGATTCATCTTTGAATCTATTTTCTAATGATATAAGAATTGATGCTTTTGATTAATAATTTCTATTTATTACTAACTTTTTACTAACGTGTATCACTTCGGAATGGTACCTTTCTAAAATTTGTCTGAAATGAAATTCAATAACTTCAAATTCGCAACATGAAAAAAATAAGAAAAAACATATTGCAATTCCTCTCTCTGTCCTCTTCAAAATGGTATTTTATTTTCCTTAGTGATGATCACATTGAAAAATAAATTGTTGGCTCCTGAAATGTGGTTAAACATCATTGTTTTTTGGTCTTATTCTATTTCATTAAATAATAAAAACCATTAGAGAAAATTTGAGTTCTAGAATAGGCCTCATAAGAATACGTTCCACCTCGTAAGAAAACAGGCCATTGAATTCAAGAAGCAATGGAATTTCAAGAAAAAAGTTAACCATAATGGTTGACATGGCATATTTGAGATTAAAAAAAGTAATTTTTTAATTCGTCTTTTCAACATAGTCATTTTACTGAAATTTTGAGTGGGAGCACTCATTGGATGTGGAATTAAAATTCCACATCCAACGAGTACCCACACTGCATACTTTTGAGTTACCCAAGCCCATGAAAAATGAGAAATACATTAAAAAAATGTGTTACTTTAAAAGTAACACATTTTTTTGATGTATTTTTTTTGGGGGGGGTGGGGTACCTCAAAAGTTTGTAGTTTGGGTACTAGTTGGATGCAAAATTAAATTTTGCATCCAACGAGTGCTCCCGTTCGAAATATGAGTAAAATGACAGGACATATGTTGAAAATTCGAAGAGAAAAGGTAGGTTTTTTTTTCTTTTCCTCCAAAATTCATAAATATTATTTTATTATTTTCCTTAGGATACCCATTTTAGACCTCAAATTTTCTCTAATAGTGATTGAACATAAAAATTCCCGAAAAATATTCCATGCACTAGTGTAGTTAGTGTAGGTTGTGATGGTATAAATTTTTTTCAAAAAATGAATAACCATCTGTAAAAACCATGGTGGCCCGTTTGGTCATCCATTATCCTTGCCTAAAATTTTCAAGTATATGAATTTATTAAACACTAAATTTATCCCTCCATATCTCTATAATTTTCTTTCTTAAATAAGAGTATGGAGGAAAGAAAATTCTCTACAAATCTTCTTTTTTCTTCAAATCGAAATTCTAAAAAAAAGAGTTTAGAGGGGTTGAAGTTAAAAAAACATAAAAAACACAATTTTCTATGTGAAAAAAGAGCAAAAGTTATTTCCCAGCTTTGTGTTTTCACCCTTTATTGAATGAAAGAGAAAAACATCCTCTCCCATGTCATGGATGCATCCATAGGTTACAATACATTCGCTCTAAGAAGTATGAGCATGCAAGGCATAACAAGATCTAACATAAAATGTATATTTATCTATCTTACCTTCTAAAATTTGGTTCTACATGGACATCAAGCATCTATTTGAAACATCTTCTTTAAGTTTATTCACTTTTTCCTCTAATCCCTTGCCTCTTTCCAACAATACTTCTCCAAATGTCCCAATTTCCTTCAATAATGGCATGCCTTCCTCTTTCTTCCCTTCTTAGCCAAAGTCTAAGTACTGTGATTTTTCTTATTATTCCTGTAAACAGGAACACATTCCTTCTCTTGTCAACCTTTTCCCTTCAACAAATGGGATTATTGCATTCCCTAAAGTTTCCCTTCATCAAGCATTTTTTTCATGTGCCTCAAGAATTGAACATAGAAAGAGTTAAAGGTACCATCATCTTTTCTATAGGTCGAACTATAACAAAATTCCAATCATAATGCATCATATGAGTGATTTATGTGAGATACCCATTTTTATTGATAACATATTTTTTTCCATTTAGGTAATTTTAATTGATGTTTCTTCACAACTCTAGGTAATACTCAATTCTTTCAAAAGAGAGAGAATACAAAGAGATAAACTCTTTCTCAATTTGCATAGCCTAAGTTTGATCAGTTTTATCGAACAAATTATTCATCTTCATCTAGAAAGAATTTGGGTAGTCAATCCTGCTTTTATGAAAGTGAGTCTCCTTGTGATGTAGGTCATTATGACTCCTACATTTGCATCCTTCTTCCCATCGACAAAAAATATTTTGTTGATCATTATTTGGATCTAGAACCAAAGTCCTTATAAACCGACACAATGATTTACTCTGTAATAATGTTTCCATATCTTGTGCCCAATCCACAACATCTAGCATAGAACTAATAATGTTGATCTACAAATTTAATCCTAGATTTACTTTGCGATTTGAAACCTTGACTCAATCTAATTAACAATTCTAACTCATTAGGAGCACCGACAAAATCCACAAGACTTGTAGATAACACATGATATATCTCAAACCACTAGCTCTAAAACCATGTTGGAAAATCATAGGATTAGGTAGACCAGAGAGGTAGTATTCCAAGATAGAGGTGATCCGTACAGAGATAGTTATAGTACTTAAGTACAACTGAGCTAGTTGAACATATAAAGAAGTGTAAAAAACAAAAAAAATTCATACAAAATACATATGCAACTTATTGATAGTTCACATTTTCCAGTGCATTGCTTATAGATCATCCAATAGGGTCATCTTTTATAGCACCTAGATGTAACTAACTCCCTTAAAGTGAGGAACATGAGGTCCACATAGATTTGTTAAGATACATCACTAACTATTTTGCACACCAATTGATAGTTATGTTCTAATGATCCAAGTAGTTTAATGCTTAGTCACTCAGTTAGTCTCATAGCCAATTCATCATTCAACCACTCAATCAACCTCCCTATCAACCCTCCTAGTTGACTATTGAATATTGACTTACTACATTCACAATTCCTAGTGATGCAATGAGCCTACAAATAGTATTGTTCCAATAACAAATATATATTTAATATCATGATATATGTTGGAACCTAATATGTTAGCATTATGTGGAGATGAAGAGTCATCTCAGAAGTCCAAGAGACATCTTGGGAATACGAACCCAAGATCCACATCATTATATTTATATGTACATTCTTAATGAAATTGAGTGTACTTCAACCCCAAATTTGAGTATTTGTTTATCTTCCTTATTGGGCATCCCAACAGTGGTATCAAAGAAAATAATAACTCTAAGGCATTTGCTATTCTGTAGAATTATCTTAGACCCGTGCTTAGAACTCTTCGATATTTCCTCCAATTTTCCTATTAGCTTTGTTAATCCTTATACTTGATTTTCCAAGGATCCTCATAACATTTATAGTGGTATTATATTCATGTGGGTTTGTGTCGCTATGTATTATTGCATGTTGGTCTCATTGAATTTTTATTGTGTGAGCAATGAGTTGTATGCCATTTCAATTGTCTCTGCACCTTTTTGGGGATATGGGATTTTCTTAAGAATTAGAGTTTTTTTACCATAAGACATCTATCCTCCACAGTATCCAATGTCTAGGCGGGGCGTCAAATCTAATGGGTGATTCTTATTGGGGAATCACTATGATATTATTCGTGACTATTGATTTGGTAGCTAGATAGTTTGTAACTATAATGCTCACTTTATTGAAATGTTTACTACCACAAATGATAGCAGATTGATTTTCCTTGGGTGGTTTTTGGTGTTCTAATCCATCTCTGATTTTGAGTATGCTTGGATTATTTGTAGGCTTAGTTATGTTTTAAAGATTATTGTCGGCCATGCATTGAACAAAATATAGCATTCTAGTCAGCCACTTTATCCATAACATGAACCCTAATTTTTGCATGTGAAGTAAATATCGTGAATTAACCCTAATTTTTGCGTGGGAGTATATCATTGTGTCTTCTTCCCATAGTTTCTTCTTGTTATGTCACATAAATCTAAGACAAGATTGCATTAATATTATTGTTGAATACCACATTGATATTAATGAAGATTGCATTGACATTATTGTTCGAGACTACATCAATATTGTTGAATGCCTCTCCATTGTTGAAGACTAGGTTGATACTATTGCTGAAGATTGCATTGATATTATTGAATAATGTGTTGATATAGTTGAATAATGTGTTGATATAGTTGAAGAGCTCTCTCGTTGAAGACTACATTGATATTATTTAAGACCTCTCTATTGTTGAATACTACATTGATATTGTCGAATACCTCTCCATTGTTTATCAAGCCATTGTTCTGACCTTAACATTGTTGCAAAGAATATAAGGAATTTTTTAATATGGTAGGACAAGAGTGTCAGAACCATATCGAATGTCGTAGCCACCAGATTTAATGAATTTATGAAGATGCTCTAAAAGACTCTATATATATATGTATATCACATATCATGTATCTATATCACATATCTATATGTATGGTTTTTTAATTCAAATAGTCACCTAAAATACTATACATAAATGTGCTTGAAATACATTCAATTTTTTTATTTTCTTTTTAATGTGCACAACTCTTTGATCCTTCTTTAAATTTGATAAATTTAATATTAAAATAATTTGATACAAACAATTTTACATAAAATATAGAAAAAGTAAAATATTACTCTAAATTTAATGTACATATGCATATAGTTGCTTGGATAAAAATGTAAACTACTAAAATATTATTGTAAAATTAAAAAGTTTGTTTTAAAATAGATAATAAACATATATTTACTTATTTAGGTAAAAAATTTATGTATAAGTACTCAGTAACATAATGCCATCTACCTCATTATATTCTCGTTTTGTTTTAAGTTAATATGCTAATGGGAGACGGTACTTGAAAGAGATTTCAATATGCGATGTTAAAGTTTTTCAGCTTCATATGGTGTATGTATAGTAGCTCATAAATTTTACTCTACATTTTATTTTTTTATATTTTATACTAAACCTTATTATGTCCCTGACGGGATACATGTATGGATCATTGATCCATATTATATGCCAGGGAAGACAATTTTATTTTCTATTATCATATGGTTAATGCAAAGGTTGGGGGTTAATTTTTTATTTCATTTAATTGGATTATGCAATGTCTCGAGCATTGGAAATGGGTGGTACAACGAAGGACTATATTTTTTTTGGTGCCCCTAGACGGGGCGTCGGTATGGTGTCAGTGGGCAAGCTGTCGGCTTTAATGCGAGGAGATTTGGATTTGCACCACGTTGGAGGTGTATTTATTATAGGGTGGTCCAACGGTTTTTTCGTTTAATGTGCAAATAATGGTGCGACAAACAAGCCTCCTTGGAGAACAAGGTGCTCGGGGTGGTGAGGGATTTATACCTTGTTTTTTGGCCTTTGGGACTGGGTTTTAATGTGTGTGGGTTGTTGTGGATGCTTCTAGTGGAATTCTATTGCGATGGTTGGTGGATTGATGATTGGGATTTGG
Source organism: Larix kaempferi (assembly GCA_027924585.1). Taxonomy (NCBI): domain Eukaryota; kingdom Viridiplantae; phylum Streptophyta; class Pinopsida; order Pinales; family Pinaceae; genus Larix; species Larix kaempferi. Next base: position 571,160 of record BSBM01000450.1, on the reverse strand, counting down.
AAATTTGGTGGTGCAGGAGGAGAGGGGATCCTCGCTTTGTCGTTGTTTTGGATTTTCTTGCATAATGGTGTTGGTGTTTATGTTTGTTGTGATGGTTGGTGGAATGGTTATCGGTGTTTGGAAGTGTGTTTGTATGGGAGACAATGGGATTCTTTATTTGTTTTTATTATGGCTTTTCTGTGTCTCGGTGCTAGTGGTCTGAGTGCACTTTTGGTGAATGTTGGTGTCATTCTACTTGTGGTCCAGTGAGAGTTTTGCGTGGTGTAGGTATGTGTAGAACCTTACATTATGTTTCTTTTGTTTACATTCTGATGCAAGGTGGCTTGGTCGGACCTTCTTGCTTAACAATACACATGACACACACAATGCTCACATAGACTCGGTATGAACTAAATGCCAGAAGCTAGCTTCTATTACTTCAATCAATAACAGTGTTACAATATGAAATGTAAAAAACCAAACTAGTCGGCCTTAGCCTGATACAATATACATAAGTAAATGGTGTGCTCTCAAAGTGTGCGATCTTCTCCCTCTCATGTTTCATTGCTAAGTTGTTGAATGATGAGCTCTTGATTGGATCCCTCTCATTGCTCCCTCGCACTACTCTTCCACTCTATTGTTTCTCTTCTCGAGGCTTGCTCCATTCCCCGAGACACTCTTCCTCTGTTCGTCGAATCCTCCCTGATCCTGCAAACCTGCAGTTTTCAGCACCCTCTGGCCATGCTGCACAACCTCTTCCTGTGGTGACATCTATCCTAATCCTCAACCACCTGCATAACTGCTCATAACTTCCTCAACAACCCCAAATGGCTGCTAAGTACTCCCCTTTGACTTCTGTGCTTCTTTGACTATGTGACAGTTTTCGGTCCATGTCCTCCCTCGACCATAATACACTTCGTCACCTTCACTTAGCTTCCATTGTCTCTAGTCTACCCCTTCCTCCACTCTTGGATTTTGCTGCAAACCTGTCAGTGTTGTTGTTCGACAACTTGTTGACACCAAACCTCTTTCGCTGCTTCCTGACGTTTGTAGACCTTTGGCTTGTCAACTCTCAACTTATTACTTATGTTGACCGCATATCGAAAGCCTCGGCTTGACTTCCTAGCTTCGAATTTCCAGTCTTCACTTCCGCACTAGTGGTCATCGGCACTACCTCTGGTTGGCCTCCTTCCTGTCAATCAACTTGGATGGTTTCTCCTAGGCCCCGATGCTCCTGCATCAGACTTCCTAGGTGAAAAAGAACTTGAATGCTCCATTAGTCTCCTGAATTCCTCTTCAGAAATACATGTTGCCTCCTGCAACTCATCTTATCTCCATCGGACCAAATATTCTTTCTTCCGTAAACTTTGTTTGCGTCTGACTTCGCATTCCTCTAATACTTTGACAATTTCCTCCTTGTCGTTTCGACCTAGAATCTTCACTATCTAGTAGGTGTTCGACACTTCCCCATTGTTGTTGGTTTAACTTTCTTCAAACTTGTACAGATCTGAGACATTGAACATGGGTGAAATGCTCAAGTCTTTCGACAACTCCAACGCATAAGTGTTGTCCGAAATTTTCTTCAAGATCTTACATGGTCCAATCTTCTTCAGCTTCAACTTGTTATATGTTCCTTTCATAAATATCTCCTTCCACAAGTGTGCATAGACTAAGTCTCCCTCGCTAAACGACTGTAATATCTTCTTCCTGCCGGCTCTCAACTTGTATGCTGTGTTGTTCTTTTCTATGTGCTTTCTCACATCTTCATGTACTTCCTTCATATGCTCTATGAATGATTCTGCATATGCGCTCTTCCTGATTTGTGTTGTTATCTCGACCAAATCGACCACTCCATGTGGGATTCATCCTTGAACAATCTAGAATGGGCTCGTACCTATCGACTGATTCACAGAATTGTTTTACGCGAACTCTCCTTGCGCCAATACATTCTCCCACTACTTGGGTCTGTCAGTCTTCAAACATCTCAGAAGGTTTCCCAAACTTCTGTTCACCACCTCGGTCTTTCCATCTATTTGCGGATGATACGTTGAGCTAAACTGCAACCTTGTGTCCAGTTTCTTCCATAGGGTTCTCTAGAAATGTCCCATAAACTTGGTATCTCGGTTCGATGTGATACTCTTTGGCAAGTCATGCAATCTGACTATTTCCTTGAAGAATAGTACAACAATGCTTGTAGCATCACTTGTCTTTCAACATGTAATAAAGTGTGCCATCTTAGAAAAACTGTCGACTACAAGAAAGATTGAGTCGTTACCTTGTTGTTTCTTCAGCAATCCTAGCACAAAATCCATGCTTAGGTGCTCCCATGGGGTATTCGGCACTGGTATTGGTGTATACAATCCCGTATTCTGACTTCTTCCTTTTTCCAACTAGAAAAATTGACATTGTCGTACCCACTTTCCGACATCTATCGTCATTCCTGGCCAATAATACTTTTCTTTGACCAACTCCTTGGTCTTGTCGATGCAAAAATGACCTGCTAATTTGCCACTATGCAGCTCTCAGATTAGGTTCGCTCTTACGGATCCCCTAGGAATACACAACCGTTGTCCCTTGAATACGTATCCCTCTTGGATGAAATAATCCAAGTATGGAGTCATGTCAACACTCCATGGTTTTCGACTTGCCTGCCATGCTTTTGCAAAATAGTCGCTGGTCTCATACTTTGTCTTCACCCACTCTATTCTTGTTTCTTGAACTTTCATCGGGTTCAGGAGTGAAACCCTTCGACTCATCATGTCGACAACCTTGTTCAACTTGCTCGACTTATGTCACAACATGAAGGTATGTCCTTGAAGAAATTCGACCCACTTCATGTGTCACTGATTCAACTTCGACTGAGTGTTCAAGTACCTCAGCGCTTGTTGATCTATGTACAACACAAATTCCTTGGGAAACAAGTAATGCCTCCACTTATTCAATGCTTGGACAATAGCATATAATTCCTAGTCGTAGACCGAATATTTCCTCTTCGCGTCATCCAAATTTTCACTTAAGAATGTAATTGGTCGGCCCTCCTGTCTCAACACTGCTCCAATTTTCATTCCACTCATGTTGCAATCGACTTGGAAAACTTTGTCGAAATCTGGGAGTGCTAACACTGGGCTCTCAGTGAACTTTTCCTTCAACTTGTTGAATGTTCTTTGGGTAGCTTCCATCCACTTGAAGTCTCCTTTTCGCATGCACTCTGTCAACGGTGCACATATCTGACTGAATCCTCTGATGAACTTCCTATAGAAACTAGCAAGTCCATGGAAACTTTGCAGTCTAGTCATGCTTGTTGGTTCTGGCCACCCCAATATTTCCTTCACCTTCTCTGGGTCCATCACTAACCCTTTACACAAGATTACAAATCCAAAGTATACCAGTTCTTCCTTCATGAAGAAACACTTTTTGCAGGTTCACCATCAGCTTCTCTTCCTACAACTTCTGCAATACTTGTTGAATGTGCTCCAAGTGTTCGACCTTGGTTCAACTAAATATACGGATGTCGTCTAGATACACTACGACAAACTTTCCCAAGAATGGATTCAGTACTTCATTCATCAACCACATGAACGTACTGAGGCATTAGTCAATCCGAATGGCATGACTAACCACTCATACAACCCTTCCTTCGTCTTGAATGTTGTCTTCCATTCATCTCCCTCTCTGACCTGGATCTGGTGATAACCAATTTTCAGGTCAATCTTGGTGAAGCATCTCGCTCCACTCAAGTAATCCATCAAGTTGTCCATTCTCGGAAATGGAAATCGGTACTTGATCGTTATCTTGTTGATGGCATTGGAGTCTGTACACATCCTCCATTCTCCACCCTTATTTGGGCTAGTACAGTTGGTACCGCACATGGCCTTGGACTCTCTTTAATCAATCCTTTGTCCAAGAACTCCTGGACTTATCGATTGAGATCCTAACCCGCTGTTGGAGTCATTCTATGAGGTTCCTTGTTTGGAAAAATTGATCCTAGAATCAAGTCGATCTGATGGGATATGATTCTCGTTGGTGGAAATCCCATCGACGCTTCGTGGACCACTATGCTTCGAAACTTGTTAAGCTTCGTTTCGATTTCGATTGGAATCTTCTCCATTATCGACCTCTTGGCACATGGTCCTTTTGGAATGATGGCGAAACATCCTGACTATTTCTCCTCCTCTGTGGGGAACTCCTTAGCTGAGCACATCTGCACTTGCTTCTCCCAATAGTTTCTCTCTCCTTGCTTGCAGTCGACTTGCTCCTCCTGCTTCGACTTTAGTGTCCTCCATGTGCAATTTTTCCACACTGTGACTGTGTTGGCTCAACCATCATAGATCATCTTCCGATCAAACTTCCATGCTCTCCCTAACAATAGATGACATGTGTCCATTGAGATTACGTTGCACAATACACTGTATTCAAGTTTCCCGACCTTGAAGTTAATAAGGAACTATCTGGTTACCTTCACATGGTGACCCTTATGAAACCAAGATATATTGTATGGATTTGGATGCTCTCAACATCTCAAATGCATCTTTTCGATGACCTCTGTTGACACAATATTCTTTGAACTTCCACCATCGACTATGGTCTTGCAATACCATTCACCAATCACCACTCTAGTCTTAAATATATCCTTTCATTGTGCTGTCTCTTTCTCATCGCATCAATCAACCTGAACAAATGTTATCCTAGCCATCATGGTTCGACCTCATCTTCGACTATCTTCACCCCTGTCTGATGTCGAATCTGCTTTCTCATCACCATGCTCATCTCTGTGACCTCTGGGTTTCGACTCATCTACAGCCTATAGGTTTTCCATGAACTCATAATATTTTTATGCTACACCCAAAATTTATAACAAACCATAGCTGGTTTGTCAGCTTTCTTCTCTGTTGGACTAGTTCGACCATACACACCCCGACAGTGGGTCTCTCGACCATCTCGTCGGTTTCCCTACATCTTCTCTCAGGTCATTGTCCCTTCCGCACTTCAACTGTCTTCAACGGTTTCTCTCCTGTTTCCATTACTTTGGCCTTTTGTGGAAATAGTCTTTGCACCTTGACCGGTCATCCTTCTCCTGGTCGATGCAGATTTCCTCGAAAATTTCTCTTCTTCCTTCAGAGCTAACTAGTAGGATTCACCGACCGCTCTGAACCTTGACAGGATCAACTCGTCCTGCATGGCATACTGCAAGCCATTTACATACCTCGTGACAGCTTCTTCTCCTTCGTCGGTTTGACCCAACTGAATCAAAAGTCTATAGAAATATTATGTGTACTCTTTCACGATCATATCTTTCTGTTAGAAGTTTTGCAACTTCCTGAACAAGGAAATCACATAGTCACCCAGCAAGAAATTCCCTTTCAGCTTGGAAACTATCCTATCCCAAGACTTGGTTTTCTCCTTTCCTTTCTTGACTCTGTCATCATATACATTGTCCCACCACAATGAGGCATGACCCTTCAACCTCAAACATGTAGTCTTAACCCATTTAGGATCCTCGATCTGCTCTATGTTGAAATATTTGTCCATCTCCCTGAACCAGTCTATCAAGTCTTCTGGGTCCATACTTCTTGAGTAGGTAGGCACATCAATCTTTCTCTTACCCCTCATCTGTGACAGTAGCTTGATGAATTTATCTTTTGGTTCTTCCTCGACAACTTCTCGTGCTTCCACGTCTTCGACTTCCTCATTGCTGTGGTCTAGCGCATCAGGAATGCATCCATGTATCTGGATCTCTTTGATCGCTGCGACTTCACTTTTCAAGCTTCACATTGTTCACATGCACTAATCGAACATTTCACGATCAACTATAATTTTTGTGCCATGCATTCTCTGTCCAACTCCTCGGACATTAACGCCTCTTTGAGCCATTCTTTCAACCTTAGTTGAATTCTTCACTCGTCCAATGTAAACCACACTTCACAACTGTGCACAACTCTACCCAATAGCAGTTGGAGTTGTCGACACACTTCACAGGCCCTTCTTCTCAACGGATTCAATTGCTCAAGTAGATTCTTCTTTTGGGCTCTGATACCAACTAACGCAAGGCGGGTTGGTCATACCTTCTTGCTTAACAATACACACGGCACACACAATTCTCACAAATACTTGGTATGAACTAGATTCCAGAAGCTGGCTTCTATTACTTCAATAAATTACAGTGTTACAATATGAAATGTAGACAACCATACTAGTCGGCCTTAGCCTGATACAATATACAGAAGTCAATCGTGTGTTCTCATAGTGTGCGATCTTCTCCCTCTCCTGGTTCACTGATAATTTGATGAACAATGAGCTCTGGATCAGATCCCTCTCACTGTTTCGTCGCACTACTCTTCTACTCTACTATTGCTCTTCCCGAGGCTTTCTCCATTCCCCAAGACACTCTTTCTCTGTTCGTCGAATCCTCACTGATCCTGCAGACCTATAGTTTTCAGTGCCCTCTAGCCGTGCTCCACAACTTCTTCCTATGGTTACATATGTCTTGATCCTCAATAACTGCTCATAACTTCCTTAACAACCCAAAATGGCTGCTAAGTACTCCTCTTTGACTTCTTCGCTTCTCTAACTCTATGAAAGTTGTCGGCCCATGTCATGCCTCGACCATACTACACTTTATCACCTTCACTTAGATTCCACGGTCTCCAGTCTGCCCCTTCCTCCATGCTTGGATTCCACCGCAAACCTATCGGTGTTGCTGTTCGAGAACCTGTCGACACCCGACCTCTTTTGTTGCTTTCTAACATTTTTCGACCTTCAACTTGTCGACTCTCAACTTCTTACTTATGTTGACCGCATATCGAAAGCTTCGGCTAGACTTCCTGGCTTCGATTCTCTAGTCTTTACTTCAGCACCAGTTATTGTCGGCACTCCCTATGGTCGGCCTCCTTCTTGTCAATCAACTTCAACAATTTCACTTAGGCCCCGATGCTCCTGCATCACATTGGTTGGAACCTTACACAATGGTGCTTATGGGGGCTTACAAAACCTTGGACACTGGTTATGGTGTTAATGTTGGTAGTGGTGTTCGCAGTTTCTTATGATATTGTTGCTAATTGGTTTCTCTTCTTGCGTTGGGAAAGTATGTACATGACCCTAGTGGAAAAACTGTTGGGTTGTAGATAAATTGTTGAATGAATGTTTCCTTTTGGTTAGGTCATTTTCTCTAGCTGATGATTTCAGTGGAAGATCGTGGGAGGATCATCTTTTTGGGTCATTGTTAGGTTATTGGTGATGATTTTTTTCTATAGTTTCTAGTGCTATCTTTGTAGTACTACTCATTGATTGTGATGGTTATAATTATGCTATGTTTCTTTTCCCTTCTATGTTGTTTTTTTTGTGGAATAGATAAAGCTAGTGAAACATCTAGCTTCATCCCTCTTTGAGCTCACGAATTGGCGTATACATGGACAGTGCACATGTTGTAAGCGTGGGTACTAATAATCACATTTAATGCTCCTAATAGATCATTATTACATAATCACAAACAACACATAAAAGAACAATTAAACAATGCATCATTCATACAAAAGCAATAATAGATAATTAAATAAACAAAATGATGAAATCCAACATATAATCACAATAGCTAATAACAATCAAGAACACCATCCAATCGATCATTCGTCCCATCCTTCCCATCAGTACTCCAACCCCCTAATCACCACTACTTCCATCTGTTGACCTCACCATCCCGTCCTCTATTGCAATATACTGTGGCATCGACTACACGACCTAACCACATATAGAACCTGTAAGCGGAAGTGTCGATCGACTACATCGACCAAGCTTCCCCAGCAGGCATCCACTAGTCATCATCACACATATAGGGGAGTGTGCACAACACAACCCTCCCATGACTCCAGGTTTCGGGGGATAAACGGTGGGAAATGCCTCCACCTCCCCTCATAGTACTAGGGTCAACATGCTATATCAACCATACTGTGCCATCACTGTTCTAACGGGTCCTGTCATTGAACAACCACTTTGGGCAACTCACAATTCCTGTCAAAACTCACACTCACCCACAAGTCATAGAAATATTGGAATTCACAATTAAATAGTATGATATTTGATATAACATCATTATACTCATGATGTTCAAGACATCTCGTGACCCTTGACAACAAAGGAATCTGCCTATCTCATAGCCAATCAACATGTGGAATAGTTCATCATTAACATGAAACATATATAGTGATACCCAACTCTTTCAAGTGCTAATCCATATCACTAAAATGATATTTACATATAACCATGTAAGTTGTTTTTACAAACATCTAAATTAGCATTGCACATATGGATATTCTATATTCAATTTTGCATGTTCAAATGAAATAACATATTCATTGTCATTAATAAATTAAAGCAGTATATTTCATTTACTATGCATGCCTCAAGGGAGTCCACATGTTCACATAACAATCATCTTGATCAATCTATCTTACTTAAATAAACAAATAAGATGCTAAGCTAATTCACATTAGAGTTTTTAATTAATGTATGTCAAAATATGGGGCGTTACAATAACATTTAACACTAACGCTAAACTATGTTACGCCATCACCTTGGATAGAAGCCATTAGGGCTAGAACAAACCAACCCCATAGTTAGGGTTATAATAATTATTTTCCATGCAAAATAATTATATAGCTAGGTTAAAACCTTAACCTTTGAAATCTATGAAAACATCAACCAAATTGTGCATGTAGAGTCCTACCTGTAACCTCGACAGGGTAGACTTAACATGCACTAGCTTCAATAGCTAAGTAAGCCTCAGGGCTGCTCCAGAACTCTCTTGCCAAACAAAAGATTTTAAACATAATCAAATATTAAGATAAAAATAGTACGACATGAGAATGATAAATTAAATGTCAATGTTAGAGAGAATATGACTTTAATACAGTGAGACTTGTTTCCCCACAAGCTGAATGTCGACATAATTACATTATGAATTTATGAGTCCATGAATTAAAAGATTGTAGGTAATAACCAAACGTCCAATATATTATATATGACGATATAAATGAAATCATAAATACTCTCAAGAGTAAGAGAGACACATATTCCTACTTCAATGCTTTAAGAACAAGAGAAATAAATGTCGAACTTATAAATATCAGATTAGCATCGATGAATGCATGAGACATTTATACAAATAATAAGTTAAAAGAATTTCCCCAAGTATAAAGCTCGTTTTATGGACAGTTACCATATTAACAATTAAGTGTTGACTGTTTGTAAACAATTAAGTGTCGCAATTAAAATTACAAACTAAGCAATTAATCAAAGAGTTAAACATTCACAGATATACTTTCTGCATAGTAATTAATTGCAATTTAACTGCTTAGAAAATTTTTAATTTTTGATAAAATTTTGGAAATGTTACACATAAAAATTACTGACTCATCTAATGAACTTATCTCATCTCTAGCCTCAAACAGAAGATACACACCAAAGCTCGATTACAAATTGTCGGCGGAACAACAACATAACGAGGAAAGTGGTGGCAAAAGATCTGGAAATCCCATTTCCCATCAAAGGCAAAAAGTTTCATGTGGTGTCTCTTAGCAAACCGGATTCTGAAGTGGGATCGTATGAAAAACAAAAACATTGTAGGACCAGGATGGTGTGCTCTATGCAAACAATGTGAGGAAACAATATCACATCTTTTCTTGAGATGCCCCTTCACTGTAAACGTATGGTCAAAAATGAAAACACAGATTCTCCCTTCTATGGAGTTGAATGGAGACACACTTGAATAAGCTTGAAAATTATGGAACATCACACTCGCGCTTTACTACTGATATCCAATTGGGGCATATGGATTGCCAGAAACAAATTGATCTTCAAGGAAAAACAGACCACCCCTGCTCTTACGGCTCAATATAGCATTTCTATTCTATCTTACTTACCACACGAAAAAAACAACCTATCCCCCGCATTATTGTAGTGGAAGATATAAACACTCAAAATCGATAGGCATTTTTCGATGGGGTTTCACAATGATTTGTGTGGAGGAGGTGCAATACTCCACTTATCAGAAAACCACCATTACAAGATACATATAGGATTCGGGAATGGGTCAAACAATTTTGCTGAACTTTATGCATTAAAACTCTTGATTTGCTTTGCAAGAGAAACTCATTGTATACATCTTCATATTTTTGAAGACTCTATGATCATCATAAATCAGGTAAATCAAGTTCAAAGATGCCACAATCTGCTCCTAAAATCAATGTTGAACCCTACAAAATTATTCATCCATGAATGTACCCATTTACGAATAGAGGATGAATATACCCATTTACGAATAGCTTTTTGGGCATACGGACGTACTCAATAAGGCAACAAATGACTGCTGCAACGACTGTCCATAAGCCAATCCTCCAATGGAAGATCCTAAACAAACAAACGACTGTCCATAAGCCAATCCTCCAAGTGGAAGATCCTAAAAGAACATTAATAACCGTCACAAGATCGAACCTTTTGAATTACTTCACCAACAGTCTCATGTTTCCCAGCATAGATAGACCAGATAAACATAGATAGACCAGCAAAACACCCAGAGAAAAAACTGATCATAGCCGAGAGTGAAAACAGAAACGCCCTTTGGTTACTGGGAACTCAAACAAGCAAGAAGTGAAGATATTGAAATATGAAGGGGCATCACTATGGTTTGAAATAGTACTAACAACAATCACATTTTTAAATATTGTTGCTATTTGTCAATTTGCTTGACTTATGGGAAGACTGAAATAATGATAAAACTGAAACAAGCTGGCACAATAGCAGGGACGTGATATAATTGAAGACGAAAATGTCTACGATCATGTGTGACCTGTTAACCACATTAGTATTGACAAACGCATGAGTTAACCACATTAATTCTTTCAATTTCAACCAGAGATTTAGTGTGCACGACCAAGTCTATGCCGTATCAACAAACCCTAGCTAATAGCCACAAGATTTAGATTTGTGAATAAAAGGACGATTTACTCTCACATATAGTCAAATTCCAAAATAAAAACCCTATCGAGGTAATCAAAGTATTTAACCAATTAAATCAATATATTTAATCAATAAATTGTATGGTAAAAAATTTACCTTCGCTCAACATAAATCCAAACATAAAATAAATCAATTCTTTAATCAATAAATACTAAAATCGTATTCAGCTGATTGTGTTCAAAACAATCGTCGAACATAAAACTCTGTTCATCAAATATTGACTCATTATTTACTTAAAATTCTGTTTAGATAATACTATAATGTTTTTTGAGTTTGTGGAATGGATGCATGATCCTTATTCGATAGAAGAGTTCAGTTCGATAGACAATGAAAAATTCATGGTATAAAGGAAAAATTAATTACATCCGATTTGCATTTATGTTTTTTTTTTAGGGTGAATAATTGATAATTTTTTTAACTAAAAAACTAAAATAAATAATAAATAATTTATGATTGAAAAAAAAAATATAAAAGAAATCAAATATTACATAATTTATTTTTAATACTTAACCTGTAACCCTTAAGTAGCTATATATTACTAGATAATTTATTCTTAACACTTAACTTGTAACCCCAAAGTTAAGTAGCTATACTAGTACAATATATATCAATAATCCATAGAGTAATCAACTGAATGTTTTGCAGGCCTTCTGAGTGAAGCCCAGACGATTGTTCCCTCTATCATACAAAATATAAAAATTAAACTGCTGATAGCTTCCTAAGAGCACAGCAGGTCCGACGGGAATCTCTAAACGACTGGTGTTAAGCATTGCCAGGCAGAGTGAATCGGAAGTAACTCGCATGAAAGAATTATCAAGAGGCAGTATCATGTCTGAGCCACCCTTGAAATGGAATGCAAACTCAGGCAACTGAATACTGGTCACACCAGAGAAATTGTAACACAATCCCCAACCAGTTCTAGATTCAAGATCACGAGCTCTTGTGCGTCCAATCTGAGAGGCAAACTCGCCTACAATGTGACTATATATTGCTTCGGGAAAGAGACTGTAAGAAGAACCCGAATCTATTATCGTTCCACCATTGCCCTGGCTGTCAAATGTCAATACATTGAACGGCAGCTTCAAGCATTTTCCACCGATACTCACCGCTTCGAGACCAATGTAATAGTGACTGGAAGTGTCTGGTACAGAAGAGTTTATTACAAAGGGAGTGTAAGTCAAAGCAGTATACTTGGGGACCGCCTTGTCACCGATCACTATCACACTGCTGTTGTTTTGATCGTTTAGGCAATACGCAAATCTATCGCCAAGAAGAGGACTAAGCTGGGAAGGCATAGAGAGTCCTCCTCTGCCAAATCCTGCAATACCAGAAAACACGGACGAACCCACTGAACATCCGAGTCCGAAGTGCTTTATTTTTGGTCTCTCTTCCAGTGGCAAAGTCAAGGTCTCACTCAGTAGACGTCCGGTCGCGTTTCCGGTGCCATAAGTAAGTGAATACTTTGGACAAGCCCGCGAGCAGTTCTGGATGCTTCGATGCAGGTCTTTGCACATTGGATCTGCACATTTTACAGACACAGCAGAAGATGACTTTCTTGGAAGAAAAACCGTGAACAGGAGTTGTTTGCCGCTTGGACTAAACAAAATACTCGAACAGAGTCTTCCTCTTCCTCAAGCGACTCGGAAGCAGTAAACTGTTTCATGGCTGGTACCGACGATGAAGATGAAGAAGATCCTAAAGAGTTGATGAAGAAAGCTATTGCCAGAATGAAAGAAGGCAGTAAAAAGAATGACTTGGTAAATAGCTTCAACAAGATTTTCTTGGACGACAAGAAAGGCAAAGGAGGACAAAGCTCAAAGCATAAATTCAGGAGAAAATATGTCCAAGAAACAGAATCAGAAAAAGAAAGCTCAGGAGAAGAAAAATTCAGATGGTCCTGGAAAGCTGCTAATCTCCCGAGCATGGAAAAAAACGTATACCCTCTCTTGGCTCAAATGCAACAAGAGCCACAAAAGATTGACCTGGCTACCTTACATAAGGAGCATCTAAAGCTGGTACAGGAGGTTAAAGAGCTTAGGCTCTTGATTGAAGAAATGAAACAACAACCAGAATCATCACGATCAAAGCCTGAACAGTCTGAAGAAGATATGCATTTAATGGTCGCCGTACACCAGCAAACTGTGGTCAACTTGCATATCAAAATCCATGAAGATGAAGTCAAGGTACTTGCACTAATTGACTCCGGAGCAGACCTGTGTTTCCTAAAAAGGAAATATGTTGATCCTCACTACTGGGAACCATGTCGAACTCCAGTGCGGGGATTTGGGGGAAGAAAAGCAATTGAGTATAAAACCAGCTTTGGAAAGGTATGTCTTGGAAATTTTTATATAAACTGTATCTTTCTGCTGGTTGAAGATGACTTTACTCATGAATGTATTATTGGAACTAGTTTGCTATCTACCACAATTCCCCATGGTGTCAAGTATAATAGCAGAGGCCAAATTGGTTATCATTTTACTGTTAAAAGAAAAGAAATATTTCTTCCACTAGTGTCATCTGAAGAAAAGACCCACTCTATCTGGACCCTAGAAGTAAATTCTGTGAAAGAAAAGATAAAAGAAAAGGGGATCCAGATTAGAGCAATCAAGAAAGCTGAGCACCTATACAGGCTAGAAGAAGAATTAAAGAATCCTAGTGTACAGCAAAAAATTGAAGAAATAAGAAAAGAATTTGCTGACAAGGTTTGCCATACATCTCCTAATGCATTCTGGCATAGGAAGCAGTTCTGGGTAAACCTAAAATACAGAGAAGAATTCCAAGGAAACCCTAGCAGAAGTAGAGCCATCCCAATGAATAAGGAATACAGACAACTCTGCAAAAGGGAAATTGAAGATTTGCTGCACAAAGGACTCATCCAAAGATCAAGAAGTCCATGGTCGTGTGCAGCCTTTTATGTCAACAAACATTCAGAGCAGGTTCGAGGAGTTCCTAGAATGGTCATCAACTACAAACCTCTGAATGATGCATTGGAATGGATACGGTATCCAATTCCAAACAAATCTGATTTGATCAAACGAATAGCAGGAGCCAAAATCTTTTCAAAGTTTGATCTCAAGTCTGGCTTTTGGCAAATCGGCATAAAACCAGAAGACCAGTATAAAACAGCCTTCAATGTGCCTCATGGACAATATGAATGGAAGGTAATGCCATTTGGTCTGAAGAATGCCCCTTCAGAGTTCCAGAGGATTATGGAGTCTGTTCTGGAACCATACATGGATTGGCTGATGGTATATATTGACGATATTTTAGTATTTTCAAAATCCATTGAGGAACACATAAAACATCTTAGAACACTATTGCATGTTATACACAAGAATGGGTTTGTTCTTTCGGAAAAGAAAATGAAATTGTTCCAAACTGATATTGAATTCTTGGGACAGAGAATTAAACATGGAAAGATAGAAGTTCAGAAGCATGCCATTGAATTTGCAGAAAAGTTCCCTGATGTAATCACAGATAAAAAACAATTACAGAGATTTCTAGGATGCTTGAACTATGTTGCAGCTTACTATGAAAATTGTGCTCAAGACAGAAAGCTGCTTAATAAAAGATTGGGAACAAACCCTCCTCCATGGTCAAAGCACCACACTGAAGCGGTTCGAAGGATAAAAGCAAAGGTGAGAACTCTTCCTATCCTTCATGTTATTGATGAAGATCTCATGAAGATCCTTGAGACTGATGCTTCAGAAGAAGGCTGGGGAGCAGTACTGAAGCAGTGTAGGAAAGACTGCAATGGTAAAGATGAAGAAATAGTATGGTTCACTTCAGGAACTTGGAATGATGCACAGAAAAAATACCATACTATTGATAAGGAAATAAAGGCTTGTCTAAATGCAATCCAGAAATTTGAGATTCATCTAATGAATAAGAAGTTCTTAATAAGAACAGACAGCCAAGCAATGAAGTTTGTGTTGGAGAATCCAATACGAAACTCTACTGCTAAAGCAAAATTTGCTAGATGGCAAGCATTGTTTTCTCAGTATGAGTTTGAAATTAAGCACATAAAGGGTTCTCAGAATTGTATTGCTGATTTTTTAACCAGAGAACATTTGCAGGAAAAATATGGAATCCAGACCCCAAGTTGCATGGTGATTATCACAGAATGGCATGAAGGAAGCAACACATGCAGATACTTAGATGAACAAATGAGCTGGAGTGACTACGCTAGCCAATGGAAGCCAACCTGGCAGCTTAGGTCTACAGAGGTACTGGATGAAAATCTGCAGCATCCCAACCTATTAATAAACCTGGTCCCAGAGCATCGACGGTATCCAACGTCAACAGTCACCGTCCCAAACATGGTTTACGGCAGACAACTCCGACAAGCCATAGATGCCTCCCATACTCTCCAGACACATTTCCAAGACTTGTGTCTTATCAGTACAGAATCTGCTTTAGGACAAGTCCTTGAACAATATTATTGTATTAAACAAATGCGTGGTCTGGCAGCTTGGCCAAGAAATGATGGTACCTTAAGATTCCCCCTCACGGATATCAACTACGGCAGCTACCAGAGGATGTGGTGGGATTTCTTAAAAAAGGACAATAGAGACCATGAATACTTTGCCAAAATCAAGTTTGGCCTCCAGCGAGCCCATGTGATCCATGAAATTCCTGACTGGATTCATTGTTGGTGGAATGATTTCGGCCTCAGCAAAAGCGGAGTGGACCCTGCAATAATTCAGCACGAACATAGCCAGTACTGTATCCCGTGCTCCAAGGTGGAAGACATGTATATAAGTGATGTGTGTGATAATACTCATTTACTACATACTTTTATTTCAAATAAATTCCAGTGGCTTGTGAAGACCAAAATTCAAGTACAAAACAGAAATGGGCAACGCATCATCATCCGGAGCATCTATACAAAAATGTGGGACCCCACTTATCAGCGTCAGTATGGCCATCCATACGACGATATGATAGAATGGCCCCAGACTCGTACTGCCTACAGTCTTTTGATTGATGAAAATTGCTAGTGTCCTCATCATGAAAGGGTTTTCGTGGGTTCCCTCTTTCAAAATCTCCACTGTGTAATGTCACTTCTGTCATAAAAGGTTTTCCGTGGGATTCCTTAATAAAAATCTCCACTATGTATTGTCATCGCGATCATAAGTAGTTTCCGTGATCTCCACTTTGTAAAAGCCACGTTCATGATTTGTCACATGGAGACTCAGGACACTTTCCTGACTTCTGGTGCGGTTTGACCCACATCTCCGACACAAATCTAACTGGCCATCTTTAAGGACGATTTGATTCGATTTCACGGGACCTACATTGGATCCTCCCAAAGGATCCAAGGCTCTTCCATGTTATAAATATGAGCCTGCCCTCTTCATTTGGCATTCGCATCCTTAGAGAGTCTAGAATTTGAGTCTGCAAGTGTTTCAGTAGTTGAAGCTTGCAAGGTCTAATAGGTGTCGAGGCAAGATTGTATGCTCTGCGAGTTGCCAGCACTGGTATAACATCGCACCAGAATATCTTAGCCCGTGTGTCCTAGATAGGTGTCTTTCTGATCTGTCTGCGCAGTGCTTCCAGAAGCCTTCGAGTAGGTTCGGCGCTTCGGCCCTTACCCAAAGATAAATGAGCCTGCGTGCATAAGGCAGAGGAATATTAGAAGTCTGAGAACTATTTGTAATCTGAAAGCTCTGTAATTATTCCGCTGCAATTAATACAAAGGTCTGGGTACCATTCCCAGTTTCGAATTTGTGCATTTCTGGTTTGTCTAAGCCGTATCACCCATTAGCCCGGGTCTGGAATTCCTTGCTATCTCATAAGATTCATTGTTCTGGTCGTGAATAGCAGTAAGTCACAAAGTAAGTCTCGAGGGAGCAGCAGTGCATGTTCGGCAAGTTAAGGAGCGATCGAAGAAAGATAGCAGGCGTGTGAGTTTCAGTCATTCAAGCCAGGAAAAGCAAGCCCGACGCTGGAAGTTGCTCCAGTCTACCAGGTGTAGAGGCCCCTGCGTACAATTGGTATCAGAGCCATCGATCATCAAGCCATCGATCATCTATACTCAGGTTCTCATGGATTCCCATATTCCTTATGATGAGCTGAGAAATAAATGTTTTACTGAATGTTCTACTTCCTCTATGAATGATTTATTTCCCAGTCGTGATATTCAATGGATAAATCATGGTAGTTCAGAGTTTGTTAATAATGATCCTACAAAACCTTTTGAACTACCCCGACTCTCAGCAGATCAGATATATAAGGATATGTCTATGTTTCATTTTAAGTCTAGACAACTTTTCCAAGTTCGTGAAGGTGTTTCCGAAGTGACTGTAAATAATAGTTCAGCCGGTCAGACCCTTGGTCTCCTTGACCCAGCAGAAGTAAAAAGTTATAAGAAAAAATATGGAAAGAATTTTGTTAATCTTGGTAGAGCCCTCATTGGAGTGGAACCTTTGGTCCGCCCTGGCATAAATGCCACAGCCCTTGTCTGCTGTTTGGATAATCGACACAATAAGTTCATGGATGCATTAATTGGTGGAGTCCAAATGCCACTCTCAAATGGCATTCAATATCTGGATATAATTCCTGGCTTTAACATCTTTCTGAATGATCCCTGGATTCACAAAGTATTAGAGGTCAAGATTTATACATCTGGTTTTGATATGAAGCCTGGAGCCTTAAACCTCCGGATTCATCATTCTCTTGCCCTACGATTCACTAATACTCAGAATCCCATCAATCAGTTATATCCCAGAGACCAAGACACGGCTGCAGTCTTGGTTCGAAGCGACCCCAGGAATGGTTCCCTCGTCCCTTCAAAAATTTCCTGGAACCAACTCAACTTTCCTCCTGAGTGGGTGGTGGATGCTCCAAAACAGCCTCTTTCTCAGTCTGTCACCACCTCCGATATTCGTGAAGACTCCTCCTCTGCCGTTATCTCTTTCCCTCCTCCAACAGCCCAGCGTGGTGGGAATCTTCTACCCAGATCTACCTCTTTCCGCACAACTTCATCAACTTCCTCTGAACGCCCCATAAGCAGGACCTCCTCCGAAAAGGAACCTTTCTTAAGACGAGCCTGCTTACATAAAGAAGTTCCTGTAAATATTCCCTTTTCTGTGGTTTGTCCAAATTGTCAGGACTTAGTCCCTCCCAAACAACCAAAACCTAAAGAAAGTTCACATAAATATCCATGCCCAAATCCTGAGTGTGAACCTTCTCCTCTAAGTCAATATCCACATGAATCTGAATTCATGATGGCATCATCTCCCTCTAGCTGGTGGGAAGAGAATTTCAAGAAAGCATCTACAGGTATCACTGAAATCCACAAAGATGAAATTTCTGATGCTACATCCCAGTTAGATCGTATTTTGTCTGTCCAGAAACCCCACCTGGATAAATCTGGCCTAGGATTCTGCCCACTCTCTAGCCAAACGAAAAAATTGCTAGACCTGCCTGCTCGAGAAATGGAAAAAGGTGAGCAATACAGACTTCAGGCTAGAGAACATAGGATTCAACAAAGAATGGCACTCCCGCCATCCAGAATGAAACCTTGTACCAGGAAAGACATCAAAGAACCCTCCTTGGCCCAGAAAGAAATATTTGAGATAATTAAGTTTGGCCATGCTCCTTTTGATCCCAAGGATAAGATTATGAAAAATCTGTTCTATTGGGATCTCTACACTCATCCAGAAGCTGAAGAATTCTGGAAACAAACTTTGCCCCCAGGAGAAAGGAGAAGAATGTCTGAAAGATGGCACTTTGAGATGGACCTAAGAAATGAATGGATTTCCTTCTATGAATGGCGGAAGGAATTCAAACAGACACTGGCCATGATGGAGTCCTCTGCAAAACCTGAGGACAAGAAGCCTGAGTCCAAAGGAGAAAGGACTCAGAAAGGCCATTTATGGAAAAGTCTCCAGGGTGAAGAAATCTACACAGAAGCAAACTTCCCACCCTTCAGACCAATTAAGCTTGAATATGAAGATGGATCAGCTCCTGCAGCTCCCATCCTTCTGAATAATGAGAAAGCAGAACAAGCAAATTGGTCAAACTTGGCACTAAAAGGATTGGCCATCCAAAACATAGAAATACAAAATAAAATGCCAAGATCCACACAGGTTGATTCTCTGCAATATACTTGCAGAAAAATTCATGATGAAGTTCAGCATATTCGTTTAAATACTGTTGAACATATCCCAGTCTCTGCTCAAGAAGTCAGAACGGCAAATGACTCTCTAAAGGATGATTTGACAGATTCCATATCTGACTTAGACAGGAATGTAGGGGAAGCCTTTTCCTACATCGCAGAGAAAGTCAATTACACTGCCAAAACAGTTGGCAGGATCCAAGCAGAAATTGCTAAGCCAAAAATTGATGCATCTAAGCTTAGCCATCCTGGTGAATTATCTCTTGCTAGTTCACTACCCATCACACTTTCTGCTCCTCTCACTCCGAAGACCTCTGGCAAAGAAGTCATTCTCATGACTGCAGAATCAAGTTGGAATTATAATAAGCCACGCAAATTTGTGCCTCCAGATCTCCACAAAGAAGATTCAGGCTTCCAGGAATCTTTTAACCCAAAGAATTTTTATTCATGGAATTTGGATGATAAGAATGAAGGTGAAATATTAGATATGGTCAATAAAATGATGATATGCTTTCAAGCTTATATGTCTACAGGAAAACATGACCATGCAGAGGCAGTCAATGTTATTGTCTCTGGATTCAATGGCAATTTGGGTGTTTGGTGGAATACCCATCTCCCAAATGTTCAGAAAATGGAAATTCAGACCAGCACTAAAAATGGTGAACCAAATATCATTGGTGCGCTCCTGGCTGCGATCATTGCAGAATTCTGTGGCTATAGTGCTACGATTGCAGAAAAACATAAACAGATCCTGCTGCAACTCAGAATCAAGACAGTATCCCAGTATCACTGGTATCATAAGCAATGGATCAGGAGAATCTATAAGATTGAGTTTGATAGAGCAGAAGAAAGGGTTTTCAAAGAAAAATATTTTGCTGGTCTGCCCTCAGGATTCCGGGAACTCCTGCGCGATAAATTTGAAGAAGATCTGTCTCTCCACACATGGGGCCAATTCAGAGCTGCTGCAGAAAAAATCTTCTTGCAATATTGTGAAAATAAAAAGCTCGATAAAGACCTCTCCCACTCGGTCTCTTTTCGTGGCGGTAGGGAAGTCTGCCAGATGTTTGGCATTGAGCCTCCCAAAAAAGCTCACAAACATCACCTCGGCCATAAAACAAAAAAGTATAAAAGAAAGCCTGCTAGCAGATGGAAGGAAAAGTATGGAATCCAGACCCCAAGAAAAGAGCCAGAAAAAAGAAAAATGAAATGCTTTTATTGTGGCAAAGAAGGCCACTCTGCTTCTGAATGCTACAAACGAAATCAAGATTATCAGAGGAAGCAGAAAGGTACAAGGACTTGGTCTAACAGAGAAAAGGTATTCCCCAAGGTGGAACCTTTTGATGATAATCTCAGAGGAATACCCAGAAGAGCCCCTCCAAGAAAACACAACTTGATGCATATAGCAGCATCAGAAGAAGAGAACACAGATGAGACCACTGCAACAGAAAACAGTGAACCAGAAAACACTGATCTCATGCATGTCCACCAGATGTACAATAATCCTTGTAAATGTGGTGGCAAATGTACTGAATGCCGAGAAGAGCAAGTGACTTATGACTCAGATAGTTCTTTGCAATCACATGAACAGGAGTTGTTTGAGGGCACCTCCCATAACATGTATACTTTCTGGTGCAGGGTGCCCATACCACATTGCTGCCCGTGTCCATGACGAGAAATAGCTCCTGTGCAGGAGTGCCCACAGATAATTTGATGTAATACTCGATCGAGTCACTGGCATAGTACAGAGGCTCCTCCATGCTGATCTCCTTTAATGTAGACTTGCTCTTCCTCTTCATGTGAAGGGTCATGGATATTCCGTTAATCGACTTACGCTCATCTTGTTGACACAATATTGCAGAGAGGTGCAGTGAGAGGGTAATCAAGAAGAACATCAGCTTCAGCTTGGAGACCACCATGTTTAGAATTCTTACGGAGACCTAACAGTTCTCAGCAATGGGATTGAAATGGGCATTCTGAATATAATTGAATATTAATAGGAAACGTATAACGATGGTTGTCATCATGATGTCGATGTAGATCAGAGCGTAAACCTAGTGACATAATTCAAACTTTTGACCGAAGTTGTGAGTGCTGACGTCGGTCAGTGTCCGTCGAATAAATAAAGTAAAGTGAAGTAAAGCTGGGCCGGGCCAGCACGGACCGATGCATTGTTTAATGGATCTCCATTGTTTATTTGTTTGATGTTGTCGGTAGCACAATGATGGTATCAAACAGCGATCCCTAAGAATGATATTCCTCTATACGAAATAAAATCTTATTCTTCAATAAAACTTTTTTCACTCAAAAAGCTATAAGAATACAAGATATTACCAAAACTATAATTATATATATATATATATATATATTCGTTTGGTTTATAGCCTATAGGCTTGAAAGATGGATGGCCACGGCCTCACCCTCTCAACTCCAAATTCAGAAACCTAAGCTCAAAAGACCCAGAAACTTATACAGCGATCCATAAAAATGATATTCCTCTATACGAAATAAAATCTTATTCTTCAATAAAACCTTTTTTACTCAAAAAGCTGTAAGAATACAAGATATTACCAAAATTATAATTATATATAATTATATATATATATAATCGTTTTTGCTTTATAGCTTATAGGCTTGAAAGATGGAGGCCCACGGCCTTACCCTCTCAACTCTAAATTCAGAAACCTAAGCTCAAAAGACCCATAAACTTATACATTTGAACATTTTATATTGATTATTTCTTTGTCTTAGACTTGGAAGTTCCAACCAAGTGAACTATCCCTTAGGCATACATATATACATACATACACATATATAGTACAAAAGCTAAGGGTTGGTTGGAATATATTAATTTCAATATAAGCATCAAGAAAGACCTCCCCCTCTCCCTTGTCATTTTTGGTATTATCATTGATATGTTAGAAGGTTGTTTAATAGAAGCAAGTTTCATTGACACAACATTAACATGAATTGTCATCATCCTTCTTCTTTGTGACGTTGTCCCTCTCATATTAATAAGCAATTAAGTCTTCTCAAGGATTCATGTTGTGGTATGGGCATGACCATTAATACCTTCTTTGTGTTGTCTCTCTCATATTAATAAGCAATTAAGACTTCTCAAGGATTCATGCTCTCGTATGGGCATGCCCATCAATACCAAGAAAACCAAATTTATGTTGATAAAATCTAATAAGGTCACTTACACTCATTTTTTGTATGATAATAGCAACTTGGAGGAAGTGATTTCCTATAAATATTTTGGGCTTGATATCCATCACAAGCTTAACTCAAAATACAACATCAAGAAAAGGATCAATGGAGGGTGGAAAGCTTATTTTGGTCTTGAAACCAATCCTTAAGTCACCAAACCTTGTGATATGGGATAAAAATAAATTCCTCTTCGAAACTCTTCTCCCTCTCGTTCTCCTATATTGGTGTGAACTTTGGGGATGAAGCTTCTCTAGAGAATCTTGGAGTAGGAATGAACATATCTAAGAGCATTTTATAACTTATAATCTTAAAATTGAAAGCAATATGCCATATCATATTCCCTTATTGAAGTGTGTCTTTCCCACATTGAGAGCATAACTACTTCAAAAAATTGCTTTAAATTCTAGTCAAAACCACCTAAGGCTCAAGTGAGGTTGGCATAATGATGCCATGTACTGGTTAAAGATGTGGGCGGTCGACAAAAATGTCACTTTGCAAAATATATATAATATCAAAATATTATTATTTCGATGTTCAAAGAGAAGCTATGGTGTGATGAAAATTTAGATGGTAAAAGAAAATTAAGATATTACAAGGAGGTCATCAAGCCTAATCTTGAATATAAAAAATATCTCTGTGTTGTGAAAGAGGGATTGGATCTTTCCTAAAACTCTCTTTGTGAGACTATGAGTGTAGAGATGAAAACCACTTCCTCTTAGATTTCCCTATATACACCCACATAGAGTCTTAGTTTCAAGATTTTTATTACAATACGAACTTCTCCAATCTTTTTGAGCACATAAATAAATTTACTCAAAAGCAAACGAGATAGTTAGTTACTTTCTTAAGGTCCAATAAACCAAAATTAATCTAAATAAATATATACATAAACCTAAATCTTTCTATTAAATCTCTCTCTCAAAAAAAATTATATATATATATATAATTTGTTTATAGAAAAGTTTAATTCTTAACTAATATCCAATAATTAAAAAACAAAAAATAAAAAACCATTTAATACAAATAAAATAACTAATAAATAAAATATTCATCTAATCTATTTAATACAAATAAGATAACTAAAAAAAATAAAAATATTTATCTAACGAACAAATTTCCAAGGATCACCTATTTTAAAAGGTCTTCTAACTCCTTATATGATTGATTGATATTTCATTTTTCTTGTTTACTCATTTTTTAATAAGTAAGTGGGCAAATTTTCACCAAAATTAGTATACATTTTATTTTTTAATTTAATTAATTAAATATTTTTTTTCCAACCATTTTTATTAGGTGTAATTTAAATATTCTACATTTTAAAACACATTGAAATATATAATACAAAATTTGTCATAATATTTCAAGGTTAGTTATCATAACATCTAGGTAAGGCTTTCTTTATTCAATTTTCAATTTACTTCCTATAGAAATTTAGAGATGATATGGGATGATGAGACTTCTAAATATTAAGTCATAACATACCCATAACATCTAAGTAAGGCTTTCCTTATTCAATTTTCAATTTACTTCCCACGGAGATCTAAAGATGATAATGGATGATGGGGATTCGAAATATTAAGTCATAACATCTATATTAAGTCATAATATATATAGGATAAAGTAAGGATAGGATTAAGTTTGATTTCGTAAAATATGAAAAAGTTTTCAATAAAATATAAAATAATTTCCAATGGTTTAAACTAAAAAGTATATTATAATCACAATTATTACTTAAGAATGATGAAAGCTATAGTATAATGGATTTTAGGTAATATTATAAAAGAGTTTTTATTTTAAAGCTATAAAACAGTTTATTTAAAATTTATTTAATTTTAATTTAAAAATTATTTAAATAATTTATTCAAAGTTTATTTAATATTCTTTTAAATAAAAAAAATATTATAGAAAATTTAAAGTCAAAATTCCAAAAAGATATGTTAAGGGTTTTTTTTAAAGAATTAATTAAAGTTGCTAATCTTAAGAAGAAAAGAAGTTAAAACATTCTTTTAAAATGGATTTAAAAAAGAAAAAAAATTAATTCCAAAAGTTTGTCAATTTCTTTTTTTAAGTATTTAAATTGATAAAGAATATTTCATGTGAATCACACTAATGTTAATGTGTTGTAAGTCAATTAATGATTTCTTAATGTTAATGATTTTTTTTTATACTCATATTTTATTTCTTAAGTTTTCAATAATTAGGTGGATACATAAATCTAATGATCTCACCAAAATAATATTCTTTCATGATATTTTTAGTACATATTAAATATACTTTAGTCTAGTCAATTATATTTTAGTCTAATCCAAGACTTTATCTATTTTATCATCGAAGTAAATTTTATAACCAAAACAATATTCTTTCCTGATATATTTTAAATAGTATATAGTCTAATCAAATATACTTTAATCTAATCAGTTAAAGACTTTATTTTATCATTGAGTGACCTTTATCACTACAATAATATTCTTTCATGATATATTTCATACATACTATATACTTTAATCCAATCAATCTAATCAATTGAGAACATTATTTTTTCATTAAATCACCTTTATAATTTTTTATGTTTTTTTACTGTAACACCTCTCTATATAACCAGTACCAATTCCACCTAATATATTTACCTGATATATTAAACTGGTATATAGTTCTGTATGATTTATAAAATGTTTTATTTCAGTTAATATTTTATAATCCTAAAAAAACCTTCTCCCTAAACGTAAGTATGCTTTCTAAAATGGAGGCATTCAATTTCTTTAACTATTAATTACCTACAAACTATATTCCCCGGCGACTACTTCAAATCACATTGGACATTCATATGCGTTACTAAGGTATTAATCTTAAGATGGTAATCATTTTTTCTTGCAAAAGTAACCTTAGCAAACGGATAATATGATGAATTTAGCACCTCTTTTCATGAAAATTATAATCTTTAATTTCACCATTTCCTCAATCGATAACGACAATACATGACCGACATGTGGAAGCTAATGTGGATGATTATCCATTTCTATCGAGTTCTCTCAAATGATTAATTAGTGGTTGTGATTAAGGACTTGAGGTAAATTATTTTTTACTATTAAGTCTTTCATATAGTTGTATTACATTTTTATTATTGTATTACATTTTTATTGGTTAGTTAAGATTTTAATTGTACCATTTATGTTTGATATATATTTAGAAGATCTAGTTTTACAATATAATAATACTAATTTAGTTTTAAAGCTATAGTTAAGCAATACTAATTTGGTGTATGAAACTCCCTTATTTGTGGGACAAGAGAACCCCCTCTACACAATGATGTAACTGCTAATGTCTACGCAGTTGTACATAGATTACCCCCTCCATATTTGAACCTATTCTATGTAAGCATTAGGCCCACTCAAAGAGGCTTCTTAGTCATTCTCTTCATTTCATTCTCAAGGAATGTAGTTATTTCTTCTTTCTATTTTTATACTTTTGTGGGGATCTAATCCCTAGCATTTGGTATCAGAGCTATTTTCACTATTAATTTTTCTTGTGGACATTTTAGGAAATGAAATTTTGAGAAATCTTAGTGTTAACAACCAAAATTTGCTCACCTACATCATCAATTTCATCACCATAATTGACCATAATCGGTAGCATTAGCACCATTTCTTTGTTGAATATTGTAACTTCTAAGAATATTATATTTGTAGATTATTATTCCAGAGATGTTTCATCCCTCCGAGGTAGCCCTATTATGTATCCGGAGATGATTATTCCTCCAATGGTTTGTGGTAACTAGGGTTATTAGACCCACCATGTGGGGGTCGGCCCTGATCTTATATTTTAGGGGTTATTAGACTTCTCCTAGAGAGGTTGGCCCCATTAGGGATTTTGGTCAGTCGGGAACTAGTATAAATAGAGGAGGTGAGCTCTTCATTAGATACACTTGTACAACTCAGAAAAGTAGCGCACTTGTCTAGGAGGTCTGCTAAGGAGGTAGAGAAGGAGATCAAATCTTGGAGCACATCTTGTATTTTGGTTGATCATCTTATTGAGGAAAGCTTTGATGGGTTTTCTACCCCATGAGGGTTTCCCAGGGTAAATTATGTGTCTATCTTGTGATTATGTTTCTTTCAGTGATCTTGCTAGTCTATTTGGTTTAAACTTAACATGGTATCAAAGCTAGCCTGAATAGGACATCTTTCACAAGGTAAGAATATCTCTCTCTCTCTCTCCGGTGAAAATTAGCGTTTCAGCAAAACGTTGGTATTATTGAATTCTGATTAAATGGCTTGATAGCCCTTCTCAAAACCAATCTTTTGAGCCCTAGATCGAACTTTTTGGTTGGGTAGAACTCCAGAAAAGTCAAACCCTAGTTTTACCAAAAGTGCGATAAACCAGAAATTGGTTTCAGCAAAAAGTTGGTATTATTGAATTTTGATTACATGGATGGATAGCCCTTATCAAAACCAATCTTTTGAGCCCTAGATCGAACTTTTTGGTTAGGTAGAACTCCAGGAAAGTCAAACCCTAGTTTTACCAAAAGTGCGATAAACCAGAAATTCTGTCCGAGGATCCGGAAAATTAAAAGGGTTAAAATTTCCGGGTAAGTACTACTCTATCTCTTATCTCTTGTAATCCCCCAAGAGAAGATGGCTCCAAACACTAAGCTTGAAGACAAGCTAGAAGGTATAGAAAATTTCTGGGCATGGAAATACAGAATTGGTCTCATTCTTGAAGAGAATGATCTTGCTCATTATGTCAAGGATGAAGTTGCAGAACCTGAAGGAGATGAAGCCAAAGAGAAGCATAGGAAGGATTTGATTAGGGCAAAGAGGATCATAGCTGATTCTATTGAATACCACTTGATTCCCCAAGTGGCCTCCAAGAAGACTCCGAAGGAAATGTATGATGCCCTAGGAAGAATGTATGAAGGAAAGAACATCAATAGGAAGATGAACCTAAGGACTCAGTTAAAGAGCACCAAGATGCACAAAGGAGAATCCATTCAAGACTACTTCTCAAGGGTCTCCCAAATCAGGGAGCAACTAGATGCCATTGGTGATACTCTTGATGAAGATGAACTTGTGATGACTGCTCTAAATGGTCTCACTAGACCTTGGGAATCTTTCATACAAACTATGTGTGCCAGAAAAGAAAGCATGAAGTTTGATATAGTATGGGAGGATTATGTTCAAGAAGAGGCTAGGGTAGCCAACAGAGAAGATCTTCTCAAAGAGGATGACCAAGCCTTGGCCACCCACACCAAAAGAGGAAAGAGGGGTCACTTCAAGAAAGTGAACCACAAGAAGTCTCAACCCTCTCATAGATTCAAAAGGAAAGGAGGAACAAACTCAGAAAGAGATCTCTCCACAGTCCAATGTTATAATTGTCTTAAACTAGGACACTATGCTAGAGACTGTACTTCACCAGAAAAGAAGAAGAAGAAGTTTGTTCACAAAAGACATCATGCACATATGGAAGAGGATGATAATGAAAAAGAAATAGGAGAAGAAGAAGAAGAAGAGGAAAGGCCTCAAAAGAAAAGATCTAAAGTAAAGAAAGAAGATCCAGAAGAATATGTCCTATTCTCTGCACTCTCTGGATTTGTGTCTCCTGGAGAAGATACATGGCTCATTGATAGTGGTGCTTCAAAGCACATGACAGGTCAAAAGAAAAATATCTCAAGACTTGAAGAAAAGTCTTCACTTCAAAAGGTATCTCTAGGAGATGATTATCAATATCCCATCAAGGGAATTGGTGAAGCAAGCTACAAGCTTGATTCTGGAACACCCTTGAAAATGAAAGAAGTTTTATATGTACCAGGTTTAAAGAAGAACCTACTCTCTATCTCATCACTAGATAAGAAAGGTTTTAGAGTGGCTGTCATAGATGGACAAGTACTCATGTGGTCCAAAGGAAAATCAATTAAAGATGCGGTTATCATTGGTGAAGAAGAAGGAGGTCTCTATACGCTCAAGGGACATCCAGAAGTTGCCTTTGCTCATGAAACCTCTAGCCCCAGTGAGCTATGGCATAGAAGACTAGCTCACATTAACTACAAAGCCTTACCCTAGGTAAGAAAGGTGGTCATAGGATTACCAGATTTGAAGGGTGATCATAATGGCTCATGTATAGGTTATAAGAAAGGGAAGAATGTCAAGAACCATTTTCCAAAGAGTGAAACAAAGACTACGAACATTTTGGAGCTAATACACTCAGATGTATGTGGACCAATGCCCACTACTTCCCTAAGTGGATTTGAGTATTATCTCTCATTCATTGATGACTATTCAAGGAAGACTTGGATATACTTTCTAAAAGGTAAGAATGAAGTCTTTGGAAAATTCAAAGAATTCAAGGCCCTAATAGAAAATCTCTCAGAAAAGAAAATCAAGATTCTCAGAACAGATAATGACGGAGAATATACTTCAAAGGACTTTGAAGACTTTTGTAAAGAATCCAGAATTAAGAGGGAACTAACCACTCCCTACAATCCATAACAAAATGGGGTTGCTGAGAGGAAAAATAGAACCATCATGGAAGCTGTAAAGACTATGATACATGATCAAGATCTACCCATGTATCTATGGGCTAAAGCAGCTAGGACAACAGTCTATGTGCAAAATAGACTATCCCATAGTGCTCTTGAATTCAAAACTCCAGAAGAAGTGTTTACAGGAAAGAAGCCTGAGGTAAGTCATCTCAAAATATTTGGGTGTCCTGTGTAGATCCACATTCCAAGAGAAAAGAGAACCAAGTTGGATCCTTCTAGTAAGAAGGGAATATTTGTCGGATATTGTGAATCATCTAAAGCCTTCAGAATATACATACCAGGTTTTCATCATATAGAAATAAGTAGAGATGTAACATTTGATGAAGAAGCGACTCTCAAGAAATCCAGGAAGTGCCGACTTGAAGAAATCTATGAAGAAGATACACCTCCTAGAATCATAGAGGCTGTGCACATCCCTAAAGATGATTCACTAGAAGATCATGACATGTTGGAACCACAAGAACCTTCTGTTACAGATTTATCTAAGAAAAGAAGGCTAGCATGGGCCAGAGACATTATTCAAGGAGCTGAAAGATATGGAGCTCCTGAAGGCTCCACTAGAGAAAGAAAGAAACCTAAGCTAGTGTCCAACTATATGGCCTTGATGTGTGATCTTGTAGATCAACAACCTACTAGCTATGAAGAGGCAGCCCAAAAGAAAGAATGGGTAGAAGCAATGACAGAAGAATATCAGTCAATAATGAAAAATGATGTTTGGGATGTAGTTCCCAAACCAAAAGATAAAAGTGTGGTTTCTTCTAAATGGATTTTCAAGATAAAACATGCTGCAGATGGTAGCATTGAAAAATACAAGGAAAGATTTGTAGCCAGAGGATTCTCTCAGAAGTAGGGAATTGACTATGAAAAAACATTTGCACCAGTTTCTAGGTATACTTCAATTAGAACTATCATGGCACTTGCATCTATGATGAAGTGAAAATTACACCAAATGGATGTTAAGACAACTTTTGTGAATGGTGTAATTGAAGAAGAAGTATACATAGAACAACCACAAGGGTTTGAGGTTAAAGATGGGAGGACTCATGTATGGAAACTGAAAAAGGCATTATATAGTCTGAAGCAAGCTCCCAGGGCTTGGTATGGAAGGATTGACAATTTCTTAACAAGCATGGGCTTTACTAAGAGTAAAGCTGACCCCAATCTTTATCTTAAAGTGATGGATGATGAACCAGTTATACTGTTGTTATATGTAGATGATCTATTTCTAACCGAAAATGAGAAACTAATTATTGAAAGCAAGAGAAAGCTTTCTTCAGAATTCGAGATGAAAGACCTCGGATTAATGCACTACTTCTTGGGTCTAGAAGTATGGCAAGAACAAAAAGGAATCTTTCTAAATCAAGGTAAGTATGTTGTGGAGATTCTAAAAAGATTTGATATGTTGGAGTGTAAAGCCATGGCCACTCCCATGGACTCCAACTTGAAGTTATTAGTTAATGACTCATCAGAATTAGTAGACCTAACTCTATATAGACAAATCATTGGGTCATTAATGTATTTAACAAATACTAGGCCAGATATATGCTTTGCTGTAAATACCCTGAGTCAGTATCTAGTAGAACCTAGAAAGGTTCACTTAATAGCTGCAAAGCATGTAATGAGGTACCTAAAAGGTACATTAGATTTTGGTCTATATTATCTTGGAGGTCATGAAATCTGATTACGTGGTTACTCAGATTCTGATTAGGCAGGAAGTGTCTCAGACAGAAAGAGTACTTCAGGTGGATGTTATGGTCTTGGATCTGCCATGATCTCATGGTTCAGCAAGAAACAATCTAGTGTGGCTCTCAGTACTGCTGAAGTAGAATATATAGCTGCCTGCTCTGCCAGCTGTGAAGCAGTGTGGCTTCAAAAGCTATTATCTGGAGTGTTTGACTTAGAAATGGATCCCACTGTGATTATGTGTGACAATCAAAGCTGCATTAAGATGACAGAAAATCCTGTATTCCGCGACAAGTCAAAACACATTGAGATCTGATACTTTTATATACGAGATATGGTGCAGAGAGGTGTTATCAAGCTCAAGTATGTGAGCACTGAGGATCAAATTGCTGATATCTTGACCAAACCTCTGTCTCGAGTGAAATTTGAATGCTTCCGAGACAAGCTCGGTGCAGTTCAAAAAGACCCTCCTCAAAAGAGGGAGTAGTATAATCACTGATGATGAGTTTGTCTCATCGACAACAAGGTAGTTGATGAGGATACCTGTCTACTACACCTGGATACTTAGAAATACTTATATTTAGCACTCTTATACTACATGCTTTTGATGATAGATGTATTAGTGAGAATACATGCTTTTGATGCTAGATGTATTGGTGAGAATACATGCTTTTGATGCTAGATGTATTGGTGAGAATACATGTTTTTGATGATAGATATATTGGTGAGAATACATGCTTTGATGATACCTGTATCAGTAAGGATACATGTGAGGATTGCATCATCCTTGAACACACATTCTAAAGAGAGCCGTAGACAGATGTCTCCGAGAAAGAAGGAGGATTGCATCATCCTTGAACATATGTTCTAAAGAGATTCGTAGACATGATGTCTTCGAGAATGAAGTCCTTGGTGGACATGTGAGGATTGGATCATCCCTGGACTTCAGTCCTAAAGAGAGCCATAGACATGATGTATCCAAGAATAAAGTCCTGAATGAACAGGTAGGGGTTTGCATCTTCCCCGGACCTCAGTCCCAGAATTGAGCCGTAGACTGATGTCTCCGAAAATTGAAGATAGGACTGCATCATCCATGAACTAGGTTCAAAATGTACGTGATGGGATTGCATCATCCCTAGACATGAGACTTGTCTTAAAGGAACGTGTGAGGACTGCATCGTCCATGAACTGGGTTCAAAATGTACGTGATGGGATTGCATCATCCCTAGACATGAGACTTGTCTTAAAGGTACGTGTGAGGACTGCATCGTCCATGAACTGGGTTCAAAATGTACGTGATGGGATTGCATCATCCCTAGACATGAGACTTGTCTTAAAGGTACGTGTGAGGACTGCATCGTCCATGAACTGGGTTCAAAATGTATGTGATGGGATTGCATCATCCCTAGACATGAGACTTGTCTTAAAGGTACATGTGAGGACTGCATCATCCATGAACTGGGTTCAAAATGTACGTGATGGGATTGCATCATCCCTAGACATGAAACTTGTCTTAAAGGTACGTGTGAGGACTGGATTGTCCATGAACTGGGTTCAAAATGTACGTGATGGGATTGCATCATCCCTAGACATGAGACTTGTCTTAAAGGTACGTGTGAGGACTGCATCGTCCATGAACTGGGTTCAAAATGTACGTGATGGGATTGCATCATCCCTAGACATGAGACTTGTCTTAAAGGTACATGTGAGGACTGCATCGTCCATGAACTGGGTTCAAAATGTACGTGATGGGATTACATCATCCCTAGACATGAGACTTGTCTTAAAGTGATAAGGACTGATCATCCTGGAACTTGATCTGGATTGCATCATCCATGGACCTATGTCCTAAAGAGAGCAGGATTGATCATCCTGTAAAATGATCGTGTGATCGTATGATGACGACTAATGATCGTGTGATGACGATGCTGATGATCGTGAGATGACGATGCTGATGATCGTGTGATGACGATGCTGATGATCGTGTGATGACGATGCTGATGATCGTGTGATGATGATGCTGATGATCGTGTGATGACAATGCTGATGACGTTGATGTTCCAGTAACTGGTTGAGTTACTGATGATGATGAATTGAAGAAAGATTCTGATGATTTATAGATGTATCATGTATGATGTAGTCGATGACTCCTTGCTCCTGCAGACATTGTTATAATATCTTTCTCGTTAAGGGGGAGTGTTGAATATTGTAACTTCTAAGAATATTATATTTGTACATTATTATTCCAGAGATGTTTCATCCCTCCGAGGTAACCCTATTATGTATCCGGAGATGATTATTCCTCCGATGGTTTGTGGTAACTAGGGTTATTAAAACCACCATGTGGGGGTCGGCCCTGATCTTATATTTTAGGGGTTATTAGACTTCTCCAGGAGAGGTCGGCCCCATTAGGGATTTTGGTCAGTCGAGAACTAGTATAAATAGAGGAGGTGAGCTCCTCATTAGATACACTTGTACAACTCAGAAAAGTAGCGCACTCGTTTGGGAGGTCTTCTAAGGAGGTAGAGAAGGAGATCAAATCTTGGAGCACATCTTGTATTTTGGTTGATCATCTTATTGAGGAAAGCTTTGCTGGGTTTTCTACCCCATGAGGGTTTCCCAGGGTAAATTCTGTGTCTATCTTGTGATTATGTTTCTTTCAGTGATCTTGCTAGTATATTTGGTTTAAACTTAACATTCTCATCTCACATCATCCATATGACATGAGGAAGTGACCAAAATGTCCAAAACTAAAAGTCAAACTTGAAAATTACAATATCTAAAGGGTTGCTCCTTTTCCTTCGAAAGGTGTGACTCCGGTCACACATATTGTCCAAAAAGTCATGAGTTGGTCCCCAAAATTGAAATTTCAGTTATCATTCATCATTTCACACTTTCATAAGGAAAGTAGTTGCTAAAAGTGGACACATACATTGACATGGTCAAAACCAATAACTGAACTAACTTGCTAACATATCCACTAAGCAATTAATGGAATGGAGAGCATCCACATTGGATCTAGATCCTTCTTCTAAGAACTCATATGGAAATGTGCAAACTAATGAGGGTCACTTTTGGCGCGTTAGATGCAATAGAAAACTGAAAAATCAAGCATCCCTAAACTTACTTAGCTTTTTGATATACCACCCATCCACATTCACCCATCCCTCCACCGCAACACAGACCTCGACCCCCCACACATTCCCCCATCACACTCACTTCCCCTTCCATGGTGGCCCCATCCATATTACAACCAATTGGCATTTATCTCCGTAGACATGCATCTCCACTTTGCCCACGACAGTACATGCCTCCTTCTTCCACCTCTCCTTCTTCCATTGTCCCCCCTAGAAGGTGTAGCCACCATCGATGTGGCTACATCTGCTCGTATACCATTCACCCTAGCATAAGAGCAGGTTGTCCAGCTGACTGCTCCATCCGCTAGCCATGAAGACCAGCCGGTTGTGTGTTAGGAACCCATGTCAACCCTTCTCTTTACTATGTTAGTATATTGTTGTTGGACGCATATGCTTTGTAAGTCGTCCCGTAGTATTTGTTGATCCATAGTTTATATTAGCCCATAGTATTGACCCATAGTATTGGACGCATATGCTTTGTAAGTCGTCCCGTAGTATTATATGTCCCATGGTTTTGACTCATAGTATTGGGCATAGACTTAGTATATAAGTGTGTGTTGAGGTCATTGAAGGCACCGTGAAGTTAATTGTATTGAGCTTGCTCAAAGGAGGTTGCCCCCTCGAAGTGGCCCGTGATCAATATAAAAGTGATTCTGTTCTGTTATTTCTGATATCTTGTGTATTTGCATTAATTAATTATTGCAGGTTCATCACATCTGGTATCAGAGCACTTTCCTTGGCACAAGTGGGAAATTTTTTTTTCTTTGGGCGGTGACTTTCAAATCAATTTCTGAAACTTTCTGCACAAAATCAGAAGAAACTGATTGCATATCTGAATTCCTCTTTCAAAAATACACAGTTTCAAAAAAAAAATCATCTCAATTGGAGTTCTAAAAGTGGAGATATCGCAGATTTAAAATCAGCAATTTTTCAGAATTTCGGTGACGGCCACGAAAATTGCGGCGAGAAAATCTTTTGACTGAGTGCCCAGATTTCTATTCCGCTTTCATGGGTAGAAGCAGAGTGGTTGTTCCAGTTCCGGAAACATGCTATAATAGCGATTCTGAGCAATATAGATCCAGTTTTTGAACATTGGGTGGAATTTCTGCCCAAATTTTTTCTGTTGCAGGTTCGGATCTGGGAATAATCCCTATCCGCTTAACTGTGGGAAGTACTTGGGCATAAGCCCTAAAACTCATTGTGAGGAGTACCACAGGAACCCCGAAGTAGCTGGCCATTGAGAGGACCTGCCAAGCGAAAAGGGCAACGACCCCTACCTGATTGACTAGTTCCCACCCGTGAGGTAAACCAAGAGCTGTCGTTTGTGGCCAAGCGGTTATCAGTTTTACCTGAGCCGTGGAGTGAGGGGTACTGCCCCAATACGCAAGCCGTCAGACAGCATTGGTGGCCGAGTGAAACACCTGAACTATTAGGAAGCCGTTCATACTTGGGGTCCATATCTATTTAACTGTTGCCGATCACTTCCGCTCCAGCTCCAGCCGTTCAGATCTATTCTGAACGTTGTTCCAGATCCAGTTGCTGTTTCAGATCCAGCTATTTTTGATCCCTTCTGCGTCGCTGTAGATCCATCTGTTGCGGATCCCTTCCACGCCGCTGTTGCCGATCCATTTCTGGGAAAAAAAAAAAAAAAAAAAAAAACTGGTTATGGTTGTAACCCGTGCAGGAGCACACACCATGGAGGAAGCACTTGTAGCCATCCAAACCAAACTCCAAGATCTGGATGAAAAATTTCTCAGCCTCCATCTTCAACATTCAGCCATGAACAATACCAGACAGCCAGAATCTTTTGCAGCCACTGGGTTCTCTTCTTCCAGCAGTTTTCGTAGGCCGAAGCTTGATTTTCCTCGCTTCAATGGTACAGATCTGACTGGATGGATATACCGAACAGAAAAATATTTCAGTTTGCATAATACTTTTGATGTTCAGAAAGTTCCACTTGCATCCTTTCATTTGGAACAGGAAGCCCTTCAATGGTACCGTTGGTACATCAAAGCTCATCCAGAGCCACACTGGACAGATTTTTGCCAACTCCTTTTGTCACGATTTGGTCCTAGTTCTTTTGACGACTTCATAGGAGCACTCACTAAACTTCACCAAACTGGCACAGTGAGAGAGTATCAGACAGAATTTGAGAAACTAGCCAATCACACAGAAGGATTGTCTGATGAATTCTACAGGAGTTGTTTTATCAGTGGTCTCAAGGATGAAATCTGCTCAGAGGTCAAAATGTTTTGTCCCAACACAATGATGGAAGTCCTAGGGTTGGCTAAGCTGGCCAAAGACAAGATCGCAGCTCAACAACGCTCCAAACCCACCTTTGTTCCCTTCAGAAATATGGGTTCCCAACGACCTCCCATCACGCCTGCTCCTCAACAACCTCCTATCAAGCATTTGTCTGAAATAGAAATGTAGGCACGCCGAGAAAAAGGGATTTGTTATAATTGTGATGAGAAATTCACTCGGGGACATAGATGTGTTCAACAAAAGCTCTATCTCTTGGATGTAGATTCTCTGCCTTCCTTAGAACTTGGTGAAGAAGCTACAGATACAGTAGATGATCAGGTCGACATTCAACACCTGCCTGTTGACACCCCACCTCAGGACGACCCACCCGAGATCTCTCTCCATGCTGTAACCGGAGTCACCACCCCACAAACAATGCGAGTCAGGGGATACTTCAAGAAGCTCCCTCTTACCATCCTCATTGATTCTGGTAGCACTCATAACTTCATTGACCCTCGGATTGCCAAACAGGCTGATTGTTTTGTCCATCCTTGCTCCAACTTTGAAGTCATGGTTGCCAATGGGGGTACCTTACCTTGCAAGGGGAAGTGTCACAATGTGCGTATCTCTATGGAAGATTATAACCTATGCTCTGACATGTTTGCCTTGTCCTTAGGCGGATGTGATGTGGTTTTGGGCGTTCAATGGTTACGCACACTTGGCCCCATCTTATGGGATTTTGCGGAACTTTGGATGCAGTTCAAAGTCAATGGGGCACAACACAAATTTATGGGCTTACAACCAGGGTCTCTCTGCATCATCAGTTCACATCGCCTGGAAAAAATCCTTAAGAAGAATTCACATGGTGTCATCGCTCAGCTCCATTCCATTCAGATGCACCCATCAACAGTCTCCACTACTTCCTTGGATAAATATGCAAGTATCTTTGCTGAACCAATGCGCTTGCTGCCTTCAAGAGACCTTTCCGGTAAGAATGTAGCCACATCTACCTCTCAGCAGGAACTGATGGCTATTTTGCATGCAATACAGAAGTGGCAGCCATACCTATTAGGGAATTATTTCTGCATCAAGACTGATCTCCCGAGTCTGGAATTTTTTTTGGAACAATGGGTCTCCTCCCCAACACACCTGCAATGGGTTATCCAACTCATGGGTTGTCCCTATGTGATCACTTACAAGAAGGGTAAGGACAATATGGTGGAAGATGCTCCTTCTCGCACAATTAATGACCCAGTTTCTCTTACAGCTCTTTCTCTGCTTGTTCCAAATTGGTTGCAATATGTTCAACAGGGCTATCTCTTCTATGAACTCCATGCTTCTTCCTCAACAGGGCACTCTGGGTTCTGCAAAATGTATGACCGAGAACAATGTAACTTCTTCTGGTCGGGACTAAAAATGACAATTCAACAGATGGTGGCTGACGATGATACTTTCCAAGTCAACAAGGGGGAACCGACACTCCTTTCGGGATTGCTCAAACCCGTGCCCATCCCTACACAGTTTTGGCCAACTATTTCTATGGATTTCCTAGCAGTGCTCTGGTGGTACCATAGCACATCTCAAAGGACACCATATGAAGCAGTCTATAGAAAAACACCGCCTGTTCTTCTTCCATACACCCTTAGCAGCTCTCCAGTTCAGGAAATTGACTCGGTTCTTCGAAACCGCGATCAGATTCTTCTCATTCTGCAGGACAATCTTCACATGGCCAGAATTCGCCTGAAACAACAAGCCGATCAGCACCGTTCTGAGCGCATTTTCCACACAGCTGACAGGGTTCTTCTTCATCTACAGCCTTCCAAGCAATCCTCCTTGACACTCCAAAGGCGTCAGTGGCCTGAAATGCAAACCGAGGATGCTACTGGGGAACCACTCCTTCAGATTCTGCAGCAATTTCTCCAACCAAAGCTTTGAGGACAAAGCTTTTTCTAAGGGAGAGGGGATGTTAGGAACCCATGTCAACCCTTCTCTTTACTATGTTAGTATATTGTTGTTGGACGCATATGCTTTGTAAGTCGTCCCGTAGTATTTGTTGATCCATAGTTTATATTAGCCCATAGTATTGACCCATAGTATTGGACGCATATGCTTTGTAAGTCGTCCCGTAGTATTATATGTCCCATGGTTTTGACTCATAGTATTGGGCATAGACTTAGTATATAAGTGTGTGTTGAGGTCATTGAAGGCACCGTGAAGTTAATTGTATTGAGCTTGCTCAAAGGAGGTTGCCCCCTCGAAGTGGCCCGTGATCAATATAAAAGTGATTATGTTCTGTTATTTCTGATATCTTGTGTATTTGCATTAATTAATTATTGCAGGTTCATCACATTGTGTTCACGGTGAGGTTGACTAGTTTATGAAAATCTTGTTCAATTTTAACGAAAATTACTATGTGCATCTAATTTCATCATTTATCTAATTGTTCTAATTGTTGCAGAGTGGCATTGATGAGAGACTTGGAGCACGGAGGAGAGAGACCCCCTCACGACTTACAGTCTCGCATGCGGTGGTTTATTTAAGATTTGAAAACTATTTTTATTTTTAAATTATGTTTTATACTTTTATAATTGCCAGGAAAAGTTGACATATTATTGTTGTCATTTCAGGGCATGGGGGGACATGGTCCAAGTCGCTAGAAGGACCCGGCTTCCTCTAGCACAAAGAAGAGGAAGATCGATTTTGGAGATGCACCTGGGAGCTCTGAGGGTGGGCAGGAGGATTGAGAGACCCTCCTATGTACACTAGACATGATGTGGCATTTTGGGAACAAGTTTCCATATTTTGTATAGGGCACGAGCTACCATATTTTGCATAGGGAACAAGTTTCCATTATATAGATGTTGAAAATGATGTTCCGTTTTTCCAAAAAAGTGTACATGATTGGATCATTTTTGCTTATGAATAGATGGATTTGCACTTGTCTATATGAATTTGTCTTTGATGGACCTCAATATGAGTCCCTTGTATTTGAATGGGTCTCCATAAAATGATTTATACTATATGTTCTATGGGGGTACACTGAGAATGTAATAATAGTATTTGTTATAGTAAATTGTGTTCACATACAACATACACACATCGAGCAAATTCACATACACACATACACACAACATCCAACATACACATCAATATGTCACTTCAAATAAGCCCTTTAAACTCAGTTATTAATGCATGCCTGTTAATTTGTCAATGCCAAGAGAAAAAACAAGGAAAACTAGAAAGTCATTAATATATCAGTACAACAATGCAACACATAGTATTCACAAGCAAACTGAATAGGATGAAAATAAAATTTAATGCATCTATATTAGTTTTTGCAAAAGATACAAGCAAAATATGATTAGGTTCTATTTATCCCGTGTCAATGATTGACAGTGTAAAGGAAACTGCATAATTTGATAACAAAAAAAACAACTTGTCAAGTTAGTGGAAAAATCACCCAAGTTTCAGGTCCAATAGACATGGAGTCTATACTGAAAAGATTAGCACATGATATATTGATTGTGGCCTATTTCTTGAATCCTTTTCTAATCATCATATGACTACTTATTTATAATAGAAACTGACAATTTACAAGTGTCCTATATAGATGCATTTTCCTATTCCTTGTGGGCATTTCTAGAAAAAATGATATATTTGTTTCAAGCCACATATGCACTCTTCTATTTACATTGGCTAGTAGTTAACATTGGATATTGGACATTTGGGATGCACCATAAGCACTTTACATTTATCAACACACATTCTACATTAGAATCATTCTTTATTTCCATATGCACTATGCCTATTAGTTTTTCAATGGAAAAGACAAAAAATTAAGCAAAGTCAAATATGGTTAATATATCATTACAACAAAGCAACACAAAGTATGCACAAGGAAATTGAATAGGTTGAAAAACAAATCTAATTTAGATATCTTAGTGTTTTCAAATGACAATAGAAAAAAAATTTAATTAAGTTCCATGTATCCATTATCTCAATGAACATAAGTGTTCTCAAATCAAGTAAGAACACTAAGAATGAATTATTATAGGTCCAGATGCTTTAACATCCTCAAAGTGTCCTTGAATGGCCACGGGGTTCCTGAAAAAAATTCTTTTAGCACAAAAACCATGACTCCGGTAGCGAATCCATCGATTCCGATGGATTTCGGATGTCGGATTTCAGCTAGCCCCCCCCACACTGTGCCTCCAATGGCTGGAAACAGTGCAAATGTCCCTTCTTCAAAACTAGGGTTTTGCTCAGTGAAGGCCATTCCAATTTCGCTCAAGGGGGTCATTTCTCATCTGAAGGCTCCCATGCATGCATGGACACCATGAACAAATCCACAATGGCCATACACATGTGTAGGAGCTGACAGTATCTAATTCCGCTCACCAGTTTGGGTTCTGTGGCCCCGGAGCAAATCCTCAAAGTGTCCCTGAATGGCCACAGGGTGCTCGAAAAAAAATCCCGTAGCACCAAAACCATGACTCTGGTATCGAATCCATCGATTCCAATGGATTCTAGATGTCGAGTTTCAGCTACACCCCCCCCCAGACCGTGCCCCCAATGCACGAAAACGGTGCCAATGTGCCATCTCCGGAGCTAGGGTTTTGATTAGTGAAGGTCATTCCAATTTCGCTCAAGGGGGGCATTTTTCATCCGAAGGATCCCGGGCGTGCATGGCCACCATTAACAAATCCACAATGGCCAGACGCATTTGTGGGAGCCAATGAAATCCAAGTCCACTTTCTCGTTTGGGTTCCGTGGCCCCAGAGCAAATCCTCAAAGTGTCTCTGAATGGTCACAGAGTGACTAGAAAAAATTTATGTAGCACCAAAATCGTGACTCTGGTAGCAAATCCATCAATTCAGTATGGTTTTAGCTAGGAGAAACCCCACACTATGCCTCCAGCACCCAGAAACGGTGCCAATGTGCCATCTCCGGAGCTAGGGTTTTGCTTAGTGAAGGCCATTCCAATTTCGCTCAAGGGGGACATTTCTCATCCGAAGGCTCCCGGAGGTGCATGGCCATTATGAACAAGTCCACAATGACCATACGCATGTGTGGGATCCAACAGAAAAAATTTCCTCTCTCAGTTTTGGGTTCTGTGGCCCCGAAGCAAATCCTCAAAGTGTCCCTAAATGGTCCCGGGATGGCTCACAAAAATGCTTGTTGCACCTAAACCGTGACTTTGATCGCAAATTGGTCGATTTTGATGGATTCCGAACATTGGGTTCTAGCTAGGTTACCCCACACCATGCCTCCAATGCCTTGAAACAGTGCCAATGTGCCGTCTCCAGAGCTAAAGCTTTACTTAGTGAAGCCCATTCCAATTTCTCTCAAGGGGGGCATTTCTCATCCGAAGGCTCCCGGGCATGCATGGCCACTGTGAACATGTCCACAATTGCCATACGCACATGTGGGAGCCGACGGAATCCAAGTATGCTCACCCTGATTTGGGTTCCATATCCCCAGAGCAAATCCTCAAAGTGTCCCTGAATGGCCCCAGTGTTTTTGAAGAAAATGTCCGTTGCACCAAAATCGTGACTCCAATCGTGAATTCGTCAATTCCAATGGATTTCGATCGTCGGGTTCTATCCGGGGGACCTCCACACCGTTCCTCCAATACCCAGAAACGGTGCCAATGTGCCATCTCTGGAGCTAGGGTTTTGCTGAGTGAAGGCCATTCCAATTTTGCTCAAGGGGGCCATTTCTCATTCGAAGGATCCCGGGCATGTGTGGCCACCATGAAGACATACATAATGACCATACGAACATGTGGGAGCCAACGGAATCCAATTCCGCTCGCCGATTTGGGTTCCATGGCCCTGGACCGAATCCTCAAAGTGTCCCTGAATGGCCCTAGGGTGCCTGATGAAAATTCCCGTTGCACCAAAACTGTGAATACGTCGATTCCAATGGATTCTAGACGCCGGGTTTTATCTAGGGGACCCCCCACACTGTGCCTCCAATGCTCTGAAAATGTCCCAATGTACCATCTCTGGAGCTAGGGTTTTTCTCAGTGAAGGTAATTTCAATTTCGCTCAAGGGGGGCATGATGCAGGAGCATCGAGGCCTAGGTAGATCTGTCAAAGTTTATCAACATAAGGAAGCTAGCCAGAGGGAGTGCAAACAACCGCTTGTGCGTGAAGCATATTGACTCATTGAAGTCAATAAGTTGAGAAAAATATGTCGAAGTAGTCAACAGGAATGAAGAAGTCGAGAGTTGACATGTCAATGTCGACATGTTATTGTCGATAGGAGACAAGTTGCCACAGAGTCGTGGAAAGTTCAACATGTTGTCAGACCCCGTTGTCAACAGGTTGGGCATGAGCCAATCGAGGAGGAAGGGGCAGACTGGTGAAGCCTAAGCGCAGAGTGAAGCCAGTAGGTGATTCAAAGCTGATGGGAGGCAGTATGGCCGATGGGATGGTTTACTGTAGTAGGTCAAAGAAGGAAGCGTAGAAGTTAAGGAGAGTACTTGGTAACAGTTCGGAGTTGCTGAGGAAGTTAATGGTAGTTATTGCAGGTGGGTGGAGACATGATAGATGTCGTCATGGGAAGAGGTTGTGCAGCATGGTCGGGCGCTGACAGTTGCAGGTCTGCAAGATCGTGGAAGGATCAGTTAACAGAGGATGACTGTCTCGAGGATCACAGTAGTCTTGGGAACCGTAGCAGCAGATTAGAAGACTAGGGAGTTTGGATCAGTTGAGGGACAATTGCATTTTCTTAGAGTTGCAGAGTAGAGTTTTTGGAGAAGTTTTGTAGATTGGAGAGAATAGTCACATAGCTTCCAAACGCAGAGAAGATTGAGCCATAGCTCAGAGTTCAGCAACAAACCAGGAGAAGGTGAGGTCGACACACTAAGATAGCACACCACCGTTACTTCTGTATTGTAACGGCGGAGGCCGACAGATAGTTAGTTAATTGTATTTACAGGTTATTTTGCATTGTAACCGATTGGTAGAAGTAATATAAGCTACTTCTGGAATCCTGTTTTACACCTAGTTGTGTGAACATCGTGGTCATGTCATGTGTAATGTTAAGCAAGAACCTTGTTGCAAGCAACCTTCCTTGCGTTAGTTGGTATTAGATCCCGAAAGTGAGTTCGGTTGAATCAAGCGAGGATAAAGGCGATGATACCAACCTGCCTTGCATCAGTTGGTATCAGAGCTATAGCATCCTGAGAGCCGAAGGATAGCTATATTAGAGCGGGAAGTGAATCCCTATGCATAGAATAACGTCAGTTGATATTGAGCCTGCAAGTGGGTTGAACAACTCCAGCTGAAGTTGGGTAGAGTTGTGCACGACTTGTGAAGTCTTGTTGCGATTGGATGAGTGAGAGTTTCAACAGAGGTTGAAAATGGCTCATAGAGGAATTAATGTCTGAGGACAAAGAG
This sequence comes from Larix kaempferi, assembly GCA_027924585.1. Taxonomy (NCBI): domain Eukaryota; kingdom Viridiplantae; phylum Streptophyta; class Pinopsida; order Pinales; family Pinaceae; genus Larix; species Larix kaempferi. The sequence continues at coordinate 527,840 of BSBM01000450.1, read as the reverse complement.
CGTGTGGCGTAGCAGTTACAGTTCATTGTGAGATGTTGGATGAGTGCGTCCAAATGATGCTAACTTTGACAAATGAAGTCGCAGTGATCAAAGAGAGCCAAAGGCATGGTTGTATTCCTGATGCGTTAGACCAAATCGATGAGGAAGTCGAAGAAGTGGAACCACAGGAAGTAGTGGAAGATGAACCAGAAGAAAAACTCGTCTAGATTTTGATGGATATGAGAGGTCGGGAAAAGATAGATGTCCATACCTACTCAGGAAGTCTGGATCCGGAATACTTGATCGACTGGTTCAGAGAGATGGATAAATTATTCGACATAGAGCAGATCGAGGATCCAAAAGGGGTTAAGACAGCATGTCTGAGGTTGAAGGATCATGCCTCATTGTGGTGGGACAATGTACAAGCTGACAAAATCAAGAAGGGAAAGGAGAAAATCAAGTCTTGGGATAGGATGGTTTCCAAGATGAAAGGGAAGTTATTACCGAAAGACTATGTGATTTCCTTATTCAGGAAGTTGTAGAACTTTCGACAAAAGGAGATGACCGTGAAGGAGTACATGGAAGATTTATATAGATTATCGATAAGGTCGGGCCAAACTGACGAAGGAGAAGAAGCTGTTGCTAGGTATGTGAATGGCTTGAAATATGCCATTCAGGATGAATTGAGCATGTCAAGATTCAGAGCAGTGGGCGAATCCTACCAGTTAGCTCTGCAGGCAAAAGAGAAACTGTTGAGAAAATCCGTAGCGACCAGAGGTAGGACGATTGGTCGGGGTGCGAGGACTATTTTCACGAAAGGCCAAACTAGCGGTTACAGGAAGGAAATTGTCAAAGATAGTCGACATGCGGAGGGTACATCGACAAGGGAGAATGCACCACAAAACCGACGCGGTGGTTGTGAGAATCGTGGTCGAGGTGCGTATGGTCGAAGTGGTCCATCCGACAAAAAAGGAGCTAACAGACCAACAATAATCTGTTACAAGTGTCATGGAGCGGGACACAAGGCATATGAATACCCAGAGAACCTACATGATACAAAGGAGTCGAAACCCAGACGTTGAAGAGATGAGCAAGTTGACGAGAGGGAAGAATTGACACTCGACAGTAATGGAGATGGTAAGAAGAAAAGTCGAGCCATGAGAGTTAGCAAGACACTGGTTCTGGACGACAGATGCAACAAGCAAGATTCGTCATAGTAGAAGGTGATCTTTCGAACGAAGGTGCGAATCGGCGAATGGCATTGCAAGACCATAGTTGATGGCGAAAGAACTGAGAATATTGTGTCGACAGAGATGATCTAGAAAGAAAAGTTGAGATGTCGAGAAAATCCACACCCTTACAAGATCTCATGGTTGTAGAAAGGACACCATGTGAATGTGACTAAACAATGCATGATTAACTTCAAGGTTGGGAAGTTAGAGGACAGCGTACTGTGCGACGTAATCCCAATGGACGCGTGCCATTTGTTGTTAGGAAGACCATGGAAATATGATCAAAAAATAATCTATGATGCTCGAGCCAACAAAGTCACTGTGTGGAATAATGGTGTGAAGAGGAATCTTAAGCCGAAACCGGAGAAGCAAATCAACGGTAAGCAGGGCGAGAGAAACTTTTGGGAGAAGCGCGTGCTGATGTGTTCAGCGAAAGAATTCCTTGTGGAGGAGGAAAAGTAGACGAGGTGTTATGCGATCATTCCAAAAGGACCATGTGTCGAGAGTGAGACAATGGAGGAGAAAATTCCAGTCGAAGTCGGAAAGATGCTCGAAGAGTTTCATAGCATAGTGTTCGACGAACAGCGATGGGATTGCTGCTGACAAGGAGCATATCCCATCAGATCGACTTGATTCCGAGGTCGACCCTTCCAGACAAGGCACCACATAGGATGAGTCGAACAAAAGGTCAGGAACTCAATTGACAGGTCCAATAGTTGTTGGATAGAGGGTTGATCAGAGAGAGTTTGAATCTATGCATGGTACCAGCAGTATTAGCGCCAAAGAAAGGTGGATAATGGAGGATGTGTACAAACTCCAGATCTATCGACAAGATCACGATCAAGTATCGGTTTCCATTGCCAAGAATGGACAACTTGATGGATTGTTTGAATGGAGCGAAGTACTTCACAAAGATAGACCTGAAGAGCGGTTATCACCAGATTTGGGTTAAGGAAGGAGACGAATGGAAAACAACATTCAAGTTGAAAGAAGGGTTGTATGAGTGGTTAGTCATGCCATTCGGGTTGACTAATGCACCCAGTACATTCATGCTATTGATGAAGGTAGTACTAAAACCATTCTTGGGAAAGTTTTTCGTAGTCTATCTAGACGACATTTTGATTTTCAGTCGAACCAAGGAAGAACACTTGGGGCACATTCAACAGGTATTGCAGAAGTTGCAGGAATAGAAGCTGATGGTGAACTTGCAAAAATGTTTCTTCATGAAGGAAGAACTGGTATACTTGGGATTCGTAATATTGGGTAAATGGTTGGTGATGGACCCAAAGAAGGTGAAGATGATATTAGATTGGCCTGAACCGACAAGCACGACTAGAGTGAGGAGTTTCCATGGAATTGCCATGTTCTATAGGAATTTCATTCGGGGATGCAGTCGGATTTGCGCACCATTGTGAAAGTGCATGCGCAAAGGAGAGTTCAAGTGGACGGAAGCATCCCAACAAGCTTTCGATAAGTTGAAGGAAAAGATCACCGAGAGCCTAGTGTTAGCGCTCCCATATTTCGACAAAGTTTTCCAAGTCGATTGCAACGCAAGTGGAATCACAATTGGAGCAGTGTTGAGCCGGGAGGGACAAACAATTGCATTCTTTAGTGAAAAGTTGGATGATGCGAAGCAGAAATATTCAGTCTATGACCAGGAATTTTATGCTATTGTCCAAGCATTGAAGAAGTGGAGGCATTATTTGTTTCCCAAAGAATTTGTGTTGTACACAGATCACCAAGCATTGAGGTATCTGAATACTCAGTCAAAGTTGAATTAGCGGCACATGAAATGGGTTGAATTCCTATAAGGATATATGTTCATGTTGTGACACAGTTTGGGAAAGTCGAATAAGGTTGCCGACACATTGAGTAGAAGAGTTGCATTGATGAACACAGTGACAATTCAGGCAACAGGAATAGAGTCAGCCAAGAAAGAGTATGTGACCAACGGAGATTTTGCGAAAGCATGGGAAGCTTGTCATGAACCATGGAGTGTCGACAGGACTCCATACTTGGATTATTTCATCCAAGAGGGATATCTATTCAAGGGGCGACAATTATGTATTCCCAGAGGATCAGTGCGAGAGAACCTAATCCGAGAATTGCATAGCGGCAGATTAGCAGGTCATTTTGGCATTGACAAGACCAAGGCATTCGTCGAAGAGAAATATTATTGGCTAGGGATGGTGACAGATGTCGGAAAGTGGGTTCGACTTTGTCGATTTTTCCAGTTGGTAAAAGGAAGAAGTTAGAACACGGGGTTGTATACACCGTTGCTAGTACTGAATACCCCATGGGAGCACCTGAACATGGATTTTGTGCTAGCATTACTGAAGACACAGCAAGGAACTGACTCGATATTTGTTGTAGTCGAGAGGTTTTAAAAAATGATGCACTTTATTCCGTGTCGGAAGACAACTGATGCCACAAGCATTGTTGTACTATTCTTCAAGGAAGTAGTCAGATTGCATGGGTTTTCGAAGAGTATCACATCGAACAGAGATACCAAGTTTATGGGGCATTTATGGAGAACACTATGGAAGAAACTGGACATGAGGTTGCAGTTTAGCTCAGCATATCATCCGCAGACAGACGGAAAGACCGAGGTGGTGAATAGAATTTTGGGAAACCTTCTGAGATGTTTAACTACTGACAGACCCAAGCAGTGGGAGAACGTGTTGGCACAAGCAGAGTTTGCATAAAACAATTCTTTGAATCGGTCGAAAGGTTTGATCCCATTGCAGATTGGTCAGGGAAGAATCCCACATGGAGTGGTGGATTTGTTTGAGTTGCCGACATAAACTAAGAAGATCCCAGATGCAGAATCATTCGCAGAGCACATGAAAGAAGTTCATGAAGATGTGAGCAAGCACATAGAAAACAGCAACGCGGCATACAAGTTGAGAGTCGATAGGAAGAAGAGACTACAGTCATTCAATGAAGGAGACTTGGTCTATGCTTACTTGCGGAAGGAGAGATTTCTGACAGGAACATATAACAAGCTGAAGCTGAAGAATATTGGACCATGTAAGAACTTGAGGAAGATTTCGAACAATGCTTATGTGTTGGAGTTGCCGAATGACTTGAGCATTTCACCAATGTTCAATGTCTCAAATCTATACAAATTGAAGAAGGTTCAAGCAACAAAAGCGCGAAAGTGTCAAACATCGACTAGACAATGCATATTCCGAATCAACACAAGGAGGAGATCACATAAGTAATAGAGGAATGCAAAGTCAGGCGTACACGCAGTTCGCAAAAGAAGGAATACTTGGTGCGATGGATGGATGATGAGTTGCAAGAGGTGACGTGGATTTTCGAAGAAGATTTCAGGAGAGAGATGGAGCAGTCAAGTTCTTTTTCACCTGGGGAGTCTGATCCAGGAGCATTGGGGCCTAGGTAGATCAGTCGAAGTTGATCGACATAAGGAATCTGACCAGAGGGAGTGCCGATGACCACTTGTGCATGAAGCAGATTGACTCGTTGAAGTCAATAATTCGAGTAGAAGCTGTCGAAGCAGTCGACAGGAGTGAAGAAGTCGAGAGTCAACATGTGAATGTCGATAGGCGATAAGTTGCCGCAGATTCGTGGAAAAGTCGACATGTTGTCAAACCACGATGTCGACAGGTTGGGAGTGAGCTAAGCGAGGAGGAAGGCACAGAATGGCGAAGCCTAAGTGCAGAGTGAAGCCGATGCGTGAGTCAAATCTGAAGGGAGGCAGTATGGATGACTTGATGGTTTACTGTAGTAGTTCAGAGAAGGAAGCACAGAAGTCAAGGAGAGTACATGGAAATAGTTCAGAGTTGCTGAGGAAGTTAATGGCAGTTATTGCAGGTCGGTGGAGACATGAAGGATTGGATGTTAGAGGATGTGTCTCTAGGGGATCACAGTGGTCTTGGGAACCGCAACAATAGAGTAGAATACAAGGGAGTTTGTATCAATTGAGGGACAGTTCGATTTTGTTGGAGTTGCAGAGTAGAGTTCGGGGAGAAGTTTAGTAGATTGGAGAGAACAGTCACACAGCTTCCGAACGCAGAGAAGATCGAGCCATAACTCAGAGTTCAGCAACGAACCAGGAGAGGGTGAGGTCGACACACTAAGAGAGCACACCACAGTTACTTCTGTATTGTAACGGCTGAGGCCGATAGATAGTTAGTTAATTGTATTTACAATTTATCCTGCATTGTAACCGATTGGTAGAAGTAATATAAGCCACTTCTGGAATCCTTTTTTACACCTGGTTGTGTGAACATTGTGGTCGTGTTGTATGTAATGTTAAGCAAGAACCTTGTTGCGACGAGGTGGACTTGCGTCAGGGAATTTATCATTTGAAGGCTCCAGGGCGTACGTGGCCACCGTGGATAGGTCCACACTGGTCAAACGCGTGTGTGGAAGTAGACAGAACCCTGGTCCGCTTGTCGATTTGGATTCCATGGCCCTACAGAAAATCCTTAAAGTGTCCCTGAATGACCCCATGGTGCCTAGCTAAAATGCCCGTTTCACCAAAACCGTGACTCCGATCGCAAATCTGTCGATTCTGATGGATTCCAGACACCGGGTTCTAGCTAGCCCCCCCCCCATAATGTGCCTCAGATGCCCTTAAAGGGTAGCTTCTGACAGGGCTTCTTTCTCGAATAGTAGTCTTCATGTGTGCAAGGTGTACTTCATTTTCCCATATCTCTCCACTGTCTTCCATTTCTCTGTAGAAGGTACCTCATAACTAGTCATCTCCTCGACCAAAACTTTCGTCTCTATGTGCTCTGCAATGGAAGTTGGAGGAAGCTTTTCAGCTATCATGGCACATTGTTTTAAAATTTCATAATCAAGGGAGAGTTTCTTCAATAGAATTTTCCCTGTTAGAACATGAGTCAAACCTTGAAATTGCTCATGGTTCCTCTCGATGTTATATAGTAAATCCTTATAATTATCTTGGGAAATTAACTCATTATTTTCATCCCAAAAAGAAGACAGTCCCTTTTGTATTACCTTCTCAAATCCCTTTTTGGACACTTCAACCTGTTCCTTCATCTGTTCTGCACTAGCCTGAACATTCTCAATCTGAGAATGTTTGCTAAGGACTCTCCTAGCCCAAGTTATGACTGTTACCCTGTTTTCGATAGCCATTGCTTTCATATCACCTTCTATCATAGTATTTAAGAAACTTATGGTACCCTAGGATGTGTCTTTTGGTATCTTATCTAAAACTTATCCCATTGCTTTACATCTTTGTAAGCTATCATTTGCTATGGCTTCCTTTGTCTTCAAAAAATCTAAATAAGGCCTCAATTTTGCAACCTCATCAATGATTGAATCCCAAATCAAATGCTTTGAACCTTGCAATGCTAGTTGTCCTCTCACTTGGCCTATCATCCTCTGATTTCTGCCTACCAAATCTTTATTGTTTTTTGTCAACTCTTTTATTTCATTTTCCTTTTTCTGATTTTGCTCTTCTAGTCTTTGTTTTTCTTCTTTTAGTTCTATGATCTCCACCTCTTTCAAGCTCACTTGGGACATAGCTTGAACTATATCATCTGTGCTCGCTTCTTTGTTGCCTTGATATGTTCCTTGCTTCTTTTGTGCTGTATTTTCTAATTTCGCATTTAGATCTTCAATTCCAGTCTTACGACTTTATCTATCTTTCTCCCAACTTTCCTCTTTTTCCTCAAACTCGAGCAATTTAGCAAGACAGTCATCCAATGCTCGAGATAAAGTTTCTTTTTCTTGTTCCAACACAGTTAATTCAGAGGCTTGAATTATCCGTGTTGCTGGAATTCTAACCTTTTGCTGAAGTAATTGGATATTATTTTATTTCTCAGCTAAAAGCTTTTCAATTGCCTCCCCTCTATTTGGTTCATCATTGCTCTTCACCAGGTCATCTTGCAATCTTTTTATTTGCAGCTAATGAGCTTTGTTCTCTGTTTTCTCTTGGCTCAACTAGATTTACAGCCTGTTCATTGTTTTCTGTAATTTTCCCACTGTTAAAGTAGCTCTCATCATATCAGCATAAATCACCTCTCTAGTCTATCTGTGTGGGTGAATTTTATCAGGGACTATTATCTTCTGCAAATTCAATTTCATTTATGTGACCTTATCATCAGACGATACAGCCAAATTCAAAGTATTTTTGTCTGGATCTCTACTAGTCATGAGAGTAATTTCTGAATCAACAACATTCCTGACTTCTGGAAACAACTTATGCATTGCTTTTGCTATTGTTTGTCTGTCTTTGCCATATTTTACACATATTTCATCTCTTGAATGAAATTTGCTAGAATCACCTGCAGCTCTTGCCTCATCAAATTCGTATTCCTGTACTTGAATACCTGGTCCTTGGTATTTTTCTCTCTTCATTCCTTTTTCTTTATCAGATACAACTACTTCATCTTGCTGGCTTGATTTCAATCTTTTGGCTTCTCTTTCTTTCTCCACCTGCATATCAGTACTTTCATAAAAACTTCTTTTACTTGTTGCTTCAACCTTTCATAGGGTAGGTACCAACTTAGCCGAAACTTTATCCAAGGTAGAAGGATTAACGTGTGAACTTCCCAAAACTTCCGTGTCTAATTCATATTGTAGTAAATTTGCCATCTTCGCCAATCCTTCAACCTCTTGGTGACCAAAGGATTTATTTTTGTTCTCTTTCCTTCTGTCAGAAGTAACATGACAAGGATCTTAATTAATAGCTGTGGCTTTCCTAAAACTCGGTGCTTCTAAATTTTTTTGTATAAAAGGGAGAGCATTCTTGTTCTTGATGATAAGAGGACCAATTTTTAAAGGGAACTTTCTATCTGTAGTTTTCTTGAAAAGTAGAAAATGGTCATTTTCTACTGTCAATTTTTTTCTGATAAACTCCAAAGCAAAAACTCTTAGAGTCAAAAAGGCTGGAAGAATAAAGGGCTCCTTAACAAATCCATAAAGTCTGATTATTGTATCTTGCTTCCCTGAAAAATAATCTCCAATTGCTTTTTTTGGGCTTAATTGCATCAGGGTCTTCATCTCTGATAATACTCTACGAAATTTTTTTCCAAACATCAATCTGTATACCTCTAATAAAATAAAAGTCATAAAATTAAACATACTGTCTTCCACTATTTCTAAAAACACAGACTATGGGAATTGTAAATCTTTTCGACTACTAAACAGGAGCATTTTCATCAGGTGTGTCTAGAATCTGAAATGTCTTGAAGTGTGGAAATTCACTAACTGAGAGTGGATGTTCTGAGCCAAGAATTTATCAAATTTAAGGTAGGGTACTTGACTGTAATCCATTTATGTTTTAGCAATGCTTAATCTAAAAATCAAACTTAACTGGACCTTTGTTGTAAGGTCCCCATCTTAACCCTATTGCATTAATATTGTAAATGATGTAAATATTGTTGTTTAGTCATGGTGAGGAGCTCAAGGCCAAGGCCCCGCCATTGATTTATCGTTTTATGTATCGGCAATTAGAATAGATGCATATGGTTCTTGTACTAGCCGTGCATAATGTAAATTCGGACACCATGTAAATATGCAATTTTAATGAAAAACCCACAACCAGCTATGCAATGCAACAAAGAGATGGGGCATGATCTTACAAGGAATAGGGAGGAAAAATAACCAAACCCTTGAGCCAATGGAGTCAATCCATGTGTCAATGAGAAAACCCATGAGATCCCAACTACCCATTTTAGCTTATGCCCCAATGATTAAATTCTTCCCATAGTTGGTTGAGGTAGTTAATGCCTTGGGAATGATGAGGTATGGCAGCCAATTTCGGGTATGGGCAAGCCATCAATCTGGGAATTCGAATTTTTGCTTGCAAGGCAAGAAATCACCCACGTTTTGCCTTCCCAAGGCATTCGGAACCACAGTCTTTCCTCTCTCACGCAGCCTGGGGCAAACTGGGGTCTTTCCTTCACATTTTCACCATTCTCTGCATTCTTCCATGCCTGGGAACTCGTTTTTGGTTAGCATAGTGGCTGGGAGAAGAGAACCACGATTTTCTGGGGGTTTATAGAGGTCATTTTTGCCCCAACATGAACATGGACATTTTTCTGTAAACGATTATGCTCCTGGGGTTGTTTTCCCATTTTCCAATTTTCATTTTGGGCTTTCCCACGTTTTCTGAATTGGTGGAATTCCCATCGTTGGGCATCCTACTGCAAAAACACCCAGCACCTGCATCTATGGCTGTTATGTCCCTTCCTGTTTAGTTTGAACCTATGAGCAGGAGATTCAGGAGTGGACAAGGACAGATTTGGCTTGATGAGCCCAATGAAGTATCCATAACTCAATGGTTGAGCCATTGGCCTAGTAATTCACTTTTGCCCCTCTCTTAGCAGCTTGAGAAACCCAACTGCTGATTGGCTTGGCTGATTCCGGTGTATCCTTGGCTATGTGAGAGCCTGTTTTCCCCTTTTTCCTTGTGGAGATCATGCCCAGCTCGGGTGTGGCAATGGTGCTGAGAGATTAAGGAGCACACTGGCCTATGGTTGGGTGGAACGTTGCAGAAGCGTAGCTGGTTGCTCAGGGATTACTTGGGTTAAGATAAGTATTCTCCTTTGCTAATTTGATATTGCTTAAATTGATGAATGGCATGAAAATATGGAATGTATGATGGAAGTATATTGAAATCACATTTTGCTGTGGATTCAAATGTTTATGCATTTGCATTTCTCCATCTATAATTTGTATGAATGCTTATTTGTTTAGGTAGGGGACTAGATGTCCAGTATTATTATTAGTGTCTTCTCCATAGCCTTGTAGGATAGGAGTGATATTACAATTTGGTATCAGAGCTGCTGGTTGCGGCATTGGGCCTTTATGGGGGCTACCTATCATAGGTGCAGAGGTAAGTATGCTTCCTGCTCAGCACTGAGAGTTAAGAAAAATTTCAAAAAAATTTCAATTTCAAAATTTTTCCAAGTTTCTATGAGTTCTGCCCGAAATTGCGGAAGGAATTCTCTTCCGAAATTGCGGAAGGAATTCTCTTCCGAAACTGCGGAAGGATTCCGCAAGTTGTTCCGCAACGCGGAAGAATTCAGAAAACTGTTCCGAAACAGCGGAAAATTTTTCTAAGTGTTCGACTTCGAAAGGAAATTTTCGGAAGGAATTCTCTTCCGAAATTGAGGAAGGAATTCTACTCCGAAATTTGCAGAAGGAATTCTCTTCCAAAATTGCCGAAGGGTTCCGTGAATTGTTCCGCAACAACGGAAGACTTCGGGGAATCGTTCCGCAACTGTGGAAGACTTTAGCAAATCGTTCTGCAATTGTGGAAGACTTCGGCAAATCGTTCCGCAATTGCAGAAGCATTCCGCAAGTCGTTCCGCAATTGCGGAAGCATTCCGCAAAACGCCCTGCAATTGTGGAAGCATTCCGCAAAATGCCCCGCAATTGCGGAAGGCTTCAACGAATCGCCTGAAACTGTGGAAACATTCCGTGAATGGCTCCGCAACTGCGGGAGCATTCGCCGAATCGCTCCGCAACGGAAGCATTCCATGAATGGCTCCGTAACTACGAGAGCATTCGCTGAATTGCTCCGCAACGGAAGCATTCCGTGAATGGCTCCACAACTGCGGGAGTATTCGCCGAATCGCTCCGCAACGGAAGCATTCCGCGAATGGCTCCGCAACTACGGGAGCATTCGCCGAATTGCTTCGCAACTGCGGAAGCATTCGGCGAATTACTCTGCAATTACGGAAGCATTCGGCGAATTGCTCCGCAATTGCGGAAGCGTTCGGCGAACCACCCGCAACGAAGGCAAGAATTTGTAAAAAAAAAAAAAAAGAGGACGCTGCCGTCGACCCTCCCTACAGTGGCGCAGGGAAGCCACAAGGGGGCAAGCCCCCTTGACCCCCATTCTTCCCCGGAGATAGTCATTGAAAGTGTGAAATGCACTCTTGGGATGATGAGCACAAATTGCATAAAGGATGGAATTCTCAGCAAGAGAAATTGGTTGTGATATCCATTATGGAAGATGAAAGGGAAAATGCCTCACCTTAAACTATTTCTGTTTATAGAATAAGAATTGCATGGTTGGAAAATAGCAAGAATGAATGATTGCACATATGTATATGTTGAATTCCTAATTCATGACAATATCATAGCTAATGATTGCTTGTATGCTTGGTAGGGAAGCCAAGGAAAGTATTAGCTATGATGTGGATGAGGAACTCCATGATGGATTGAGGAATTGAGAAGAATTCCTTAACTCCTCTCTTGCTATTGTATTTATATTCTGAAAAATTATGGCATAGGGATGCTGGAAATGCGAGAGGATAGATAGATGAAGTGAATATGTACTAGATGGCATATTGCACAGTGCACGTGAAAATGGTTTTGCATATATATGATATTGCATATTGGTAAAAAAAAAAAAAAAAAAAGGTGAGAATTTACATATGCAATGAGCAACTTAAGATCAAATGATGGTGGTTGCTAATAATTAAGTTGTGTTCGCATTAGTTGTAGGACCAGAGACAACTGAAGCATGGCTAAGGATGTGGATGATGATTGTTGCCTACAACCTCATGAAGAGAGGATGGTGCAACAAATCCATGATCATGATGTTGGCAGAAGGACTGAGTAACTTGGGTAAGAGGTCGACTGATCAGGTAACATCAAGCGATATTAATAACAGCCATGCAGGTAAGGGTTAACGGTGCTTAATTGCATGAATGTTGAAAGAGGATTTGGTGAATCTCTTCAACTAAGATTAAACTAAGGTGATTTGGGTTGCACTGTGTGCCTGAATGTGAATGTTAACCTACAAAGTATGGTCAGGTGTGGGTAAATGAAGGCAAGGAGCCTTACACCCTATAGTTTCTAGAAACTTCAATGCATTCATATGAATTCATGTCATGGAATTGGTGAAGATTGGTTGTGAGTTTAATAACCAAAGCAACTGAGGACTTATGGATCTGTCATGGTAGTGCATGATGTATGTAGTAATCATGGTTAGGCCATAGTATGATGGAATGCATAGTATTCATGAAATCATGCAAGATGACATTGAAGAGATATGCATTGAAATATTCAGTAAATGTAGTAAATATGCATGCATGTGTAGGTGCGCATGTTGAAATGCATCGTGTGGATGCGTGGGTGTGACATATATATGTTTCAATGCAGTTAGATAATAGATGAAATGGTGGACTATTGCTAATCTTGAGACCATTCCATAAGCTGCTATGAATGCAGGAGAAGGACTGCTTGAAGAAGGTAGACATGTGATGGGCTACCAGAGCACTCTGTTGGAAGGACAGAGCTGCATGGAAAGGAAGTAATGAGTATTTACAGTTATTTAAATTGCATGGATAGTGTGACTATGTCTTGCAATTTTATTGTGATAGTGATGCATATATAGAAATGTATATATGTCTCATTACATTTCAAATGTTAAACAGCTGAAGGTGTTTGAATTTTGAAGTATTATAATTCTGAGATCACTTCAGTAACTGTTATGGCAATGAAGGATTATGTGCGTGGATACTCACAACGTGTTTAGCCGATTGAAGTTTCAGTTTTCAGGTAAAAAGGTCTTGCGTATGGCAATGAGGATAAGTCCATAGTAAAGACCGAGATCTACCATGTGCAGAAGCCAAAGGTTATGAGAAGGTTCTCATGGCTGTAAATTTATGCATGAAACAAATCTGAAAATTGTCTGGTTTAAGTTTATAAGAATAGTCTCATAGTTGCAAATCAAATTTCTGTAGGAAAACATATTTACAAATTTCAGATTTGAGAATTTGCTTATAATTGCTAATGACTGTTTGGGCTTATATAGAATTGTGTCAGGAGGACATGTTGTAGGTGGATGTTCATGTATGGTAGCAAGGGTGAGACTATAATGGGCAGAGTGATACCACTTACAAGAGCCAAATAATATGAGGAAGGCCTCATTGCTAAGCAAATTAATTTCTGTAGGAGACAGAATTGTAAATTCATATTGAATTTAATTATTAATGCTATTGATTGGTTATGGAACAATCATATTTGAAGCTTATTGCTAAATGTTGCTGACTGTTTGGCTATTTGATAAAGTGTGCCAGGATGACACATTGCAGGAAAATCATGTGTGATGGCCTGCAGAAGCCAAACCAGATGGGAAAGACCCCATGCTTTGGAAATGTGTTTCAGGTAAAATGCCATTGATAATGTCTCAGCCAAACTGCATGTCGGTAAACCATGAAAGTGAGATGGTAAAGCTATGCCTAGAAGGCATGTGAGACACATATGCAAAATGAATGAGTATTCTATGACCCTAGACAAGAACATGTATGTCTAAATTATTAGGGTTAATATGCAGAGCATGCTCTATCTTACTTATATCATTGAAAACTGCTTGAGTATGATTAGGGCCTACATGGCGGACATCAGAAAGGGGGTGCACACCTTTTCTGGTGCTGGGTCATGATAGGGTTTTCAATATTGACTACACCCTAAGGGAATGGATGCATTCCTAGTGTTTCAATACTTGGTAGTGAATGATATGGAATGTGGTTAAGAATTGAACAGCAATACTGATGAGCTTGCTTATCCTTCTTGTGTTGTCAGCCTACACAGATGCAGATTGATATTGCACATTAAAGGGCAAAGTGAAGAAGGGTGTGCAAAGGGACTATATGGGAATTGGCAACCTTTCTATGCTCACGTGAAATATTACAAGAAGGGATGGATAGGCCCGAAGAGCTGTGTAATAAGGGAAGGTACCATCCTTGTGTGAGTAGGGGTCATGTTAACCTGCAGTCAAGAAAGTCACCTATAAAGTTCCTAAAAGGAACCACCGATTTGCACAAAAGAAGGAGTGGCGTCCTTGTATAAATGAAGAGCTGATGTGTGTGAAGGGTTATGGTGCAAGAAGGTGTGGTGGCATTGGTAAAGGCATAAAATATCTACTGGGACAGCAGTGGGAGGGCGGGTGCCGAGGACTAACTGAAAACCCTGAGATGCCTATGGCTCCATAGTTGAGCCTTGACCTATAATGGTCAGATGGTACAAGAAGGTGTGGTGGCATTGGTAAAGGCATAAAATCTCTACTGGGACAATAGTGGGAGGGCGGGCGCCGAGGACTGACTGAAAACCCTGAGATGCCTATGGCTCCATAGTAGAGCCTTGACCTATAATGGTCGGTGGCACAGTTTCCTTCCATTGGTCGATGACCCAGACGAATGTGTTGGCTTGGCACTGGAGAGGGCCAACTAGGTATGGGACTGGTTGGGAACCACCAAATGCTTGGTAAATCCAGTCGATGGGGAGGCGTACTAGTTAAGCATTAGCTATGTCCAAGTCCATAGGCGATCCCAAGGCTTGCAAAGCGAAGCAGGATCCTGTGGACCAGAGGGGAAACGCACAATACAGATAAGTATTCGTTTTCATTTATGTCTTGTTTGGAATAATGAAGATTTCAGGTATAAGTCTTCTAACAGCTAAGCTAATACACTATTGTTTCTTTGTTGGAAACCTTGGTCATTGCAGGAAGACAAGACCCTGAAAGACTATAAATTGCTGGTAAATACAGAGAGTAAATGAGCAGGCAATATAAATTATTAAGAAATCTAGGGAGTAGCTGGTTGAACGCTATAAAGTTCTTGATAAGTCCAGAGAGTGACCAGTTGGGCATTAACTACTTGATATGGTAAAACAGCGTGTATGCTGGCCCAACACCCCTTAAACAATTGATAAAACTAGTTGGAGCATTGGCCTAGCATATTGCTAAAGGAAATGATTGATAAACCTAGTCGGCGTACTGGCCTGGAATTGCCTATTCGAATGATTGTGGAGTAGCCTACATGCTGGCCCAACATTCGTTATTGTGTTCATGGGAAATCCAAGGCTCGTAAAGCAAAGAAGGATCCCATAGAATAAAGTAAAGACATCCAATACAGATAAGTATTCAGTTACCTTGCAACTTCTTGCTTATGAATATACGTGTGTATATGATTTGGCTATGATTTCCTAAACTCTTGATTAGAGATAAACCCTATGAAAATGAACTAAACATGTGAATTGATTCAATGTTTGAGTGTAGGTATTGCTGGAAGCAAGGATTATGAAGGCATCCTAGAGATGCATGTGGACATGTGACCGTCCTAAAAAGCTCAGTATGAGCAGTAATGAAAGATGGTGCTAGTGGATACAAGTGGATCCTAGCAGCCAAAGGTTCTATAGGCAATAATAGGAAGGGTGCCCTAGCTGAAAGTCCATATACAAACCTTAGACACTAAGTGTCATAGCCAAGAAAGGAAATTCAAAGCATTCACATTGAAGTGAAAGAGACTAAGGAGCATGAAACCATAGCGATGGTGTAGGTCCATAATAGAACAAGACTAAGAGGGAGAAATCCCTACTCTTCTCTTTCCTTTTGATTGAAGCATTTATAAAACAAAAGATTGTTGAATGCATATCATGGCTGAAAATAGATTGTGTTTAATTGCTTGAGATGAATTGTGAATGCTGAAATAATAAATTTCCTGTGAAAGGATGAACATGAATGAGTTCATGTGTATGTTGGGAAAGCATGAAAAGTGCAGAAGTCCCATGAATAAAGCATGGACATTTCATGACAATTAGGAAAATAATTGACTAATCTTAATGTTTATGTTATGCTTATCCTAACAAAGAATTCCCATGATGAATTTCACAGGTAAGAAAGTGAAACAATTGGTTGCAGCTGGCACAAGAAAGTGTTGCTAGTAAGCAAAGTGTGTACTATTGTGGCCATTGACCATGGCAGCAGACCGAGGGCTATTAGAGTTGGCTGAAAGTCTTCTTCAAACAATTTCCAGGACCCAAGAAAATCTTGGGGAGATGCTCAAGCTACAGAGGCAACAGAATGAGATAAACCATGAGGCTTTGCAGGACTCTATTCGTATGCAAAAAGAGGTAAAAAGCATTCTAGGAGAAATCAGCAAGGGAAAGGAAAGTGGACCAATGAAGAAGCATCCATCTAATCGTCCAATTAAGAAACGTTCCAGGTGGGAAGTCTCAAAGGAAATGGACTGGGAAAAGGTAAAGCCGCCAATGAAATGTTAGGGATGTGGAGGAAATCATTGCCTCCGTGACTGCCCAACAAGAGAATATCAAGAGTGTAGAAACCATAAATTCCCTAGGTTCGTGGACCAGTTGGAAGGAAAAGAAAAGGAAGGAATTGTTTTGGAACAATGTCCTCATGTAGAGCTAGAAGGTCCTAGCGAGCAAGAGCAGTTTGTAAAGGCCAAAGGACTTAGTCCTGAAAAAACCAAGTAAAAGGTGAAATGCAGGACGAACCTACCACATTTTGTGAATTTTTGGACATACGTAAAGTGGGTATTTAATTTCCGAAGCATTGGAACACCGAGGACGGTGTTATTCCAAGGGGAGGGGAATGTAATGTCCCCATCTTAACCCTATTGCATTAATATTGCAAATGATGTAAATATTGTTATTTAGTCATGGTGAGGAGCTCAAGGCCAAGGCCCTGCCATTGATTTATCGTTTTATGTATCGGCAATTAGAATAGATGCATATGGTTCTTGTGCTAGCCGTGCACAATGTAAATTCGGACACCATGTAAATATGCAATTTTAATGAAAAACCCACAACCAGCTATGCAATGCAACAAAGAGATAGGGCATGATCTTACAAGGAATAGGGAGGAAAAATAACCAAACCCTTGAGCCAATGGAGTCAATCCATGTGTCAATGAGAAAACCCATGAGATCCCAACTACCCATTTTGGCTTATGCCCCAATCATTAAATTCTTCCCAGAGTTGGTTGAGGCAGTTAATGCCTTGGGAATGATGAGGTATGGCAGCCAATTTCGGGTATGGGCAAGCCATCAATCTGGGAATTCGAATTTTTGCTTGCAAGGCAAGAAATCACCCACGTTTTGCCTTCCCAAGCCATTCGGAACCACAGTCTTTCCTCTCTCACGCAGCCTGGGGCGAACTGGGGTATTTCCTTCACGTTTTCACCATTCTCTGCATTCTTCCATGCCTGGGAACTCGTTTTTGGTTAGCATAGTGGCTGGGAGAAGAGAACCACGATTTTCAGGGGGTTTATAGAGGTCATTTTTGCCCCAACATGCCCATGGATGTTTTTCTGTAAACGATTATGCTCCTGGGGTTGTTTTCCCATTTTCCAATTTTCGTTTTGGGCTTTCCCACGTTTTCTGAACTGGTGGAATTCTCATTGTTCGGCATCCTACTGCAAAAATGCCCAGCACCTGCATTTCTGGCTGTTATGTCCCTTCCTATTTAGTTTGAACCTGTGAGCAGGAGATTCAGGAGTGGAGGAGGACATATTTTGCTTGATGAGCCCAATGAAGTATCCATAGCTCAATGGTTGAGCCACTGGCCTAGTAATTCACTTCTGCCCCTCTCTTAGCAGCCTGAGAAAACCAACTGCTGATTGGCTTGGCTGATTCTGGTGTATCCTTGGCTATGTGAGAGCCTGTTTTCCCCTTTTTCCTTGTGGAGATCATGCCCAGCTCGGGGGTGGCAGTGGTGCTGAGAGATTAAGGAGCACACTAGCCTATGGTTGGGTGGAACGTTGCAGAAGCGTAGCTGGTTGCTCAGGGATTACTTGGGTTAAGATAAGTATTCTCCTTTGCTAATTTGATATTGCTTAAATTGATGAATGGCATGAAAATCTGGAATGTATGATGGAAGTATATTGAAATCACATTTTGTTGTGGATTCAAATGTTTATGCATTTGCATTTCTCCATCTACAATTTGTATGAATGCTTATTTGTTTAGGTAGGGGACTAGATGTCCAGTATTATTATTAGTGTCTTCTCCATAGCCTTGTAGGATAGGAGGGACATTACATCTGTGACCATGGAATCATCATCAAACCCTAAAAACTGTGAAATGAGTGACAAAACTAACTGTGAATTTTCATCAAAGAAATTAATGTCAAGTGGATAGGGGGTGTTATCAATGGCAAGGCCAGGTTTCAGGCAACTGGCCATGAAGGTTTGTTTGGTCTCAGAGGATGACTCTCTCTACTCACTAACTAGGGCTTCTTCGGAAAAATATTCCTGGTCGTGGGAGGAAAACAGGGGTACTCCTAGAGCTTTCCTAATGGTAGACGCATTTACATGGCAAAGAATTTTCTTTCGTGATGAATTCATAATGACTCTGAGAATAATTCACTGCACACCATGAAACGAATTCTGGAAACCCTGAAGGTTTTTCGGGACAGAAATGGATAAAATGAGACTTATAAACATTGTGCACATCCAAATTTTGTTTATATAAACTCTCCAACTTGCTTTTGATTTCTGAAACTGGGAATTTAACCATTATGGGGTCACGAATGTCACTATCTCTTTCCACTAGGGTTTCTCCTATCCTCATAGTTTCAATGTTCCGACAGATGGTTTGACTACTTCCTTCCATTATGTAAACAATTCTAATTACTTTCACGAGTTAAGAAGACCTACCTAGCACGGATAGATTCAATAAACTATGCTCTATCACTTTCAAGCAGCACATACATGTTCCAATCCTCCGTCATTCGCAACACAAAAGTCAAATTTTGATGTGCCCTTCTCTTTTATACACCACCGAAGGTTGTTTCGAAATGCGGGATGGTGGTTTTCCTTACCGCTTTCTCTGATTGTGGAGTTATGTGGAGACGACACGTGTACAATGGTATGGTATTTCACAACCGCTCAGACCTCCATTACGTCGTGCATGTTAGCGGCGCGGAAAGATTATGGGCCATCGATCTAAGCTCCCTTTATCGAATAGTCATTGATCTAACCACCCTTTTATCATTCTCCCATGAGGTACGGCGGGCATTTTCCCAAGGCCACCTAGACCAGTTTTCCAACACTTGGTCATTACCAAGAATTTCTCCAACTTGGTTGATCCTGAAACCCTATTTTGGTAGCCTTATAACTTTCTCCTCATAAATTATTAAGGCAAACTGAGACCATGACTAGATAGCTACTTGAACAAGCTATAGCATGATATGATAGTGCGTGCATTTTTCTCAAACCATGAATTATGGTGGGAATTCTCTCATACCAGTTTTTTGTAGTTTTCATACAACATGTCAGATTGAGACACTTATTTAATGATAGCACCAGAACACCATCATGTGTCTTTCCATCCTCATCACACACTCCATTTCATCATACATGCCACATCATCACTTCCTATGGTGTCAATTCTCTTTTTGAGGTTCACACGTGTGAGATTTTGGCATGCCAAAATAGAGTTCAATTCATGTATAACCAGAATGATCAAGGCTGAAAAAACACAAATCACAAGAAGGGTCGACCAACCCTTCACTTAGTATATAATTGTGAACACGAATATCCATTAATTCACCTGTATCTAGAGTGGTGAACACAAGAAGTATCGGATGATCATTCTTGCAGTCTAGAACCACTATGAAGATAATATTGGGCGGAATAAGTGTTGACCACACATTCATTTATGAGGGAGTTGTCCAAATATTCAGCCTATGAAGTATAGGCTATCAATTTATCTATATCGTGAATAATGAAGACTGAAAAAATACTAACCACAAGAAGGGTCGGTAGATCTTTCATTTAAAAGAGAAATGAAAAAATATTAAATCTAAGAAGGTTGGCACGACAATTCCCCACAACTGACTTCCGCAGTATATGGTAGGGATTGGGACATTTCCTAAGTTATAACACTTAAACAATATTTCTCGGGACTTCCGACTGCCAGCAAGAAGGATCGGTCGCCCCTTCTTTTGGTAGATAATTGTGAACACCAATATCTGACAATTCACCTGTATCTAGAATGGTGAACACAGGAAGGATTGAACCACCCTTCTTGCAGACTAGAATTATTATGAAAATAATAGTGGGCAGAAGAAGGGTTGGCTGACCCTTCATTCATTTATCTTGAGCCTCATTTGAAATGGGGTGTCCGTTAATGAAATACAACTTCAAATGACCATCATATAATGCAGACACTGATTCATTTGATAATTTGTATATTTTTTACTAGTTCAAATGATCGTCATAATTATCATATCGGAACAGCTCAAAAACCAATTTCAAAAGTGGCAATATCAAAAGAAAAAGTATGGTTTTGGAACCTGGATTTGGCAATTTTTGAAATGGATTTGGCAGTAAAATGCACACAACGGGTAATTTTCGAATATGAAAATAATAAAAGGAAATAGAAACAAAATCAACATATTTATTAATTCTGTCGACATAATTCTGGGCCGTAAGATTAAGACAAGTCGACGGATGAGATCTAATCTGGAGAATGCGGAAGACGAGTTGCGAGGGTTTAATTGTTATGAAATATATACAATGTTCCCGCAATCTGCAATTGTAGGTTGCGTGACTACAACTCGAATTGCATGTTGAGGAAACACATGTCGCAAATACATTACTCAAACAGTTCCCGCAATCCGCAATCATGTATAACTATATAGCCACTTCAACAATCTATAGCATGTTATGATGGTGCGTGCATTTTCCTGAAACCATGAATTATGGCAGGCATTCTCTTAGAGCAGTTTTCACTACTTTTTCCATACTTTGTCAATTTCCAAAGTTTCACAAACTTGCCATAATTTTCCAAAACGATGTCAGATAGCACTAGAACACCATCATGTGTCTTTCTAGCCTCATCAAACATTCCATGTCATCATAGTTGCCATGTCATCACTTCCTATCATGTGAGATTTTGGCTTGCCAAAATAAAGATCAATTCATGTATAACGAGAGTGGCCAATACTGGAAAAATATAAATCAGAAGAAGGGTTAGTCGCCCCTTTGTTTAGCAGATAATTGTGAACACCAATATCCAACAATTCACCTGTATCTATACTCGTGAACACAAGAAGGATCACATGACCCTTCTGGCAGTCTAGAACTAGTATGAAAATAATAGTTGGCAGAAGAAGGTTCGACCTCCCCTTCATTTATGAGGGGATTGTGAAAATATACAGCCTATGAAGTATAGGCTATCAATTCATGTATATCCTGAATGGTGAAGACTGCCAAAATATTAAGCACGTGAAGGGTTGGCCGACCCTTAATTCAAGCTTGGAAAAATGGCGAAAACGACCCATGGTAAAAACTCACAGTCAAATCCACACAGTAGGTAATTTTCGAAGATAAAAAATAAGAAAAGGAAACAACTGACATATAATATGGGGAAGGCTTCAACGAGTTGCGGGGGTTTAATGGTCTGGAAATATATAAAATGTTCCTGCAATCCGAAATTGTGGTTTGTGGGACTATGACACGAAATAAAAGCAAACCATAGTTTCCGCAATCCGCAATTTGCCTTGCAGGTTGCGGAAACAGATGTCACAAATTCATTATTCAAATAGTTCCCGCAATCCGCAATCATGTATAACTAGATAGCCACTTCAACAAGCTATAGCATGATATGATGGTGCATAAATTTTTCTGGACCCATGAATTATGGTGGGCATTCTATCAGAGTAGTTTTGACTACTTTTTCCATACTTTTTCACAAATTTGCCATACTTTTTGAGAATGATGTCAGAATAAATGATACACCAGAACACCATCATGTGTCTTTCCATCCTCATTACACATTCCATGTCATCATAGATTCCATGTCATCATTCATGCCATGCCATCATAGATGCCATGTCATCATACATGCCATGTCATCACTTCGTATGGCGTTAGTCCTCTCTTTGAGGCTCACACGTGTGAGATTTTGGCCTTCCAAAATAGAGATCAAGTCATGTATAACCAGAATGGTCAAGGCTGGAAAAATATAAATCACAAGAAGTGTCGGCCGACCTTTTTGGTAGTCTAGAACTAGTATTAAAATAATATTAGGCACACGAAGGGTTGGCCGCCCCTTCATTTATGAGGGAATTGTGCAAATATTCAACCGACAAAGTATAGGCTATCAAATCATGTATATCCTGAATGGTGAAGATTGCAAAAATACTAATCACAAGAAGGGTCGGTCGACCCTTCATTTAAAAGAGAAATGAAAAACAATTAATCTACAAAGGTTGGGACAACATTTCCCCACTACCAACTTCCGCAGTATATGGTAGGGATGGGGACATTGCCTATGTTATAACATGTAAACAATATTTATCCCAAATTTCGACTGATGACAAGAAGGATCGGCTGCCCCTTCCGCAGTATAAAAATAATAGTGGGCAGAAGAAGAGTCGGCCGCCCCTTCATTCATTTATCTCAAGCCTCATTCAAAAATGGGGCGTTGGTTAATGAAATTCAACTTCAAATGACCGCAATATTATACAGACACCAATATCAAAAGAAAAAGTATTGTTTTGGAACCTGGATTTTGGTTCTTTTGAGAACAAATTTGGCATTTTCGGGACCGATTTGGTCACTTTCGGAATTGGTTTTGGCGATTTTGGAACCGGTTTTGGCTCTTTAGGAACCTTGATTTGGGACATTCAGAATCGGATTTTGCAATTTTGGAATCGGTTTTGGCACTTTCAGAACCGGTTTTGGCACTTTCGGAATCGGATTTGGCAATTTTGTTATCAGTTTTGGCACTTTCGGAACTGGTTTTGGCACTTTTGGAACTGGTTTTGGGACTTTTGGAACCTGGATTTGGAAGTTTTGAAACTGGATTTTGCTTGATTTTGGAGTCTAGAAAGGTTTTTTGTGACCCGTCTTCAAAGTGACTTGGACTGGAATAAGTCCAAATTTAATGAAATTGGCGTTATGTCTTTAATTAATAAATAAAGATTCTAAAGAGCATTATCTTTCGCGTTACCTCTTCCTTCTATCTTAAATCCAACGTAAGTCCACGATGATTCGTTACCATTTTGTAATATTAAATTAAGAACTATTTTTAACATAAGAAGAATTCTGAAAATGAAGAGAGTTTGTACATTGCTAATAGGTTTAATTATCCATTTATTGTTATTATAATAAAATAACCATTTCTAACCATATATCTATTTTATTTCTCTCCTCTTTTTATTTTATTTTATAAAGCTTCTTAATATTCAATCAAAGAACTCATCTTTAATTAATAATAAATAAACAAAATTCGTAATTAAATTGTTAATTGAGGTTGTATTTATGAGAGTTATGTACTGACAAATAAGATGACATGATTGAACTCTAAACGGGGTGAGTACGAATTTGAAATCAAAGCTACAATTATGTTCAAATATTTTAAGGGAAGTTAGATCGGTGCAACTTATTGACGAAAATAATTGAGTTAAGTCTATCATCCTATCAAATTTTGTGTGGACACAAGAATCTTGACAAGGACAGGTGAAGCATTTTGGCAATTTCACGGATGGAGGCAGCTCGATTAGGTATCATATTTTCAAAAGTTGAAAGTTTGGGGGTGCATTGACTAACTCTTAACTAAGTGGAATAAGTCGCACTTGTCTAATCCTTCACGTCTTTCAATTATGTCATTTACGCATTACCATACCAAGGAGTTAAGATTTCTTAGTGGGGGGGGGCGAAACACTCGATTATAGTTTCATGCACACCCACCGATGGAGAAAAACTAAGATAAGGAGAAAGCTAAGTCCCTTGGTCTCATGATCAATTGATCGAGTCTGGAATCCTTGTTGTTAGCATTACTCCAAAGTGCTTATTGTTTGCTCTAATAAATTTATTCTACTCCCGCGAATCATTATATAGAAAAGGGAAGAACTGGCTCTCGGAAAGATGCTTGGATGCGGAGCGTTACAATTGGAGAATTTGTCTATAGCTCATAGTTGGGTGATCCAACTAATTCTTATTATAATTCCAACCAAGATCCCTTGGAGGCAGTTTAACTGTTGATCCATTCCCTACTTCATTGATTTCGTATCAAGTACAATACTACCGCTATTTAACGCAAGGAATGGACCAATCGCAGAAGCTATCTTCCTAACAAATGGGGATGTAGTTGTCAAGTGATCCATTTATGCATCCATTGACCATAAAGTCCTGCTACAAATTCAGTCAGGTGGCCGAGACATTCCAATATATAATAGAAATGCTAAAAAGTAGGATTGGAATGGGGATATACAAAGATATTAAATTTTAAGGTATAAAGACTATGCTATGTTTGACTTTGCTTATTCATCTAATGAACACAAAGTAGGAACGCTGGTTGAGAGTTCCTTGCCGAGCAAACTTTATGTAGTTACCGATATGATACGATTCATTATATGTCATTCTACCGTTTTTTCTTAAGCAAGAGTCAGTCCATTCTAAATCAATTAATAAGTAAGGCATTGTCGCTCAGTGCACTTCATTTGGTTTCCCATTCTTTTATATTAAGGCTTCATTCATAAGTCATCAAGGCAAGGAGATAAGAGACAACCTGGGAGCAAAGAAAAAGTATAGTGCCAGTAAGACTTAAATAAATAAGCTAATGCTTCTTCAGTTAATGCTACAAATGAACCTGAAATTGTTGCGGCCAGCATGAATAAACACCTACTTTTAGTCAGTTAAGTCATACCAAGTCCGAAGACAGTCTTCTTTAACTGGTCATGTATTTAGTAAGCCAGTGTCTTTAGCTGGCCATGCCCGACCCCCCTATCATCAGGGATACATTTCTTTGCGTTGATGTTCACACTTCTTTTTCAGTAATTGCATTCACGATTTGTGTATGCACTTGGATATTCCATAGTAGCATAATTCGAGTACAAATATGGATACGAATACGATTCGATACGGAAAAAATACGTATTGAAAATATCTAGTACAAATAAAATATGAAAGTAGCTTGCTTATATATAATATTTTAATCAAATATTCACAAATATACATAAACATTTATATAATAAAATTTAACATATATTTGAAAAACAAAAATATAAATCTCAAGAAGCTCGGATATGGAAGTGTGAGAGACGACAACTACTTATCTATATTTATTCCAAATTTCCGTACACAAAGTACCAATACGGTCGAATTATGCTTCTATGGGATATTCTATGTGGGTAGGGAGTTGGGATTGCCGATTGATTTGTTAAACCAGATTGTTATCATTTGCAGTCTTCCTTACACTCCTTCAGAAATTGTACAGATTCTAGCAATTTGTGCACAGGTTGAAGCACTAACAATTGATAATTTGATGAAGAAAGTCTTGCATTCCTAGGACAGATCCAGGAGAACATGCATCACTGAGGCATGCAGTCCAACTCTTATCACCTGCAAGTATTGTGGCTCGCACTAATGGCCGTGATCAAGTTTGCAAGGAAGTATGCAGACAATAGATGATGAGAAGAGAGGATATGAAGGGAAAATGGTTTCATGAGACAATAATATTGACAGTCATGTGTGAGCAGATTGTTGAGTAAGCTGACGAAATGTTAGCTTGCAGGCCACCTACAGGGGTAGGTTCCTTATATCTTAG
Source organism: Larix kaempferi (assembly GCA_027924585.1). Taxonomy (NCBI): domain Eukaryota; kingdom Viridiplantae; phylum Streptophyta; class Pinopsida; order Pinales; family Pinaceae; genus Larix; species Larix kaempferi. The sequence goes on along the minus strand of BSBM01000450.1, from coordinate 502,315 downwards.
AGAATTTTACAATTTTTTCTTAATAAATGTGTGTCCTAGCATGCTGTGGACATTGCAAACCCTTTTAATTTTGTTAGCTATACGTGGACAGCACCCCAGTGCATAAAAACCCCTTTTAATTCTATCTAATTACTTCTTCGTTTACCATGGAAATTCATATTTCACATTTATTCCTTTCTAAGTTTATGTAAGCCCTTCAGGTTCTAGTTTTTGAACCAAGAGCTCTGATACCATATGTAATTCCTCTCAAGGGCATTAAGAATTTTAATCTAAATAAGTATTTATTTTCTTTCATTTTTGAAATGCACAAGAATGTCAATACAGCTCAATATGCATCATGTAACCATAGCAACATATAAAAAACACATAAGCCTTTTACAATAGCATCTAACAAATTTACAACATTGTATAAACAATTTGAAACCATAAGAAAAATACCTCGATATAAGAATGTGGTGAAGCCCAAACTGAAGCAAGCTTCTTTCTTCAACTCGAGTTGCTTCTATCTTCATTTCCCAAAGCGGAAACACAGTTTTCCTCCCTGCCAACTAGGGGCCTAGCCGACTCCCTAGCCCTAGGAAGCCATCTAAATGGTCCCATCCAAATGGGCTCCTGGCCCTTCGTGCCCGAGATGCCCAGAGAATAGAACAATGATGCACTAGTAGGTTATGTATCAACTCTTCCAAGAATTTTCAAACTCTTACAACTCTTCCAACTTCTCATACCCCAAAATATCCAAAATTTTCCTTCCTAGAACACTCTCACCAAAATAAACTCCAAGAGAAAAGAACCCCCTTCTTCCAATCTCAAGTCTCCTATTTATATCAAAACTCCTCATCATTGAACAACCACTTTGGGCAACTCACAATTCCTATCAAAACTCACACACCCACAAGTCATAGAAATATTGGAATTCACAATTAAATAGTATGATATTTGATATAACATCATTATACTCATGATGTTGAAGACATCTCGTGAGCCTTGGCAACAAAGGAATCCGCCTATCTCATAGCCAATCAACATGTGGAATAGTTCATCATTAACAGGAAACATATATAGTGATACCCAACACTTTCAAGTGCTAATCCATATCACTAAAACGATATTTACATATAACTATGTAAGTTGTTTTTACAAACATCTAAATTAACATTGCACATATGGATATTCTATATTCAATTTTGCATGTTCAAATGCAATAACATATTCATTGTCATTAATAAATTAAAGTAGTATATTCCATTTATTATGCATGCCTCAAGGGAGTCCACATGTTCACATAACAATCATCTTGATCAATCTATCTTACTTAAATAAGCAAATAAGACGGTAAGCTAATTCACATTAGAGTTTTTAATTAATGTATGTCAAAATATGGGGCGTTACAATAACATTTAACACTAATGTTAAACTATGTTACGCCATCACCTTGGATAGAAGCCATTAGGGCTAAAACAAACCAACTCCATAGTTACGGTTATAATAATTATTTTCCTTGAAAAATAATTATATAGCTAGGTTAAAACCTTAACCTTTGAAATTTATGAAAATATCAACCAAATTGTGCATGTAGAGTCCTACGTGTAACTTGGACACGGTAGAGTTAACATGCATTAACTTCAATAGCTAAGTAAGCCTCAGGGCTGCTCCAGAACTCTCTTACCAAGCAAAAGGTTTTAAACATAATCAAATATTAAGATAAAAATAGTACGACATGAGAATGATAAATTAAATGTCAATGTTAGAGAGAATATGACTTTAATACAGTGAGAGTTGTTTCCCGACAAGTTGAATGTTGACATAATTACATTATGAATTTATTAGGTTGATTTAAAAGATTGTACGTAATAACCAAATGTCCAATATATTATAGATGAAGATATAAATGAAATCATAAATACTCTCAAGAGTAAGAGAGACCCATATTCCTACTTCAATGCTTTAAGAACAAGAGAAATAAATGTCGAACTTATGAATATCACATTAGCATCAATGAATGCATGAGACATTTATACAAATGATAAGTTAAAAAGAATTTCCACAAGTATAAAGCTCGTTTTTATGGACAGTTACCATATTAACTATAGACATAGGATAGCATATCCATTTTGATGTGGTTAAGACACATTGAATAAAATTACAAACTAAGCAATTAATCTAAGAGTTAAACATTCACAGTTATACTTTCCGCATAGTAATTAATTGCAATTTAACTACATAGAAATTTTTTAATTTTTTATGAAATTTTGGAGATGTTACACGTACGAATTACCAACTCATTAGATGAAGTTATCTCGTCTCTAGCCTCAAACGGAAGATACACACCAGAGCTCGGTTACAAATTGTTGGCGGAACAACAATAGAACGAGGAAGGTGGTGGCAAAAGATCTGGAAATCCCCTTGCCCATCAAAGGAAAAAGGTTTCATGTGGTGTCTCTTAGCAAACCAAATTCCGACGTGGGATCGTATGATAAAGAAAAACATCGTAGGACCAGGATGGTGTGCTCTATACAAACAATGTGAGGAAACAATATCACATCTTTTCTTGAGATGCCCTTTCACTGTAAATGTATGGTCAGAAATGAAAACACAGATTCTCTCTTCTATGGAGTTGAATGGAGACACAGTTGAAGAAGCCTGAAAATTATGGAACATCACACTCTTGCTTTTTATGGCTCAATATAGCATTTCTATTCTATCTTACTTCCCGCAGGGAAAAAAACAACCTATCCCTGCACTATTGTAGTGGAAGATATAAACCCTCAAAATCGATGGGCATTTTTCGATGGGCCTTCACAATGATTTGTGTGGAGGAGGTTCAATACCCTATTTATCAGAAAACCACCATTACACGATATATATGGGATTGGGGTATGGGTCAAACAATTTTGCTGAACTTTATGCATTAAAACTCTTGATTTGCTTTGCAAGAAAAACTCATTATACACATCTTCATATTTTTGGAGACTCTATGATCATCATAAATTGGATAATCTGCTACTAAACTCAATGTTGAACCCGACAAAATTATTCATCCATGAATGTACCCGTTTACGAATAGAGGATGAATATACCCATTTACGAATAGCTTTTTTGGCATAGTGGATGAATATACCCATACGTACTCAATAGATAACGGTGTATGGCGACAACTGTAGGCAACAAATGACTGCTGCAACTACTGTCCATAAGCCAATCCTCCAATGGAAGATCCTAAACAAACAAAGTGCAAGATTAAAGAACATTGTGTAACATTAATAACCGTCACAAGATCGAACCTTTCGAATCACTTCACCAAGAGTCTCATGTTTCCAAGCATAGATAGACTAGCAAAACACCCAGAGAAAAAACTGATCATAGCCGAGAGTGAAAACAGAAACGCCCTTTGGTCACTAGTGGGAACTCAAACAAGCAAGAAGTGGAGATATTGAAATATGAAGGGGCATCATTATGGCTTGAAATAGTACTAGTAACAATCACATTTTTAAATATTATTGATATTTGTCAATCCAGGAAGACTGAAATAATGATAAAACTGAAACAAGCTGAACAGCAAGCTGACACAATAGCAGGGACGTGATAGAAATACGATCATGTGTGACCTGTTAACCACATTAGTATTGACAAGCGCATGAGTTAACCACATTAATTCTTTCAATTTCAACCATAGATTGAGTGTGCACGACCAAGTCTATGCCGTATCAACAAACCCTAGCCACAATAGCCACGAGATTTAGATTTGTGAATAAAAGGACGATTTACTCTCACATATAGTCAAATTCCAAAATAAAAACCCTATCGAGGTAATCAAAGTATTTAACCAATTAAATCAATAAATTGTATGGTAAAAAATTTACCTTCGCTCAACATAAATCCAAACATAAAATAAATCAATTCTTTAATCAATAAATACTAAAATCGTATTCAGCTGATTGTGTTCAAAACAATCGTCGAACATAAAACTCTGTTCATCAAATATTGACTCATTATTTACTTAAAATTCTGTTTAGATAATACTATAATGTTTTTTGAGTTTGTAGAGTGGATGCATGGTCCTTATTCGATAGAACAGTTCGATAGACTATGAAAAATTCATGGTATAAAGGAAAAATTAATTACATCCGATTTGCATTTATGTTTTTTATTTTATTATTTTCTTAAGGTGAATAACTGATAATTATTTTAACTAAAAACTAAAATAAATAATAAATAATTTATTATTGAAAAAAAGAAATATAAAAGAAATCAAATATTAGATACTTAACTTGTAACCCTTAAGTAGTTATACATTACTAGATAATTTATTCTTAACACTTAACTTGTAACCCTTAAGTAGCTATACATTACTGGATAATTTATTCTGAACACTTAACTTGTAACCCCAAAGTTAAGCAGTTTATTTTTAACCCCAAAGTTAAGCTATACTATATATCAGTAATCCATAGAGTAATCAACTGAATGTTTTGCAGGCCTTCTGAGTGAAGCCCAGACGATTGTTCCCTCTATCATACAAAATATAAAAATTAAACTGCTGATAGTTTCCTAAGAGCACAGCAGGTCCGACGGGAATCTCCAAACGACCGGTGTTAAGCATTGCCAGGCAGAGTGAATCGGAAGTAACTCGCATGAAAGAATTATAAAGAGGCAGTATCATGTCTGAGCCACCCTTGAAATGGAATGCAAACTCAGGCAACTGAATACTGGTCACACCAGAGAAATTGTAACACAATCCCCAACCAGTTCTAGATTCAAGATCACGAGCTCTTGTGTCTCCAATCTGAGAGGCAAACTCGCCTACAATGTGACTATATATTGCTTCGGGAAAGAGACTGTAAGAAGCACCCGAATCTATTACCGTTCCACCATTGCCCTGGCTGTCAAATGTCAATACATTGAACGGCAGCTTCAAGCGTTTTCCACCGATACTCACCGCTTCGAGACCAATGTAATAGTGACTGGAAGTGTCTGGTACAGAAGAGTTTATTACAAAGGGAGTGTAAGTCAAAGCAGTATACTTGGGGACCGCCTTGTCACCGATCACTATCACACTGCTGTTGTTTTGATCGTTTAGGCAATACGCAAATCTATCGCCAAGAAGAGGACTAAGCTGGGAAGGCATAGAGAGTCCTCCTCTGCCAAATCCTGCCATACCAGCAAACACGGACGAACCCACTGAACATCCGAGTCCGAAGTGCTTTATTTTTGGTCTCTCTTCCAGTGGCAAAGTCAAGGTCTCACTCAGTAGACGTCCGGTCGCGTTTCCGGTGCCATACGTAAGTGAATACTTTGGACATGCCCGCGAGCAGTTCTGGATGCTTCCATGCATGTCTTTGCACATTGGATCTGCACATTTTACAGGCACAGCAGAAGATGACTTTCTTGGAAGAAAAACCGTGATGTATTCATGAGGGCACCTCCTATAACATGTATACTTTCTGGTGCAGGGTGCCCATACCACATCGCTGCCCGTGTCCATGACGAGAAATAGCTCCTGTGCAGGAGTGCCCACAGATAATTTGATGTAATACTCGATCATGTCACTGGCATAGTACAGAGGCTCCTCCATGCCGTTCTCCTTTAATGTAGACTTGCTCTTCCTCTTCATGTGAAGGGTCATGGATATTCCGTTAATCGACTTATGCTCATCTTGTTGACACAATATTGCAGAGAGGTGCAGTGAGAGGGTAATGAAGAAGAAAATCAGCTTCAGCTTGGAGACCACCATGTTTAGAATTCTTACGGAGACCTAACAGTTCTCAGCAATGGTATTGAAATGGGCATTCTGAATATAATTGAATATTAATAGGAAACGTATAACGATGGTTGTCATCATGATGTCGATGTAGATGAGAGCGTAAACCTAGTGACATAATTCAAACTTTTGACCGAAGCTGTGAGTGCTGACGTCGGTCAGTCTCCGTTGAATAAATAAAGTGAAAGTAAAATAAAGCTGGGCCGGGCCAGCACGGATCGATGCATTGTTTAATGGATCTCCATTGTTTATTTGTTTGATGTTGTCGGTAGCACAATGATTGGCTATAGTATAATGGAGGGCCACGGCCTCACCCTCTCAACTCCAAATTCAGAAGCCTAAGCTCAAAAGACCCAGAAACTTATAGATTTGAATATCTTATATTGATTATTTCTTTGTCTTAGATTTGGAAGTTTCAATCAAGTGAGCTATCCCTTAGGTATACATATATACATACACACATATATACACATATATAGTATAAAAGTTAAGGATTGGTTGGAATATATTAATTTCAATATAAGCATCAAGACACGCCTCCCCTCTCTCCTATCATTTTTGGTATTATCATTGATATATTAGAAGGTTGTTTAATACAAGCAAGTTTCACTGACACAACATTAACACCAATTGTCATCATCCTCCTTCTTTTTGTTGTCCCTCTCATATTAATAAGCAATTAAGACTTCTCAAGGATTCATGCTTTGGTATGGACATGACCATTAATACCTTCTTTGTGTTGTCTCTCTCATATTAATAAGCAATTAAGACTTCTGAAGGATTCATGCTCTCGTATGGGCATGCCCATCAATACGGAGAAAACCAAATTTATGTTGATAAAATCTAATAAGGTCACTTACAAACCAATCAATAAGTCACCAAACCTTGTGATCTCGGATAAAAATAAATTCCTCTTTGAAACTATTCTCCCTCTTGTTCTCCTATATTGGTGTGAACTTTGGGGATGAAGCTTCTCCATAAAACCTTGGAGTAGGAATTAAAAAATCTAGGAGCATTTTATAACTTATAATCTTAAAATTAAAAGCAATATGTCATATCATATTCCCCTTATTGAAGTGTGTCTTTCCAGCGCTCAAAAAAATAAATAACTTGGGAGACCAGATACTTCCAAAAATTGCCTTAAATTCTCGTCAAAACCAGCTAAGGCTCAAGTGAGGTTGGCATAATGATGCCATGTATTGGTTAAAGATGTGGGGGATTGACAAAAATGTCACTTTGCAAAATATAGATAATACAAAAATATTATTATTTGGATGTTCAAAGAGAAGCTATGGTGTGATGAAAATTTAGAGGGTAAAAGAAAATTAAGATATTACAAGGAGGTCATTAATCCTAATCTTGAATATCAAAAATATCTCAGTGTTGTGAAAGAGGCTTTGGATCTTTCCTAAAACTCTCAAATCTTTAAGAGACTATGAGTGTAGAGAAGAAAACCACTTCCTCTTAGATTTCCCTGTATACACCCACATAAAGTCATAGTTTCAAGATTTTTATTACAATACGAACTTCTCCAACCTTTTTGAGCACATATATAAATTTACTCTAAAACAAACGAGATAGTTAATTACTTTCTTAAGGTCCAATAAACCAAAATTAATCTAAATAAATATATACATAAACCTAAATCTTTCTATTAAATCTCTCTCTAAATATATATATATATATATAATTTGTTTATAGAAAAGTTTAATTCTTAACTAATATCCCATAGTTAAAAAGCAAAAAATAAAAAACCATTTAATACAAATAAAATAACTAATAAATAAAATATTTATCTAATCCATTTAATACAAATAATATAACTAAAAAATAAAATATTCATCTAATGAACAAATTTCCAAGGATCACTTATTTTAAAAGGTCTTTTAACTCCTCATATATGATTGATTGATATTTCATTTTTTTTGTTTACTCATTTTTTAATAAGTGGGCAAATTTTCACTAAAAATAGTATACATTTTATTTTTTAATTTAATTAATTAAAGATTTTTTTTCCAACCATTTTTATTAGGTGTAATTTAAATATTCTACATTTTAAAACACATTGAAATATATAATACAAAATTTATTATTAGTTATCATAACATCTAGGGAAGGCTTTCTTTATTCAATTTTCAATTTACTTCCCATAGAAATTTAGAGATGATAGGGAATGATGAGGATTCTAAATATTAAGTCATAACATACCCATAACATCTAAGGAAGGCTTTCCTTATTCAATTTTCAATTTACTTCCCACGAAGATCTAAAGATGATAGTGAATGATGGGGATTCTAAATATTAAATGATAATATATATATTAAGTCATAACATATATATTAAGTCATAATATATAGGATAAAGTAAGGATATGATTAAGTTTGATTTCATAAAATATAAAAAAGTTTTCAATAAAATATAAAATAATTTCCAATGGTTTATACTAAAAGGTATATCATAATCACAATTATTACTTAAGATTGATGAAAGCTATAATATAATGGATTTTAGGTAATATTATAAAAGTGTTTTAATTTTAAACCTATAAATCAGTTTGTTCAAAATTTATTTACTTTTAATTTAAAAGTTATTTAAATAATTTATTCAAAGTTTATTTAATATTCAGTTTTAAGTTTAAATAAAAAAATATTATAAAAAATTTAAAGTCAAAATTCCAAAAAGATATGTTAAGGGTTTTTTTAAAGAATTAATTAAAGTTGTCAATCTTTAAGTAAGAGAAGAAGTTAAAAAATTATTTTAAAATGGAATTAAAAAACAAAAGAAATTAATTAGGAAGGTTTTTCAATTTCTTTTTTTAAGTATTTAAATTGATAAAGAATATTTTATGTGAATCACACTAATGTTAATGTGTTGTAAGTCAATTAATGATTTCTTAATATTAGTGATTTTTTTTATATTCATATTTTATTTCTTAACTTTTCAATAATTAGGTGGATACATAAATCCAAAGATCTCACCAAAATAATTTCTTTCATAATATGTTTAGTACATATTAAATATACTTTAGTCCAATCAATTATATTTTAGTCTAATCCAAGACTTTATCTATTTTATCACCAACTAAACTTTATCACCAAAATAATATTTTTTCATGATATATTTTAGATAGTATATAGTCTAATCAGATATACTTTAATCTAATCAGCTAAAGACTTTATTTTATTATTAAGTAATTTTTATCATCACAATAATATTCTTTCATGATATATTTCATATATACTTTAATCCAATCAATCTAATCAGTTGAGAACATTATTTTTTCATTAAGTAACTTTTTATAATTTTTTTTATGTTTTTTTTTACTGTAACACCTCTCTATATAACCAGTACCAATTCCACCTAATATATTTACCTGATATATTAAACTGGTATATTGTTCTGTATGATTTATGAAATGTTTTATTTCAGTTAATATTTTATAATCCTAAAAAAAGCTTCTCCCTAAACGTAAGTATGCTTTCTAAAACGGAGGCATTCAATTTCTTTAACTATTAATTACCTACAAACTATATTCCCCGGCGATTACTTCAAATCAAATTGGACATTCATATGCGTTACTAAGGTATTAATCTTAAGATGGTAATCATTTTTCTTGCAAAAGTAACCTTAGCAAACGGATAATATTATAAATTTAAGGTATTAATCTTAAGATGGTAATCATTTTTTCTTGCAAAAGTAACCTTAGCAAACGGATAATATGATAAATTTAGCACCTCTTTTCATGAAAATTATAATCTTTAATTTCAGCATTTCCTCAATCGATAACGACAATACATGACCGACATGTGGAAGCTAATGTGGATGATTATCCATTTCTATCGAGTTCTCTCAAATGATTAATCAATGGTTGTGATTAAGGACTTGAGGTAAATTATTTTTTACTATTAAGTCTTTCATATAGTTGTATTACATTTTTATTATTGTATTAATGTTGTATATATTGGTTAGTTAAGATTTTAATTGTACCATTTATGTTTGATATATATTTAGAAGATCTAGTTTTACAATATAATAATACTAATCTAGATTTAAAGTTATAGCTAAGCAATATCAATTTGGTGTATGAGACTCTCTTGTTTGTGGGACAAGAGAACCCCCTCTACACAATGATGTAACTACTAAAGTCTACGTAGTTGTGCATACTTTACCCCCTCCAGATTTGAACCTATTCTAATTAACCATTAGGCCCACTCAAAGAGGCTTCTTAGTCATTCTCTTCATTTCATTCTCAAGGAACGTAGTTACTTCTTCTTTCTATTTTTATACTTTTGTGGGGATCTAATCCCTAGCATTTGGTATCAAAGCTATTTTCACTATAAATTTTTCTCGTGGACATTTTAGGAAATGAAATTTTGAGAAATCTTAGTGTTAACAACCAAAATTTGCTCACCTACATCATCAATTTCATCACCATAATTCACCATAATCGGTAGCATTAGCACCATTTCTCATCTCACGTCATCCATATGACATGAGGAAGTGACCAAAATGTCCAAAACTAAAAGTCAAACTTGAAAATTTACCATATCTAAAGGGTCGCTCCTTTTCCTTCGAAGGGTGTGACTCCGGTCACACATATCGTCCAAAAAGTCATGAGTTGGTCCCCAAAATTGAAATTTCAGTTATCATTCATCATTTCGCACTTTCGTAAGGAAAGTAGTTGCTAAAAGTGACACATACATTGACATGGTCAAAACCAATAACTGACCTAACTTGCTAACATATCCACTAAGCAATTAATGGAATGGAGAACATCCACATTGGATCTAGATCCTTCTTCTAAGAACTCATATGGAAATGTGCAAACTAATTAGGGTCACTTTTGGTGCGTTAGATGCAATATAACACTGAAAAATCACGCATCCCTAAACTTACTTCGCTTTTTTATATACCACCCATCCACATTTACCCATCCCTCTACCGCAACACAGACCTCGCCCCCCCACACATTCCCCCATCACACTCACTTCCCCTTCCATGGTGGCCCCATCCCTATTACAACCAGTTGGCGTTTATCTCCGTAGACATGCATCTCCACTTCGCCCACGACAGTCCACGCCTCCTTCTTCCACTGTTCCCCCTAAAAGGTGTAGCCACCATCGATGTGGCTACATTCGCTCCTATACCATTCACCCTAGCATCAGAGCTAGTTGTCCAGCCAACTGCTCCATCCGCCAGCCATGATGACCAGCCGGTTGTGTTCACGGTGAGATTGACTAGTTTATGAAAATCTTGTTCAATTTTAATGAAAATTACTATGTGCATCTAATTTCATCATTTATGTAATTGTTCTAATTGTTGCAGAGTGGCATTTATGAGAGACTTGGAGCACGGAGGAGAGAGACCCCCTCACGACTTACAGTCTCGCATGCGGTGATTTATTTAAGATTTGAAAACTATTTTTATTTTTGAATTATGTTTTATACTTGTATAATTGCCAGGAAAAGTTGACATATTATTGTTGTCATTTTAGGGCCCGGGGGGACATGGTCCAAGTCGCTAGAAGGACCCGGCTTCCTCTAGCACAAAGAAGAGGAAGATCGATTTTGGAGATGCACCTGGGAGCTCTGAGGGTGGGCAGGAGGATTGAGAGACCCTCCTATGTACACTAGACATGATGTGGCATTTTGGGAACAAGTTTCCATATTTTGTATAGGGCACGAGCTGCCATATTTTGCATAGGGAACAAGTTTCCATTATATAGACGTTGAAAACGATGTTCCATTTTTCCAAAAAAGTGTACATGATTGGATAATTTTTGCCTATGAATAGATGGATCTGCACTTGTTTATATGACTTTGTCTTTGATAGACCTCAATATGAGTCCCTTGTATTTGAATGGGTGTCCATAAAATGATTTATACTATATGTTCTATGGGGGTACACTGAAAATGTAATAATAGTATTTGTTATAGTAAATTGTGTTCACATACAACATACACACATCGAGCAAATTCACATACACACATACGCACAACATCCAACATACACATAAATATGTCACTTCAAATAAGCCCTTTAAACTCAGTTATTAATGCATGTCGATTAATTTGTCAATGCCAAGAGAAAAAACAAGGAAAACTAGAAAGCCATTCATATATCAGTACAACAATGCAACACATAGTATTCACAAGCAAACTGAATAGGATGAAAAGAAAATTTAATGCATCTATATTAGTTTTTGCAAAAGATACAAGCAAAATATGATTAATTTCTATTTATACTGTGTCAATGATTGACAGTGTAAAGGAAACTGCATAATTTGATAACAAAAAAAATAGCTTGTCAAATTAGTGGAAAAATCACCCAAGTTTTAGGTCTAATAGACATGGAGTCTATATTGAAAAGCTTAGCACATGATATATTGATTGTGGCCTATTTCTTGAATCCTTTTCTAATCAACATATGGCTACTTATTTATAATAGAAACCAACAATTTACAAGTGTCCTATATAGATGCATTTTCCTATTCCTTGTGGGCATTTGTAGAAAAAATGATATATTTGTTTCAAGCCACATATGCACTCTTCTATTTACATTGGTTAGTAGTTAACATTGGATCTTGGACATCTGGAATGCACCATAGACACTTTACATTTATCAACACACATTCTACATTGGAATAATTCTTTATTTCCATATGCACTATGCCTATTAGTTTTTCAATGGAAAAGACAAAAAATTAAGCAAAGTCAAATATGGTTAATATATCATTACAACAAAGCAACACAAAGTATGCACAAGGAAATTGAATAGGTTGAAAAACAAATATAATTTAGCTATCTTAGTTTTTGCAAATGACAATAGAAAAAAAAATTAATTAAGTTCCATGTATCCATTATGTCAATGAACATAAGTGTTCTCAAATCAAGTAAGAACACTAAGACTGAATTATTATAGGTCCAGATGCTTTGACATCCTCAAAGTGTTCCTGAATGGCCATGGGATTCCTGGATAAAATTTATGTAGCACAAAAACCGTGACTCCGGTAGCGAATCCATCGATTCTGACGGATTTTGGACGTCGGATTTCGGCTACCCCCACCCCCCACACTGTGCCTCCAATGGTTGTAAACAATGCCAATGTCGCTTCTTCGGAATTAGGGTTTTGTTGAGTGAAGGCCATTCCAATTTCGCTCAAGGGGGTCATTTCTCATTTGAAGGCTCCCAGGAGTGCGTGGTCACCATCAACAAATCCACAATGGCCATACGCATGTGTGGGAGCTGACAGAATCTAATTCCACTGACCGGTTTGGGTTCCGTGGCCCCGAAGCAAATCCTCAAAGTGTCCCTGAATGGCCACGGGGTGCTCGAAAAAAAATCTTGTAGCACCAAAACCGTGACTCTGGTATCGAATCCGTTGATTCCAATGGATTCCAGATGTTGGGTTTTAGGTATGCCCCTCCCCCCACACCATGCCTCCAACGCACGGAAACGGTGTCGATGTGCTATCTCTGGAGCTAGGGTTTTGATCAATGAAGGTCATTCCAATTTCGCTCAAGGGGGCCATTTTTCATCCGAAGGATTCTGGGCGTGCATGGCCACCACTAACACGTCCACAATGGCCATACGCACATGTGGGAGCCAATGAAACCCAAGTCCACTTTCTCGTTTGCGTTCCGTGACCCTTGAGCAAATCCTCAAGGTGTCTCTGAATGGCCACGGGGTGACTAGAAAAAAATTCCGTAGCACCTAAACCGTGACTCTGGTAGCAAATCCATCAATTTCATACGTCGGGTTTCAACTAGGGAAACCCCCACACTATGCCTCCAACGCCCAGAAACGGTGCTAATGTGCCATCTCCGGAGCTAGGGTTTTGCTTAGTGAAGGCCATTCCAATTTCACTCAACGGGGACATTTCTCATCCGAAGGATCCCAGAGGTGCATGGACACCATGAACACATCCACAATGACCATATGCACGTGTGGGAACCAACAAAAAAAATTTCCTCTCTCAGTTTTGGGTTCTGTGGCCTTGGTAGATCTGTCGAAGTTGATCGACATAAGGAAGCTGGCCAGAGGGAGTGTCGACAACCACTGGTGCATGAAGTAGATTGACTCGTTGAAGTCAATAAGTCGAGCAAAAGATGTCGAAGTAGCCGACAGGAATGATGAAGTCGAGAGTCGACATGTCAATGTCGACATGTTAATGTCAATAGGAGACAAGTTGCCACAGAGTCATGGAAAGGTCGACATGTTGTCGAACCACGTTGTTGACAGGTTGGGCATGAGCCAAGAAAGGAGGAAGGGGCAGACTGGTGAAGCCTAAGTGCAGAGTGAAGCTAGCAGGTGAGTCAAAGCTGATGGGAGGAAGTATGGCCGACGTGATGCTTTACTGTAGCAGGTCAAAGAAGGAAGCATAGAAGTTAAGGAGAGTACTTGGCAATAGTTCAGAGTTGTTGAGGAAGTTAATGGAAGTTATTGCAGGTGGGTGGAGACATGATAGATGTCATCATGGGAAGAGGTTGTGCAGCACGGTCGGGCGCTGACAGTTGTAGGTCTGCAAGATCGTGGAAGGATCAGTTGATAGAGGATGAGTGTCTCGGGGATCAGAGTGGTCTCGGGAACCACAACAGTAGATTAGAAGGCCAAGGAGTTTGGATCAGTTGAGGGACAGTTCCATTTTCCTAGAGTTGCAGAGCAGATTTTTTGGAGAAGTTTTGTAGATTGGAGAGAATAGTCACACAGCTTCCAAATGTAGAGAAGATCGAGCCATAGATCAGAGTTCAGCAACGAACCAGGAGACGGTGAGGTCGACACACTAAGATAGCATACCACTATTACTTCTGTATTGTAATGGCTGAGGTTGATAGATAGTTAGTTAATTGTATTTACAAGTTATTCCACATTGTAACCGATTGGTAGAAGTAATATAAGCCACTTTTGCAATCCTGTTGTTACACCTGGTTGTGTGAACATTGTGGTCGTGTCATGTGTAATGTTAAGCAAGAACCTTGTTGCGATCAACCTTCCTTGCGTCAGTTGGTATTAGATCCCGAAAGTGAGTCCGATTGAATCAAGCGAGGAGAAAGGTGACGATACCAACCTACCTTCTGTTAGTTGGTATCATAGCTATAGCATCATGAGAGCTGAAGGATATCTATATTAGACTGGGAAGTGAATCCCTATGCATAGAAGAACGTTAGTTGATATTGAGCTTGCAAGTGTGTTGAATAGCTCCAACTGAAGTTGGGTAGAGTTGTGCATGACTTGTGAAGTCTGGTTGCGATTGGACGAGTAAGAGTTTCAATAGAGGTTGAAAATGGCTCACAGAGGCATTAATGTCTGAGGATGAAGAGCGCGTGGCGTAGCAATTACAGTTCATCATGATATGTTTGATGAGTGCGTCCGAATGATGCTAACTTTGAAAAATGAAGTCACAATGATCAAAGAGAGCCAAAGGCGTGGTTGTATTCCTGATGCGTTAGACCAAAGCGACGAGGAAGTCGAAGAAGTGGAACCACGAGAAGCAACGGAATATGACCCAGAATAAAAACTTGTGAATATTTTGATGGATATGAGAGGTCGGGCAAATATAGACATTCGTACCTACTCAGGAAGTCTGGATCCAGAAGACTTGATCGACTGGTTCAGAGAGATGGAGAAATTCTTCGACATAGAGCAGATCGAGGATCCAAAAGGGGTTAAGACTGCATGTTTGAGGTTGAAGGGTCATGCCTCATTATGGTGGGACAATGTAGAGGCTGATAGAGTCAAGAAGGGAAAGGAAAAAATCAAGTCTTGGGATAGGATGGTCGCCAAGCTGATAGGGAAGTTCTTGCTGAAAGACTATGTGATTTACTTGTTCAGGAAGTTGTAGAACTTTCGACAAAAGGAAATCACCGTCAAGGAGTACATGGAAGATGTCTACAGCTTGTCGATAAGGTTGGGCCAAACCGACGAAGGAGAAGAAGCTATTGCTAGTTATGTGAATGGCTTGAAATATGCCATTCAGGATGAATTGAGCATGTCAAGATTCAGAGCAGTGGGAAAATCCTACCAGTTAGCTCTGCAGGAAGAAAAGAAACTATTGAGAAAATCCGCAACGACCAAAGGTAGGATGATTGGTCGGGGTGCAAGGACTATTTTCGTGAAAGGCCAAACTAGCAGTTAGAAGAAGGAAACTGTCAAGGATAGTCGACATGTGGAGGGGACATCGACAAGGAAGAATGCGCCACAAAACTGACGTGATGGTTGTGAGAATCGTGGTTGAGGTGCGTATGGTCGAAGTGGTCCATCCAATAGAAAAGGAGCTAACAGACCAACCATAATCTATTACAAGTGTCATGGAGCGGGACACAAGGCATATGAATACTTAGAGAACCTACATGATGCAGAGGAGTCGAAACATAGACGTCGAAGAGACAAGCAAGTTGATGAAAGGGAAGAATCGACATTCGAAAGTAGTGGACATGGTAAGAAGAAAAGTCAGGCCATTATAATTAGCAATACACTGGTTCTAGATGAAAGATGCGACAAGCAAGATCCGACATAGTAGAAGGCGATCTTTCGAACAAAGGTACGAATCGATGAATAATGTTGCAAGACCATACTTGATGGCGGAAGCACTGAGAATCTTGTGTCAATAGAGGTGATCGACAAAGAAAAGTTGAGATGTCGAGAAAATCCACACCCTTACAAGATCTCATGGTTGCAGAAAGGACACCATGTGAATGTGACCAGACAGTGCTTGATTAACTTCAAGGTTGGGAAGTTAGAGGATAGCGTACTGTGTGACGTAATCCCAATGGACACGTGCCATCTGTTGTTAGGAATACCATGGAAATATGATCGGAAAATGATCTATGATGGTCAAGCGAACAAAGTCGCTGTGTGGAAAAATGGCGTGAAGAGGACTCTTAAGCCAAAACCAGAGAAGCAAACCAATGGTAAGCAGGGCGAGAGAAACTTTTGGGAGAAGCGCGTGCTAATGTGTTCAGCGAAAGAATTCCTTGCGTATGAGGAAAAGCATATGAGGTGTTATGTGATCATTCCAAAAGGACCATGTGTCGAGAGTGCAACAATGGAGGAGAAAATTCCGGTCGAAGTCGAAAAGATGCTCGAAGAGTTTCATAGCATAGTGGTCGATGAGGGCCGACCAATTGCATTCTTTAGTGAAAAGTTGGATGATGCGAAGTAGAAATATTCGGTCTATGACCAAGAATTTTATGCTATTGTCCAAGCGATGAAGAAGTGGAGGCATTATTTGTTTCCCAAATAATTTGTGTTGTACATAGATCACCAAGCATTGAGGTATCTGAATACTTAGTCAAAGTTGAATTAGCGGCACATGAAATGGGTCGAATTTCTACAGCGATATACGTTCATGTTGTGACACAGTTAGGGAAGGTCGAATAAGGTTGCCAACGCGCTGAGTAGAAGAGTTGCATTGATGAACACGATGACAGTTCAGGAAAAAGGAATAGATTCAATGAAGATAGAGTCTGTGACCAACAGAGATTTTACGAAAGCATGGGAAGCTTGTCGCGAACCATGGAGTGTCGACAGGACTCCATACTTGGTTTATTTCATCCAAGAGGGTTATCTCTTCAAGGGGCAACAATTATGTATTCCTAGAGGATCAGTGCGAGAGAACCTAATCCGATAATTGCATAGCGATGGATTAGTAGGTCATTTTTGCTTCGACAAGACTAAGGCATTGGTCGAAGAGAAATATTATTGGCTAGGGATGGTGACAGATGTCGAAAAGTGGGTTCGACATTGTAGAGTTTTCCAATTGGTAAAATGAAGAAGTCAGAACACGGGGTTGTATACATCGTTGTCGGTACTGAATACCCCATGGGAGCACCTGAGCATGGATTTTGTGCTAGGATTGCCAAAGACGCAGCAAGGAACTGAATCAATATTTGCTGTAGTTGACAGGTTTTCAAAAATGGCACACTTTATTTTGTGTCGGAAGACAATTGACGCCACAAGCATTGTTGTACTATTCTTCAAGGAAGTAGTCATATTGCATGGGTTTCCGAAGAGTATCACATCAGACAGAGAGACCAAGTTTATTGGGCATTTCTGGAGAACACTATGGAAGAAATTGGACATGAGGTTGCATTTTAGCTCAGCATATCATCCGCAGACAGATGGACAGACCGAGGTGGTGAATAGAATTTTGGGAAACCTTCTGAGATGTTTAACTGCTGAGAGACCCAAGCAGTGGGAGAACGTGTTGGCGCAAGTAGAGTTTGCATACAACAATTATGTGAATCGGTCGACAGGTTTGATCCCATTGCAGATTGATCAGGGAAGAATCCCACATGGAGTGGTGGATTTGGTCGAGTTGCCAACAGAAACTAAGAAGAGCCCGGATGCAGAATCATTCGCAGAGCACATGAAAGAAGTTCATGAAGATGTGAGCAAGCGCATAGAAAAGAGCAACGCGGCATACAAGTTGAGAGCCAACAGGAAGAAGAGACTATAGTGGTTCAGTGAAGGAGACTTGGTCTATGCTCACTTGTGGAAGGAGATATTTCTGACAGGAACATATAACAAGATGAAGTGGAAGAATATTGGACCATGTAAGAACTTGAGGAAGATTTCAAACAACGCTTATGTGTTAGAGTTGCTGAATGAATTGAGCATTTCACCAACGTTCAATGTCTCAGATTTGTACAAATTCGAAGAAGGTTCAAGCAACGAAAGCGCGAAAGTGTCAAACATCGACTCGATAGTGCATATTCTGGATCGACACAAGGAGGAGATCACAGAAGTAATAGAGGAACACGAAGTCAGGCGTACACGCAGTTCACAAAAGAAGAAATATTTGGTGTGATGGAAGGATGATGAGTTACAGGAGGAGACGTTGATTTCTGAAGAAGAGTTTAGGGGAGAGACAGAGTAGTCGAGTTCTTTTTTACCTGGGGAGTCTAATGCAGGAGCATCGGGGCCTAGGCAGATCAGTCAAAATTGAGCGACATAAGGAATCCGACCAGAGGGAGTGCCGACAACTGTTGGTGCATGAAGCAGATTGACTCGTTGAAGTCAATAATTCAACCAGAACATGTCGAAGTAGTCGACAGGAGTGAAGAAATCGAGAGTCAACATGTGAATGTTGACATGTTAATGTCGATAGGCGACAAGTTGCCGTAGATTCATGGAAAGGTTGAAATGTTGTCAAACCACGACATCAACAGGTTGGGAATGAGCCAAGCGAGGAGGAAGGTGCAGAATGGCGAAGCCTAAGCACAGAGTGAAGCCGATGGGTGAGTCAAAGCTAACGAGAGGCAGTATGGACGACTTGATGGTTTACTATAGCAGGTTAGAGAAGGAAGCATAGAAGTCAAGGAGAGTACATGGAAAAAGTTCAGAGTTGCTGAGGAAGTTAATGGCAGTTACTGCAGGTTGGTGGAGACATGAAAGATGCATCACAGGAAGAGGCTGTTCAACATGGTCAGGTGCTGACAGTTGCAGGTATGTAGGATCGTGGAAGGATCAGATGATAGAGGATGAGTTTCTCGAGGATCGCAGTGGTCTCGGGAACCACAACAGCAGAGTAAAATACTAGGGAGTTTGAATCAGTTGAGGGACATTTCTATTTTGTTGGAGTTGCAGAGCAGAGTTCGGGGAGAAGTTTAGTAGATTGGAGAGAACAGTCACATAGGTTCCAAACGCAAAGAAGATCGAGCCATAACTTAGAGTTCAGCAATGAACTAGGAGAGGGTGAGGTCGACACAATAAGAGAGCACACCATAGTTACTTCTGTATTGTAACAGTTGAGGACGATAGATAGTTTTTTAATTGTATTTACAAGTTATTCCACATTATAACCGATTGGTAGAAGTAATATAAGCCACTTCCAGAATCTTGTTTTACACATGGTTGTGTGAACATTGTGGTCGTGTCATGTGTAATGTGAAGCAAGAACCTTGTTGCGATGAGGTGGACTTGCGTCAGGGAATTTCTCATCTGAACGCTCCAGGTCGTACGTGGCCACTGTGGACAGGTCCAAACTGGTCATACACACATGTGGAAGTAGACAGAACCCTGGTCCACTTGCTAGTTTGGGTTCTGTGGCCCTAAAGCAAATCCTCAAAGTGTCCCTGAATGACCCCATGGTGCTTAACTAAAATTCCCGTTGCACCAAAACCGTGACTCCGATCGTGAATCCGTTGATTCTGATGGATTTTAAACACCAGATTCTAGCTAGGCCCCTTCCACAATTTTCCTTGAATGCCCTGAAACGGTGCCAATGTGCCCTCTCTGGAGCTAGGGTTTTGCTTAGTGAAGGCCCTTCCAAATTTGCTCAAGGGGGCCATTTCTCATCCGAAGGCTCACAGGCATGTGTTGCCACCTTGTACATGTCCAAACTATCCATACACACATGTGAGAGCTAATGGAACTCTTTTCTACTCGTCGGTTTGGGTTCTGTCGCTCGATAGCAAATGCTTAAAGTGTCCCTTATTGGCCTTGGGGTGCCTAACGAAAATTACGGTTGCTCCAAAATCATGACTTCGATCGTGAATCCATCGATTCCAATGGCTTCCGAACGCTGTATTTCAGCTAGCCCCCCCCCAAACCATGCCTCCAATGCCCGAAAATGGTGCCAATGTGCCATCTCTGCAGTTAGGGTTTTGCTCAGTGAAGGCCATTCCAATTTTCCTCAAGGGGGGCATTTCTCATTTGAAGAATCCCGGGCATGCGTAGCCACCATGAACATGTCCACAATGGCCATATGCACATGTGGGAGCTGATCGAACCCAAGTGCGCTCGTTGGTTTGGGTTTCGTGGCCCCGGAGCAAATCCTCAAAGTGTCCCTGAATGGCCCCGAGGTGCCTAACAAGAATTCCCATTGCACTAAAGTCGTGACTCTGATCACGAATCCGTCGATTCAAATGGATTCCGAACGTTAGGTTCTAGCTGCCCCCCCCCCACACTGTGCCTCCAATTCCCGAAAATGGTGCCAATGTGCCATCTCCAGAGCTAGGGTTTTGCTCAATGAAGGCCATTCCAATTTTGCTCAAGGGGGGCATTTCTCATCCGAAGGCATTAGAGAAATTTTTAGGTAAAAAATGGGCCTCAAAACAAGGAAAATATACTATAAAAATCAACCAATCACATTCTAGTAGATGACATCACCCCCCATGGTTGAGGTGGCATTACATGAGTTAAAAATGTTTATTTGTCGAATTTTATATGGTGGATGAAAACCCATAGTTAACCAAGGTAGTGGTATAAGTACTTTTAAGTAATAAAGTAAAGTACTCCTAATGAAAGTCCTTTAACATTTTGTCATAAAATAATATTAGTGTCATTTTGAAGTAAAGTACTCATAATGAATGTCTTTTCACATTTTTTTTCCTTTAACATTTGTTCATAAAATAGTATTATTGTCATTTTCAAGTAAAGTACTCATAATTCATAAAGAAGGTCTTTTCACATTTTTTTATAAAATAATATATTGTAATTTTCATGTTTTTAATTTTAAATTATATATTCACTCCATTCAATTTAATATCATAATGCCAAACTAATTTATTTTATATATATACATACACACACACACACACACACACACACCATATTCTATTTAATATCATAATGTCAAACTAATTTATTATATATATATATATATATATCCATGTACTTTTAAAATAAATTAAATTCATGAATGATATTAATATGAAAAATGTATGTTAGTTATCCATATAAATTAAATTCATGAATGAGAGTAAATTAAATTAAATATTTTTACTACTCAATTTCTAAGAATAATTTTAGTCTTATATTATTTTTTATGAAAGACTTAATTATAACATTCCTTCACAATAAAATAAATATCTCAAAAAAAATTATGATTTTGATATTAATTTACCAATATAGATTTATTGAATAAAGAATAATAATAATAATGTTGTAACATCCCATAAAAATATCAATTTTTTTTTTTTTTTAAATAGTAATAATTATCAAAGTTGTTAATGCGGAACATTTAATATAATTAAATTTCTTAACTAGGATAATTAATAACAATGACATGTCAAATTTCTCAAAAAAAAAATAAAAATGATGTAGTTGTATTTGCTATTTCAGATTTAAATGGATGCTAATCTCCTTAACGAAATATTTTTTATGATTATGCACAAGAATACAATTTTCAGATCTACTTAAGTTCTAAATGCAATTAGATACTGTACATAGGATTGTATTATTATGATGTTCTTGATGATGTGCTGATAGTTTGTTTGTATGATGATGAAGGGGTCCTAGGAGGTACCCTGGGGTTTACTTAGCTACATTTAGCTAAGGCATTTGAATCCTGTTTCCATGTGCAGACCGCAGGTAAGAATATCTACGACAAACATGTTTAAGAGTACATGTGTCTTTAAATTCATCGTCACTGTAATATTAAAATGCTAAGTACTTCCTTGCGAAACAAATTATTGGAGGTATGGATATTTTGGTTCCAACTCTAATTTATGTGCTAACTTACAAAAATCTTCAGTGTTATAAATTCACGTCATCCAATTTTTTTTATAATGCTATGTTTATTATCATATGACTATTGTCATTAATATCAAAACAGTGATACTAATGTCCATTGATAATTCTATTAGAAAGCTTGTAGAAATAGTGTTTATACTCTTGAACTATCATTACGTTTTTGCGTATACATAACTTAGACTATTCTAAGTCCCGAATTTATCATTTGATTATATTACATAGTTAATATATGAAAAGTATAGTGACTAGTGCTTGTGCTATGAACTTAGCATTAGAATGTATATCGTCACCACTTAGACTATACCTATAGTATTACATTTATCTTTAGTCTTTGCAATACATGGCTACCATATGAAGTATATTGTGAGTATGGTGTTTATGCTATGATTTAACATTATAATTTGCATGTGAATTATACCTATAGTCCTACTCTTCTCAATTGATTACAATATAAAGCTAATATGTGAAACATATAATGTACATAGTATCTATGCCATAAACTAACATTGTGCATAAATAAAATCCTAACTATAACTATGGTATACATTTATCAAATGATTAATAATCTATATGGCTAATATATGAGACATATAAGCTTTATCCTATATGACTATACATGAGCCATAGAAATGAAATGTAAATATTATAAAGTGACTATGCGTTCACATAAAACATTGGCATATAATACCATTGTTACGATGCCTAAAACAATTCTTTGAACTATATAAAATGTGCACTAATATTGCAATGATTTCACTATTGAGAGGGTATTAAACTTGGCATGCTTTCCAACTGGAATTGATAGGCCTAGCATTAACGTAGTCCCATGTGTTAAGTGATGTGGAAGCCCAATTGTAAGGTATTTACGTGGTTTGTGTTTTCAATGAGCACGAAAATAAGCTAAGCTGTGCAATGCACTGACTCTAGGTCTACTTACTTGGCGATCTGGTAGATGAAGTAATTCAATGCAATATTGATTTGCAATCGTTGCTCGATTGTCAGTGTGCCTGACTGGCAGTTGATCCACCGTTGATCTTCATAATATATAGGGCTGAGGATGAAACCCTAATATCGCGTTGGTAAGTAAGGAAAATTGGTTTTCTGGCATTCATTGTTGCATTTAGTAGTAAGGTGGATGAGTCGACCATTTGCTACAATGTAGGGTTTAGTGTTTTTCTGTGAGGAGGACTCCTTCCTCGATTTCGAACCTTGGACCTGTGGAATAGAGTTTTAAAGCTACAGTATTATTCTCTTGTGTGTTATAGCCACGATCCAGCCATGGTAGTTGTGTATGGTTTTTTTGTCAGCTGTTGATTGTAAATTGAACTGGGGTTCGATTCTCTGAATTATGGAATAGTCTTTTGAGTTTTGAACTCGAAGTTTGTTATAATTGCTATCATGCTTCGTTATTTTGTGGGTGTAAGTGTTTATGATAATGAATACAATACTGTGATACTTATTTTTATAATTGCGTTATTTTGTTTTTAACCCTTCAAACTATGATTTGGCAGGTACCCACTTCGTAGGAGGTTGCTAAGCAAAAGATTTGGAATGGAGATCGCGCATCTACTTCCTGGTAAGCCTCGGTGGTTCTTGAAACCTCGTAGGTTCCTTTGGCATGGTTTTGTTGGTGATTACTGTGTGCCTAGAGTTGGAAGTATTCAACCTTAATCGGGTGATGGCCGAGTGTTAAGCTTGAATGTTTATTTTGCTCCATGCCGTGAAGAGGATAACCCTAAGTTTTTTTTACATTTCTATTCAGTTTTCTGATGCCTAGCTGCGTCATTTGAAAAGAACTTCGATCTTGTGTTTGTACTGCTATTTGTTAAGGTTTAAACCCTATGTAGTTTTGTGGAACCTCGAACTTGTTTTAGTTTTCTGGTTGGTAAGGGATAGACGCTGTGGAATGTTGGAATCGTGAAAAGTCCGAAATGTAAACTCTGTTAAAGTTTTATTTATAGTTTTGAATGTGAATCAAGAGCCGAGGGTTCACCTTTTTCTGTAAGACAATGGCTCGTTTGAAATGAAATATTATGTTTAAAATAATGGTTGAGAAAACAATTGTATAACTGTTGTTGTGGTGCCGAACAACAATAGTTGTCTTTGGCCGAGAGTTATGGTTTGCACAATTGTAGATAGTTGTTTCCTGTACTTCGTTATCGTTGTTGAGATTTATGTTTCGGAATCGTGATGAGATAAAATTCGGTCTGTTTATACGTTTTCAAGATGGCTAGTGCCACAGGGTTCTATTTTGTTTCAAAGAATGAAACCTTACCTGTAGTTTTCCATTGGCGACCTTGCTTGTACAGAGAAGTTGAACCCACGTACTGGACCTTAACTCATACATGTGAATGTTTCGACACTGTGTATATTTTCTTGCTAGGGTTGTGAGCTATTCTTAGACATTGATACTGAATCATGCTTTCAGCTAAGTGATGCTTATTGTATTGTTTGTAGTCTTGATATGTTTAAAAGATGGTATGATTATATAAAATGTTAGTTAGGGTTTGGAAATTCATAACTGTTATAACCTCAGAAATAAATGTCTAATGTTGGCCATGAATGGCTTGATGAGAAGTTTATAAAATGTGTACTAAATAAACATTCAGATTCTAGGTTTTGTGATAACTTAGGGTTTTGATTTTTACAATGACAGTACTTGTATCTAAGATTGAAATATTTATTAATCTAAATGTGATAAATAGTGATGAAAGCATTAATAAGTGTTTTACTTATCAGCTGTAAATAACACTCTATTATAGAGGATAGTTTTCCAGCTGTTATATAATTCTTAGAGTATGAAGTGCTTGACAACATGCAATCTTTAATATTGAAATACATATTTTTAATTATCTGAAATAGATCGATATGAAATGAAAAGTAAGGATCTGTGCAAAAACGAAATGTGTTTTTCTTTTATTTAAGAAATAGATTAATGCTATGCATCTATTTACACTATACTATAATATTTCCTACATTTTAAACATATGATTGAAATGGAAGAATTTAACAATAACACTATTGTATTCATCTTTTCATTCAATGGCATTCTTCCTATCACTCATCTCTATTAATTTTTCTTTTATGTATTAGAGTACTATACAAATAATAGTATGAAAAAAATACAGAAAATAATTTAATCATTCATTTAAAATACTTAATAATTCTTAAAAACAAATCATCTTTAAATCAGAAAATAGAATAGTTTCTTCTGTATGACTGTAATTAATAATTCTACCATATAGAAATATTTAACTGTAAACAAAAGTAAGAACAGTAGAACCTGGTTGACTGTAGGAGAAACAAATGGCCCAAGGAACTTATTCCACCCAACCTATTCCTGAAGATAGTCAAGTTACTTTCCTTAGGACCCCCGATCCAGTTCACTGAACCACTAGGAGGAAGATTCTGTAGAAGCCTTAGTACATCAACCTGCAATAGAATATAGATTATCCAGTCATAAACACTCAGCAATCAAAGAGACTTGCACCAGCACCTCTGGTTTTCCTTCTCAGTATAACAAGCAGACTCACAGTTGCACTCTCACATAGCCTCCCTATTCGAATCTCTCGGTAATCACCTGAGGCACTCGAGGAATATTTCTGCAGAAAATATTGTAGGGGCTTTTTGCCCAATTCGAATTGCCTTATCTAGGATGCATAGGCCTTTTAGTGGTTAATTGGTCATTAATGAGCTTCCTGCTCTCTTCCACCCACCTAGGGGATAATGCCACAAATTTAGGGGTAGTTGTCCCATAACCAACAACTAGTGGTGGAGTGAAAATGATGCTATCTGTCCCATGCCTTCTAACAACTTCCATTCCTCCTAGTGGGTTAGTGAACACTCATTTAACAGTTCCCGTGGGTGTTTGTCTCCTATTTTAATTTATTAAATAATAATAATCAGTAATTACAATCATCCTTGAACAAACTTGGTCATAATTACAAAACTTTGTAATTATAATTTAACATAAAGTATTTGTAAATAAAATAATATTCTCAAAATTTGGGTAGGTGACATATACCCCCCCTTAAGTCTCAACATCATTCTCGATGTTGTTTAATCACTCTCTAAGTGTTCTTGAAACAGAGTTGGGTATGCTGCCCGCATACTACTCTCCAACTCCCAAGTTGCCTCTTCTGGGCTAAGGTGCTTCCATTGTACCTTTACCTGCTTAATGGTGCAATTCCGGAGTAGAACGATTCCGGAGTAGAGCTTCCCTCTTTTCGAGGATACAGTCCGGTTCCACCTGAAAATTGCCATCTTGTCCCACCTGTACATCATTCCAATTTACAACATGAGTAGTATAGTGTACATACTTCTTTAAAAATGATATATGAAAAAAATTATGTATCTTTAGATTTACTGGCAAAGCCAGTTGGTACATTGGTCCAACCCTTGACGAAATTTTGATAGGACCACAATAACTAGGTGCCAACTTGGCACAGCTTCCCAATTTCAATGAACTCTTTTTCAGTCTTACCTTAAGAAAAACATGTTCACCAACCTGGAACTCTTTATGAGTCCTTCTAAGATCTGCTTGACTCTTTTGCCTATCTTGGGCAGCTTTAAGATTTCTTTGTACCCGTTTCACAATTAGTTCTAATTCCTGAAACAATTCAGGTCCTAAAATAATTCTATTTACTGGGTCATTCCAAGAAACAGGTGTATCACATTTCCTACCATAAAGAATTTCAAAAGGTCTAAGCCTGGTTGATGCATGATATTGGTTATTATATGCAAATTATGCTAAATGCAAGTAGTCTTCCCACTTACCAGGATGATCCTTAACATACATCCTAAGCAAGTCTTCCAATACTTGATTCACTCTTTCTATCTTCCCATCCGTTTGTGGATGAAATGTTGTACTGAAGTTTAAGGTTGTATTCAACCCTTTAAACAAAGACGTCCAGAAGTTTCTAGTAAACTTAGAATCACGATCTGAAATTATCACTTTTGGCATTCCATGTAATCGAAAAATCTGTTTCATGAATATTTCTACAATGTCTGGAGCCTTATGAGTAGTTTTTACAGGTATAAAGTGTGCTTCCTTGCTGAGTTTATCCAATACCACCATAATAGAGTCATTATGTTTCTGATTTTTGGGTAGTCCGGTAATAAAATCTATGCTTATAACTTCCCATTTACAGCTAGGTATAGGAAATTGCTGCAACAGTCTAGCCGGATGTTGATGTTCAACCTTCACTTTTTGACAATCCAAACACTTAGCTATTATGCTACTTCATCCTTCATTCTGGGCCAATAGTATTCTTTTTGTAGCATAGTGATGGTTTTCTGATAACCTGGATGACTAGAGTAATAGCTTTTGTGCATCTCATCTAAAATCAAAATTTTTTCTTCTTGTATGTTGGGTACATACAATATATTTTTGTATAATAACAGTCCATTTTCTTTTAAACTGTAATCTGCCACAGAATTTTTAGAATTGCTATTTGCTGTCTTTTCTTATAATTTTCTGTATTCTTCATCCGTTTCACTTCTTTCAAGGATCTGATTTTCTAAATCTATTGAGTATGTACTGATGGCTGAAATAAAATTCAACTTTATGCATCAGTAACCTTGTTCTCTTTCCCTTTAATATGATGAATTTCAAAATCATATTCACCTAGAAAAGTTAACCATCTAGTTTGTCTAGCGTTCAAATTTGTCTAATCTAATAAATACTTCAGACCCATGTTATCTGTCAACAAGGTAAATTTTATACCAATAAGATGGTGACGCCACATTTTTAAAGCGTGAATTACTGCTAATAACTCTAAATCATAAGTAGAGTAGTTCTTCTCATGTATTGTCAGCTTTCTAGACTTGTATGCAACAGCATGTCTCTCTTGAGTTAGGACTCTATTGAGTCCATCATTACATGCATCAATGCATACTATAAAATCCTTATTAGGATATGCTATCCTCAGAATAGGCACTATAGTTAGTAATTCCTTTAACTTCTTAAAACTGTCTGAACATTTATGATCCTACACAAATTCCTTCCCTTTCTTCTGTAAGGAGGTTATGGGGTTTGCAATCTTTGAAAAACTCTCTATAAATTTTCTATAATATCCAGTAATACCCATAAATGATCGTACATCTGACACATCCTTAGGAACCGGCCAATCATTAATGGCTTTTATCTTATCGGGGTCGACCGAGATTCCTTTCTTGGAAATTATGTGTCCTAAATACTGAATTCTATCCTTGTGAAAGTTACACTTACTAAACTTAGCATATAGTTGATGATCTCTCAAAACTTGTAAAATAATATGCAGATGTTCGTCATGTTCTTCTTTTCTTTTAGAATACACTAGAATGTAGTCTATGAACACAATAGAAAACTTATCTAAGTATTTGTGCAGAATATTGTTCATTAAACACATAAATACAGCTGGAGCATTAGTCAATCCAAATGGCATGACTACGAACTCATAATGTCCATATTGAGTTCTAAAGGTTGTTTTAAAAATATCTTTGTCCTTTACACAAACTTGATGATATCGCAACCTTAAATCAATCTTTGAAAATATCGTTGCTCCACGCAATTGATCAAATAGATCGTCTATGCGGGGCAACGGATATCGATTCTTGATTGTCATCTTATTCAGCTAGTGATAATCTATGCATAGTTTTAAAGTGCCATCTTTCTTCTTAACAAATATAACAGGTTGCCCCCAAGGAGACATGCTGGGTCTTATATAGTTTTTATCAATCAGTTCTTTCAACTATGATTTCAACTCATTTAATTCCAATATATTCATCCTATATGGAGCTTTAGAATTCAGTACCACTCCTAGTATTAACTCAATGGTAAAATCTAGGTCTCTCTTAGGAGGTAATCCTGAAATATCTTCAGAAAAAACATCTTGGAAATCTTTGAGGGCAGGTATATCTTCTAGTTTCAGTTCGTCCTCTTTAGTAATCAACTCATCATTCAGTACATTCACTGCAAACATTTGGCATCCTTTTCTAACTGCTCTCTTTACTTGCATAGCTGAAATCTGCCTAAGGGATGTCATTCTTGGAATACCTTTTACTTCTACTGTTTCTCTTTCATCATTTAAACATGTAAAACTTTTCTCATAACAATTCAGAATGACATAATGGGCTTCTAACCATTCCATTCCGATTAAGATATCATCGGATCCTAAAGGTAAAACATTCAACTTGGCTTGTGTCTTTAACTGATTCATAGATAAAACACAACTTTCAATAAAATCAAATACCTTTCTTTTTGTTCCTGTTGCCAGTCTAACTAACCAAGATTTATTGAATTTTTCTTTTTTCAATTTAAAACTTTCTACTATATCTGGTGATATATAACTTAGGCTATCACCTGGATCAATCAAAATCGTAACAGGATGGTTTTGTAGCATACCTTCAATCTCTACCATAGAGACTTGATTATCTGCTTGCATGTTGTCTAGTGTTGCATTAATTTTGGGCATCTCCCTTGCCAAGTCTTTAACAGTAGGTTCAATCTGTATGGAATGAATATTGTTAGCTATCCACTTCCTCTTGGGGAATTATGATGCATAACGAGGACCTTGAGACTCAAAACATTTGACAGGTGCCTTTTGGTCATTAGTTCTAATAGCATTGGGAGTTTTTCTAGGAGCTATAAAATTCTACTGCTGATTATTTCTAGGGTTGTTTCCTTGAAAATTTCGATTTTGAAATTTTTTCTTTTGGAAACCAGAATTTTCACTAAACCTACAATTTTTCTTTTTCAGCTCAAAATTGCTAGGTTTATGATTTTTCCAGTTTGATATCTCTTCTCTTTTTCGATTAGTGTCATAACAGAAAGTTGCTTTCCTCATGGCCTCTTCTAAGGTCTTTGGATTGTCATACTTAATTCTTTCCTTGATGTTGAAAGGTAGACAACTCAAGTATCTTTGAATCTTTGATTTTTCTTCCATGAGGTATGGCACATACCTCAGCAAATTCAAAAATTTACTGTTCATCTCTTTCATGTTCATAGTTCCTAGCCTTAAATCATGGAACTCCTTTGATTTTTCTTCATAGTATTGTTCAGATAAGAAATTTTTCTTGAAGTATCTTTTAAAAGTACTCCAATTCACATCCTTTTTTTTGATGCCCTTCACTCTTTTGATGTCTTGTTGCCAAATATTTGCCTTCCCAATCAAGTTGTATATTGCCATCTTTGCCTTCAATGATTCTGAATAATAAAAAATTTGGAAGTATTTCTTCATGCTGGACAGCCATGCTTCTGCTGTCTCTCCTTTTTCAATTTCACCATTGAAGGTTGGGGGTTTGATTTTCTTGAACTCCCCAAAAATCTGTTCATACTGTTTATGACTTTTTCTTTTGGGTTTGTAGTCTCCTTCGCTGCTATCACTTGAATAATTTCGTTTCTTTTTCCATTTTTCATGGGCAACTTCTGATGATATTGAGATGTTGTTTGCATCATCAGTTTTCGTTTTCTTACCCCTGTCTCGATGAGGTAAATCTTCAATATTGGAGGTATTTTCAATTTCTCTATCTTGTTCATCAGTTGGGCATTGTTCGAACAATACTTGGTTAAGTTCCTCTTGTGCTTTCAGAATTTTCTCATTGTCTTGTTTTACAAATCTGATTTATGCTTTTAACTCTTGAAATGCACGTAACAATTCTGATGAATTGTCATTTAAATCGCCATGGACTTCTTCTTCATAATGTTGTCCCATGCTATGACTGTTGGGTCGAAAACTGTCCTCTATATGTTCAGCTGATCCTTCCATACCTGTAGCTTAAAAACAATTTTTGTATAACACAAATAGTTTTAAAATTTTAATTAGTAAGATTTCTATTGTAAATAAATTTTTCTGGTGCGTGTTCTTTGGACCTTTTCAGGCCTAGAGTTTGAACGTGAGCTCTGATACCACATGTAACATTCCATAAAAATACCAAAATTTAAAATTTTTTAACATAGTAACAATTATTGAAGCTGTGAATGCGGAACATATAATATAATTAAATTTCTTAACTAGGATAATTAATAACGATGACATGTCGAATTTCTCAAAATAAAAAAAATGATGTAGTTGTATTTGCTATTTCAGATTTAAATGGATGCTAATCTTCTTAACGAAAGATATTTTATGATTATGCACAAGAATACAATTTTCAGATCTACTTAAGTGCTAAATGCAATTACATACTATACATAGGATTGTCTTATTATAATGTTCTTGATGATGTGCTGACAGTTTGTTTGTATGATGACGAAGGGGTCCTATGAGGCACTCTAGGGTATACTTAGCTACGTTTAGCTTAGGCATTTGAATCCTGTTTCCATGTGTAGACCGTAGGTAAGAATTTCTACGAAAAACATGTGTTAAGAGTACATGTGTCTTGAAATTCATCGTCAATGTAATATTAAAATGCTAAGTACTTCCTTGCAAAACAAATTACTGGAGGTATGGATCTTTTGGTTCCATTCTAGTTTATGTGATGACTTACAAAACTCTTCAGTGTTATAAATTCACGTCGTCCAATTGTTTTTATAATGCTACGTTTATTATCATATGACTATTGTCATTAATATCAAAACAATGATACCAATGTCCATTGATTATTCTATTAGAAAGCTTGTAGAAATAGTGTTTATACTATTGGACTATGATTACGTTTTGCATCTACAGAACTTAGACTATTCTAAGTCCCAAATTTATCATTTGATTATCATTACATAGTTAATATATGAAAAGTATAGTGACTAGTGCTTGTGCTATGAATTTAACATTAGAGTGTATATCGTCATCACTTAGACTATACCTATAGTATTACATTTATCTTTAGTCTTTGCAATACATGGCTAACATATGAAGTATATTGTGAATATGGTGTTTATGCTATGGTTTAACATTATAATTTGCATGTGAATTATACTTATAGTCATACTCTTCTCAATTGATTACAATATAAAGCTAATATGTGAAACATATAATGTACATAGTATCTATGCTATAAACTAACATTATGCATAAATAAAATCCTAACTATATCTATGGTCTCCATTTATCAAATGATTAATAATTTATATGGCTAATATATGAGACATATAAGCTTTATCCTATATGACTATACATGAGCCATAGAAATGAAATGTAAATATTGTAAAGTGACTATGCGTTCACATAAAACATTGGCATATAATACCATTGTTACGATGCCTAAAACAATTCTTTGAACTATATAAAATGTGCACTAATATTGCAATGATTTCGCTGTTGAGAGGGTATAAAACTTGGCATGCTTTCCAACTTGCAATGACAGGCCTAGCATCAACTTAGTTCCATGTGTTAAGTGATGTGGAAGCCCGGTTGTAAGGTCTTCACGTGGTTTGTGTTTGCAATGAGCAAAAAATAAGCTGAGCCGTGCCATGCACTAACTCTCGGTCTGCTTACTTGGTGATCTGGTAGATAAAGTAATTCAATGCAATATTTATTTGCAATCGTTGCTCGATTATCAATGTGCCTAATTGGTGTTGATCCACCATTGATCTTCATAAGATATAGGGATGAGGATGAAACCCTAAACTTGCATTGGTAAGTAAGGAAAATTGGTTTTCTGGCATTCATTGTTGCATTTAGTGGTAAGGTGGGCAAGCCAACCGTTTGCTGCAAAGTAGGGTTTAGTGTTTTTCTGTGAGGAGGACTCCTTCCTTGGTTTCGAACCTTGGACTTGTGGAATAATGTTTAAAAGTTACAGGATTATTCCCTTGTGTATTATAGCCACGATCCAACCCTGGTAGTTGTGTATGGTTCTTCTATTAGTTGTTGATTGTAAATTGAATTGGGGTTCGATTCTTCGAATTATGGAATAGTCTTCTAAGTTTTGAACTCGAAGTTTGCTGTAATTGCTATCATGGTTCATTGTTTTGTGGGTGTAGTGTGTCAATGTTCAGGATATTTACTTCTAAGGGTAAGTGTTTATGAGAATGAATACAATACTGTGATACTTATTTTTATAATCACGTTTTCTTGTTTTTAACCCTTCAAATTGTGATTTGGCAAGTACCCACTTTGTAGGAGGTTGCTAAGCAAAAGATTTGGAATGGAGATAGTGCATCTACTTCCTGGTAAGCCCCGGTGGTTCTTGAAACCTCGTGTGTTCCTTTGGCATGGTTTTGTTGGTGATTACTGTGTGCCGAGAGTTGGAAATATTCGACCTTAATCGGGTGATGGGCAAGTGTTAAGCTTTAATGTTTATTTTGCTCCATGCTGTAAAGAGGATAACCCTTAGATTTTTTTATGTTGTTATTCGGCTCTGTGATGCCTAGCTACGTCGTTTGAAAAGAACTTCGATCTTGTGTTTGTACTGCTATTTGTTAAGGGTTAAACCCTGTGTAGTTTTGTGGAACCTCAAACTCGTTTTAGTTTTTTGGTTGGTAAGAGATAGACTCTGTGTAATGTTGGAATCATGAAAAGTCCAAAATGTAAACTCTGTTAAAGTTTTATTTATAGTTTTGAATGTGAATCAAGAGCCGAGGGTTCACCTTTTTCTGTAAGACAATGGCTCGTTTGAAATAAAATATTATGTTTAAAATAATGGTTGAGAAAACAATTGTATAACTGTTGTTCTGGTGCCAAACAACGATAGTTGTCTTTGAATGAGAGTTATGGTTTGCATAATTGTAGATAGTTGTTTCCTGTACTTCATTATCGTTGTTGATATTTATGTTTTGGAATCGCGATGAGATAAAATTAGTTCTGTTTATACGTTTTCAAAATGGCTAGTGCCATAGGGTTCTATTTTGTTTCAAAGAATGAAACCCTACCTGTAGTTTTTCGTTGGAGACCTTGCTTGTATAGAGAAGTTGAACCCACGAACTGGACCTTAACTCGTACATGTGAATGTTTCAACACTGTGTATATTTTATTGCTAGGGTTGTGAGCTATTGTTAGACATTGATATTGAATTGTGCTTTCAGCTAAGTGATGCTTATTGTCTGGTTAGTAGTCTCGATATGTTTAAAAGATGGTATGATTATATAAAATGTTAGTTAGGGTTTGGAAATTCATAACTGTTATAACCTCAGAAATAAATGTCTAATACTGTCCATGAATGGCACAATGAGAAGTTTATAAACTGTGTACTCAATAAACATTCAGATTCTAGGTTTTGTGATAACTTAGGGTTTTGATTTTTACAATGACACTACTTGTATGTAAGATTGAAATCTTTATTAATATGAATGTGATAAATAGTGATGAAAACATTAATAAGTGTTTTACTTATCAGTTGTAAATAACACTCTGTTATAGAGGATAGTTCTGTAGCTGTTATATAATTCTTAGAGTATGAAGTGCTAGAAAACATGCAATCTTTAATATTGAAATACATATTGTTAATTATCTAAAATAAATGGAGATGAAATGAAAAGTAAGGATCTGTGCAGAAACAAAATGTGTTTTTCTCTTATTTAAGAAATAGATGAATGCTATGCAACTATTTATACTATACTTTAATATTTCCTGCATTTTAAACGTATGATTGAAATGACAGAATTTAACAATAACACTACTGTATTCATCTTTTCATTCAATGGAATTATGCCTATCAGTCATCTCTATTAATTTTTCTTTTCTGTACTAGAGTACTATACAAATAATAGTATGGGAAAAATACAGCAAAAGAATTTAATCATTCATTTAAAATACTTAATCACTCTTAAAAACAAATCATATTTAAATCAGAAAATAGAATAGTTTCCTTTGTATGACTATAATTAATAATTCTACCATACAGAAACATTTAACTATAAACAAAAGTAAGAACAGTAGAACCTGGTTGACTATAGGAGAAACAAACAGCCCAAGGAACATGTTCCACCCAACCTATTCCTGAAGATAGCCAAGTTACTGCCTTAGGACCGCCGAGCCTGTTCACTGAACCACCAGGAGGAAGATTCTGTAGAAGCCTTAGTACATCAACTTGCAATAGAATATAGATTATCCAGTCATAAAAACTCAGTAGTCAAAGAGACCTGCACCAACACCTCTAGTTTTCCTCCTCAGTATAACAAGAAGACTCACAGTTGCACTCTCACTTTGCCTCCCTATTTGAATCTCTTAGTGATCACTTGATGCATTTGAGGAATATTTTTGCAGAAAATATTATAGGAGCTGCCTGCCCAATTCGAATTGCCTTATCTAGGCTACCTAGGCCTTTTAGTGGTTAACTAATCATTAATGAGCTACCTGCTCTCTTCCACCCACCTATGGGATAATGCCACAAATTTAGGGGTAGTTGTCCCATAACCAACAACTAGTGGTGGAGTGCAAATGCTGCCATCTGTCCCATGCCTTCTAACAACTTCCATTCCTCCTAGTGGGTTAGTGAACACTCATTTAACAGGTCCCTTGGGTGTTTGTCTCCTATTTTATTTTATTAAATAATAATAATCAATAATTACAATCATCCTTGACCAAACTTGGTCATAATTACAAAAATTTGTAATTATAATTTAACATAAAGTACTTTGCAAATAAAATATTATTCTCAGAATTTGGGTAGGTGACAAATGCGATGTGGATTATAATAATATTATTAACATTTTACATGTAAAATTTTAAATCACATTATTGTAAATTGATGAGAAAGTACTAAATATAAAAAGTCAACATAAATTAAAAAGATTGCTCTTAAAAGTGTTTTTTATTATTTAATTTCATTTGCAAGTTCAAGACAAATAAATGCTAAAGGACAATAAATTTTTGGGAAATTACAATGAATCTTAGTCACATCAATGTAGAGCTATTTTATTAATTTTATTTCTAGTGAATTTTGAAAATTAACTCAACCATGGTTATTTATATTGTGCATAGAAAATAGTGTAGGAGGTGACTTGTCATATATACATACCCCATAAGACTCCTAACTCATAATATGTTAATATATCTCGTACTTTTTAGTACATCTCTCAGGAGGTCATTTTTTGACCTCAAAATCTCTCTAATTCTCCTGGGTGTCTGTGGCCGCCATGGACAGGTCCACACTGGCCATATGTATGTGTGGGATCCTACAGACTCCTGGTCTGCTCACCTATTTGGGTTATGTCGCCCCAAAGCAAATCCTCAAAGTGTCCCTGAATGGCCCTGGGGTGCCTGACGAAATTGTCTGTTGCACCAAAACCATGACTCCAATCGCAAATCTGTCGATTCCAATGGATTCAAGACATCAGTTTCAAGTTGTCCCCACCCCACACCATGCCTCTAATGCCCAAAAATGGTGCAATGTACTATCTTCGGAGCTAGCATTTTGCTCGGTGAAGGCCATTCCAAATTTGCTTAGGGGGGGCATTTTTCATTCGAAGGCTCTCGGGTGTGCGTGGCCACCATGGATAGGTCCATAGTGGCCATACGCACATGTGGGAGCCGATGGAACCTTGTTCCACTCGTCGATTCTGGGGAGCCGCAGGTGCGGGAGCAGGTTGCGGTGGGTAATATGCAGGTGGAGCTGGCGGTGGTCCAGTTGCCTGTTGGGGTTGTTGGTACCCCTTAGCTATTGGATGTGTTGGATTAGCTGATGTAGCTTGCTGTGGGTACTGCATCTGTTGTGGCAAGAATTGAATGGGGTTGGTGTAGTAGGTTGGTTATAGTATGTAGGAGGTACATATGTTGATGACGCTTGGCCATAGCAATGTTGTGGACAAGAGGGTCCATGAATGTGGTGTGTCTGGTTTGTTGGAGCGTAAGAAGTTGTCGCTCTGGAACTAGATGTAGCCCTCGAGAGGTCTGGGGCAGGCATGGTACTCACCATGCTGAAAGGTTTAGCTTGGGGTGTGATTTGGCCAATAATGACATCGGCAGCATGAGATGCCCCCGGTGCGTCACTGCGTGAAGAGTCGCATCGTGGGGCGTACGGTATGATTGTGTATAGATAACCCGACTAGGCGTAAATGAGATCAAACTGTTGGGCTTTGAGGATGGCCTCTTCTTCAGACTGGGGTCTTTCGGATGCCACATCCTTCGCAATGAGAGGGAGGAGGGATTTTAGAAACCAATCTAAGAAGATACGGTCGTCTAACTTGATTTTGCAGAGGCTTCGGCGTCGACGCCATTCATGAATGTGGTCAGTGATGTGGGTGGCCATGTTCTGTTTGTAAGACAGTAAGATCTCGACTCCCGCATCATAGCGGACAGGTAACTGAAAAAACTGCAGGAAGGTCAAGGCAAGGGAAGTAAAGGTGGCATGCGTCCCATGAGGCTGCTCGATATACCACTTAGCTGCAGAGCTAGTGAAGGTGCGCTGTAAAAGCCAGAGGCGGACAGAGTCGTCCACTATGGAGTTGGAGGAACACCATAAATGGAAGGACATGATATGGTTCTAGGGTTCTTCACTTGCCTTACCCTCAAACTTATGGATGTCAGAGGGGAGTTTGGTGGGCATGTGAGGCCATGCAGGATCGTGTCTGAAGGGGTCATTAGTGAGCCTAGCTAAGTCTGGCAGGTTCAGACTTGCCATGTACGGTAAGCTAGCAGATGTAGTGACTGGAACTGGAACATGCCTAGTCATTGTGGTATGATGTAGGGGTCCAGTAGTGACTAAAGGTATGTTAGGTATGGAGGGTATGTGCCCTCCAATAGGTGTGGTCTGGTATGGGCCAGTGCCTCCAAGTGCAACATGGGTTACACTTGGGTTAGGAATAGCAGTAGGGATTCCTGGGATAGGGTTTGTGGAAACCAGAGGGGGTGTGACCCCTATGTTGGGCATACCCATAACAGGTGATGGCCCTATGTTGGGAATTACTATAACAGGAGGTGATCCTGTGTTGGGCATTCCTAAATGTGGAGTGTTGCCCATATTGGGCATACCCAGGGTGGTGGTTGTTGCCATGGATGGCACCGCCGTAGAAGGGTCTGTGGATGTCTCACCTATGGTGCTGGTAAATAGTGGGTCAAATGGTGTTCCAGCCATAATGGTGATTGGTGGAAATACAACGTAGTTTTCGGATTCTGCCTCAGAATGAGATGTGAAATGAGGCGTGTCAGAATTGGATGACCGTCTGGTTGACCGATGATGTGTCGAATCAAGGGATAAGGCTCTGCGTCGGTGACGTGGAGAGCCAAGTAGACTGAACTCTGGGAGTTCGCCCTGTAGACGACGAGAGCATCTAAAATTCTCAATGGTGAGAAATAAGTTTTGTGTAAAAAATCTGTTTAAGTATCAGGTGGTGATATATATATAAAAAACTCAAAACCCTAATGCAACCAAGGGTGTAAGAAGGGGAGTGAAAATGAAGGCTCTCAAGCCAAAAAATCAACCTCAAAAAAGGCACTTATTCTAGCAGCTGTGCTACAATAAGTGGAGGGATGCAACAAATGGTCAGAATACCAACATGCAAACAGCTCCTAGAAAAAATAGGTGTAACTAGACCAAAGGTGGGATGAATCATGCAAACACCTAACTAAAAGTATTGTGAATCAACAAACGATATCCTCTGCAAGGTGATGAAATCCAAGTCAGACAATATGAGTGTTGAGACAACGGCTAGATATCCCCCTACCGGGAGGGACACTGGGTAATCAATCCTAAAGAAGGGCTACTAGGATACTCCGTTCATGATGCGTCGAGAAAAAGGTAAATCTGTCGTTTGGTCCTTGATCGCAATATCCCAATACAGGGATATCCCAAGAACTTCGAATGGTAGCCCTTCGGTTATTGAATGGATTTCGGTATTCCACTCAGGCTTCCGGAACCATCCTCGCGACTTCAACCCTCCTAGGGGAGAGGCCTTCCCACAAACCGGTTGTGACCGCACTAATAAATACTAAGAGATTTTAGCTCCCTAAATGGACAACTTCTATGTCTCAGATGTAATAACTGAGGGGTGTTATTGGAACACCTATCCCCCCAATACTACCTAGCTACAAAGTTCTTTTAGTGTTCCCCAAGTGGGGTTAAAAGTGTGTTGAAATTAGGGTAAGTTTTAAGGCTCAGTTCAATTAAGTGTTTGAGTGGGTGCACGTGTGGTATTGAAAAC
The DNA here is from genome assembly GCA_027924585.1 of Larix kaempferi. Lineage (NCBI taxonomy): Eukaryota > Viridiplantae > Streptophyta > Pinopsida > Pinales > Pinaceae > Larix > Larix kaempferi. The sequence goes on along the minus strand of BSBM01000450.1, from coordinate 463,089 downwards.
TGAACTTTGCAAAAAAGTAAATGCTTTACTGAAAATTTTCAAAAAATAAAGGATCTTTCGAAAATAAAAAAGCAAATATTTATGACTTTTTTCAATAAATGGAAATTAAATGCTTTTTCACAATCAACTCAAAAAACAAAGGATATTTTGAATCATGAAAGCAAATAATAGACTTCTTAAAGAAACAAAGGGATTTCTTTTTCAAGGAAATTGCTAAGGGCAAGATTTTAAAGAAGTAAACAGCAAAATTTTTTTAACCTAGATAAACTGCAAAATAAGTCTTTTTTTCACTTTCTTGAAAATTTTTAAAAAGACTTCTAGATGTTCATTTAAATAGTAATATTTTTTCTATGGCTGTAAAATATGCAGATTTTAATACTGTAAAAATGTGCTATGTGGGCAGAAAATACAGTAAATTTTTTTTTTTTTTAAATCAGAATGGCCGAATAAAAAAATTAGCCACGCGGGTTTTGACAGAGAAGCCGCGATGGACCGCGCGGGTTTCTGTCGCACAGTCGCGATGGATCGCACAGGATTTCGGAGCACTGTCGCGATATGCAGCGTGAAAAATGTCTGCGAAGCCGCGATGTGCAGCGCGCAAATAGGCCGCGAAGCCGCGGTGAACCACGCAGAAAAGGGTCGCGCAGTCGCGATGTGCAGCGCGGTAAATGACCGGGAAGCCGCGATGTGCAGCACGGAAACCGGCCGTGAAGCCGCGGTGAACCGCGCGGAAAAAAGCCGAAAAGTCGCGATGAGCCGCGCGACTGTCAAGCTAAAAACCGCGATGCGAAAGCCGTGCACGGAAGCCGTAAAATGAACCCGAAAATTGAGAATTCCGGGATGTTAATGGAAATGGATGGGGCCAAAACTTAGAGAAGCAATGGATCTGCTATCTAAGATGGCAGATCTATGGATCTAAAGGTTAAAAACTAATAAAAAACTAAGATTAAAAACAAAACTAGAGATCTATTGTTCAAACCCAGTGGAGTCGCCAAAAACTGTTGGCCCGGTTTTGCAACCAGGCTTAGTGCTATGGGCACCTGCTAACTAGTAGCAGTAGTTTCAATAGAATTAAACAAGAAACTAATCTAAACAAAACTAATCATGGATCTATGCAAGAATATAAGCAAATAATGTAAACATTTAAAAAACAACAAGAAAATATTAAAGAATGAATTTGTATTGAAAAATGGGGTGGCAACCAAGTGCTTGCGATAATACCTTCAATGGTGAAGGTTGATGTTGAGCAACTCCCAAGATGAGTAGCTCCAAGCTCCAAAAGGTCTCCTTCTCCAAGGTTGCTTACAATGGCCAAAATGCTCAAGGAAGATTTCGGCAGCATGAGGATGAGATAATGGATGGATATGAAATGAGGATCCCCTACCACCTTTTTATAGGTTTTGGTGGTGGGGAATACCATTTGTGGTTTTGTGGAAACCAATGGTATTGACCAACATGGTTTAGGTACTTTTCCCTCCTTTTTCCTTTTTGAATAAATTTAATATTTTTATTCCCTTTTTAATATTTTTGGGAATTTGGACCCTTTTTGAGGGTTTTTTGCTTTTTCAGGAAAAATAATCTTTTTTAATGGAAAAAGGGGTGTACTCAGGTCTTTTGGTGACCTTTTGTTGGTTTCAGAGGCTCAGATGGTAAAAAAGTGGACAAATGGGTCATGTGAATAGGGAAATGAGCTAGTGAGCACTTTTTGGGTGTTAACAAGGACCACCCACATTATGCTTCCAATGCCTCAAAACATTACTAATATGACATCTATGGAGCTAAGATTTTTCTCAGTGAAGGCCATTCCAATTTCGCTCAAGGAGGCCATTTCTCATACAAAGGATCTCGAGCATTCCTGGCCACTATTGACAGGTCCACACTGGCCATACACACATGTGGGAGCAGACTGAATCCAAGTCCACTCGTCAGTTTGGGTTTCGTGGCCCCTCAGAAAATCCTCAAAGTGTCCCTGCATGGCCCCGGGGTGCCTGACAAAAATTCCCTTTACACCCAAACCATGAAACCGATGGATAATTTGTTGATTTCGATGGATTTCGGACACTAATTCCTAGTTGCGGGATCCCCAACGCCATGCCTCCAATGCTCAGAAATGGTGCCAATATGCCATCTCCGGAGCTAGGGTTTTGATCTATGAAGGCCATTCCAATTTCTCCTAAGGGGGCTATTTCTCATCCGAAGACTCCTAGGCATGCGTGGCCACCGTGAACATGTCCACAATGGCCATACCCACATGTGGGAGCCAACAAAATCCAATTTTCTTGTCAGTTTGGGTTCCGTGGCCTCAAAGCAAATCCTCAAAGTGTCCGTGAATGGCCCCTAGGGCCTGACGAAAATTACTGTTTCACCAAAACCGTGACTCCGATTTTGAATCTGTCGATTCCAATGGATTCTGGATGGTGGTTTCTAGCTAGGAGCCCCCCCCACACCGTGGCTCCAATTCCCGGAAGCGATGCCAATGTGCCATCTTCGGAGCTAGGTTTTTGCTCAATGAAGGCCCTTTCTTATCTAAAGGCTCCCGGGCGTGCATGGCCACTGTGGACAGGTTCACACTGGCCATACACATGTGTGGGAGCTGATGAAACCTTGATTCACTTGTAGTTTTGGGTTCTGTGGACCTGGAGAAAATCCTCAAAGTGTCCCTCAATAGCCCCGAGGTGCCTGACGAAAATGCACGTTGCACCAAAACGTGATTCCGATCATGAATCTATCAATTCCAATGGATTTCAAATGCCTGGTTCTAGCTAGGGGATCCCCCACACCGTGCCTCCAATGCCTGGAAACGGTGCCAATGTTCCATCTCCGGAGCTAGGGTTTTTCTCAGTGAAGGCCATTCCAAATTTGTTGAAGTGGGTCATTTCTCATCTGAAGGCTCCTGGGTGTGTGTGGCCACTATGGACAGGTCCACAATGGCCATACACACATGTGGGAGTAGACGGAACCTTGTTCCACTCGCTGGTTTGGGTTCTGTGGCCCAGGAGCAAATTGTCAAAGTGTCCCTAAATGGCCTCGGGTTGCCTTATGAAAAATGATCGTTGTACAAAAATCATGGCTCTGATCATGAATATGTTGATTTTGATGGATTTCAGACATCGGGTTTTAGTCGGGGGACCCCCTACACCGTTCCTTCAATACCCGGAAACAATTCCAATGTGCCATCTCCGGAGCTAGTGTTTTGCTCAATGAACACCATTCCAAATTCACTCAAGGGAGGGCATTTCTCATCTGAAGGCTCCCGGGCATGCGTGGACACCATGGAAAGGTCCACACTAGCCATATGCATGTGTTGGAGCTGACGGAACCTTGGTCCACTCGTCGGTTTTGGTTCCGTGGCCCCGTATAAAAATCTGAAGGTTTCCCTGAATGGCCCCGGGGTGCCTGACCAAAATGCTTGTTGCACCAAAATCGTGACTCTGATCATGAATCCATCGATTCCAATGGATTTCGAACATCGGATTCTAGATCCACATTAGGTTTTTGTATCCACATCTCCATATTAGGTCTATAGGGTTGTTGGTCCACATTAGGATTTACAGGGATACATTTGTTTTTTATTGGTTTATAAGGATAGATTAGGGTCTATAAGCTAGATGAGGTTCTATAGGGTTAGATTAGGTCTCCAGGGAAAAGTTATGTCTCGTTCGTGTCCTATGTCCTCATGTCAGGTGACCTATGTTCTACGTATTCATTAGAGAGGTGTGATTCCCTAATGGATGATGTTGTTTTGGGTGATTCAAGAGTGTTAGATAATGTGAGTATTACAAGGTCAATTTGAGCCAAAGGTTGAAAAAGAAAACTGGGAAGCGTAATGGGATTTTGTCGGCTCCTGCAAGTCCATCAATGTGAGACACACATGTACATGAATTAGAAGTATACACACATGTACACCTCAAAATATTGATTTAGGGGTAGGACACAAGTGACTATCAAGTATCTTTGTTAATGTTTGATGACTGTAAAGTGTGTATGAGTGGATGAAGGTGAGGGGAGATGGAAGTAGTGTGATGGAAGATGGTTTTAGGATGACTTAATAGGCTCTTAGGGTTGTCCTAATGGGTTTTTGTGAAAATATTCTATCTCTTATGTAAATTTGACTAACCTCATTCAAAAAATCCATTTGGATCCTCTTTGTTGCTAATTGTCTCCATCAATCTATCGTGCTTTAAATGAGAAAGGAAGTAACATACCCAAAACAATTAATGGATGGTGGATTTAAAATCTAAATGGGGTCCCTATTTCAAACTATTAAAGTTTCAGCATCATGAGTCATTCTTCAAGTGGTGACTCAACATGTTGAGGTAATTCTTTGCATGTCGAAGCATGAATGGCATGTGTTCCACTACTAACCATGGTTGAGTTATTAAGGCTCCTCTAGAGGCTAGCCACCTTTAGAGTGAATCACTTTATCATATGACCACTTGGAATGATAGAAGAACACGATGATCACATCATTAGAAAAATCTCCTTAGTATATTGATATGATAAATAAATTAAAGATGGCATAAGTGGATCATGCAGATAAGACAGGAGATAAGAATTAGATATGCTAGAATAATAGAGAACTCGAATTGTTCACTTCAATGATTAAGAAAGGATTCACTTAATTAAGAGAGAACTCGAATTATTTACTTCAATGATTTCCACTAGTTAACTAGAGTTCTCTCATGTCCTCATGTCAGGGACCTAGGTTCTACTTATTCATTAGGGACGTGTGATGCCTTAATGGAGGACGTTGTTGAGGGTGATTCAAGAGTCTTAGATAATGTGAGTATTACAAGGTCAATTCGAGCTTGGGGTGAAAAAAGCATACCGAGAAGGGTTAGCATGAGCAAGGCCGGCATGGATAGGGCCGACATGGGCAAGCCACTCCCAGTCGCTCGACACATGGTTTTGCGGAGTTGGTCCACCAATGCGAGACACACATGTACATGAATTACAATTAGAAACACATGTACACCTAAAAATATTGCCTTATGGGTAGGAGACATGTGACTATGAGGTATCTTTATTAATGTTTGATGACTGTAAAATGTGTATGGATGGCGATAAGTGAGGGGAGATAGAAGTAGTGTTATGGAGGATGGTTTTAGGATGACTTAGCAGGATTTTAGTGATGTCCTAAGGGGGTTTTGCAGACTTGATAAAACATAAGAAAACGAGGATTTTGCTCCCCAAGAGCATCGCTTAATCAAAAAACAAAGAGGGCATCCAACTAGTGTTTGATAAAATATTGGAAAAATGCACACCAAGATTTTTTTGTATTACATTAAAACATGAAAAATAACACATGTATGTATGTATGTATCAACAAAAAATGCATGTACGAACAAAATTACATAAAACTACACATACCTCGATGTAGAACATAACATTCTTTGATGCAATTCTATCTCTTATGTAAAGTTGATTGACCTCATTCAATAAATCCATTTGGATCCTCTCTGTTCCTAATTGTCTCCATCAATCTCTCGTGCTCTGAATGAGGCAGGAAGTAGCGTACCTTGGTTGAGCTCTTACTTGAAATTGTATGTAGATGGATGTTTGTGCCAACGATCAAGTTTGTGAAGTGATACACCATTGAACATGGTCTGTAATCCATGAATACATACCCACTAGTCCTTCTTGACTTCCCATCTATTGTAAGATATTTCCCCTTAACCACCATTGAGTCAATAAGAAATTCATTGCCTTCATCATTGATTAAGATATTTCCCCTTAACCTAGTCCATGCATTCATATGCATCCCATTTTCCACTGCTGCAAGGGCTGCATAAGCAAGCAAGTTTTCACGTCTGTATTTAAAATAAATGGGTTGTTTGAGCTTCAAACTGAATGAAATCCACATGTTCGTTGTACTGTTCCGCAACTATAGGAACATGATCGATCTATTTCAACCACTTGACAAAAATTTCTTACCGTGCATCTTGTCACAGATGATGTTTGTTGATCTCTTGCTCGGTTTGGCATTGCTGCAGAGCACCATTGAACTATGGATTCTGCATCTTGGATATGAGGGTTTTTGTTAAACCTCATCTCTTCCCTTCATAGTGCCTTCTTGGTGCATGCACCGGCCCCGTCATTCTCTCCTTTTTTGTGCCCAGTCTCAAAATAGTTCCAAATATGCAGCACATTGTAAGTCTTTTGCAAAATACTCATCCATTGGAATACTCAAACATTTTTGAACTCGCCTGCACAATGATCTGACCATATCCAATGCTGATCCATATGTATATCTGTCTCCTTCAACTGATCATAGAACATTTGAAAACAATGTTGCACATAATGCAGATCATGGGTTCTATCATCACTTATGTAAAAGTTGATCTCCTTCAGTATTATCCTCATGGCATTGCTGCTCTCTGGACCATGCCTATACGTAATATGTACCATGATGCTGACTTGGTCTGAATGGTAATATTGGCTTGAAATTTCATTTTGTGGCTGAAGGGTGTAGTTTTCTGCACAATCTACAATTGACACTATGGTTCCAATAGGAAATGTGTCCCTACATTTTCTGTACTATTCATCTTGCCATCGCACTACATGCACATGTTGAACATACTGCTTTGTTTTATTGTATAAATCCATCAAGAAGTCACATACTCGTTCCTGTTGCCATTAAAAGAAGGGCAATATTACAATGTGGCCTTTGGAAAAATGTATATGTCATAAATTGTACGTGTAATATGAAAAATATGCAATACTCATTTGTACCTGTGAATTCACCAAATGCAATCCTTTTACTTTCCCTAGAACTGTCTAATTGATAGTTTACGTACTTGAAGCTTTGCATCTCCATGACCATCCTTCCAAATTCGTGCTCCTTGATTTCATGAATGCAACATTTCAAAAGAGAAAACCCACTGCACCTAGAACATGTCCCATATAGATACAATTTTTCATAATATTTTTGTCCTTCAGGACTTGGACACATGTTGTTGTGGATAAAGTCTCTCGATGCATTCGGTGGTAGTATGGATTCATTGCTGTTAATTTTTCAGAATTTACTTCAATCTGATCTAGGATCTTAACTGAGAGAACAACATGTACAGCATATCAATCATGGACACAATAATGCAAGCACACAAGAGACACAGAGTTTACTTGGGGAAAACCATAAACGTGAAAAACCCCAATAACATCCTCAAAGATAGATAAAGCAATGATAGAACCCAAGCATAAGAGATAGACATCTCCTAGCAGCAGCTTCTCCTCCTCCACAAGTGCACCACTCTCCCGAGAGTGTGTGAGAGAATAGAATGATGAAATAGAGTGCCTCCCGCACTCTACTTATACTTGACTTGACTTGTCTAATAACCTTTACTAGGTTGGCTTTAACTTAACCACATAACATAATGCTGACTGGGCCGACACCCAATAGGGTGGTCTAATAACCCTTTGACCCACATGGCTAACCCCCAATAGGGTGGTCTAATAACCGTTCGAACCACATGACTTATACAGGGCCGACCCCAACAAGGTGCTCTAATAGCTCATCAAGTATAAGTTATGACACTTACAATATAAATGATGACACTTCCATATAGAGGAATAATAACATCTCTATAGGAATACAAACACTTCCGTATAAAGGAATAATACCATCTCTATAGGAGTAAAATATACATATATGAAATACATTCCGAAGTTACATATACATCAACACTCCCTCTTAACTAGGAAGGTATTTCTCGACATAGGTCTTCTAGCACAAGTCTTCTTCTCTGGATCATTGTCACTAGATAATCGTCATCAAGTCATCGTCATCGTCACTGCTGCTACTATCTCAATCAATCTCTGAATCTACTCGTCAAAGGAAGTTCTACACAGCCAATCCTTTTTCATACTGGATGTAGGTCCGCCATCTGCAGGTCTTCATCATCACTGGCCATACTGTGGAATCCTCAGGACTTATTACGTGTGTCACAAAACCTGGCTGCAGCATCCCAGGCTATTATGAGCACACAGCTTTACCTGTCGGATCTCCCAGGAGCACATTACATGCGACCCATCACAAAAACTGGCTGAAGCATCCCAGGTTGTTACGAGCACACAACTCTACCTGTCGGATCTTCCAAGAGCACATTACATGTGATCTCACCACAAAACCTGGCTGAAGCATCCCAGGCTATTACGAGCACACATCTCTACCTATTGGATCTCCCAGGAGCACATTACATGTGGTCCACCTCAAAACCTGGCTGAAGCATCCAAGGCCTTTTTCATCCTGTCTAGATCTCCCAGGAGCATATTACATGTGGTCATGGCAATGCCTCGAAAGAGTATCTGAGGCCTTTTTCATCCTATCTAGATCTCCCAGGTCCACTTACATGCCATAGGACAATGCCTTGAAAGAGCATTTGAGGCCTTTTTCGTCCCATCCAGATCTCCCAGGTCTACTTACATGCTCATCTGCACAACCTGTCCACGGCCACAGAGTGTCAACCTGATACTCTCCATACATCATCTTGATGTACACATGATCATCCTGATCATCATCACTACATCGTCCTGATGCATGTCATTTGGAGAAGCTCGTCATCCACGATCATCCTAATCATACAATGCATCTACCTAATGCATACCAAGTATCTACCTGATAAATATCACCATACACAGTGTATCAACCTGATACATACATAGATACATGATCCACACAATGTATCTACCTGATACATATCAACATACATGATCTACCTGATCATACAATGTATCCACCTGATACATATATAGATACATGATCCAAGCATCCAACATGATGCATACATACATAAATGATCCAATTGATCATATCTAGCATCCAACATGATGCATACATACATAAATTATCCAACTGATCATATCCAACATCCAACATGATGCATACATACATGAATGATCCAACTGATCATATAGAGCAGTAACTAGAACATCATCCTGATGCTCATCATCCAACGCTTACATCCATAGTCATGTGAAGGATCCCCCTTCCACCATGCTAGGAATGGCTACAACAAATGTCTCCATCACTTCTTCCTCGAAGTGTCCTCAATTCGAAGAACACCAAGCCTCTCTATGAAGTACTCGAACTTCACTCTCGCTAGTGCTTCATCAACACATCTCCAATCTTCTTATCTGTCGCAACATACAGGAGCTTCACTGCTCCCCTCTGCACCATATTCCTGATATAGTGATATTTTATCTCTATGTGTTTCGACCTATCGTGCAACACTGGGTTCTCAGACAACTTCACACAACTCTGGTTGTCATAGAAGATATCAGTAGCCTCCAACGATAGATCAAATAACTCAGACAGTAGCTTCCTCAACCATACTGCCTCACAACTAGCCAAACAGGCTGCAACATACTTTGCCTCGGCTGTACTTAGTGCTATGCAGGACTGCTTCCTGCTAAACCAAGAGATCATACTTTATCCCATACTGAAGCAGCACCCAGAAGTGCTCTTCATATCTGTAGCACTGCCTGGCCAATCTGAATCAACATAACCTTGTAGGTTAAACTTTTGATTCGCATCATACTTGAGCCCATAATCAACTGTACCCTTCAGGTACCTCAGAATATGCTTTACAACAACCAGGTGAACACTCCTCGGATCCGTTAGGAACTGGATCAATGTGTTCACCACAAAGAAAATATCTGGTCTCGTGTTCGTCAAGTACATCAAGGACCCAATCATCTGATGATACATAGTGATATCAACCAGCTCAGATGAAGCATCACACAGAAGCTTCAGGTTTGATTCCATAGGTGTGGCCATAGCCTTGGAGTCCATCATCCCGAACCTCTTCAGGATCTCTACTGCATACTCCCTTGTCCAAGGAAGATTCCCTCTGCACTATGCCACACCTCCACATATCGCATCATCCATAAGTTCTTCATCTCGAACTCGGCAGCAAGCTTCCCCTGCATGTCAGCAATTAATCTTTCTTCACCTGTTACAAACAGATCATCCACATATGAAAGTAGTATCACTGGATTGCCATCCTCAACCTTGTAGTAAAGGTTGGAATCCGCTTTACTCTTGGTAAAGCCCAAACTAGATAGAAAGTTGTCTATCCTACCATACCAAGTTCTGCACATATATGACAACCTATCATGTGTCTCAGAACCAAGTGGCTTCTCCACATACACTTCTTCTTCAACTACACCATTCAAGAAAGTTGTCTTGAAATCCATCTGGTGTATCTTCCATTTCATCATTGCAACCATAGCAAGTACGGATCTAATAGAAGTGTATATGGCTACAAGAGCAAAAGTCTCTATGCTACCACCTGCAACATGCTTGATCTTTTAGATCCTCTTGGAAGTCACTACAGACTCCCCTTCAGGTCTTGGGACTGCATCCCAAACATCTTCATGATCGACTGGTACTCCTCGATCATGGCTTTCTTCCCAGATCCTGGGAACTTCAATATCTTCAATATTTTCAATAGATAACTTTGTTGCTGAACAAATGTTGTAGTCCTTCTTTTGTAGGTGATGGTATATGATCTTTCCTACACAACAAGTTAAATTGCATGATTAGAAGACATCTCATATTTTTCAGAACAAATTCTTACACATAAAGAAATATGCCATACAGTCATGCAATTATCTTAGCCAATGCTTCAATACAACATTTATCCATATCCCGTAACTTTCTAGATGCCTTCCAATCTATACCAGAACATTGTTAAGAGTGTGCACAGCTCCCAACATGTCATCAAAGAGGTTTCATTCTAGATAAGTAGCAATGGAATGTTGTATAGTGCCATAGGCCACTTACCCATGTATATTAGTAGTATACTGTTCATCAATGCAACTATTCTAATATGCATAATACACAACCTAATTCTAGGAAGATGAGTATATACATTATTGAACAGTATTATTTAAACAATAAAATATGCAAGGAATGATAATTCAAATACTTATCTTTGTTTGTTTGTTGGGTTGACTCCCTCTCAGTATTTTCTTCTTTTCTGCAACTCCATTCTGATGTGGATTGTGAGAAGTGGTCAACTCCCTCTGAATATCTGCATCCTTGCAGAAACTACTGAAGTGTGCTCCTTCTTGATCTTTGCTTCCTTGCAGGAACAATTGGAGTGTGCTCCCTCTTGATCTTTGCTTCCTAGATTACCTGTCCTTAAACTTATATCTATGACTATGCATGCTTATTAGTATCATCATTGTGTTATCCTCGAGGTCTCATACATAATCACACATTCATTAGTATAATCTTAATACTATCAAAACACAATAATCTTAAACATGTATAGTCATGATCATTTCAAAAACAGATAATAAACATTAGTATTCAAGGTTTCGGGGAAGTCTTCTTTTACTCATTCATATTCTTATTTGATCATAGGACTCTTCTAGTTAGTTAAATCATCAATCAAGATAAGAGACATAAAATGCATAAACCCTTGATTACTTATATTTCTAACTTTGTGAATAAATATAGCCAATCATACTAAGTATACTTATATAAGGGGTTCTAACACAAGGTAGGATTCTAACTTGATATAGGAAAAACATACTTGGATTGGTATGTTAGCTAGTTATGTCTAACATACCCACATGATGTCTTCTTGTTCCCTTCAATGACTTGTGTTAGTAACTTGCATATCTCATAGGTGAACCATTATAGAACCAAGTTATACATACCTTGTAAATAGATCTTCTAAGTGATCCATGACAATGGATGAATCTTTGTTTTCATGTCATCATGATCATATGTTCTTGAACTAGAACATTATTTGTCTTTCTTGGTGTACCTTTCATGTTAGCGCACAACATAAACCTCATACAACACCATAATGCATTAGTATAATCATAAGTGTCAACACCCTAATCAATGAATATCTTCTATCATGCATTCATAATTTTATTAAGGTGATACGACAAGTCTAAATTTAATCAAAATTGTACTAACCGTAATAACATGAAGACAAACATACCATAAACGTAATCATGAAGAAATCTCGAAACATACTTGGATGAGTCATACCTGTCGAGATTGCTTGTAATCTTCCTATGTAAGGCCTTAGCCTCATCTCCCTCTGAAACAGGAACTTCTTCACTTATGCAGGTGACCAATCCATTCTCTTCTAGGATTAACCCAATCCACTTGATTTGCAGGAACTGGATCTGGAGCTAGATTAGGGTTTGTCAGAGAAACCCTAAAAATTCAAACTTTGAATTTCAAACTTCCAAAAGGTTAGAAATACGCGCCTTGATGAGCTGATCAAGCTGGTATACTCATAATTTGAAAACTGCAAAGTTTCACCCTTCAAATTTGCCTTTGAAACTTCCGGATTCACTCGACATGACCCTGAACTAGGGTTTGATAAAGCCCACCCTTCTTCCCAATCAAAAGGTTCGACCCAAATCTCTAAGCTTCTATTTTTCTGAGGAGCTTCCAGCCATGGTCACAGATTTCAAAATTCCCATTTTTGTAGAAGCCCTAATTTTCCACTTTTCTGATTAAAGTCTCGAACTAGGGTCTGATAAAGACCGGCCTTTTGCCCAACCAAAAATTTTGATCTTGGTCTCTAAATTTCAATTTTTATGAATAGAATTCAACCATGGTCTCCGATTGCAAAAATTCCAACTTTCTCTGAAACCCTAAATTCCGGAAGCCATGAATGAAGGTGCTAAAAAATAATTATGTTTTGACAGAAATATGTACCTGATTGTTTCTAGTGTAACTCTGAACTTTTCGATCCACAAGGTCTGAAAACATTTCTTGTGGTATCCCGACTTGTCATATTTCCAACCCCATAGGTCTGACCTCAAATGGATTCTCTGAGAGAAAGTTATGCCAAGTGTCGCAACGTGGCTTGTTTATCGGATAAAACAAGAGAGCGAACATGTACAGTGTTCCACGTGTCACTGATTCAATTTTAGCCTCTCAAAAAGTTACCTGATAAATTGCAGTGTGTGTACTACCTGTTACTTTTTATGAAATTTAATTTGGGAGCTTCCTAGCCCAAGTTATGACCTTTTTTCCAAGATCACCTATTTTTTACTAAGATCTAGAAGAGGCAGAAACCCTATATTGTACAAATCATAAAACACAAAGTACAACGGATTAGAAGTTTTCCTTTGGACACAAGGTACATGGGGATATGATCTTCGACCTGTAGAAGTTTCAAATCTGAAACCGTCTCCAAAATGGATTTATAGCGAAAGTTCTACAATGAATGGTTTTTTCTATATCAATCCCAAGCATCGGAAGTGCAACAAGTGTCATACATGCCATACCATGCCTTCTTTCAGGCTAGCTCTGATACCATGTTAATTTTTTCAAAATTTACTTCAATCTGATCTAGGATCTCAACTGAGAGAACAACATGTACAGCATATCAATCATGGACAAAATAATGCAAGCACACAAGAGACACAGAGTTACTTGGGGAAAACCATAAAGGTGAAAAACCCCAATAAATTCTTCAGAGATAGATAGAGCAATGATACAACCCAAGCATAAGAGATAGACATCTCCTAGTAGTAGCTTCTCCTCCTCCACAAGTGCGCTACTCTCCTGAGAGTGTGTGAGAGAATAGAATGATGAAATAGAGTGCCTCCCACACTCTATTTATACTTGACTTGACTTGTCTAATAACCTTTACTAGGTTAGCCTCAACTTAACCACATAACAGAATGCTGACTGAGCTGACACCCAACCGGGTGGTCTAATAACCCTTTTACCCACATGGCTGACCCCCAATAGGGTGTTCTAATAACCCTTCGACCCACATGACTTATACAGGGCCGACCCCAACAAGGTGGTCTAATAACCCAACAAGTATAAGTTACAACACTTACAATATAAATGACGACACTTCCGTATAAAGGAATAATAACATCTCTATAGGAATACAAACACTTCCATATAGAGGAATAACACCATCTCTATAGTAGTAAAATATACATATATGAAATACATTCCGAAGTTACATATACATCAACAATTGCAGCCCTGCACAATGTTATTATGCAAATCACAAAATATATGTTTATATGTGTCATAATAATATTCATATTGAATGTGATATCTACAACAACAAGTGTTCCAATCAATGCATATATGAATGTACCATGGTTTGCATTTCTCAAAGGACCTTTGGCCCAGGTTCAATTGTGTGTGCTCATTCCTGAATCTCTCATAGAGTTCAATCTGTATGGTTTCAAGGAAGTGTTTAACATGGGTGTCACGTTCAGTAGAACCTTTTCTCAGCTTTAGCATGTCTATTTGATTTGATGAAGGACTGGTATGATCATGCCAAAACTTGTGTACTAACTCCTTAACAACATCAATTAGCTTCCTATCTCCACGAGGCAATGTACCATCAAAAGACCAACAATATTTTCCACCCGGAGTGTCAATATTTTCTCTTACAACATAGTACTTTTTAATATTTTTTCTATTTAATTTAAGTATGTGAGAAGTGCATGATAGTAGGCGACGTTTCCATGTGGACTTGCTTACAATTGATTCTGCTAACAAACGACAAGCCGCACATATATATTTTGTATGAGACGTATTCCCAATCACATTAAATGCAGATTAGAGTTTTCTAACAATATGAATACCAACCTCTGAACTTTTAACTATCTTTATGCCCAAAATTCTCCTAACAACAGCTAAACAATGTGACTTTAACAAACATAGCAATAATTGACATTTACCTGCATCACTTTTGGATTCAAAATATTCCTTGACAATTTTGTTGCATTTCCATTCGATAGTGCGTTTTGGAAACTTACCTTCAAGGCCCGGTAGAGCAATTTCATCCACATGAATATGTCTAGGAGTTCTTCTTGTTGCACTTGACACTCGAGGTAGGGAAGGTGGACATGAGACATGAATACCAAAGCTTGTTTGTTGTGAAGCTTCGTTCACACATTGGGCCATAATGGGAGTGTTCTCGACATGGCCGTGGTCTTCTTGGGGAGATTGCAAATTAATCACTGCTTGTACATCCATATCTGCACATGCAACATCTCCCAATATTCCTTTGTCTTGAGGAACTTCATCATGACTCGTTGATGGATTGTTGGTTGGAGATTGTGTTGATGTTGGAATTTGAGTTGGGTCCATTGGACGCAACCACTTTACCTGTAGTTCTGAACAAGAGGTTTTCATGTCAACAACTGTGTTAGTATTAGTGGCAATGATAGGACGATGTCTCACTCTTTCCATTGCCAACTTGGCCTTTTCTCTTACATCATTGACCTTTTCAATGGGCAAATTCCTTCTAGATTTTTTTGTTGTGTTATGTGAGTTTCCCATTTCCAAAAGTATCTTTAACAAAACTATGAGGTCTACCCCTACAAAAGATTCAACAAATAAGATATTAGTTCCATTATACAATGAACTTGACACATTCCAACATAACTTACCACTTTACAAATTAACACATACAACAACATACTATGTTGGTTTATTTGTGTTAGACCAC
Organism: Larix kaempferi; assembly: GCA_027924585.1. NCBI lineage: Eukaryota > Viridiplantae > Streptophyta > Pinopsida > Pinales > Pinaceae > Larix > Larix kaempferi. Next base: position 447,622 of record BSBM01000450.1, on the reverse strand, counting down.
ATATCTAAGGAAAGAGTTAGGGTGTAGTACGCTAAGGATAGGTAAATTAGCTTAGGATAGGGTTCATATGGAAATAATATGATATCCTAGGGGTTTCATAATTATCAAATAAACAAACTATCAAAGAGACATACATACAAACTACCTTCCTTATCATGTATAACAAATTATGTATATTGAAATGATATAGCGAGTTATGTAAGCCATGCAAAATTGAAGTCACATGAAGTTTGAGCTATCAAGTTATCTAAATTGAGTCTCCCATGCAAAATCAAATCAAATTGTTTTCCGAGTTGATAACTCAAGCACCTCTAATCCAAGTCATGAAATCAAGTGTATAAACCAAGTTGAGAACTCAAGTCTACAATAGAGTATTCATGTGTTTGCAGGTATTACAGTTATAGGACTAGCACTATCTCCTTTGTGTTCAAAAAAGTAGTGGAAGTCACAAGAAGACGACTAAAATATTCTTCCTTTCCAATACCGTAGGATGAGATGACATTACATGTAATAAGTTGCATTACCTATGAGGCCAGACACAACATGGTGCTTGGTTATCACTCTAAATTTCTTTCCCATCTAAGTCATCAAATAAACATAATTATCCCTTACAGTTCTGATCAATATAGATGATGGTTGGTCAAGTGTAGAATGGAGAAACTAGTGTCTTTCCTAGCCATGAATTCATAAGAATTTTTGTAATAACACCCTACAACAGAGATGCCTAAGGATGTCTTGGAAATAGTTTGATAGTGTTTCTATATCAAATAAGATAAAGAGAATAATTTTACTAATTACACAATGAGGAGGTTTCTAATTCCCCCAAGGAAGGAGAATTCAATGAGGTAGAGGAAAGTAGTCAAGCTCAAAGGAATGATATTAAAGAAACATTATGATAAACGTAGAATGAAGAGGAGAGCATGGAAAAAATGTCATGAACTATTCAATATGACCCTCTCCCATGATTGCTTCTTAGGATTTTATTCAAATTGAAGAGTCTCAAGAGAGAATCTCATCCATGCCATCCTTGTGTGAAATCAAAATATATTCGTGGAAATAATTATTGGTTTACATTGCATACTTCATCTTGTCTAGTGAACATGCGTTTTTTTAAGATGTGAACTTGGGAATTCTTCTTGTCAAATTCATTGTTGTCTATGAATGAATATTGTTTTAGGCATGTGATAAAACAAAAAGGAATGGGAGAATCTCAAATCATGTGAATGAAAACAATTATCTACAATTCACCATACCTATAGAAATCATCTCCACTTGCAATGGAAACTGTTAGCTTGAATGTATCCACTAGATTCCAAGACCATTGAAGATGTTTGTTAGATTCCAAGAGTGATTTTGTGTCCAATATATCAATGAGTATCCCGAAAATATCAATGAATGTGAACCAATAAGAAACCTAGAAGAGCTTGAACCCATGAAAGAGTGAAAATCCCGTGTTTTTTGGTAGCATTCCTAGGAACAGAAAAAAAATATGTTTTTTTAACTAGCAGCAGATGTATGCACACGTGTTTATACGCACACACGCATGTATACATGCATGCACGTGTGTTTGTAGTGCATACACGTCATCAGCGCATATGCGCTAAAACACGTGCACGCGCCCCTGCATAATGTTTACACCATTAATTGACCAATGTTTACACCATATAATGCCAAATGTTTAATACTTATTTGCATACATTGGACTATACTTCAAAAGTGAATAAATGAATGGCTAAAGAGAGGGGGGTAAAGGATTCTAGGGATTCAAGGGTTTAGGACTTAAGGCATAAGGTCTTAGGTATTTAGACTTTAAGGATTGTGGGTTAGGTTGTTTAGGAGTTAGGTTTGTGCGATTACAGGTTGTATGGTTCAATGGTTTAGGGGTTAAGGGATGTACTGTTGTAGGGACACTGAGAGGTAGAGAGAGATAGAGAGAGAGAGATAGATAAATGGGATATGGGATATGGGAGAGATAGAAAGAAAGACATCATGGGGTTAAGGGGGGGCCAGTAGCATCCCATCTCATACCTGCAAGGGTTGCGCCCGGTGCAATGCCACACGGGATTTGAAATGTAAACATGCTTAGAGGGTGAAAGAAGTGGATTGAGATCTAAATGAACATTTCATAACTCAGGAGCTATGATATGGGGATGAAATGATTTGGGACCTGGGCCCTATATCATTTGGATATGGGTGTTTTCCCACCAAAGAAGACCCATAGGGCCTCAAACATGGCCGAGTAAGGAAATAATACAAAATAAACCCTCTCGTAAGTCCAACTTTAAAAAAAAAATGTAAGGGGCCCTTGGATTTTCCTTGGGGGGTGTTGTGGTCACAACAGTGGGATACATGAGCCATGAGTAGGTTTTGTAAACTAAAACAAGGGCTTTAATCCCTAAATGACCCTCTCAACCTCAAGTGCCATGAACAAAACCTAAAATCCACAATGTGAGCCCTCTATAAGGTGTCTTTGGAATCAAAGTTGAATGCGAGTGTCATTACAATGTCTTAGGAATCATGTACGAGTATTAAACAAGAGCCTTTATCAATAATATTTTCTTCTTGGGAATATGGACACCATTAGGTGTCCAATATAGATTATCCCTAACATCCCTTATGCATTGTGGATGGTTCTTTGGCCCTTAGCCCTAGTCTTGGTAGAAAAACAATAGCCTCAAGACCTCGTCCATGGTTTATGGAGGGAAATAAAAAACTTAGACCCAGAAAATATTTTGTCAAGATCAAATGCAATAGATGCATCCTCAGACTACGATGCAAGACCATTGATATATTGCAATGCCTTGAACATCATCAAAGAATGAAAACAGGTTCCTTGAATTCTTATTGAAGCATACTGAGCTTAATTGAATTCCACTTGAGCCTTAATTGAAACTTCTTGACCTCAAGCATCATCAATAACACATAGAAGCCAAGACACTAGCCCTCTATAAGGAGTCTTTTGCATATGAATTGAATATGGCTACCATTATGATGTCTTGGGCATCAAGGATTTATCTTGGCTCCTTAAACATGTCTAGTGGAGGGAAACAAGATCCTCCAACACTAACTCTCGCTTCTTAGGCATAAACACCATGAAAGAGTCTCTGAACCACCACATATGAAATCTATAGGGTAATATTCAACCTCAAGTGTGTTATGTGTGCTATGACTAGGTTAGTTGTGAACCAAAAATGGGTTTCAAGGTATGACCAAGGTATAGGGACAACAAGAAGATCCTCATGCCTTGAATGAAGTTTCTCAGGCTCACGCACCATGAACAACACCTAGAACTCAAGAAGCTTCTTAGGATACGATGTTGAATGCATCTTCAAACCACCACACATAACCCTTGTGGGGTATCTCTAGCAAATGTAAAGGGATACATATACCATGATTAGGATACATCGCATGCCTTAAACAAGATTATGTCTTCGACCCACGCCAGGAATGTTTGTCGAGGCCATGGATAGCGTGGCTGAGTATGCTAATGGCATACATTCAACATGAGTCGGTTTCATGAATTGTGAATGGGTCTATAGGCATAAACATTCCTAGGTGGAACAAATGGCTTCAACCATAAAGTAACCTTTTCAAGCTCAAGTTCCATGGTTTGTGGAGGAAAACACTTCATCCTCGGGGATTAAACATAGTCTCTTAGGTTCAATAGCTATCAACAACATCTGCAAAGAATGACATGGACCCTCTCTAAGGGGTCTTTACAATCAAATTTTGATACGGATTCCATTAGAAGGTTTTTCTTAAAAAGGATAAGTCATGGGCCCTTGACCATGGTCAAGGAATGAAACTTTAAGTGCCTCGAGATATTATTGAAAGTTCTTGGACTTAGTCTCTTTAATTCCATGGATCAACACAATATTCTTTTGTAAGGGTTCTTTGTAGGCATCCATGTGGGATATAAGGGCCATGTGTAAGTATTGTGCACTAGAAATGGGTTTTGACACCTAAACATGGTGAAGGGTGAAACATGGGGTTTATACATTAATTGAACCTTGTTGAGTTTGTGAAGCATAAAAACCACCTAGAAACCACATGAGCCATCATTAGGGAGTATTTGTCCTGGGATTTAGGTATTCGTGCCCTTAAGATGGTTTGTGCACTGTGGATGGGTCTTCATGCCTTGACCATGGTTTTGGTAATGAAACAAGAGCCTCTATCCCTTTAGCATGGTTGGGGGAGGAAAACAACAAACTTGGGCCCTAATCATAGATTCTCAAGTTTAAGCACCATGAGCACATTCTTAGATGACCACATGGGACCATGGATAGATCAAATGGTATGCCCCTTGTACGAGTTCTTTATAGGTCTTTAAATGCGATATGGGTGTCATGAGTAGGGACCTGTGCACTACAGATAGAGGAGATTTACCAAATAATGATAGAGTGATATGGGTGAAGAGGGTTAGAGCGAGAGGGGGAGGAAGTTTAAGGGGAGAGAGAGAGAGAGAGAGGAGGGTTAAGGATAGAGATAGACGGGGGGGACATAGCGAGATAGGGTGACATGTTCTGTGTGTGTGGGTGTGTGTGTGTGTGGGTGTGTGTGTGTGTGTGTGTGAGAGAAAGAGAGAGAGAGAGAGAGAGAGAGAGAGAGAGAGAGATGATTAATGAGAGAGAGAAGGTGGGTAACATAGCAAATAAGCTGCTACAAAGATTGACAACAAAACTACCATTGAACCAACTTCCACATCAATCTATGCAAGCATAGAGACGCACAATAAATACAACATTATGCAACTAATGGAATAAGGAAATGTATGAAAGTTTTTAATCATTACTCATGCCGTTCCAAATTACATTAATAGGGAAATGCACTACTATTTCAAGCCCAACCTATACATTACATTGGCATAATCGAGAACCAAACATCATTGCTATGGCTCTACTTCTCATATTTATGCAGCTTCTCCTTTACTCCCTTCTATGGTTCCTTCCTCCAATCCCTCCTCGCATACAACATTTATATATTTCATATGCTTGGAGGAATGCCAATAGATAGCAAGATCATTCAAGTTCCATCGTTTTATGTTTACATTCTTACCAAGGAACCGTTCCATCTTCTATGTGAGCATTTAATCACTTGGTAGATACTTAAGAGTCGTATCAATGTTAACCCTTCCTGGGGTAGGTGTAGTATCCCACCTACTAATATGTTACAGTTCAATCAATTCCCAAATTCATATCATTGTTCATCCTTCGTACAGTAGGTGTACCATCCCACCTGCTAATCCAATGAGTGGCATCGATGGCATCTTAGTCCAATGAAGCCTCTTCCTTCTTCACAGCATTGTCCTAAGCCTGATCTTGGTCCCATCGATTCCTTCACTTCCAAGCAAGATGCACCACTAGGGCCTAAGTGATCCCATCTTTATCCTTCACCTTATGTTCATCTTCTTCCTGGTGCTTCTTCGCAACTAGCCTTGGGGTTTCTTCATTTTCCCTCTTGAGGGCCTCTGCTTCATGATATCAACATACGTCCAGATAGCGGCATGAGGGGTCTTGTAACCTATGACGAAGGCATCATTTATATCAATGAAATTTTCTCTATTAAGCCTCATTTTCATGTATTTGTCTTCTCTATCGATAATCCCCTTAGGTTTCTCGAAGGCCAAGTCATCCTCCTCCACCTTACGCTTCTCAGTAAATACTTGAGCATTGGTTTAGGGGTAGTATAAAAGGCCAATTTGTGGGAAACCTCCAATACAAGGTATTTTCCTTGTAGTGAGAGAGAGAGAGAGGAATATTAATCAAAGAGAAAGAGAGAGAGATAGGGACAGAGGGGGGAGAAAGGGGGAGGAGGTTTAAGTAGAGAGAGAGAGATAACTGTTATAGAGAGAGAGTGAGAATATGAGGGTTAGGGGGAGAGGGGATCATGGTTAAGGAGATAGTGAGAGAGGGGGGACGAGGCTTAAGAAGAGATGGGATGAGTAAGAGAGAGATGATGATGGTTATGGTTAGAGAGATGGATATAGGAGGGAGAGCGATAAGGAGAAGAAGTTTAGGTATAGGGGAGGGAGAGGGAGAAGAAGTGGAAGCTTAGGTAGATAGGCAGATAGAGGTGTATTGAAGGGGGGAGAAAGAGAAAGAGAGAGAGATAGAGGAGTTAAAATGGGGTGCAGGGGAGGAGGGTTAGGGAGTGATAGGAACAGACAAAGGAGAGGAGGAGGATTAGATTTAGGGAGGGGGGTGGTGGGGGGGTTTTGAGATAGATGAAGATGAAAACAAAACAACATTTTTTATTAGTAAAAAAATGTGCGCACATGTTACTAGCACATACACACTAAATGGCGCATATGCACTAAATAGCGTGTACACACTAAATAGCACGTACGCATTGTTTAGTGCATATGCTCTATTTATGCCGAGCGCAAACATATTCATTATATTTTCTTAAAAAAATAACATACCAACCTTAGGAGAACCCCGTTTTTTGGGAGTTATACTTAATTTCCATAAATAATAGTTATATATTCTTGAAGGTAATCCGATTATCTACATTTCATTTTCTTACGCCATATTCCAAAAAGTTGTGTATGTATATGACGTTCAAATTTTTGTTTTTCTAGAATTCCATTGCGACTAATGCATCGTGAGTGGGAAACATTAGCTTGCACCTGCCGTACTATGTATTTTAGGTGTATAGATTTCCCAATATCCATGTACCTATGTTCCACATTTAATTTGCATGCTTAAACAAATATACACATACATCACCATTAACTAATTTGAATGATAAACATTACATCATCTACACACATAGGCACGTTTAATTGTTCACATAACATAAATCTCAATTAGTCCAGCAAATGCCAACAGATAATAAGTGTATGAAATGTCAAGATAAATCACATTACTATTTCAATTATCGATTGTTAAAGTATGGGGCATTAAATACACCCACACATGGTAATTTTAAGGGGCAAAATTTCACCAATTTCACCAATGGCTATTTTGTGGGCATTTTTTCAAAAAATAAATTCGTTATTTGGTCATTTTTACTATCTAATAATGCCTATATTTACATAAAATATGTTTTTTTATTGTAATATTTGCCAAAATTTTCAAATTTTGGTAGTAAATTGTATGTTTCATTTTAACATTCCCCTACCTGTGTACATATATGATTTTTTCAACCCAAAATAATCACCTAGAATACTATACTTAGGTATACTATTAGAATCCTTAAACAATACCTTGGACCCACCCTTTGAGAAACTTTGTCCCAAAGTTATGGTCATTCACAATCATAAGGAAAAATCATAGTGTATATCTCTATGATTTCTTGCTAAAAGACCTTGGCCATACTAGTCCTAGTGGATCTTCACATGATCAACATGTCAATGCTATCTAAACTTTTACTTCTTTTATCACATGGGCTGTGTTTTGATATTACATTCTATATCATATGTTAGTCACAGGTATGATTCCAAAGGTAGCACCCATCAAGGTTCATATTCCTTAACCCTGTGTTATCTTCAAATAGGTAACACACTCAAAAGTTTTGTATAGTCCTTTTGTAGTGCATTTCATAAGAAGTTTTCATTTCCCATATATCACTTCTTCTTTTTTTGTTCAAAGGTATTGTTATGAATTTTTATCGATTTCTAGCTCACTAAACCTCCTTCCAACTTACACTAAAACTCGATTTCTAGCTCACTAAAACTCCTTCCAATCTACACTACTCACTTTTCAGTAGAAGGATTATTTAGACTTTTCATCTTTCATATAATGTCTAAGGTAACTTGCCTATACTACCAAATGTTATTTGCTAACATCGTTCTCAACGTCTGAAAATAATGATGATGAATTTCAAATAATAAAGGTCCACTTTACTTTTCACCTTTTCATTAGTATTTTTATGTTCATCGTTCTTTCCTTTTCATTTACTTTACTATAATCTTCTTACACCGTCTACGTATTATACTCATTTTATATGACTAAATTTCATTTGGCTTTCCATTTTCATTATTTGGTTTTTATATCCTTCCTCATAATTTATATGGTGATACAATAGATTAATGAATGAGATGACATTAAAAATATTTTTTCATTATAATAAAAAAAATTGAAACTAAATAAGCAGCCTCAGATAGATTACATATGAATAGCAAATATTAAATCTTGTATAACTTGATATAATAGAAATTTCAAAATAAGAAATCAACATTCAAATTATGTAGCATTCACATTCGATATATTTTAATAAAGTGAGAGGATGCAGAGCTTAAACAACAACATTTAAGGTTCTTTGTCATTCTTTGAAAATCAACATTTAACATTATTTGTCATTCATTGAAGATAATACAATAATTATTGCAATCGTGTTAAGAACAAGGGCGGAAGATGATGTCAGGGCAAGTTTTGGATGATGGATTTTTTTTGAGAAGGAAGGGATAACTCTATTTAACTTATTGTTACCTTAATCAAATATATGTAAATATTTAACTTTAACTTTATTGTTAATAATAGTTTAACTTTGCTGACAATTTTGAGGATTTCAGATTGTTTGCGAGAAGAAAAAAGAGACAGAATCGATTGGGAAAATCAAAATATTTTATTTGTTATTTAGTAAAAGGTAAAGGTGGTGAAGGTCAAATTAATTTGAATGCGTATGGAAAGAGAGAGACATATTTGTATCCAGAGCTGGCAAAACACAAAGTTTTCCACTCAGTGGAAACCATGCACAGGTAGGGAAACCCTAGGATTTTCATTGCCTATTGAACATAAATAAATATGATTGCTCAGAAATCATTTTAAAATTAAATATGGTTTTCTAGTTAGTGAAGGGCTACAATTATTGTTTAAAGACTCTTTGACGATGACACTGAAAAATGGTTACTTAATTGCTCCTTGCCAAAATGATGGCATAAAAGAAATCTGTGGCACTTGAATGGAAATTGATATAAAAAAATATCGAGTTTTACAGACAAATTCCAATGAGAATTTAAGACAACAATTTGTGGATATATTGTTGGAATCAACAATCCAATAGGTTGGAGTGTGGAATTTTTTTATAAATTTTTAAGCAAATTTTACAATTTGTGGATATATTGTTGGAATCAACAATCCAATAGGTTGGAATGTGGAAATTTTTTTATAAATTTTTAAGCAAATTTTACATTATAGAAGCATAAACATAACTGAATTTTTAATTTAAAAACCCTAATAACTCATAAAATCCATTTGTACTCAAACACACACATATACATATATAGTGTAGAAGCAAATAATAATAATAATGTAAAGCTACTCACTTTGACTCGTTAGGCTTATTCCTTCCTCAGGCTCAGCAGTAGTATGAATACTCAGAAGGGGTTTTCAACTTACAACTTCATATGACATAAGCTTTTTTATCACAACTTTTCACTTGCATGACAATAAGTTTTATTGGAGCCTGCATTAAACCTATAACTCTGAATGATAACAGCCTACATAAACAAAATACAGGACCGTAATCTTTAGTATTACATATACCTACAGAATACATAAACATTAATGTACTTTGAAAGGGAACGAGCAATAAAGAAATACCATAAGGGATTGTTTGTTATTATGGTGCATTAGAGGGCACTGAACTGCACTACCCTGCCCCCTACCAGCTACCTATATGAAAACATGAATTTTCCTCCAAAGTAAACTGGGCAATAAAGAAATACCAGAAGGAATTGTTTGTTATTGTGCTGGTTTCAAGGGCACTGAATTGCGCTGCCTTTCCCCAGGCTACCTGGTAGGCTTCAAAAACGTTGTACAGATTTCATAAACTTATCCTTTGATCAGATATCAAGGCATCTACGATACCACCCACAACCCATAAAAACAAAACTAATATGACCCTCCGCCCATACAGAAAAAGTAATACAACGCACAACCTTTTCATGGTGTTTACAGTCCATTATCCATAGAGTACCCGTGTATCTCCAGCGCACTAACAAGTCCAATCTTGGCAGTTAAGAAATCTAAATTCTTCTCATTCATGGATTCACTATCTTTGGAGTTGAGAAATTTAGATACTTTTCATGCATTGATTGACTGGTTGTCATTATTCCATTTATTGTCCTTAGGATGAAGTAACCTGGAGTGAAGGGAATTTAGGAGTTTTTGGGTGAATCTTAAACCCTCTTTTGGTGTTCAGTTTAGCAGCTAAACTCCTTGAACATTTGCAGCCTTTAGTATTTTCTTCCCTATGCTCTTCAGTAGTATCATCGCCCTTTTGGACGAATGAACCACCCAGAATTCAGATAATGAACCCCTAACAGACGATTGATACTGAAGCTTGTCTACGTGCAAATACCGTGTCTCTCAGCTTGAGAGGAATAGAGAAATAACCCTTTTATTTTTAAAGAGAAAAATAAACAATGTATACCTGCAAATATTATTTCGAAGTATCGCTCACGGATTCAGACAAATAGAAACCGCAAGGAAGAGAAAAAATCGGCCCATTCATTTTATAAAAAATCCAAGAAAACCGGCAAGCCATGTTTGAGAGAAAGAAATAAAATGTTCATATCTCACCCATCCATTTACAGGCATAGTAGTGAAAACCTAAAACTTCAAAAGATTTTCTATATGCAACTTTAGTGCAAAAGTTATTACCAGAAATTTATTACAGTCACGGTGTTCATATTTCCAATTCACCACAAAAATGCCCCGTACATAGCACATATAAGTTATTACAACGAAATTTTCCGCCCCTGCATATCACAGATATGGTTGCTCCATTCTTAAAACTGAAACAACCCGGAGATTTGAAAATTCTTGGCATGGAGAAAATCAAAATATGTAAATCCATTCTCAAACTGCCATGAATCGAATAGGGTTAGATTGAGGGGTAGTGGAGTGGCTATTGGTGAATCAATGGGATAGTACTTTTATGGTGGAGCTGTGAGATTTTCAATTACTAGGAACTAGATTTATAAGACAATTTCACCATGGAATATTTTAGACAATGAGAGAAGAAGAATAGAAAAGATAAATTGTGGAAATCACTTTCTATCTTATTCATTGATATGATAACAATATATAATACATCCTCCATGGAGAAAATCGAATTGCTTTGAGGCAATATGGAAAGAGCAAAAAGAAAAGGCTTAGGAAAGGCAAAAAACCCCCTAGGTGGCAAAAGCAGTTTCCAAAACTGTCCTAGAGGCTCACGAATTTAGTATGGTATGGCAGCTCATGAGTGGGGTAAATGGAATTTAATGATGGCTTTAAAAAGTTATATATGATGTGGAGGTAGAATTGGTCAAGTGGCAAAAGTTTCCAGGTAAACTAGCTTTATCTTTTCCACTAGAAAGTAGAAAAAACAGGACAAAGCTAACTAAATCAGGATAGTGTCTTTCTAATTTAGGAATGGAATAAAATGAGACAGAATCCAAGGAAATCTTATCCATAATCTATCCAAATTCATTTTTGTGAATGATGATAACATGTGGTCCACTAAAAGACAAAACTGGCCTATTCTACGTAGTCAAAACTTCAGAAATTAATCATAAATGATTAATTAATTTTATCCTAAGTCTAGAATTACCTAGTGGGTTTTTTAAATGTTCCAACACCCCATCTTAAGCCTGACTTTATGTGATGGGAATCAGAGAAATATCAGAAATATAGGGCCCAAGCAACAAGGCTTATGGTCACCATAATAGAAAAATAACTAGTCCATGTAAACCGAAAAAACAGGGAAAACCTCATGGGAACAAAACCCTCCTTAAAAAATGGACATGATTGATGTCTTCATACTGTCATGTTACTCATTTGAATGAGTTGAATGAGCTGAATGGGATGCTTCTAAGTAACTGACTTGATGAAGAGATTGTGGATGTCATGATCATGCATCAGTGCATCAATGTTGTGTAGGCAAGAACCATGTGTTGAAGCTCTATGAAGTTCATCTTCTGATGATGGAGGAGCATCAAATGAATTTTTCTTGCTGCTGTAACATAGATAATCAGATCTGAAAACATAATCAATGAAGAAAAGAATATCTATGCATACTCCTTCCCAAGGAGAAACAATGAACTCAACAGGATCATTTTTTTCTGTAGCTCCAATGTGGTGTACTAGTTCTTGTACTTTCTTCTCAAAATGATGTAGAACCTTTATGATATTTAAAATGAGATCATGCACCTATGAAATATCAAAATGTGAATCATAAGGAGTAGCAACCAGTAAATATGTGGAGTTTCCATGATCAAATAGAGTTTTAGTAGGAAAAGTGTGAGAAACTAGATCACCCTGACAGCTAAGCGAGCCTTGAGAATGTGAGGACTTGAATTTTGAACCATGAATGATGGGTTCAGGTCGAGATGTGTGGAATATCAATCCAAATAAAGCCAAAAGCATGGATTTCCAACCAATGAAATATATGAAAGACAAAAGTTCAATAGAGGCAAGTGACACAGTGTAGGAAAACATAGAATTGTGTAGTTTCTTAACTAGAGAACTTGGGGTTTGTAGGGTCTTTTGTGCATCCAAAGGTTGGGAATATGATGTGGAATATTTAATGACCTACATATCAGACTATAAATCATCTTCTAAATCAGAATCTAAAATATTTGAATGGTGGTGGAAAGACCTTTCAGAAAACAAGTCAGAAGCTAGTAAAAAATGACTAGTTTTGAGAGTAGACTTGGATGAACTGACTGAAGATTGTTCCAAGGAAAAGGTGAGGTTTCTAATTCTAATATATCAGAATGTGAATAAATATCAGAGACATCATAATTATATTTCACTCTATCACTCAAAGCATAAACATTATTACCTTTGGGAGAGGCTTGGAGACAAAGTTCTTGTTCTACAGCAAGCTTTCCTTGTTCTTTCTTTGCACAGTCAGCAACATCTATGTTATGTTCTTCAAGCATTTTGGCCTTGATGTCCAATTTCTTCTTGAAGCAAGATTTATCAGGATGAGTGCCTTTGCAGCAATAAGAACACTTGGGCTTCTCCTTCTTCATCTTCTTGGATTTGGAGTCTCCATCAGAATCCTCTTCATTTGACAATATCTTTTGTTTGGATTTGTTATTCTTGATGTTTGGGTACACAGGGTACTACCAAAGGACCGAACACCAAGAGCAACCACTTCACACAAACAGATCACAGATCAACACACTGATGTTTTGACTTGGTTTAAACCCTCTTGAAGGAAACACTCCACGGCCCCAGCCAAATAGCTTCTACAGGACAATTTATTATGCAAAGAAAGAAAGTTACAAATGAGCTTCTCATAATCGATCAACTAAACAATGACCCTTCATGCTCTTTAAATAGATATCATGGACCAATCGGGTGTTAAGCCACGGATCAAGGTTAGGTTTGATCTAAGAGAACTTGAGCCGTTGGATCACTCTATGTCGGGAACATATTGTGACCGTCGGATTAAGTATTTACAAATGCATACTAAAGAAACACACTATCCCTAACAGATATATTACACAAGTTGATCTTAACTAACTCCTAAATGTTTAAATATCCTAACATCCCCCCTTAAGAACAACTTGGGATAAAATTGAAGGATTTACAAAAGTGACACTATTACGAGAAGGAAGGAGGCATTAGAGCCTATTCCCCCTTAATGACAAGTTCCTGAACTCCTAACATAGATCGAAGTTTAGAAAACTTCGCTTCTGTAAAAGACTTGGTGAAGATGTCTGCAACTTGATCATCTATAGGGCAAAAGAGCACTTCAAGAACATGATCATGAACAAGAATTCCGATGAAGTGTATATATAGCTCAATGTGTTTGCTGCATTGATGTAGAACTAGATCTTTGGCAATCTGGATGGCACTTTGATTGTCGCACCAAAGTGGAGTAGGCTGCTACTACTCGAATCCAAACTCTGAAAGGATCTATCAAAGCCATAAAGCTTCCTGACTAGCATTAACTGCAGCTCGATATTCTGCTTCTGCTGAACAAAGAGCAAGAGCTTGTTGTTTCTTACAAGCCCAAGTGATAGGTCCAGATCCCAGACTGAAAACATAACCTGCAGTAGACTTTCGATCATCAGGATCACCGGCCCAATCTGAATCAGTGAAACCAACCAATAAAGGTTTCCCCCCTGTACTGTAATGAATCCCAAACTGAATTGTACCTCGAATATATCCAAGTATTCTTTTAGCTGCTTTCCAGTGACTTTCATGAGGTGTCTGCATATAACAGGAAACACGACCAACGGCAAAGGAAAGGTCAGGACGGGAATGAGTCAAGTATAAGAGACTACCAACAAGCTAACGATACAAGGTGGCATCGACTTCAGGTGAAGTACAAGTGGCAGAAAGTTTGACTCCAGAGTAGAAGGGAGAAGGGGCTAGTGTACAATCTTCCATGTGAAAGTGACAAAGAAGGTCACAAGCATACTTAGACTGAGAAAGAAAGATTCCTTCTTTGGTTTGCAGGACTTGGAGACCAAGAAAATAATGGAAATGCCCTAAGTCTGACATTTCAAAATTTTGTTTAAGACTGGATTTCACATGGGTTATAAGCTTAGGGGCACTACCAGTAAGAATAAGGTCATCAACATATAGAACAAGTATGATAAGATGGTTTTCTACTTTCTTGGTATAGACATTCGGGTCAGAATGGCATCTAGAAAAACCAGTGTCAAGGAGAAAGTTATCCATTTTGGCATACCAAGCTCTAGGAGCTTGCTTAAGGCCATATAATTTTTTCTTAAGGTGGTAGACAAGGCTAGAGTTATTCTAAACATAGCGAGGAGGTTGTTCCATGTAAATTTTCTCCTGTAAATCACCATGTAAGAAGGCAGACTTGACATCCATTTGATGGACTTCCCAGTTGTGTAAGGCTGCAAGGGAAAGAACAAGGCGGATGGAGTTCATTTTTGCGACGGGAGCAAAGGTTTCACTGTAGTCAATCCCTTCAACTTGGGAAAAACCTTTGGCAACTAACCTTGCCTTAAGTCTTTCAACACTTCCATCTGATGCATACTTAGTTCTGTAGACCCATTTACATTTGACAAGTTTTATTCCTTTTGGAAGAGGTACAAGATCCCAAGTATCGTTCGCCATTAAGGAACGATATTCTTCATCCATGGCTGCATCCCAATCTGGATTCCCTAAAGCTTCTGCAAAAGTTTCTGGATCATGATTCTCGGAAACTTGAGCCAAAAGAGAAGAGGCTCACTGAAACTGAGAACGTGTTCAACGTTGATCTCTAGGATCACCGACAAGATCACTAGCTACTTAACATGTTGAACGAACCCATCAAGGAAGCACTTGTGCTGGTGCAACTGGAGGAACATGAGCAGGCAGAGGTGGATTTTCATCCTCATTGTCATCATCAGAAACTGGAGTTGGAAACCTGTCAAGGAAGTTGGAAGAAGAAGAAGAAGAAGAAGGCACAAATGCCGAATCAGGCTCGCAGGCCAAAGATGGCACAATCGCCGAGTTAGGCTCGCAGGCCAAGAAATTTTCATCAAATTTAACATCTCTTTTAATGATTATATCATGAAAATGTGGTTGAACAAGTCTATAACCTTTTACATCTTCAGAATATCCAACAAATATGCACTTTTCACTTTTAGGCTGCAATGCTTTTCATTTTTCATCCGGAATGTGAGCCCATGCTTCACTACCAAACACATGGAAGTGACTTACATCAGGTTTAGTTTTACTCCATGCTTCTTCTGGTGTTATACCTTGTAATGCTTTAGTGGGGGTGCAATTAACTATGTAATTTGCACAATTAATGGCTTCAGCCCAAAATTGAAGATTTAGTCGCTTAGATTGGATCATACAATTAGCCATTTCTTTTAAAGTGTGGTTCTTCCACTCAGCTACACCATTTTGTTGTGGTGTATATGGAACAGTGTGCTATTGTTGGATGCCTTGTTCAGTGCAGAAAGTAGTGAACTTATTGTTAACATATTCTCCTCCATTGTCAGATCTTAACTTAATAATTTGATGACCAGAATGTTTTTCCACAAGGGCCTTGTAGGCCAAGAACATGTTAATTACTTCGCTCTTAAGTTTTAGGAAATAAACCCAAGTGCGTCTGGTGTAATCATCAATGAAAGTTAAGAAATACTTGAAACCAAAAAAGGAAGCAGATGGAAGAGGCCCACACAAGTCACTATGCACAAGCTCCAAGGGAACTGAGGCGTGCCAAGAGGCACGTTTGTCAAAACTATCCCGATGATGTTTTCCGAGTACACAACTGGAGCAAACACCATCCCTGCAAGATACCACCGGAAGACCTATCACCATATTTTTTTTACATAGTTGTTGCAATGAGCGATAATTTAAGTGACAAAATTGCTCATGCCAAAGTTTGCTCAAGTTATCACTATCAGCAACAAAAACTGAAGGGAAAGGTGATGACCCAAAGTATGTTGATGGTGGAGCTAGCCCCTGAAGCATTATAGTTTAGAGGGCAGGGGACGCCATGTCATGTGGATGATGGTATTGTTTGTTATAGGTTTTGAGAATCTTAAACTATCATATTATTCACATTTATAAGTATTATTAAATCTAGTAATTTTTATTTGCACCCTAATACTTGTAAGCAAGTTATTATATTTAATCTCCACCCTTAATCTAGGAGAGACTACTAAGAATATTCTATCTAATTAAATCATTTCCACACAATGCTTATTTGTGATTGAAAGGTCGCCATCCCCACCCATCTATATTGAAATAAGAACCCCTATGGCGTAAAAATCATATATTTCAATTATAATTTTAATTCAGGTGTAGTTTAAATAAAATATTCTATCTTTTCAACCTTTACGGACCATATATTTTCCATCTTCTTTTTTGTTTTGAGTTTGGTTGGAAATCTTTAAAAAATCTTAAAATCATATATATTAGCTATGGAAATTGCATAATTTGGGTGCCCTTGTCATATTTGAGGGTGCTGAACCTATTTATTGATTTAAAAACATAATTTAAACACTTCCAAGTTAGGATTTAACCAGGTCATACTCTAGATTTTAGTAGTCTACAATGTGTATATAATTATTTATATTATAAAAAATTATATTTCAATTATAAAAATTTTATTATAATTAAAAATAGATAAATAAAATATATTATATTTCATTAATTAAAAAACTATTAAATAGATTCATGTTTCAAATTAAATCAAATAATTTATGAAAATTCTGTTTGAAAAAATCTTAGAAAAATCATTTAAATAACTCATTTACGTGGCGACTGTCGAACCAAAAAAAATTAAAACACATCACTTGAAAATACTTGTAAAGCACTTACAAATAGAAATAGATATAGATAGACTTATCAACTTTTCAACTCGATCCACTAAAAGATGGAAAACCTTTAGATTTTTTCATTGTTTAACCCAAAAAAGAGGAAATATGTAATTCTAACGTTCCACATTTCGTTAGTTTTGGACGACATTTTTCTGCACAAGGCTGAATTTATTTATACATTCGAAAAAGGGATCCAAATTCAAAAGGAACTAGGTCTGCATGGGCTTCTTCATTTCTTCCCAATACATAAAATAAGAACGATTGATTAAATAGATTTAAACCCAGTTACCATTACCATTACCATCAGCAGAGGAGTAGTGGTAAAGAGGTCCAATAAATCTGTGTATGGAATAGGCATCCAACACATTTGGACAGCCCTATATTTGGCGAGCCTGTTGGATAACAGATAAGCCTCAGTCCTACATAAGGGTGACCCTGTCTTTCTAGCTATAGGGAACACTGAACATAGATGTCATAGTGTTGAGAATCTGGTTCGAATAAAATAGTTGATATAAAGTGTTGAAATCAGATGTTAATAAAATAGTTGATATAAAGTGTTGAAACTAAGAAGCCATAGAAATTTATACAGTCATGGGCATCTTGATATAAAGTATTGAAACTAAGAAGCCATAGAAATTTATACAGTCATGGGCATCTTGATATAACGTGTTGAAACTAAGAAGCCATAGAAATTTATATAGTCATGGCCATCTAATGAGCCTCTCACAAAAACATAAAATGTTTTTTTTCTTGGCTTTGAACAGTGTCAAAATAGAGCAAAGCTTACAAGGAAACTTCACTTTACGTCTAGGTTTGCGGTCCCCACCATCATTTCCACTGTCCCAAGGAGTGTTGGCGTTCTCTTTCTTCGGGTTATTGTTCCTATTGTTCCCACCTCTACGATTATTTTTCCCCTTATTCTTCCCACCAGGTTGACGGTTACCAGATAAGTTTGTCGATTGTATAGAATGAACAACGACTGATTGGGTGGAAATGGACGAGGCGTGAGCCTATCTAGGGGCAGATTGGTTAATAGACAGATTATGCATCTGATTCGTAACCAAATCTATGGGACGAGTACTTGTGGAACCAACAATACCATCGGCATGTGGTCCAGGAATGGGCTTGGGCTCATGTCATGATCTTGGCGCATTAGGTATAATGTCGTACAAAATTCCAGACTGAGCATATACTAGCTCTAGCTACTGGGCTTTAAAAATAGCTTGTTCCTCAGTCATAATACCGAACAATGACACGTCCTTCGAAATGTAAGGGAGAAAAGAATTAAGCAACCATTTGTTGGGCTCCAGAATTGTCTGTTATAATAATGTTATTTACATTAATTTCTCATCTTATCTACCATGATTTAATACATTTATGTTCAATAAGGCTATCTTTTACTTTATTTTATTCATTAAATCTCGTAACTGAAAAGTGAGCCTAATATGTTATTTTTAAATGCATTAAATGCAATATTGTGCAAATGATAGATGTTCGGTACTTCATAAACCCTTTCATTCAACCCCTCTTCCGATCCGAAGTTCCGCATTGGGTTTAATGACATGTTTCTGATTGGTTTATTAAGTTTGACTTGCCTCTATCTTCTAGTCCTCACTGATTCCGCAATACCTGCATATACATAACTAGAATCATGGGTTAATATTAAGGTTTTGTCTCAATAGTTTGCAATGTCTTAAATTGAAAGTAATTAAAAAGGGAATACATTTAAATATCATTATTATTTTATCTTTTTAAATTCAAAATATCTATAGATACACTCGATATTAATCATCGAAGATGAACAAGTTAGTTATTCAAGTGGATTAAAATAATAGCAAATTAATGAAACATGAAATATTATGAAACCTATATGGAAATGGAACGTGCATTGACCATAAAGCATCCACTTATAATAATCTAAGGAATTTTGTTTGTCATTACATGTTTTGGTTTTAGTTTAATCGTTTTATGTTTTATGCAGGTCGTGAACAATATGTACAGGACACAAAGGGTAACACTCACGCATGAAGAAATGGAGAGGGCTCTCGTGAAGGGGATCAAGATACTTCCAACCCAACCAATAAAATGTAGCCACAGTTTGAAGACAGCAAACATATCCAGCAATAAACTCATGCAACAACCCAGCAGGAAATCCGCTCAGAATCCGGATTCGTGAAACTAATTGCAGTTACAGACCTTCATTCGGATTTCTATTAAAAACGTGTTTTAACAGACAACAAATTTCGGGTTGGATCTGTGGGCAAATGGAGGTGAAATTGGAAATTCTGGAACATGGGTTTTGTGCACAATAGGCCCATTTAGGATACCTAGAGGAATTTCTCAAAAATTCCAAGCTGTTTGAGAGAAAAACGTGGTTCTTTGAAGCCCACTTGCCCAAAAACACGGAAAAACATGGTCGGCCGTTTCTAAGTTTGTTCCTGTTTCAGTGGGTTGTTTCTCTAGCTGTAGAGACTTGCTATTTTTAGATAGGTCGACCTTGACCTGCTCTCTCTTTGCAAAACACTATATAAATATCCCCAGGGTTGAGAGATGAGAAGAGAATTTGGGCAAAATTCTAGTTCATATTATAACTCGGTTTCTCTCGTCAATGAGAATTGGTTTTCCAAAAAAGCAAGTTCTGTGTATAGACTGTGTTTGAATCTCTCGGGATCGGCCATCTTCTGGATCGTATTTTTTCCTTCCTTTTATAATTTTGTTTTTAGTTTTTGTACAGTTTGAATTAATTCATTTACAATTTCATTTTCAAGTTTGATATAGTTTTGAATTAACAGTTGGAGTGCAGGTTTTATTTTATTCAAATCCTCTTGGATCCCACATCACTGTGTTGGTCTCACTGCGATTTCTGTGTTTCCTGTACGTAGGTGTTTGAATGCACTATCCCGTAGCTTCCTGTAGCTTCATTTTCTAATGCATTAATTTGAATGCATTAATATCCTATAGATTTATTATAATGCATTAATATACTGTATAATCAATATCATATGCATATAATTATGCATCCATTAACCCTATGAAGCTTTCACCTCATGCGTTGATTAAAATTTGAATGTTAGGTAATAAAGTAAGTGATAGGTGAAATTGAGTGTTAGTTGATTTATTTCTAATTGATAGTAATTTAACTTTGAATTCACGTATATAAGATTCCATCCACCATAATTTGATCAAAGTAAGTTTGAATTCACGTTCTTGATAATAGAATAGGAATTTTTCTTATAGAAACTAAAGTTCATGTTTTAGGAATTAAAAATGATGTAATTTGATATGTTTTAACTTATCTGTTTTACTTATGTGTAATTTTTTTTCTATATTAATTTGTATTTTATAATATTTGAAATTTAGTTTAGTTAATTTTAAATTAGTTTGTAATTGATATTAGTTTATTAGTTTGCAATTTATATTAATTAGTTTGTAATGTTTGGCTTGTAGCTTATTTATAAACTGTAGTTTTTTGTTGTTAACATAGTTTATTTTGTAGAATTAGGAATGGTCGACCAAAGTTTAATATTTTGTAGTTTGCTTTCGCCTTCTCTCATCATTTTAGTTAGATATTGCTCTCAATTCCTCCATAGTTAGCATTAGCCTCTTTCTCCTTCTTTTCTGTCAGTCTTTCTTCCTATTGATGTAGGTTAACTCTCTCTTTTCTTTCTCAACTTTCTTCCTACATCTCATAGAAATAATTCCTTTATTTTGCTTAGAATAGATAGCTCCTTGTTAACTTAGCCTCTAAAGAATCTCTCCATTGCTTCCTTTGCACGGTAGGATCATATGCATAAATCCAGCTGGTAATTAAATCATCCAAAACTCTTCTCTTCCCTAATTTAACTCATTTTCTTCCATTCAGACCTCCATTCAAACAGGCGTTTGGATCGTCATTCAGATCTATGTATTTTCTGCATTGTTTTAGACCTTTTTCAGAATCTAATTTCTTCTGCCTCTCAATCATAATTCTTCTTACTTCTAATTAATAGTTTCCGATGTAATTTAAACCTTGTTTCATAGAGTTTTTAATTAAGTTCTATCATTCTTTCCTCTTTCCATATTTTCCTCCTTAACCTCCTTTTAAAATTCTTTCAAAGTTAAGTTCTTCATATCTGATTTGCATATTTAGTCAGCTTAGGTTAGTTCAAGCCTTCAATCCTGCACATATAGTGATTGTAGCTGATAAGCTCCCTTCCCGGGTTGACAATTTAAATATTGGAATTATTTAACACATAATAAACACCAACATTTTGGCTCCGCTGTCGGGGAGGTGCTAAAGGGATTGGAGTCTAGGTAGATGATGGTAGATAGGTTTCCTTTATATTACACAGCAAGGGGGAGGGGAAACGGTAAAACACAAAGACGACCTCACTACGGATTTCTCGTAGTGTAATAGCTTGACGCATCCACTTTAGTGGGTCACCCCAAATCCTTGTTGTTCCTTTTCCGCACAAGTTTGTATGCTTCCCTTTCTGCAAATACAGATAGTGTACTCTCACATAGTTTAATTTCATGCATATATATATATATACTTTTAGGTAGTTTATTTTCTTGCAGTTACTTTTGATACAAGTGTACAATTAATTCTAACTTAGTTTCCTTGCTTTCAAGTTATTTACATTTTCGTAATGCATGCATTTGGTTTTCTGCATAAATAGTTTTTCTTCAAATAGTCTAATTTTAGCTTTAAAATTCAAACTTTAAAATCACTTAGTGGTGTCGTGAGCGCCACCCATCCTGCTAACAAGCTAATAAGAACTTTCGAAAGAGGAGCCTTAAGATAACACATGAAAAACTATTTATATTGTGGGAAGACATGGCAGGAGAGAAGGATGAAGAATGTGTTACCTTTGAATTCCCTATTAGAGATCTGGGAGGAGTGGCACAAATGCAAAGCATTCCCCCATCCATTCTACCAAATTTTCACGAACTAGAGAACGAAGACCCTGATGAATTCTTATTTCAATTCGAAGTACTTTGTAGAGGATATGATGTTCAAAAGCTTAAAATTTTTCCTCTTACTTTGAAAGGAGCAGCCCTTCGATGGTTCATGAGTCTAGGTGGGAACTGCATTCAAACTTGGAAAGACATGAAACATGTATTCTTGAAAAAATACCAAGATTATTGTAGGGTCAATGAAGATATATTCGAAATTACACAAGGAGAAGAAGAAACTTTGGAAAATTATGTCGAACGCTTTCAATACAACCTTCAAAGATCAAAACTAAGACTGTTGGGGAAAGACTCCTTGAAAAGACTTTTACTCAAAGGAATAAAAAATGAATATCTAGAAATCTTAAGTCTGATGGGAACATGTGATGTATTTCGGTTACCATATGATGATGTTTGTGAGTTATGTAGAAGGTATTCAAGAGGAAAATTCAATACTGGTAAGAATATACCCTCTTCTCAGTTTTTGAAGTCTGCTATAGGAATTGGAATTACAAAAGCTGAAATTGGTAATTTATTTGAAATATTTAAGACTGATATTATCATCTCTCTAAATTCACAAATGGATCTTTTGCAAGTTGGGAAAAATGAGGAATTTGAAGAAACAGTTTTCCCTCGGTGCCAAAAGAAACATCTTGCAATAGATTGTCCTTTGGATAGTCTTAGAATTTGTGGCCTATGTAGCTTGAAGCATTCCACGGATTGTTGCCCCTCCTTACCCAGGATGAAAGCAACATATCAAAGAGATATAGAACTCGCAACAAGTTCACCTTATGAAATGGCACCACAACCGTGGCCTACATATATGGTTCAGATCTCCACCTCTCCATTGCCCTACTCTCATAATCAATTAGTGAATACTCTGACACCATGGCATCTGTTGCAGCCTCAGCTTAAACCCTACCAACCTTGTTCACAAAGCCTTTATGGCCCATCTTATGATCATATGGACACAACACTACTTGGTCCTCTGTACTCTCCACAATCGTTTCAACAGTATCCTATTTTTCTGGCAGGATCAGCCACACAAGCCAATCAACTACCCCTGCCACAATCACCTTCTCATAAAACCCCTCTATGCCCTATGCACATTCCTGTTCAATCCACCCCACACCCTAACTATAATAAAGCAGTACAGTATGCTTACAATGCTAAACTGCAAAATCCCCCTATCTATCCCACCTGTTCTACCTCATCCAAACTGCTACAAAAAGATCATACACTATTGTAGCAAACCCATATGAAGCCTGAATATGTTTCAAATCCGATATCTAGAAGTAAAGTTTGTTATGATCGTCAACAAGTCAACAAGATCAATGAGGGACGAATATTAAAACCTGAATATTCCCCATCACCACACACAGATTCTTTATGCATTCTAGAGTTTGATGAAGACCTTGTGACATGACAAATGAAGAAGAGAGCCCAGAACAAAAGGATTACATTGAGACCTGGTTCCATGAGGTAACCAAGCCACAGTACCATTCTCTCCTTCAATGCCTCTTGTTGCTAAATCAAACAGGTCGGTTGGTTCTTCATATCGAGGTAATCACTACAATAATTTTCTCGTATGTGGATAAAGGTATGTTTTTTATTTTGCTTTGCACATGGTTACATTGGAAAAGTTCTTACACTTGAATAATGAGTTTTTCTTTCTTTTAGATAGCATAGGATAGTATGTATATAAATAAAAAGTTGTATGTGGTTAGTTAGCTTTAGATATTCATACAACTTCATTTTCTATTTTCCTTTAAAATAAAAGAAGTAAGAATGAGATCATGTTAATGACTAAACCAAAGCAATCTTACATCATACATGCATATTTCTTATTATACCAGTTACTCAAAGACCTACTTTAATTATTATGATCTCCACAAAACTCAATCTTACACCTATGGACTCCTAGTTCATCATGGACTCATTATCAAAACATGTCTCTAAAGCACCTTTAAAAGGTAGCCTAAAAGTGGGTGATATTTTCTATTTTATGGGGAACATTGCTGACCTTTTATGAAGAAGATAGATTATGAAGTCAAAGAACAACTTTAGGTTATTATATTTTGACATGATCTATAATTTTGGCCATTATAAATAAAGTTACTCATAAGGTTCGTGCTACAAATTTTGAATTATGTGTTTGGCAGGATTAGCACACTTTAGTGCCAACCGGCTTCCTTACAATATATATATATATATATATATATATATATATATATATATATATATATATATATATATATATATATATACGAAGCAAAACCGTCGGGGTACTGAACAGGCTCACTGGCAGCGGGTCCATGCTAAGCAAAATCTTAAACAAGGAAGCTCGGTAAATGCAAGTAAACCCGTTGGGGTACTGAACATACTCGCTGGAAGCGGGGCTATGCTTTCATGGTACCAAGATAAACCCGCCTGGGTACTGAACAGGCCTATTGAAAGCGGGTCAATATCGGGTAAAAGAGGTTTGGTTAATGCATCGCTATTCGCATAGTTCATAAAAAACCTGAGTATACAAACACATGTTTAGGTTGATTATTTATATTGTCATTAGATAATGGTTGTAAGTTGGACTTGGACCCTATCATCTAATTCAAAAAAATACTTGGGATATGATTATCCTAGAAATGGGACCCATAATTATAGTAGATCTCACAAACTTTACGGTAAACCTTATCTATATTCTTTGGATGACAAGAGATCTTTACAATGAGTGATGGACGACTAGTTTTCCTATGGCATTTTTTTCGCATCTCTTACACTATTATTCTTTATGTGTTATTTTTTAACATAAACTGATGAACTTGCATGTATTAAAGAATCTCCCTTAGTATAATATTACCTGCTAAGTGTTGTTGATCCAAAGTGTTAACATAAGAGAACACAACCTGGTATTAATTTATTCATGGCACGAGGACGTGCCATACCTTTGGTCTGGGGGAGCAAAAAGTCTCAATTTATATGATCTTCATAATTATGAATTATTACTAGTTGGCAGAATTGTATGTATTAAAAAATCTTAATTGATAGTTGTTTTGGTCTTCTCATAACATAACATTAATAAATTTTTCTAAGTTCTATTTTTTCAATGCAGTAATAAAGTTGGCTTAGTTTTTGTAGAAAGATTGCCTATAAACTATTTGATGATCAAACAGATTTTTTTCGAATAAATAAAAGACCACTTCCAATTCATTCATGACACATGGACATGCCATACCTTTGGTCTGGGGGAGTGCTGGAATCCAAAATTGTCTATAATAATAATGTTATTTACATTAATTTATCATCTTATCTACAATGATTTAATATATTTATGGTCAATAAGGCTATCTTTTACTTTATTTTATTCATTAAATCTCGTAACTAAAAAGTGAGCTTAATATGTTATTTTTAAATGCATTAAATGCAATATTGTGCAAATGATAGATGTTCGGTACTTCATACGACCTTTCATTCAACCCTTCTTCCAGTCCGAAGTTCCGCACTGGGTTTAATGACATGTTTCTTATTGGTTTATTAAGTTTGACTTGCCTGTGTCTTCTGGTCCTCACTGATTCCGCAATACCTGCATATACATAACTAGAATCATGGGTTAATATTAAGGTTTTGTCTCAATAGTTTGCAATGTCTTAAATTGAAAGTAATTAAAAAGGGAATGCATTTAAATATCATTATTATTTTATCTTTTTAAATTCAAAATATCTATAAATACACTCGATATTAATCATGGAAGATGAACAAGTTAGTTATTCAAGTGGATTAAAATAATAGCAAATTAATGAAACGTGAAATATTATGAAACCTATATGGAAATGGAACGTGCATTGACCATAAATCATCCACTTATAATAATCTAAGGAATTTTGTTTGTCATTACATGTTTTGGTTTTAGTTTGATCATTTTATGTTTTGTGCAGGTTGTAAACAACATGTATAGGACACAAAGGGTAAAACTCACGCATGAAGAAATGGAGAGGGCTCTCGTGAAGGGGATTAAGATACTTCCAACCCAACCAATAAAATGCAGCCACAGTTTGAAGCCATCAAACACATCCAGCAATAAACTCACGCAACAACCCAACAAGAAATCCGCTCAGAATCCGGATTCGTGAAACTAATTGCAGTTATAGGTCATTCAGACCTTCATTCGGATTTCTATTAAAAACGTGCTTTAACAAACAACAAATTTTGGGCTGGATCTATAGGCAAATGGAGGTGAAATTGGAAATTCTGGAACATGGGCTTTGTGCGCAATAGGCCCATTTAGGTTACAATGTAGAATTTCTCAAAAATTCCAAGCCGTTTGAGAGAAAAATGTGGTTCTTTGAATCCCACTTGCCTAGAAAAATGGAAAAACGTGGCGTGCCATTTCTGAGTCGGTTCCTGTTTCAGTGGGTTGTTTCTCCAGCTATAGAGACTTGCTATTTCTAGATAGGTCGACCCTGACCTGCTCTCTCTTTGTTAAAACACTATATAAAGACCCCCAAGGTTGAGAGATGAGAGGAGAAGTTGGGCAAACTTCTAGTTCATATTGTAACTCGGTTTCTCTCGTCAACAAGAATTGGTTTTCCGGAAAGCAAGTTTTGTGTATAGACTGTGTGTGAATCTCCAGGGATTGGCCATCTTCTGGATCGTATTTTTTCCTTCCTTTTATAATTTCGTTTTTATTTTTTATACAGTTTGAATTAATTCATTTACAATTTCATTTTCAAGTTTTATATAGTTTTGAATTAATAGTTGGAGTGCAGGTTTTATTTTATTCAAATCCTCTCGGATCCCACATCACTGTGTTGGTCTCACTACGATTTCTGTGTTTTCTGTACATAGGTGTTTGAATGCGCTATCCCATAGCTTCCTGTAGCTTCATTCTAATGCATTAATTTGAATGTGTTAATATCCTGTAGATTTATTATAATGCGTTAATATACTGTATAATCAATATCATATGCATATAATTATGCATCCATTAACCCTATGAAGCTTTCACCTCATGCATTGACTACTCGATATAATATTAATATCATGCATAATACGGTGCATATAAAGTATAAATATGGAGTTTAAGTCAAAGCTACAGGAACTATTGTTTAAATTACATGGATTAAAATTTGAGTGTTAGGTAATAAAGCAAGTGATAGGTGAAATTAAGTGTTAGTTGATTTATTTCTAATTGATAGTAATTTAACTTTGAATTCACGTATATAAGATTCCATCCACCATAATTTGATCAAAGTAAGTTTGAATTCATGTTCGTGATAATAGAATAGGAATTTTTCTTATACAAACTAAAGTTTATGTTTTAGGAATTAAAAATGATGTAATTTGATATGTTTTAACTTATTTGTTTTACGTCTGTGTAATTTCTTTTCTATATTAATTTGTATTTTATAATATTTGAAATTTAGTTTAGTTAATTTTAAATTAGTTTTTAATTGATATTAGTTTATTAGTTTGCAATTTATATTAATTAGTTTGTAATGTTTGGCTTGTAGCTTGTTTATAAACTGTAATTTTTTGTTGCTAACATAGTTTATTCTGCAGAATTAGGAATGGTCAACCAAAGTTTAATATTTTGTAATTTGCTTTCACCTTCTCTCATCATTTTAGTTAGATATTGCTCCCAATTCCTCCATAGTTAGCATTAGCCTCTTTCTCCTTCTTCTATGTCTGTCTTTCTTTCTATTGTTGTAGGTTAACTCTCTCTTTTCTTTCTCAACTTTCTTCCTACATCTCAAAGAAATAATTCCTCTATTTTGCTTAGAATAGATAGCTCCTTGTTAACTTAGCCTCTAAATAATCTCTCCATTGCTTCCTTTGCACGGTAGGATCATATGCATAAATCCAGCTAGTAATTAAATCATCCAAAACTCTTCTCTTTCCTAATTTAACTCATTTTCCTCCATTCGGACTGTCTTTCCGACCGCCATTCAGACAGGCGTTCGGATTGTCATTCGAACCTGTGTATTTTCTGCATTGTTTTAGGCTTTTTTCAGAATCTAATTTCTTCTGCGTCTCAATCATAATTATTCTTACTTCTATTTAATAGTTTCTGATGTAATTTAAACCTTGTTTTGTAGATTTTTTAATTAAGTTCTATCATTCTTTCCTCCTTCCATATTTTCCTCGTTAACCTCCTTTCAAAATTCTTTCAAAGTTAAGCTCTTCATATCTGATTTGCATCTTTAATCGACTTAGGTTAGTTCAAGCCTTAATCCTGCACATATAGTGATTGCATCTCATAAGCTCCCTTCCCAGGTTGACAATTTAAATATTGAAATTATTTAACACATAATAAACACCAACACCATTCCAATAGGAACTCTGGAGGAATGTTGGCTTTCAATAGCTTCTTCCGTCGGTGCCACTCTTGAATATGATCAAAGATATGTGTGGCTTTGTCCTGATAGAAGGTGGATAAAATCTTGGTGCCAGTATCATAACAAACTGACAACTGAAAGTGATCTAGGAAAACCAAAGCTAAATCATTGAAACCCCTATATGTGCCCCCAGGAAACTCGACATACCATTTCGCAGCTTCCTCCATGAGCGTGCATTGAAGTATCCTCAAACAAATAGAGTCAGGGTTCAAGGAATTCAAGGAGCACCATAAATGGAACATGGTGACGTGATCACCTGGATCCTCACCCTTCTTGCCTTCAAAATTCAAAAGGTCAGAAGGGAGCTTGGTGGGGACTGGAGGCCATGTAGGATCATGACACATTGGATCATTTGTGAGCTTCGAAAGATCAGGTAGATTTAACCTAGCAAGAAAAGGGATTTGAGGCTGTGAAGCTTGATTATAATCTCCCGAAAGAGACTGTCTTGGCAAACTAGATGGTGGGACTATGTACATCGAAGTTGACACCTGAGGTGCCGATGAATTCTGGTAGAAACCATGCCCATGAACATAAGGATAATAGCCTCCTCGAAACTGGCCCATGTTAGAATACACATGCACGAGCATATAAGGGATTCCATAGGAGGGAGTGGTATAATAGTTATGACTGGTTGAAAAACCATAAGAATGACCTCCATAAGAATAGGGTCCCATATAAACACTCGAGATAGGAAAACTAGACGAGTGAGGGCCATATGAAAACGGTATGTTCCCACTCCATGGAATCAACGAGCTAGAGACCGGGGGAGGATTCATATTTATATAAGCATTTGAGGGCACATGCATAGAGGCATGTAGGTGAATGGATGGAATGTAAGTCGTAGATCCAATACCTATCGTGAAACTTCCACTCAAAAATGGATTCACACTAACACTAAGGGCTGACAAAGAAGGTGGTCCTCGCCAACACTCAAAATGGATGGAGGGATGTGATCACTCCCAAACTAATAAGCTATGTAAGGAGGCATGGTGCCCCCGACCCTAACACTAGATCTAGCATGACTACTAGACATGGTGGAAGTAATAGTTGGCATAAAACAGGGCATACCCAATGAAAAATGGGTTGAGTCCGTAAAGACGGATGTAGAACTGAAATGTAGCATACCCAAAGGCGAACTATACAAATAACCTGATGACCATGTTTCTTCAAATGGTTTCGTACTCATGGGATGGGATGTCCCAAACCCATGACTAGTGGTGTGTGATGAACCTCCCTCCTAGTCAATCCTTAGAGAGAATATGTGAGGAGGGGAAGTTTGTGTTGGACTAGCGCGCGGAGTTGAAGGGACTCCCGACGTGCCAGATGTGGAACTCATAATGGGAGCTCTCTGAATATCGTGAGATGTAAATAAAGGACCAGCAGTAGTCCTCCGACATCTCTTGCGAAGAGACTGTGACGGATCGCTAGTTGGTAAACCAGCCAACCGAAGAGATCGACGGAGAGGCAGATCTCGATCCACGATGACTTCAAAAAGTCAATAAATAAACGTCTCCTATTCACCTACTATATCATCACAAAGAACACACCTAAAAGAAACTATAGCCAAATGCACACAAACAAGACTAGCTGAAGGGACCTCCTGACACTACAGTCAGTATGTAATATCCCAAAAATTCACAAAAGATTAAAAAATTTCATCATAGCATTTAAAGCATATACTAACTATGCGGAATTATAATTAATGCTTCTATGTCGCTATGCTAGAATAAATGTTTGTAATGATCATTCAATGTAATGTTTTGCATTTTGCTATGAATGCATTTTAAGTCTACTCTAAGATGCTATTGGATGTTTTTCTTGTCTCAGCTATAATTTTATATTACCTATGTCAATGCTAAATCAAATATTAATGTTTATAAGCGCTAACTGTTATTCTTCTTTTAATGATTAAAGGGGTCCTAAGGGTACCCCGAGGCTTACTTAGCATTTATGCTAAAGCATTTGGACTTTCCCTTTCGCAGATTATAGGTAAGGGTGACACATCAGATCAAGTAATACAAATATAATTTAAAATTGCACTTTCAGTTAGCCATCAAAGGTTCTGTAATAAATTTCTGAGGTACTTATAACGTGACTCATCTAAGTTTGTATTTGTAAACTACACAACTCATACGTTTCCTTTGTTTAACATTTAAATGATGAAATAACATATTATAGTATATGTTTAGGATAATATGCGATGCAATTATTTGTAAAAAATATACTGTGCTTGTATGGAACATAGGCTAAGTGCATGATACTTTATTTTCCTACAACATGTGAACTACATACAAATTGTTTTGCGATTTCCTATAATAGATGGACTATATGCTAAATCCATGCTTTTCCTATAGTGTGAACTATATGTATTTCCACATAATTCCTAGAATGTAAACTATAAACAAATCCTTTTTAATTTCTATAGCCTAAAAACTATATGCATATTATATGTAATTCCTATTAGCATATAAACTATATGCAATGGTTTATGCAATGGTCCTATGTACAGATTAATATAATCAAAATATGAGTATTGTCGTGATCCTTTTAAAACATATGATCGAAGCCTAGATAAATTAATACCATAAATACAAACTATAACTTACCATAAGATTGATACCATGACAATTTTGCAAACATGAACTACGTAACAACGTGATAAGGACAGGGTAATAAAGTTGTAATAGAATCTGTGATTGCAGGAATTCACATCCAAACCTTGGCATTTATTACTCTTATATACCAAATCAGTGGAATATCTCGGTGGACACCATCGTGGTGCTTAACACGTGAAGGAATTGTGATAAACAGCCAACGTAGTCGAACTGTATGTGATTTATTTTGACAGTCATCCGAGCTGGTCTCCATAGTCGGAAGGGTTATTAAATATGGTTTTAATGCAGTTGGTGCTTCGAATTACGATGTGTTATGAAGTACGATCCCCACCGTTGATATTATGACACTCTCGGGTTTTGGGACTTCACCCTAATCCACCACTAAGTCTCGAAGTTGTTGTTCCTGGGCATTCATTGTGAGTTGCTGCTTGCTCAGTGGAGAGGCCAACAAGCCTGAGAAAAATCAGGGTTTCGTTAGCAAGTTTTGGGAGCTTCTCCCACGATTTGAAACTGTGACTTGTGGGTGTTTTCTGATACCAGTTGATAGTTTTTAATATCCGAGCTTTACTATGAGAGTTTGTAGCATTTAGAATGATGTTGGAAGCACTACAACAAAATAGCCCTTTAGGGGCAGTTTTGGCTTGCGGGGGTCTTGGTAAAACCCCCCCTAAAAGTTTTTTCAGACCTTTGGAGATGGTCTTTTAAAACCGCCCCTAAAAGTCATTGAAATTGGACTTTTGTGGGTGGTTTTTTTTAAATCCACCCCCAAAAGTCCTGAAATTTGACTTTTGGGGGCGATTTTTTGAAAACCCCCCCTAAAAGCTGAATTCTCATAACTTTTGGGGGCGGTTTGTCAAAACCCTCCCTAAAAGTCATGAGAATTGAACTTTTGGAGACGATTTTTTTGGAACCCCCCTTAAAAGTCATGAGAATTGAACTTTTGGGGGCGGCTTTTGGAAACTTCCCCTAAAAGCCCAATTCTCATAACTTTTGGGGGTGGTTTGTCAAAACCCCCCCTAGAAGTCATGAGAATTGAACTTTTGGAGGCGGTTTTTTTGGAATCCCCCTTAAAAGTCATGAGAATGGAACTTTTTGAGGCAGTTGTTTGAAAACCCCCCCTAAAATCCCAATTCTCTTAACTTTTGGGGGTGGTTTGTCAAAACCCCCCCTAAAAGTCATGAGAATTGAACTTTGGGAGGCGGTTTGTTTGGAACCCCCATTAAAAGTCATGAGAATTGATCTTTTGGAGGCAGTTGTTTGAAAACCCCCCCTAAAAGACCAATTCTCATAACTTGTGGGGGCGGTTTGTCAAAACCCCCACTAAAAGTCATGAAAATTGAACTTTTGGAGGTAGTTTTTTTGGAACCCCCCTTAAAAGTCATGAGAATTAAACTTTTGGAGGCGGTTTTTTGACACCCCCCTTAAAAGTCACGAGAATTGAGCTTTTGCAGGTGGTTGGTTGGAGCCCTCCCTGTAAAAGTCATGAGAATTGAACTTTTAAGCTACTTGCAAGGTTGTTCGGTTAAAATATTGAGCCTACCATTATTAGGTGTGACAATTAGAGTTGCATCAAGCTTTCTGAAAACCCAGTCTTTCATGACAAGTCAAAGCACATTGAAATGATGTATCACTTCATCTGAGACATGGTCCAGAAAGGTACAGTGAAATTATAGTACATTGATACTGATGAGTAGATTGCACATGTGTTAACAAATCCTCTATCAGTGACCAAGTTCAGGTACTTCTGAGACAAGCTCTGTATGGTAGAAAATGCCTCCCTCGCTGAGAGGGAGTGTTAAATCTACAGCAGCAGGAGACATTCTCCAAACCAATATTGTGTATCAAAGATTGATCCTCCCATATAGAGGCATCAAATATTGATCCTCCCATATAGAGGCGAGCTCTTTGATTTCCTTCCATGTAAAGGTTATTCCTCCCATATAGAGGTAATTGATCAAAGTAATGATGTTGTAAAGGCTTGTTGGACAAGGCTCCGAAGTTGTGTGTATTAAGTCATGATTATCATGTGAACCTTCTATATAAAGGTATCCATGAGATGGACCTCCCATATAGAGGTGAACCTTCCGTATAAAGGTATCCATGAGATGGACCTCTCGTATAGTGGTGGACCTTCCGTATAAAGGTCATGCTTTACTTGTTAAAAACATTTAATGTTGTGCAATATATTATTAACCATGATCACTAGATTGCTATTAAGTATCCTTTAGAGATTGATCACCTCTACAGCAAATTACTTTAGCATATGATCATTTGGTCCGGAATAATAAAATATGATCACAACATCTGATAATTCTTCTTAGTATAATGTAATGTGATGGATAATTGAAGTTAGCACATATTGACCATGCAGTAAGAGATAAAGAAATAAAAGATAAAGCATAGAGATCAAGAGAATTCGAAATTGCCCATGCAGACACTTCAACTAATTAAAGAGAATTCGAATTATTAAAGCTTCATTTATAAAGCTTTAGTAAGTATCAATGCTTCAGTTAAAGCATCAATTAAAGATATGTCTCAGTTAACTAAAGAACTCACAGTGGCCACTCCAAGTAAATCAATCAACATGATTTCAGTTAACTAGGTGTTAAATAAAAGGGACTAGTTAACTAAAGTATTTTCACTTTAGTCAAACTAGAAGATGAGACTTCAATTAAAGAGATTTAACTAAGTGACAACAAAGAAGATCTAGTTAACTAAGTGTTATTGCATAATGACACTTATGTTAAACTAAAATATGACACATGATTTGTGACACTTGCATGTCGACACTTAAGTTAGCCACCTAACTATGTGGGAAAGCTTTCGGTTAAGATACGAATTCATCCTAAGTGACAGTTCAGTGAGATGTAGCACTGCATGAGAAGTGGGGTGCACCACTCCATGCAAGATTAATACATCCGGTATGAGGGCGAGTTTATCCTGAAGTTAAAAATTAAAAATAGAAGAGAATAATGTATAAATATGATATATAGGATTATTAAATCCAATGTGTAGTGATTTCTCTTCTCCATTGAAGGCAAGGCACCTCTCTTTGTGTAGGGTATTGTTCGTGCTTGTTATTGTTGTGTTGGGCACACATCCGATTGAAATATCTTCTATATTGCTTCCGTATCTTCACCAAGAAGTTTGGTGATCTCTTATCTTCCGAAAGAAATCTGCTATGTTGTAAAAGAAAGCATTCTCTGCTATCCATTATATTATACTGAGAAGAATTGCTAGGGTTTTTGTTCACATAATTTGGAGGATTTTCCCCAGGGTATATCTTGTGTTATGGTTGTATGAATTTCATGGAGTAAATTGTCTCATTACTTCAAGTCTCTACATCTAAAAGAAATAAAGATCAAAGCTCAACCAAATTTCAACACAAAATTATGATATGGGTGAAAGTCCTTGGCCTACCTATTGAACTATGGCATCATAATTTTTTTATGGATTTGGGGAATTTTTTAGGGCATGCAGTATTAATGGATCCCTCATATAAATATTTCTCCCTTCAAACTATTGCTAAGGTAGTAGTATAGTTGGATCTATCAGAGGGTCTGGAAGATTGTATTGAAATCGAGGTGGGGAACGTGATCTATTTTCAGTAGTTGGATTAATCCAACCTCCCCTATGAATGTTCCCATTTACATGCTTGTGGTAAAGTGGTGGAACATTGCAATAGGACCTTTAGCAAGTAGGTTTGGAGGAGAAAATATGATGGATTTTCGTATTTAGATGGCTCGAGTACGAAGAAGATGATTGATCCAATGGAAGGAGAACCTTTGATCATAATATCTAAGGAATCTTTGTTGGAGGAGGGTGGCCTTGTGTAATATTCAAAGACCCTAGGGACCACTAATGACGTGCCTTCAGTCTCAGGATTCATAGGTAAAACACAATCATTCCATCCTTCTCTAGCAAAGAACATTATTTCTGAAGGGAACCTTTCATGTGAAGAATATACAAGCTAAATAATTGAAGGACGTTAGGATCTCTAGATCTAGACAATTAAATGGGGCTGGAAGATAAAGGAAACAAGGAAATTGTAGGGGTTTCAATGGATATGAAGGGGACCCATATCTCCCGAAGTGAACACTTACCGTAGCTCAATCGAGTTTGACCTCATGCAACCTCTATGGTAGAGGTATGGGACATTATTGTCATTTGTGGTGGTGTGGAAGTGCTCGAGGATCATTAGTCTTTTAGGATACCCTCCCTTCATCTAGATAAGGAGTCTTCAAATTCTAGCAAGACTATCTTTGATAAGCTCTCTTATATTTCTTCTTCTTTTTTCGAATTCTGGGATCTTACAAAGTGGGATGCTCCTATTTGAGTTGGGGTCATTTCAAGTGTAGGTGGGTTTGAAATTGGATCCATCCCTTAAAGGAGGTTCCCATGGTGGAGGATGTATCCTTAACTCTTACCCATTGTTCTCCTCACTTGTCTTCTGCTTCTGGTTCAATGGAATGACTTAGTAGGCCTTTGGAAAGCAATTTGAAGTCCCATAATGAGCTTTAGCAGGTCCCTTATGATCTCATGTCGAGGAGCATGGTACTTTAAGGGTCTTCCTGATTTGGCTTCATGGAAAGTTGTCCAATTTTTATTGTCTTCACTTGACCATTCCATGAGTTTTACAGCCCTTGTGGTATTCTATGCTAACCCAGACATGTTTGATGTCCTGTTTGATATCTTCTTTCCTTTTTTAGGCTAGGAGTCTGATTAGCATTTCCACACCTCCTCTTGTACCCTTTTAAAGCCCTATTGTTGTTGCAGGGATCTCAATGCTTGATTCTGCCTACCAAATTTTTTGTTAAGGACTTCTATTTCCTCCTCCACAGTAGTTTCATTGAATAATTACCCATTTCCAACGCCAGGATTCCTGTCAGGGGAAACAAACTCAAATGATGATAAAAAACAAGAAATAAAATTGATCAAGAGTCATTCAAGTGTTTCTAATTGTAATGAAAGACTACTATGTCTAGTGTTCAACTTGGTTGCCTTTTTTGTGTACTTGTCTATCCTTTCATTAAGGTGTGTTGAATCATGTGAGCAAAGGAAATGAAACCGAATTCATCTTGTAGGTGTCCAAGTTGGCTTGCTGGCCTATATTGTATGACTGGTGTGAGCTTAGGCGTTCTTTTTATAATCCCAATAATAATAGCTCAGTTGTCGATGTGTTGGAGGCATTTGATGTCATGGTTGATTTCCAATTGTAATTCTTTTAGAAGTGTGAATGGTTTTGGATAAGTGTTTGAAGTAGATCCTAGATCTCATTCAAAACCTGGGTTCTATGTCCATGGAATCTATCTCTAAGCCTTACATGCCATGTGTGGGTCCTTAAGCCACAACATAGGCCATGCATATGAAATATTTGGTATGTGAGTGAGACGTGGTCTCACATTTGAAGGTTTACTACACCAATGATGGTTCTCACAACCCAAGTCATGTTCGAGGGTGAAGATACAGAGTTTTAGTCCATAACATGTGACTTTCGAGTTCTACATAAGCCATCCATGAGTCCCTATCCCATATTTTCCCTATGACATGGATATGGTGGCCATTTTGAGGCTTGTCACATCATGGATGCTTCTTGGTCACTAATCCATGGTTTGATACCAAAACCAATGTTGTTGGGATAGAACATTTGTCTATGGGGATCATGTTCTTTGCATAGCAACTCACATCATTGCATAATTCCTATGTAGGGAATCCTTGGCCTACATTTGAGATATGGATACCATGTTGAGAAGGGGTAGAGTAGGGATGGATCTTGAGGACCATTCCATGGTATAATGAAAAAGCTAGGACCTTACACTGGAGCATTTTATTATGGAGCTCATGGT
The DNA here is from genome assembly GCA_027924585.1 of Larix kaempferi. Classification (NCBI taxonomy): domain Eukaryota; kingdom Viridiplantae; phylum Streptophyta; class Pinopsida; order Pinales; family Pinaceae; genus Larix; species Larix kaempferi. Next base: position 410,601 of record BSBM01000450.1, on the reverse strand, counting down.
CCATGCATGTGGTCCCATACCATCATGTTGGCCCTCCATAAGGAACCTTTGGCTTGGAAGTGGGATATAGTGCTCATTTTGAAGTTTAGAACAGTATATATGGTTCTTGTTGCCTGTGATGTGGTTCAATGCCAAATGTAGGGTATTATACCATAATATTTGTCTATGGGGCTCGTGAGACATCCTTATGTCCCTTGGACACCACGAAGGTCATACAAAGAGATCATTTCCATCTGATCAAGATATAATGTCCATTTTGAGGTTGGAACATTTAGGATGGTTATCATGACTTTAGATACAATCCAAGGTCAAAATATAGAGTTTGAAGCCATAACATTTTCCTCTAGGGCTCATGGGCTATTTGAGGGCCTCAATCCATCACATACGTTTTTGCATAGGGAATTGTTGGCCTACAAGAAGAATATGGTGTCCATTTCAAGATTTGTGATACCTTTTCCTCCTAAGTTAGGTTCAACTATTCCATCCTTACTTGACCCTTCAAGCATACCTATAGCAAGGCATAGACCAAGCACAATAGTATTTTGGAGACCAAAGTGACCAATGGGGCAGAGGAAATGAACCTAACTAAATGCCCAAGATGATGGGAACCTATTGGTTTATCTAATACCTTTAGCTTAAATGGCCCCTATTTACCCACAGTTGACCCATAATTACCATAAAATATCCCTAGTTAACTCATCTCACAGGTGCCAAGTAGGGGGCTCTCCATCATGAAGAAGGGGGACGACCTCATCCAGATGCTAGGAAATGTCCAAATGTATGTGTACCAAGTGTAGCGCTCCACATAATCGACCTAGTAGCCATCAAAATATACAACCTCAAGTGTTATAGCATGTGTATATGAATAAATGTTCTAGTGCTTAAGGTTAAAGGAAACATATAACTTAGGAAATGTTCTCATTTATGAAAATAATACAATTTATTTTACAATTAGACCCTTCTAACAAATCAATGTCTTAATTAATCTTTACTCATCTAGTCTAGCATTGTTGTGACCCTTTTAAAGTCTTTATTACACCTGAAATCCCTAATTTAAGTTGCATAGCCGAGATTCTTAAAGTAAGTGAGGGTGAATAAAGTGAATGTGAACTTAGGGAAAGAAAGGGGTCTTTGCAAATTAACCATTATAGCAACTGAGTGTGATAGGTTTACCCTTAAATTTCAAAATTTAGGGTTTATGATGTTGCTTATACATGTGTGCCTTCAAAGGAAGTGTTGTCATGGGCTATCCATCCTTATGCCTCTTTTTTGCAGTCCCTTTTCTTTTTCCTTCTTTGACATTTTGTTTATTTGCATTTCATAGCCCTTTCATTGGCTTACTCCGTTACTTTAGATTTGGCTTTGATAACCTGGGGTAAGGGAACTTGAATTTTTGCAAGGGGGTATTTCCTATATTTTCCATTTAGATGGAGTATTTTATGAAGGATGGGGGTAAAGAAAAACCTACAACCCTCAAACCCTTAAACTCCCTAGCCCACTATAACCCACATACAACCTAAGACACTAACCCATGAACCTTAGCTCAAGCTAGTAACTTACTAATCCTAAGACTCTAAATCAACCCTTGAACATGTTATCTAAATTTTAGATTGAAGGATCAAATAAGGTATTTTTCTTTTATTGAGGATGAAGAAAAATGAAAAGGAAAAATAATATAGGGAAAATAGTATAATTGGTTTTCAACAAAAAGTTTGACAACATTAACAACATAATGTATACAATGGAAAAATGGCTCTATTATTATCAAATTTGAAATGCTTCATTTAAGTTTCTACCCTATCAAATTTTGATGGTAAGATATAGGACTACCATGGAAATGATGGGTGATGGAGAATTAGGGTTCCATTCTAGCTAGGGAACATTAGAAATGGCTACCACATCTATAGAAAGAAACATGCATACAAATTACTAAATCTTAACATGTGGAGGTAATTTCTCTTGAAAAGTTGCATCTTCAAAAGAAAAGGATGAATAATTGCCACACGTGATAATAAATCATTGTTACAAACAACTAGGTTGCATCATATATGACATGTATCACATGTGCACATGTCACAACATTGGTTTCTAGCATAATGATATGTTAAAAGTTAGATATAGTAAAATGATAACAAAATTTAGGAGCAAGACCAAAATCCTATGGTTTAAAAGATCATGCACCGACCAATAATTAGATTCAGTGAGATGCTACAAAGGAAAATGACCAAAAGGATTATAATTTCAGTTGATACATCTCAAATGTTTCTAGGAATATATGGCAAAAAACAAAATGTTAACTACTTGAACAATGACTCGAGGGAAAAGTTTGGATGTATGCTATATAAACCTTAGAATATTCCATTATGCACCTTAGAATGTTCAACCTTAGATAATCTGGAATATATCCTTCCATCTCACATGTTATTGAGAAATCATGGTAAGAAGTGGAAAGAGGGCATACTGATAATATTGCATCATTAAGATCACAATCCAAATGAGAATGAGGGGATTCATATGAAGTTTCTAGCCACCAGCTGAGATCCATTTTAACTCCAAATCTATTTGACACATCAAGGGATAACAAAAATAATTGTGATGCAATTATCTCGGTGTCTAACTATTTTGTTGTCAACCAATTACTAATTTCTCAGTGGCCAACAAATTTGTTGACCTTTTCCCAATTCTACATGCAGAGCATTTTAAGGCGTGATGACACCTTCAGGCATGCAACATCAGGATAGTAAATTAGTTGATTGTTCACCTACATTAGTTGTGTTAATGATGGCTTACAAACACATATTTCTAATACTTATAGATGGAAAGAGACAATCACTTTGCAAAATAGTGATGTAACTATGATGGTATCTTCACCTATGCAACATCAGGACAATAAATTACCTGGCTCTGCATCAGTACATGTTAAAGAAAATTCCAATAACAAAAAATCCAAGGACATAGTTTCCACAACCTTCAACAAATTTTTCACTAGAATTTAGGACCACCCATCATCCACCATCGATATGTAACAACATGAAATGAATGCAAATAGTGATGACTGATGATGAACCATAGTGGCATAAAAAATATAAATACATAACTCACACACTAAAGTTAAGTGATGCACCTAACCTGTGTACCTTACTGATGCACATAAGTAATGTGCCTAGCTAACAAAAATCATGCATATAAGCAATTTAAGCAAGAGACACACCTAGTCAACACATCTCATTAGTAACCATTATCCTTTTGAATAAAAGGTTAGTTTATGCATTAGTCAAATGGGCAAGGCATATTCCGGGAAACCCATTGGTTCAATGTCCATCGAAGGAAAGTTCAAAATAATGGGGACAAAGAATGTCCTCGAAACCCACACAAGGACTAGAAGAAAAAGGGACATTTTTTATGGCATAATATTATGGCTCTTGCTCGCATACAATTTCCATATATTCAAGAAACATCATTAGTGTGATGAACATTGAAATGACCAACATACTAAACCAACAACCCCAACATTCCCAATTTAATGTATCTGTGAGGGTTCGGGTGGCACACATGGCCCATGAGCCACAAATGTAAATACTATGACCCAATATATTTGGTTTTGGCCTTGTATCATGCCCATATCACTTATAAATATTTATAGTATGCCAAACCTTGAAATTTCCACCATGTTAAATGAAACCCAAAGTTTCCCTATTTAGACCATGTGTGCTGATATATAGCCCATAAGCCCTAAATGAAAATATTATGGCCCTAGACCTTAAATTTTATCCCTATACCATGGCATGGGTGCTAAGAACCATCCCCAATGTACCAATCCTAGAAATTACAAGCATACCTCATTCATAGGAAAAAGATTCCCTATGTAATCTAATGTGGTTATTTGAGGCACTATATATAAGACATGATCCCCATAGGTGGTTGTGAGGTCTAACGTCCTAGTTGTTGACCTCAAATCATGGTCTAGTTCTAGATAACCATCCATGGTGTTCTAAATCTCAAAATGGACAACATAACCTATGCATAGACCAAAGATTCCTTAAGTAGGACCATGATCCCTAGAGGCAATTGTACTTTCCTAAGACTCTATATTTTAACCTTGGACCATATGTGTTTTCTAAACATCAAAATGGATACCCATAATAAATGATTCTCAAAAGGGTGATGTCAAATACATCCATGATCTTTACATCAGGTGATACCTATTATATTATACTTTAAGGATGGCATGTTCTTCTTACAATGACTGGATAATGGACATGTCTTTAGCATAGGTAGGGAGGAGATATTTCATCCTTGGAAATTGTAGTTTCCTTGGTGTAATGGACACATGACAAAGAGACGTTTTTTTTTTGAAGATGATGATGATGATGATGATGAACTCTATGATGACGATGATGGTCATGATGACAATGGCAACAACGATGATTTGGTTATCAACAACATCATCATCGTTGTCACTAATATTGTTATTGTCATCAACACTGACATCATCATCGTCACTGATTTCGTCATCATTACCATTAACTTTGTCATTACATTTTTAATTTATTTTTCTAATCAAAATTTATTTTTAAATTAAATCTTATTTTCATTTTTGTATATGAAAAAATTACATGTATCAATATTAAAATTAATAAATACAAATGATAAAAATTACATATATAACAATTATAAATAATAAAGAAAAAACACAATAATTAAATATATAAAAATTAAAATTAATAAATACAAAATACAAAATAAAAATTACAATTAATAAATTTTAAAAAAAAACAAAAAACAAAAAGACAAGGGCACAAGTAGACATCCCTCCCGCGTTGACACAACGTAATATGTTAATCTTCGCTCCCACCTTTGTGTGTTTTACATTCCTAGGGCTCATGCCTTGCAGGCCTTTTAAGGATCATAGCTCCATATGCAGGCCAAAATGCGTCATTCTATCCAAGTCCTCTGTGTGAACCCCTATGAACGAAAAGTCAGTGTGAACCCCTATGAACGAAAAGTGGAGTTATACAAATGGATGGATGCATGGATAGGGTTTCATTTATAACAATGAATAAATGTTCGAGACTTTAGAAATAGGAAGCAGCTCTGAAGGACGAGCCTTATTGGCTTGAAGCACGAAAATCACTCCAAATATACAAGTAATATATGATATCAATTACTTGAAATCCCTCTATCTGTGTATATTGATTGTTGCATGGTTTATAAGGAATTATACTTATTAAGTATTTGATGCAATTAACTGAGGGTTTTTTTCAAACTGGTTTGCAGGTTTAGTGTAGTATGGAGTCAAGATAGGGGGTTTTTGTAGCTTGGAGTCAAGCTGGTCCGGGTTTGACTGGCCCAGTAACACCCAAGTAAAAAAAGTGGGAATAGGGGTGTCGGGGATTCTTAATCCTATGTTTTTGGATGTGGTTATAGGTGTTTTTTCTATGGTATTAGTCTTTGCAATTTGTGGGACCAAGTGAGGCGGGTTGAGCCCACGTGAAGGGGCTAGATAGTTGACAGATGTGGGTTCTATCTACCGGATCTCTCGGTACCCTAATACTTATTTCTTTGGTCTTATTATCTTTGGCATTATGCCTTTCCCTTCATCTCTTGGAAACCTTGGTATTGCTGTGGAGGGTTATCATGGCCAGTCTTTCAATCATCCTTCTCGAAACCCCAACTTGACTGGCATCCGAGATAAACATTGACGTAGGGTAAAAACCCTTAAGGCAAGGGATCAAGTGGATTGTTATGTTATTTCATCTGATGTGAATCAGGAGAGGGTTGAGATGTTGGAGGAGAGGGCACTGGTCGGCCGGTTCGAATTCACCTCTGGGTCGAAAGAAGAGATTGTTGAATGGGTGATGAAGTATTGGGTCCCCATTACTGGGATTGTGCCCCGTATTAATCTGTTGGTGGATTCTGTTTGCATTCTCAAACTAGGAGTTTCGGGAGAAAATCCTTGTGGGTACTTGGCTCTTCAAAGAAGGCTCACTGTTTCTCAAACGGTGGCATATTTCTTTTGACCCATTATGTGAAAAACAAGGTATCAGGCACCTGTGGATGCTGATTCCCGGGTTTCCTACCAAGCTTTGGAAGGAGGAAATCATCATTGGGCTTGCAAATTTAGTGGGGAGGTTTGTTAGGATTGATAGGAATCGCTCTTTGACATGGACAGAAGGTACACAAAATTCATGGTGGAATTTGACTTAAGATTGGGGCTCCCGGCGGATGTGGAAATCGTATGGGGTGGCCGGAAATGGAAACAACGCCTGGACTATTTTAGGATACCGTTCAGATGCTTCAGGTGTCATTCTGTGGGTCATGTGCAAGCAAATTGCTCGAAGATGCTGGACAAAGAGAAAGGGGTTTCGTCTGGGAATGTGCCTTCCTCCGGGTCTCCATTTCTTGGTGAATCGACCTCGACACCTAGCGAAACTGGTAATTCAAAACCTTTACCTGAATCTGCATATACGGTTGTTTCCAAAGATGATTTGGATTTAATGGAAAACTGTGAAAGGGATTTAGATAGGCATATCTCATTAGGGGAGGTAATATTGAGACATGGCATCTCCTGTTCCTCTGCTAGGGATGGGTTGTGTGAAAAGGATGGGAATCTCCCCCCGGTGGTCCGGAACTTGGATAGGGATTTGGTAAAGGTGGGGGGTAAGCAGTCTTTGTCTGTCGATTTGGATCCAAACCCTTGTCCAACTAGTCCTGTTGTGGAGGGTTTTGACACTCAGTCAGTCCCTATCCCTGTTTGTGAAACTTCAGTTGATAAAATGCTTGATATTTTTAAAAATCCTACTGATATGGTTGGGTCAGGCATAAATAATGTTCCTTCCGGTAGTGAGGGGGGGGTTCAGGACTTGTCGGAATGCATGCCCCTTTCTGTATATTCAAAGTACCCGCACTTTGAATTCTAATACCCTACCCATTAGTTCCATAAAATTTCAGAATGTGACTATTCATAAGAAAAGGAAGGGGAAGAAGGGACCTGATAAAGTTGAATCTGTGGAGGATTACCTTATTGTGGCGGATAGAATGAAAGCAGAAGGGAAATATTTTCTGTCAGATTGGGGTCTTAGAGCGGAGAAACCCCTGGGTAATGTTCCATGATGTCTCTGCTCTACCTTAATACCGATGGGTTGGGCAAAGCTTCCAGGGCTAGGGCTTTGACCAACCTTATTCATGCTACTAGTCCGGGGGTTGTATTGTTTCAAGAAACTATGTGCTCGAGTCCTAATGCGATTTCAAAGATTGGGGGGGTGTTTCCAAATTGGGAGGTTTTGGTTGTATGTTCGAATGGATTCTCTAGGGGGTTAGCAGTTGCTTAGGATCCCAATTCTTTTCCTTTAAGGATTTTAAAACCCCATGGGGAATTCTGCTGCGTGGTCTTTGCTTGGGTTTAAATTTACAGTTGACAGTCTTTAATTGTTATGCTCCATATACTAACGGGCAGGGTTTTTGGGATTCAATGGAAAGATTAGGAATCCTGAATATTGAAAATCTCATTTTTGTAGGAGATTTAAATTTTACAAAGTCAAATTCTGAAATATGGGGATAGAAGGCTAGGTTGGATCCAATGGCAGACTATTTCATGTCCTTCCTTGATAGGAATTCCCTTATTGATGTTGTGCCTGTAAAATTGTGTCCCTCCTAGAGTAATGGTAGATCTGGAAGTGAATGCATCCATAAGTGCCTCGACCAATTCCTGGTAAAGGAATCTTTGCTCTGTCAGCTCCAGAAATACCGTTCATGGGTTCATGATGTTAAATTTTCTGACCATTGGCCCGTAATATTTCAATTTGAGGATTATGGTGTTAAGTCTTATCGGCCCTTCAAGTTCAACAGCTCATGGCTAGGTGAGGAGGATTTATGCAATATGGTGAAAGATTTATGGTGCTAAGAGATTGTCGAGGGGATTGATCCAATTGATTGTTTTTGCAAGAAAATGAGAAGACTTAAGTCTGTGGTTAGCAAATGGATAAGGGACAAAAAAGTAGCTGATAAGGAGGAACTGATGCAGCTAGAATTGGCTATTTAGAAGTATCATGAAAAGAATGTGATTGGTTCTCTGGATATGGCTGGGTTTGATGAAGTTAAGAAATATGAGAAAAAGAGAGAAGAGGTACTACTCCAAGAGGAAAAAGAGTGGAGGTTAAAGAGTATAGATTTGTGGGTACAACATGGTGAAAAAAACACAAAGTTCTTTCATTCATTTACATCGGCCAAGTGTAACATGAATACCATTTGGGACCTAAAGGATGATCAAGGTAATAAAAATTTTGGGGAGGCTCCATTAAATACTGAGGCTGTAAGACTTTTTAGCAACACTTATAAGGATGAGGGGAATGGTGTGCTTTTGGATCAAATTAGAGTTGCTAGACTCTTCCCTAGATTTTTTAATGATCATGAAGCTGCTGAGTTGGGGAAGATGGTTACCCTGGAGGAGATTGAACAGACTCTTAAAATATTTAAGAAGGAAAAGAGCCCAGGGCCCGATGGTTGGCCGGTGGAAGTCTATATCCATTTTTTTGATATTATGGGGGAGGATTTACTTAAAATGGTTGAATATTCCAGAGTGGCTGGTATATCTCCTGGTGCCCTGAATTCTACTTTTTTAACATTGATACCTAAATGTGATAACCCATCATCTTTTGGTGAATTTAGACCCATTTCACTTTGTAATATGTCTTACAAGCTTATTACAAAGATCATTGCGCAATGGATTAAGTTAGCCTTGTCAGAGCACATCACAGAGGAACAATTTTCTTTCTTACATAGCAGGTAGATCCATGATGCCATTGGTGTCTCTCAGGTGTTAAATTTTCAGAATTTATTTCAATCTGATCTAGGATCTTAACTAAGAGAGCAACATGTACAGCAAATCTACAACATATCAATCATGGACACAATAATGCAAGCACACAAGAGACACAGAGTTTACTTGGGGAAAACCATAAAGGTGAAAAACCCCAATAACTTCCTCAGAGATAGATAGAGCAATGATACAACCAGAATACAAGAGATAGTCTTCTCCTAGCAGCAGAGCCTCCTCCTCCACAAGTGTGCCACTCTCCACAGTGTGAGTGAGAGAATAGAATGTGTAAAATGAGAGAGACACACTCTCTATTTATACACTAACATGACTTGACCTTTACTCAACTAGGTCGGCCTCAACTTAACCACTTTACATAATGCTGACTGGGCCGACCCCCACTAGGGTGGTCTAATAACCCTTTGACCCACATGGCCGACCCCCAATAGGGTGGTCTAATAACCCTTTGACCCACATGACTTATACAGGGCCGACCCGAACAAGGTGGTCTAATAACCCATCAAGTATAAGTTACGACACTTACAATATAAATGATGACACTTTCGTATAGAGGAATAATAACATCTCTATAGGAATACAAACACTTCCATATAGAGGAATAATACCATCTCTATAGGAGTACAAAATACATATATGAAATACATGGGTGAAATACATTCTGAAGTTACATATACATCAACATCAGGAGCTCATGCATTCAATTGAGGTCAGGAAGCAACAAGTTGTGCTACTTAAAATGGATTTGGAGAAGGCATATGATTGGGTGAATTAGTCTTTTTTGAGACTAGTGATGATTCAGATTGGGATTCCTCCTCTGGTTTTAAACTGGATAATGAGTTGTGTGTCTACGACAAGTATTGCTGTACTGGTAAATGGTACACCTTCTGAGTTTTTCACCTACTCAAGAGGGCTCCAACAGGGGTGTCCACTGTCGCCATTACTGTTCATATTAGTCATTGATGCTTTAAGTAGGCTCTTGAATGTGGAAAAGGAGGATGGTTTCATCAAAGGTATTGAAGTGGGCTATGGGTGTGTGCTTACACATCTGATTTTTGTTGATGATGTGCTATTGGAAGGAATTGCCTCGGTTGAGGAATGGATGGTGATCTGAAACATTATCAATTTATTCTGCAATGTTATAGGTATGAAAGTTAGCTCCACAAAGTCAATTTTTTTCCATTATAATGTGAGTCCATTAAGAAGATTGGAAATTGAGAGGTTTTTACCATACAAATGGGGCAATCTCGAGGATGGATTTAAATACCTTGGGTTTCACTTAAAGCCAAATCATTAGCAAATATGTGATTGGAGGTGGTTGATTCAAAGGGTGGAATCCTGGATCTCACATTGGGCATACAGGTTTCTTTCTATGGGGGGAAAGCTTATTCTGGTCAAAGCAGTGTTGACAGGCCTGTCGGTATATTGGATGTCTCTACTGGAAATTCCGATATCTATCTTAAATTAATTTAGGAAATTATTATTTAATTTCCTATGGACCGATAGTGCAAAGCGTGCAAAGCTCACTGTAACAAGCTGGGAAGTCATTTCAAAGCTTGAAAAGTGCGGCAGATGGGGTATAAAGGACCTTAAGACTTTCAGCAAAGCACTGCGATTGAAAAGTCTTTCGCAGGGGATTTTTGGGTGTTCTCTTTGGTCTCGTGTTTTGCATCTTAAATACATAAAGTCCGAGGTGTATGACTGGTTATGGAAACCAAAGAAGATGAGGGGATGCATTTCCCCTATATGGAGAGGTATGATGAAAGTATTTAGCTAGATGGTAGAAGATTTGAGATGGCAGGTGGGATCTAGTGACTGAATTAAGGTGGGAATGGCACCTATATTAGGTTTGGAGGACTCTGGGTTACTTTTTATCATATTACGGGATTATTTAAATGTGTATGGTTTATCTACATTGAACAGGGTGAAAAATGGTACATGCTTTAGAGGTGATGGGAAATATTGGCTTAGTTCGAGGGACCTGGGACTTCAAGGAGGTGATCCTCATGAATGGGATAATTATGTGCGCAGATTGGAAGTAGCAGGTGTCAGTCTTAATGCAAATGATGATAAAATTGTTTGGTTGGGTGATGAAAAAACAGGAATCGTGATAGCAAAAGCAGCATATATCAGAATCATCCAAGATCGGTGCATATATCCACATAATTGGTGGTATAAAAAAATATGGAAGTGGGACTATCCTCTGAAGATAAAGTGTTTTCTATGGAAGACTTTACAGGGTAACTTAAAAACTTGGGATATCTTGGTTCATCGTGGCTGGAGTGGGCCAAATTGGTGCATTCTTTGTAAACAGAATATGGAATCAGTTCGTCACCTTTTTGTTGAATGTCAGTTTGGTAGAGATATCTGGAAACTTGTATGCACTGATTTACATATTGATGATGCCTGGGAAGTTGGTGAATTTGGGATATGTCTCTATAATTGGTGTAGGTATGAAAATTCATTTCAGCTCCTACCTATTTTCATGTCTTGGGTGATTTGGTATGCGAGGAATGTTGCTACTTTCCAAGGGAGAATGCTTGAGGTAAAATCATGTGGGATCACTGTCATAAATATGGCCCAGATTTATAAAAATGATAATGTGATGCTAGGGTTTAAAAGAATTGGCCTGTTCTCATTCATGGTCAACCAGTCGGTATTGTTTTTTGATGGGGTTGCTCAGCAAGGAATGTGTGCAGCTGGTGGTGTGATATTTTTGAACAAGAACCACTATTTCACACTTCGACTCAACTGTGGAGCTAGAACCAACACAAAGGTGAAACTTTTGGCATTGTGGTGTGTCCTGAAGACTGCTAATATCTTTGGGCTTGTGGGCATGAAGGTATATGGTGACTCTAGGGTTACAATAAAATGGGCCAATGGTGACTACAGTTTGAAGGTTCTGACTCTTCGACATTGGGTTTTGCGCACAAAGGAAAAAATTGAAAAAACTATGCCTATTAGTTTTGAACATATATTTAGGGAGCACAATGACATGGCAGATAAGCTGTCAAAACAAGCTTTTGCTAGTGAAGTTGGATATCTTTTTTGGGAAGAATGGTATGATCAAAATGTTCTTGATAAGGGTGATCTTTATTATTTCGGAGATCACTGAGGATGTATATCCATATATAGAAGGAAAGCAGTAAAAATATAACTCTAACTGATCTTTTTGTTTTTTGTTAAAGCCTGAGAGCTTAAGATATGTTTTCTATAGTCTATATGTATGAGACGAGACAGATCTTTGTACTATTTGATTCAAATGAATAGCAATAGTACGTTTTTTTCCTCTGAAAAAAAAAGACATCCCTCCCGTGTGCCTGACCACACTCTAATTCAAACTCCATTCTACCCTATTGTGCAGTCCCCCTCCCACGCCCCCGAATTGAGAGCCCCATTGAAGCAGAGCCCTAGCTGAAGCAGATCAACCTGACCAGAGAGAACATCCGCGTGAGCCCCATTTGAAGCAGAAGATCTAGACAGGACCAACTAGTTCATGAGCAGAGGAGCTAGACAGTGCTATGCCTCCCAAATCTCATGTGAGTTTTCTCTTTTCTTCTTTGACCTCACGACACAGAGATTGAGAAAATGGCTATCAACAGGAGAATATTTTCCTAGTTGTTAAACCCAAATGGGATCCAACTGTTTCAGCACATGCATCAAAGCCATCAATCTCTGCTAGTGCTTAGCTAAAATGTGAGTTTGAAACTTCATGTGCCTATTTTTTCTCCTCTATTAAACCTTTCTTCGGTACTTACCATGTCCATTTCAAACAAATTTCCAAGATGGAGACCTTGCGACATGGAGATAAGTTCAAATGCAATCATCACCTATGGTTTTGTTTCATCCTCTGTAACAAGATGTTCCTGGCATTAATGTCGATTCAAAGACCAAGATATGCTCTGAATTTAACACACCCAAACTGAACAGTTTGCATATCTCTGCATAATTAACAATGAAAAGTACTTAAACTCTGAAAATGAACAATGTAAAAGGCACTGTATTTTCAGAGGGCAAGAATATTATTTACCTTCCACCTACAACATCATCTGTAATTTCCGCTCTTGTTGGTAGTGTAATTTTTGCTCTTGTTGGTAGTCCCGACTTAGCAAGGCTTTCTAGTACTTGAGCTGCCCAGATGAATGGTATATGGACAGCTTCACAGATTGAAATTTTTTTGTCTTGCATCTCTGCTAATTTCTCTCATCCACACTCTACTACAAGATCACCCCTAGCAATCATCAAACCCAGTGGATTTCGTGACTGCATTGCTTGCAATAGAAGAAGTGGGAGTCTCTCAAAACCTCCCTTGGTTTCAATCTTCAACACAGATCCCAATTTTTTTTAGTTTCCTCTTATTAAGCTCCTTTTGAAGGATACTAGCACCATTGACATCATTAACAAAATATACACCAACCAAATCTCCATTAGCAACAATAAAATCTAGATCCATTAAGTACATCACTACGAGTTCTTCAAATTAATTAATTTTTTAGGACCCAACTTTGATCCATTTTGACCTGCATGTGTAATTTCTACACAAATCTCCAAGATATTAACTCCCCAAATCACCGCTTGAATATTTCCATCGTCAAATTCAATTGGTTCACCAAGTTGACAGAATAAAAAAGGAGGCCCAAATAACAAGTTACCTTTGCAAGTCCCAAGAGATCATTTTTGATGTTGTGGATGGTTCCAAGCATGGATATCTTGTTATTACAAGCAAATCACCTCTTTTAACCTGAGCATATTGTTGCACTGTAAGTAGTTGAGCTACTCTGCAATTTCCAATTTTAGGTTTTTTTCCTTTCACATGAAATTCCGTCCCTGATTCCACATAGGCCATTTCATAACATTCAACCCAACAACCAATATCAGAGGATGTGGGGAACTTCTCAGTAATATTTAACAAGCTTCTTTTGCCTCTTACATCGCAAAATGTTTGCATATCACCATCTTCTAGGATTCTGATCCACAGACTGTCATCCATAGGCACCACAGCAACTTAACATCTATGGGTTGGACTCATTTATGAAGTGTAAAAATCACACCATAATTCTGTTCATGTCAGTGCAATTATAAAATCACTATCTCATAGAATTGTATGTGGAAAAGGCAAGTCAATTAACTATGCAACAGATTTGGAGCAGTCGTATGTCTATGTTAGTGTGTACTGGAATGCTCGAAGTATACATCATGCATGTTCTGATTTCTCTAGTTTCTTGATTTGTAGCTATATTTAGCAAACAACAAACAACTATCCAAGCTCTTCAACTGGGCAGTAATACATCAACATGCCCATGAGCTATGTAAGTCTGTTTTCTTAATGCATTTATTGGTGTTAGCCATACTTTTAAATAAAAGTTTAAATAGCATATTGTCTCCTGGTAATTTATGTTATGTTCAAGGATAATTGATTCACTTTTCAACAATTGAGCTAAAGTGAAGTGGATTAAAGTAAAGTAACATATATGAATGACTGAATGAATACATTTACCAGGAACCCAGATTATTTGGAAGTATTTGTACCCTCCTGGCGGCATTTATAACTCCAACTGGATCAGATGGTACCATATAATGTGTAATATAAAGCTTTTCATTTCATTTCGGATCTATTTCCTTGTCTTATGTCTCAAGCAAAGCTGTCTAAACTCTATTCGTCTATCGTCACACTCTGATATCCAATTACTGCACAATTTTCTCCATGTTTGTTTGTATTTTCACATTTTCAACTTCTTTGTACTTCTAAGAATTTTTGACATACAAGATTTTGATGCACAAATATTACTACTCCTGTATCTTTGTTCCATTTTAGTTGGATTTTCTAGTGTTTATCAACCTAGAACCTCCCATAGTCACCTATTCTTCTTATTGGCAAATTGTAAACTGCACCTGTAAGATGATTGCATTTCTTGTTTACACATTTTGTTTTGGTGGAAAAAATAGATTTCCATAAAGAAGCCTTATCAAGAGGTAGATATGAAGTACCACAAAATATTGTTTGCAAAATAGGCTTCTATGAAAAGTTTCCACACCAAAATGTCCATTTCTTATCGTTACCTGTCTTAACTCGGTATAGCTTCCTTGCATGCTATTGGTAACAGAATCTTTTTCTCTGCTTGAGTTTATCATGTATATCCTTGATTAATGTTCACCTTACATAAAAAATATAAGCCAAGATTTGTGACTTCTAGTAATGACTATTGAAAAAGTAGTACAGACCCTCTGAATAAATAAGAGACAAGATAAAGTATCAGAAACACAAAAGACAGATCCAAAATGCTAGGTTATGTTATTCAACCCTAAGAGCATAGAAGTATGGAGGTCCTTTCCACGTCATTAATGAATATCACTGCTAATTTCACCTAAAATGTTCGTAGGATTTCATTGAGCTTTATCATGGATGCATTCTATTCTTCGTGAGTCAAGATGCTTTTAAGTTGATTTATTATTGTTTTCGGGTTGAAATATGCATAGGTTGGTTAAGACTCAACCTAGATATGATCTAAACTGTTGATTTGAGGATAGAAATAATCAGATTTGTTGTTGTTTGAGGGTAAAATACATCCAAAAACCTACCCAGAATTGGTCATAATGTTGTTGGCTATTGTTCTCTTATGAACATACCTACCCATAATTCCTTTGCATGTGATTCCATTTCTAATTATATTCACTGAAATACTTCCTTCCATATATCTACCAACAAAATCATCATCATCAAGAGATGGCAACAAGATATAGACATACAAGTTCAAGACAATGAAAAACTATCCCCTAAGTTGATCGGTTCCTTGATAGATGGTGTCGATGGAGGAAAAGGGGGAAGAAATCTGTAACAGACTTGTTAAATTCTATTCATTCAGATGTAGATAAATATCACATTGAAAATTAAATTGTGAAATTGGCTTGGTAATTGTTGTATTCCTTTAGATGTGAGCTGGTTTTGGTAATTGCTATCATGCCTCTTCAAACTTTTGTTTGTAATGGGATGCACTCTCAATCAGATATCAACAATTTTGTTTAACCAACATTTCTTTAGTTTCTTTTACACCTCAAGAAATTGTACACCTCTCTAGGTGTTGGGTAGATCTGGGTTTAAGATGGATCTATGCTGGTTTTAATTTTTTATTTTAGAGTACCTCGCTACTCTTGATGCAATTACAGATATCGAGTTTCATTAGCAACTTCAAAAAACCTTATTCCATTAACAAGAACTCACGATCTCAACAAGCGACAAATGGTGCCAACAAGAGCAATACATTTCAGTTAATAGAAAAATGTGTGCCAATATAATGTTTCCACTACCATTTCCATCTATAGGGATAAGTACAAACCTGATTAATGTTTTTAATGTCAGGAAATTTGCATCTGTGTTCATTGAAACCATTGTTTTCTTAATGGGAATTTCTCACACTCTCAGAATCCACTCTCACACTAGTAAACAACAACCGTTATTGCTGGATAAATTCTAGGCTGGTAGATCTAACATTGGCCTTCAAGTTCACAATCCAATCAAAATATAACATCACTATCAGTGGTTTCAGTTTTTAAAAGTAAGAGGAGAAGAAGTAGCTGGGCATTTTTCCGTTCTTGTACTGCTTGTACACCATTCACCACATTTGTGGTAGCATTAACATGGGTTTTACACAGAATAATAATTGATCGAGAGAGGGGTTGTTATATCCTTAGAGCAACAACAAATAAATTGGTGGAAATGCTACAGGATGGATACAACCTGCCGAGGAAGGTAGAGCAAGTGAAGGATAGTATTGGTGTGTTAAAATAGTGGGAAGTGGGAGGGGGAGCAAAAAGTATTTGCATAGGAATGCATCTATTTAACACCACCACTTCGATGGAGAAGGAGAGGATTAGCCCTATTTTGGGAAGGGTAGGGGCAAATGCAACTTTCCTGCCTGGTCTGTTGCCATGGGTAATTGCTCAAATGTTGAAAGTTGTGACTATTTTTGTGGTGGAATGAGTCGGGACTTGAGTCATGTATAATGTATCTAGAGCGAGATACCATGTAGGCATGCAATATGAGATAAATCAATGACCTTTCCCTGCAACGTTTCTTGGTCAATTTCCAACAAAAGTGTAAAAAATGGTAAAACAATTACATATGTTAATATTGATTCATGCATACCAAATTCCTTAATATGGTAGTTTAATTTCTTTACAACATTGACCTTCTAAATTACAAAGTATTCAAACTTCAAATCCCTGAACGGAGGAAAAACATCTCCGTCGGAGGTATAAGTAAAATAAAAATGAATATCTTTCAAAGTTACATATACAACATCAAATTTGATAGGAGAAAACATGAGTAGATAAAAGGGAAATAGAGGAGGAGATAAAGAAAAAAGTTGGTGAAGAAATAACAACAAAACTAAAATCTATCACTAAAGCTCAAGCTATATAGAGGCAAAGGAAAAGGTGTGCATAGGAAAAGAATAAATTAAAACAACAAGACACGATAGAAGCTAACAAAAGGCTAAAGATGAAAGAGAATCAGTTTAGAAGTTTAGGCAAAGAAAACAAGGATATAAACTAAGCTAGAAGTTGAAAATAAAAGGATAGGAGACGAAGCCAAAGCCATGTTGATGCTAAAGAAGAAACAAAAGAGAAAATCATTTGATAAAGAAGAAGTAAATAATTTAGTAGTTGAGGAAGAGAAGAAAAAGCAATATAACACATATTTAGAATATGAGAAGATAAAAGTACTTGAGAAAGAGCAAAGGAATAAGGGTGAAGTGTTAAATTTTCATAATTTACTTCAATCTGATCTAGGATCTTAACTAAGAGAACAACATGTACAGCAAATCTACAGCATATCAATCATGGACACAATAATGCAAGCACACAAGAGACACGGAGTTTACTTGGGGAAAACCATAAAGGTGAAAAACCCCAATAACTTCCTCATAAATAGATAGAGCAATGATACAACCAGAATATAAGAGATGGTTTTCTCCTAGCAGCAGAGCCTCCTCCTCCACAAGTGCGCCACTCTCCAAAGTGTGAGTGAGAGAATAGAATGTGTAAAATGAGAGAGACACACTCTCTATTTATACACTAACTTGACTTGACCTTTACTCAACTAGGTCAGCCTCAACTTAACCACTTAACATAATGCTGACTGGGCTGACCCCCACTAGGGTGGTCTAATAACCCCTTGACCCACATGGCCGACCCCCAATAGGGTGGTCTAATAACCCTTTGACCCACATGGCCGACCCCCAATAGGGTGGTCTAATAACCCTTTGACCCACATGACTTATACAGGGCCAACCCCAACAAGGTGGTCTAATAACCCATCAAGTATAAGTTACGACACTTACAATATAAATGATGACACTTTCATATAGAGGAATAATAACATCTCTATAGGAATACAACCACTTCCGTATAGAGGAATAATAACATCTCTATAGGAATACAATGTACATATATGTGAAATACATTCCGAAGTTATATATACATCAACACTCCCTCTTAACTAGGAAGGTATTTCTCGACATAGGTTTTCTAGCACAAGTCATCTTCTATGGATCATCGTCACTGGATAATCGTCATCGAGTCATCATCATCGTCATTACTATTGTTATCTCAATCAATCTCTAAATCTACTCGTCATAGGAAGTTCTACAGAGCTAATCCTTTTTAATACTGGATGTAGGCCCACCACCTGTAGGTCTTCATCATCACTAGCCATACTGTGTCATCCTCGGGACTTATTACATGCATCACAACACCTGGCTAAAACATCCCAGGCTATTATGAGCACACAGCTCTACCTGTCGGATCTCCCAGGAGCACATTACATGTGACCCATCACAAAACCCGGCTGAAGCATCCCAGGCTGTTACGAGCACACAGCTCTACCTGTCGAATCTCCCAAGAGCACATTACATGTGATCTCACCACAAATCCTGGCTGAAGCATCCCAGGTTGTTACAAGCACACAACTCTACCTGTCAGATCTCCCAGGAGCACATTACATGTGGTCCACCACAAAACCTGGTTGAAGTATTTGAGGCCTTTTTCATCCTGTCCAAATCTCCCAGGAGCAAATTACATGTGGTCATGGCAAAACCTGGTTGAAGCATCTGAGGCCTTTTTCATCCTGTCCAGATATCCCAGGAGAAAATTACATGCCATAGGACAAAACCTCGCAAGAGCATCTCAGGATGTTATGGGTACACAACTCCGACCTGAAATCTCCTAGGGCACAAATTACATGTCCTCCCAGAGCAATGTATTGAAAGAGCATCCCAGGCTATTACGGGTACACAACTCCGACCTATAGGATCTCCCAGACATGCTCATCTGCACAACCTGATCCACAGCGACAAAGTATCATCCTAATACTCATCATACATCATCCTGATGTACACATGATCATCCTAATCATCATCACTGCAACATCCTGCTGCATGTCATCTAGAGCAACATCCTGACGCTCGTCATCTATGATCATCTTGATCATACACTGCATACACCTGATGCATACCAAGTATCTACCTGATACATATCATCATACATGATCTACCTGATCATACAATGTATCCAGCTGATACATACACAGATACATGATCCACACAATGTATCCACATAAATGATCCAATTGATCATATCCAGCATCCAACATGATGCATACATACATAAGTGATCCAACTGATCATAACAAGCATCCAACATGATGCAATGATCCAACTGATCATAACAAGCATCCAACATGATGCATACACAGAGCAGTAACTGGGGCATCATCCTAATGCTCATCATCCATGATCCTCCTGATCATCATAGTGTCGTCCTCTTCAGATCATCTCATCGTCCACAAAGCACAGCCCATATGCACATCATCCAGCACTTACACCAATGACATGGAAGAACACATCTACCACCATTCGGGGAAGGCTCCAGCCCTTACTTTTTCACCATGGGAGAACACATCTACTACCATGAAAAAAATGGCTCAGCAATTACATCATGACCAAGGGAGAACACATCAACCATGTTAGAAAAGCTCATGTGCATCTACATATTCCAGACTCATCACTTCCCTTTGGAAGGAACCTCGATCTTACGGTTAGTGCAACTATTCAAATACTTATCTTTGTTTGGTTGCTAGGTGGACTCCCTCTGAATCTTTGCAACTCCATTTTGATGTGGATTGTGAGAAGTGGTCAACTCCCTCTGAATATCTGCATCCTTGCAAAAACTACTGAAGTGTGCTCCTTTGCTTTCTTGCAGGCACAACTGGAGTGCGCTCCCTCTTGATCTTTGCTTCCTAGATTACCTGTCCTTGAACTTATATCCATCCTTATGCATGCTTAGTAGTATCATCATTGTGTTATCCTTGAGGACTCATACATAATCACACATTTATTAGTATAATCTTAATACTATCAAAACACAATAATCTTAAGCATGTATAGTCATGATCATTTCAAACAGAAATACTAAGCATTAGTATTCAAGGTTTCAGGGAAGTCTTCTTTTACTCATGCATGTTCTTATTTGATCATAGAACTCTTCTGGTTAGTTAAATCATCAATCAAGATAAGAGATATAATATGCATAAAAACCGTGATTACTCAAACCTATACCTTCATGATTCTTCTGGTTAGTCATATCATCAATTATGGTAAGAAACATAATATGCATACAACCAAGACTATTAAAACCTATGATTTCATGAATAATCATTATGCACAACACAACAGTATAAGATCCTAACATAAGGTAGGATTCTAGCTTGATATAGGAAAAACATACCTGGATTAGCATGCTAGCTAGTTATGTCTAACATACCCGCATAATGTCTACTAGTTCTCTTCAGTGACTTGTGCTAGTAACCTGCATGTCTCATAAGTTAACCATTGTATAACCAAGTTATACATACCTCATAAGTAGATCTTCTATGTGATCTATGACAATGGATGAATCTTTGTCTTCATGTCACCATGATCATATGTTCTTGAAGTAGAACATGATTTGTCTTTCTTGGTGTACCTTTTATGTTAGCGAACAACATAAACCCCATACAACATCACAATGCATTAGTACAATCATAAGTGTCAACACCCTAATCAATGAATATCTTCTATCGTGCATTCATAATTTTATTAAGGTGATACGACAAGTCTATATTTAATCAAGATTGTACTAACCGTAATAATATGAAGACAAATATACCATAAACTTAATCATGAACAAATCTTGAAGCATACCTGGATAAGTCATACCTGTTGATATTGCTTGTAATCTTCTTATGTAAGGCCTTAGCCTCATCTTCCTCTGAAACAGGAACTTCTTCACTTATGTAGGTGACCAATCCACTTGATTTGCAGGAACTGGATCTGGAGCTGTATTAGGGTTTGTTAGAGAAACCCCAAAAATTCAAACTTTGAATTTCAAACTTCCGAAAGGATAGAAATATGCGCCTTGATGAGCTGATCAAGCTGGTATATTTAGAATTTGAAAACTGCAAAGTTTCACTCCTCAATTTTTCCTTTGAAACTTTCGGATTCACTAGACGTGACCCTGAACTAGGGTTTGATGAAGCCCACTCTTCTACCCAATCAAAAGGTTTGATCCAAAGCTCCAAGCTTCTATTTTTCTGAGGAGCTTCCAGTCATGGTCACAGATTTCAAAAATTCCCATTTTTACAGAAGCCCTAATTTTTCACTTTTTTGATCATAGTCCCGAACTAGGGTCTGATCAATCCTGGCCTTCTTCCCAACCAAAAATTCTGATCTTGGTCTCTAAATTTCGATTTTGATGAGTAGCATTTAGCCGTGGTCTCTGATTACAAGAATTCCAACTTTCTTTGAAACCCTAAATTACGGAAGCCATGAATGAAGGTGCTCAAAAATAATTCTGTTTTGACATAAATATGTACCTGATTGTTTCTGGTGTAACTCTTAACTTTTCAATCCAAAGGGTCTGAAAATTTTTATTGCAATAGCCCGACCTGTCATCTTTCCATCCCAATAGGTCTGACCTCAATTGAATTCTCTGAGAGAGATTTATGCCAAGTGTCGCAACGTGACCTGTTTATGGGATAAAATAGGATAGCAACCTTGTACCACGTGCCACGTGTCAATGGTTCAACTTCGGCCTCTAAAAACGTTTCCTAAGCTCGCACAGTCTGTGTACTACCTGTCACTTTTTACGAAATTTCATTTGGGGCTTCCTAGCCCAAGTTATGACCTTTTTTCCAAGGTCACCTGTTTTTTACTCAGATCTGGAAGAGGCAGAAACCCTATATTGTATAGATCATAAATCACAAAGTACAATGAATTATAGGTTGTCCTTTGGACACATGGTACATGGGGATCTAATATTTGAGTTGTGAAAGTTTCAAACCCGAAAAATTCGCCAAAACGGATTTATAGGGAAAGTGCTACGATGATTGGATTTTGCTATATCAAGCCCTAGCATCATAAGTGCAACAATTTTCATACATGCCATATCATGCCTTCTTTCAGGCTAGCTCTGATACCATGTCAAATTTTTAGAATTTACTTCAATCTGATCTAGGATCTTAACTGAGAGAACAACATGTATAGCAAATCTATAGCATATCAATCATGGACACAATAATTCAAGCACACAAGAGACACAAAGTTTACTTGGGGAAAACCATAAAGGTGAAAAACCCCAATAACTTCCTCAGAAATAGATAGAGCAATGATACAACCAGAATACAAGAGATAGTCTTCTCCTAGAAATAGAGCCTCCTCCTCCACAAGTGCGCCACTCTCCAAAGTGTGAGTGAGAGAATAGAATGTGTAAAATGAGAGAGACACACTCTCTATTTATACACTAACTTGACTTGACCTTTACTCAACTAGGTCGGCCTCAACTTAACCACTTAACATAATGCTGACTAGGCTGACCCCCACTAGGGTGGTCTAATAACCCTTTGAACCACATGGCCAACCCCCAATAGGGTTGTCTAATAACCCTTTGACCCACATGACTTATATAGGGCCAACCCCAACAAGGTGGTCTAATAACCCATCAAGTATAAGTTACGACACTTACAATATAAATGATGACACTTCCGTATAGAGGAATAATAACATCTCTATATGAATACAACCACTTCTGTATAGAGGAATAATAACATCTCTATAGGAATACAATATACATATATGTGAAATACATTCTGAAGTTACATATACATCAACATGAAGAAGATAAATGGGATATCAATCCAGAAAGGACATAACCATTGGAACAAGTGCATACTTATACAAGACTTTCTATATTATCAACTATTCTAATTACAAGAGGAGATACGCCAACCCCCTGTTCCCACTACTGAGGTCTCAAACCTAGCCTTGTTCTCTTTCAACAAGTAAAGAAAGTTGACAGTAAGGAAAATGGATAAAAGGACAAATCTTAATTTGACCAAGATCCGGTGCTTACTACAAAAGGTACTATGATGGACACTAAAGAAGTAGATCCTATGGCTTTATCATTGTATCTATTGGATTTTATTGAGGCCAATGTATACAGTGTTAGTATTATAAAGAAATAGAGAATCAAAATGAATATGGTATCTCAGAGTTGATTACGTATGCACTAGAAATTTACAATGAGTTAAAAACTTAAATCTATTACAAATATATTTTTAGTATTTATAAGTGAGCCCAACATCTCCAATGGAAGTTTTAGGATATGCACACCCTTCATAGCTAGGCATTGGAATGGAAAATATAATACAAGAAAATGAAAATTCATTTTGAGTATGTGAAGAAGTGGCAATTTGATCTTGTTTCTCTCCCTCTTGAAATCCATTATCTCAATTAAAGAGAAATACTAGACATTGAAACTAGTCTCAGACATTCGAAATACGCTTTCCAAAAAGCATGGAGAAATAGTTCGAGAGAACTTGGGGATTATGAGAAGCTGGGGAAAGCAACTAAGAGACTTGCAAATACATTTAATCCTCCCATATTTGGTCCAAGTTATAGTTCCCATCCTTAGGAGGAGGTCATGGAAGATTTGGAAGACAATATCGAACAAAAAAACATGCCATCAAATCATGAAATAGTAGATAGAGACCCCAATAAAATAAACAATTTTAATAAATCAAAAGTTCAGTGATCAAGTGTTGGTTGAAGGCTCCAAAATAAGATCTGCAGTCTGAGAATTTGAATAAGACTTTCATACCTAGAAATCTGAAGGAGACCTTTGTGAAAAACTCAGTATTGAAGAAGACCATGTAGAAAACCTAGTGCATAGAACTAAAGAAGCTCTCATGGAGATCATTGATAGTTGATCTTGTTGAAGAACTTATTGCATAACTGAGTGTAGAAATTATTGTAGACCTTATCGAAGAATTGATTGAGAGCTCAAGGCAGAGTTGGGAACAAAGAATCAAGAGAAGAATTGAAGGTTGAGACTGTACATAGATTCATTTAAATGGGTCGCATATGTGAATCTTTCTAACTCAATTCAAATTGTAATGTTTGAGAAACCCATTTTGAATACTAGGTTTGTTGATTTATTGAATGTGACTTCTCATTTCAAAAAAGAAACATTGCTAGAAGAATGAAGATATGGACTTGTCTATATGTTGTTTTTGCAGGTGGTCTCCATGTGGTTGTTAAGGTCCTGGTTCATGAAAGAAATATCAATGACTAGGAGGCAGCAACAAAGTTAGAATTTTTGGGTAAGATAATTTTACAAATAATTTAATGGAAATGAGGGAAACACTCTTCCTTCTTTAGCCAAAAAAAAGAATCAAACTTGAGGACTTAAATGAATATGGTGTTTCTCTTCTTGATTTGTTGGAATCTTTAGGCTAAAAAACCTTTTGTGTAAACATTTAGTACATGAACCCTTAAATTGCCAATATTTTTTGAAAAATATGCTTCTTTCACGCTATGTGGTAGAATAATGACAAAGCTAACTAGGAAGCAAAATCATGTAGAATAATGAACTTGTTGAAGGTGAACTTATATTAGTTGAATCAAAGGGAGTGTATGATCCCCACATATGTCTATGCCATCTTGGTTGGGATATACACTTAGTGATGCATATGTTTAGCTCTTCCATGAAATGTCCAACGGAAACATATCCAGTGATGTTGTCACCTACAATGCACTTATTAATGGCATATGTAAGGAAGGCAAGTTGGATGAGGCAAGGAAGCATTTCTATGAAATGTCCAACAGAGACATATGCCCTAATGTTGTCACATACAAAGCGTGTATTGATGGTTTATGTAAGATAAGTTGGACAAGGAAAGAAAGCTCTTCTATGAAATGTCCAACAGAAACATACGCCCTGATGTTGTCACCTACAATGTACTTATTGATTTAATATTCTGTATGAAATCAGTAATATTCAAGCACCTAAAGCTAATTTCCAGACTTCCTCTACAACCGAGAAAACCATAGCTGTGTGTGTAACGGGGTGAGCTCTATAATAAGGTTGCTTGATACCATTATCTCCCTTCTAAGTGTTGCTTATTATATTTCAGACTACAGCTATAGGAAATGAAGAAAGGCCATGGTAGAGTTGAACTTTACTGTTTCTGTAGTCAATGCGACTACGTGCTTAAGCTGTCGCTACCTTGTGTGTGGGATGTTTGTTGGATTGTCTTGTGGATGACACCTTATGAGCCCTGCCCCTCTTATCTATGGAATATGCTTAGTTAAGGAATTGTATGGTTCATTATACCCACCTTGAGTCCTCAAATAGATTGATGTTTACTTTCAATGTTGCTATCCTTGCATTTTCATCTCTTTATGTAAATCCTTTAGGTCCAAGCACAGATTTGGTCATAACTGCAGGTATCCACAAGAGCTAAATTTGACTGAGTTTAGAGCTGATTATTTACATGAGTTTGGAGCTGATTATTTGAATGAGGTTGACTCAGTCAAAGAGCAGATTGGACAAAATTTTGAGAACTAAATTTGACTGTGTCTAAGAGCTGAATTTGACTTAGTTTAGAGTTGATTATTTGACTAAGTTTGACTATGTTCGAAGAGAAGATTTGATTGAGTCTTTACAACATAATTTGGACTTGGTTTGACTGAGTTAAGAGCATATGGGTTTGAATGAAGTTGACCAAGTTCAAAGATCCAAACAAAATACTCTGTTTCCATCTTCACCTCTCAATAACATCTATAACATTGATAAGTTACGTCTTCCAAAATTGGTTTTAGTGCTGAAGTTATACCCATAAATTCAGAAGATCCATTGTTGCATGCTGATATGTGCTCAGAATTCATGTTTTTTGGCTATTATTGTGCCCAGAATGCTCTTTTGGCCTCCTTTCATGGAAACAGTGCCTCAAACTGCTCATTCCATTCTCAGAATTACTCATATTATTCCCATAACTACTTCAGAATGATTTTTGGTAGGCTCCAGATTCCATGGCCTCATTCTCTCCATAATCTAAACATTATTCCTCGGGGTCCATGTCTATATTATGACCAAAATTTTAGGATAGACTAAACAATCTCTAGAAAACACCTTGTTGATTCAATATGCTTTTGTTTATCTTTAGCCAAAATTTTGGAATGAAACTTAGGGGGGCATCAAACTTTAAAACATGTTCACCAAACTAATGTTGGTTAACATTAGATGATTTGTTTAACTGGCAATAGTAAACTAAATGGGATATGGAAAGGAATGATAAATTTAGCCAAAGGAAAGGAATATATGATAGCAAAAGCCTTCAATAATCACCATTGCTTTAACAAACTAACCATGCTAAGTTCAATTTGTATAAGTTTGTTTTTGCTTTTGATAATTGTAGTATTGTTATCTGGTAGGAAAATTTGCAACAATGTCTAACAGACGAGAAAGGACGTGATGAATTTGTTATTCGTGCTAATACTGACACTGAAGTTTATTGGAATGATCCTAGACAACTCAAACTAGAACTAGTCTACCGTCGTGGAGTAAGTTCATCATGGCACATTGATGCATTATATGTTCTATGCAATACACTTCTTTATGAGTGTGTGATTACCGATAATACCACCAGTATTTTTCCTAATTGCTAAAGGTGCTGAAGTCAAAGAAATTTTCTTTTACAGTATTGAACTGGAAGCTTTGTCTAGTGGTCACCTCTTGGAACATATCAGGAAACACTAGCACAAAGGCAGGGAACAACTATTTGGGGGGCTGGCACAACCTTTAACCGTCTGATGCGATTATCACATCCACAGGTTTGTGTTTTGCCAAAAGCTACTTGTGGGTATTGAACATATTATTTGTGAATTACTCCTTTTCTATTACATATTTAAGACCTATATTAAAAGAAATGTAGTAAGTACAAAATTAGAAAATTAATTGACTTCTGTATTTTATACAGGTAAAATTGATAGATTTCTATCCTCGTGAAAAATTCTTGGTTACTTACAACAACCACGAAGCAAGTAACCCTACAGACACACGGGTACTTGTTGAGCTATTTCATTATTTAAAATATGTTCTATTTTTATTAATTAACAATTAAGTATGGGGGGCATATTCCAAAACACTAACAGGATTTGGCAAAAGATCGTGCCACTGACTAACAAATTTCATAGGTTGAAAAACTCAGCTTGTTGAAAAACGCAATGAGGTTGGAAAGTAAGAGGTCTACTTATACTTGTCAAAATCTATAAAACAAAATTTTGTAATGGCTTTTTTGGCTTTTTGGCTTATTGAGTTTTATATAGTGGCCCACTGAGTTTTTTTACAAGTCAAAACCACCAGGCTGTGAATGACTCTGTGAGTACTTGTAAATCAGAGTTTGACTCTTGATTATTCCTAAGTAAAAAATGCTTATGTGAATCAGACTTGCTGGAAGCATGTGTGACTAGCCAGTGCATCAACTTACCTGTATTAGGTCTTGAGATGGAATTGACTTGTGAGTTTGATTTAAATCCTTGAGTTCTGTAACATTGTCTTAAACAGTAATCCTGTAAGTTGCATAGAGATTGATGCCCAAAAAAACGACAGACACCAACCTACAGAGATATTTCTCCCTACAAAACACTAAAATCCATGTAGGGGAGAGGCAAGGTCTTCACTCTCCAAATCATGTGTAGACAGACATATGGCCAACATACTATCTATTATGCTAACGTATTTATAAGGAA
This sequence comes from Larix kaempferi, assembly GCA_027924585.1. NCBI lineage: Eukaryota > Viridiplantae > Streptophyta > Pinopsida > Pinales > Pinaceae > Larix > Larix kaempferi. The sequence goes on along the minus strand of BSBM01000450.1, from coordinate 382,647 downwards.
GTTGCCTATCAATTACATCGACACCCAAATGTCTTCCTTTTTCACTAAATGACATCTCAATATTTAATAACATGGCTTCCTATCATTGTTTATTGCTAACCCACTCCATCATGTTATAGACTGTACTTGCCTCATGTAATTTGAAATTGCAGATATGTTTCAATAAATCATAATAAGTGGAAGAACTTGGTCCCTTGGTGGACCTACCCATACACTACAAAGGGTCATCAATTTATTCAAACTTCAACTTTATTGTTGATCAAATGCCTAAAGGCTAAAGTAAATAAGAAGAAGAACAAAAAATAGAAGTAGAATTACGTAGTAACTAAGGAGTCTGTGTAAACCCAATTAAATGTTTACTGTACTCCAATAGATTTATCTGTTATTCACATTCTTATACTCAGTTTTTAGTCCCTAGTAGCCCCTACAATCCCATGCTTACAAAAACAAGGTTTGAATGAAAATTAGCACACCTTAGAAGAGCATTATTACATCGGACCTAAAGCTGGCATTAAGGCTCAGACATCATGCCATCTACACAATACTTGAATTTTAAAAGGATTTAAAATTTTAAATCTTTTTACAAGGCATGTCAACACTGCCCTTGAAAATAGTAGTCACAACTTAAGTATCAACCACAGTTGCTATTTTGTCAAATTCCTTCCAATGAAATCCATGGGCCGAGATGACACAAATGAACCTCCAACTTGAGTTTAAGAAAAACAAATCTAACATGGCATGTCTGATTCAATACACTTTATTTAGAGAAGAGTGTGAGTGTGAGAGATAATTGTTTTTGAAATTGCCATACATATTGACAATGGTTTGTCATTATAAGTTTAGTCTATGACAAAATGGTGTGAGGAGACAGAAAGATGGAATAAAGAGGGATTACAAAAATCACCAACAAAGAACAAAATGGAAGATATCAAGAACAAAGCATTCGAGGACCTAAGGGAAGAAGAAGAACAAGTTCCATTGGAACAAGAGGAAGCAAAAGGAATTAACAATTTTTAATGAAACCTAATATGGGTGAAATGTCATAGACGTTATGCATAATCCTTTATGGTACAATTTATCTTTACTTTATGCAAAGCAAAGTAGTTATTATGGGTGAGTTCTCTTTGTTTTTTGTTGCAGCATGGTAGCTTTTAGCACTTATATTACGTTCTTGACTAACTTAGAATTCCCCAATTCTGAAAGGGTTCTAGCTCAATGGAAGAGCGCCTGCCTTACAAGCAGGAGGTTGGTGGTTCGATTCCTCCATGCTCTATTGATATTGTAATATTGGTATTTTTAATAAAATATATTTTATTATGATTTATTATGGCTATAGAGGGGGTTTCAAACCATCTTTGTATGTTTCTACGAGGGGGGTTCTAAACCGCTTTCATATGTCACTACGAGGGGGGTTCTAAGCCACCTTCATATGTCACTACAAGGGGGGTTCGAAATTGCCCTTGTATGTTACAACTAGGGGGGTTTAGAACCACCCTTGTACGTACCTACGAGGGGGGTTTTAAACCACCCCTATAGGCATCTACGAGGGGGGTTACAAACCGCCCCTATAGGAATCTACGAGGGTGTTTCAAAACTGCCCCTATAGGCCTCTACGAGGGGGGTTTAAAACTGCCTCTATAGGCCTCCATGAGGGGGGTTCAAAACCACCCCTATAAGCCTCTATGAGGGGGTTTCTAAACTTCCCCTATAGGACTCTACAAGGGGGGTTCCAAACCGCCCCTATAGGACTATATGAGGGGGGTTCACAACCGCCCCCATAGGCCTCTACGAGGGGGGTTTGAAACCACCCCTATAGTCCTCTATGAGGGGGGTTCCAAACTGCCCCTGTAGGTTTTTATGAGGGGGATTATGAGGGGGGTTCACAACCGCCCTCGTAGGTCTCTATGAAGGGGGTTCAAAACTGCCCCCATAGGTCTCTATGAAGGGGTTTACGAGGGGGATTTAAAATTGCCTCCGTAGACCTCTACATGGGGGGTCACAAACCGCCCCCAAAAGTCACTTTTGGGGGCGGTTCCAATCTCATCAAAAAACGCCCTTAAAGGGAAAAACTTTTAACATTGGTTCCTTTAGGGGCGGTTTTTCCAAAACTGCCCCCGAAGCCAAACCCCCCCGCCCCTCCGCCCCCCGTAGGTCACTTTTGGGGGCGGAATACAACCCCCCCTAAAAGCCAAAAATGTAGTAGTGAAGGGCTCCAGGGATGATGGTAATCTCATGTGTAGGTTGAACCAGTGGTCAGTTTTCTTGTATGTTAAGTGGTAAATCTCAGAGTTGTCTTCAACCTTTGTTGCATTCAGTAGTGAGGTGGCGGCTACAGTTTAACGATGGTTATGGCATCATTTCTCCAAAAATAGCTATTTAAAGGTAATGTTCATGTTTCAAAACCTGTTTCCTTCTAAATTTTTTATGAGTTGCAGTTGTTGTTATTTTTCTTAATGAATCTTCTTTGATGATACTTGTTTGACCATACATCGCTTGCATGGCAGGTTCCTTCGGCTTTTGCTTCTTGAGCTTGTGTTTGAAAGATGGCAATTGCACTGAACTAGTAATCATTCCTCTTAGAGCGGATTCCTCTTCTACGTCCGCAGTTGCTACTTGATGATAGGGAGCCCAGGGATCCCCATATGCTCAGATGGGATGAGGTCATGACCCGTCATGGTGGTGGGCCCATCATTAGCTTTGGTATCGAGTTCTTCAGCTGGCTGGAAGGCCAATTACTCATGGTCGAGGACTTTCCATACAGCGGCATGGACTTCCGAGAGGATCCCGACTTGATGCTGTCGGAGGGTGCAGCATGGGGTGACATAAGTGAGAACAAAACTACCCTTATATTTTTAGTTTTGTATATTATATCATTTTTTTTATGTAGTGCTGACAAGTATGTAATATGTGTGTGCAGATGTGGGCCCCGTAGGGCCGGTGGGTCTCTCCCTTCTGGTGAGGAGAGATAGAGGTGGGGAGGCAGTCGTTCCTGCAGGTTCTCATGCTGCCATCGAGGAGATGGAGGAGGTGTACACGAACCTATCCCATCTGACCGTGGAGGTATCAGAGCTAACTATTGATGACTTGTTGAGACCTATGCAGAGGTTTGGGGTTGGATCATCCATGCACTTCAACACCTTACTCCGCAAGGTGGCTCGGACCATAGACTATTTCCTCACCCAGCAACAACGAGCTATTCGAGCTAGGGGTGGCGTACGGTTCAGGTGTCTGGCCTGATGAGACTTTTATACTTGTACTAGGAGCTTAGGGGCCTCAGATTTTGTACTACTGAAAGCCACGATGCTTCAAATTTTTGTAGAGACACACTAAAAGCCATCGTGCTTCAGATTTTGTATCGGCACTACTTTTTGAGCGATATATATATATATATATATATATATATATATATATATATATATATATATATATTATCAGTGATTTATACATTAAGTGTTTTTAAAATGATGAGTGATGTGATCTTGTTTACATGTTTTCTTTTATACATTACATTATTTACATGTTGTGAATGCTTTTACATATTATGAATATTATGTGTGTGTGATGTACAAATCCAAAATGAAGTTGGCCATCGAGTCAAGAACTGTGTTTAACTCTCGTGGAATGTGCAGGTATTGAACGGATTCAAATGACCTTTCCAGGAGACGTACTCATCTAAAGAGACGGAGTAAGGTGGGATCATGGATGGTGTAAACCCGGTTCAGATGGGAAACCACTAATTGAGAATCCCTGTGGATGACAATGTGGTTCATACCCAAGGAAATGGCGTTAGTTAGGGTTCTGATTACTGCTTGATACTCTACAGCATTGTTGGTCGCAAACCCTAGGCAACTTCCTCCTGAGCTAATGAGCTCACCTGTTGGGTAATATAGTACTCAGGCTGTCGAAGAAAGGTTATGGGTATGCCGTTAGCACCGTCCGTGAATCCATAGCACGTTTCCATTTGCACACGCAGATAGAACATGGTATAAGAAGCGGAAACAAGATCTAAAGACACTCAAAAACAAAAGTGTCACAACACACACAAAAACACAAAAAACACGCCATGTACAGTATATACAAGAAAGTCTAAGCGTGATGAATTTAGGCGTAGTACCTCTTTAGGTAAATCCCATTGCGGGTTTCACCCAAAGAGATTCCGTCATAGTCTTCACGCTCGTAAGCTCCCTTCCCAAAAACACATTTGACAATGTAAGGTCCATGCCACATGGATTCGAACTTTCCTGCTCCTAGTTTGTCATGCTTCTGGTCATAAGTGAGGACAAGGTCACCCTCGTTAAAGATATGAGGTTCAACTGACTTGTCATATTGGGCTTTGATGCATTTCTCGTGTGCTTCATTAGCAAGAGCGACATCTTGACGAGACTCGTCAAGTTTTGCTAAGTGCAAGAGACATTCTTCCTCTGCAGAAGTGTTAGGAAGAAGTTCGACAGCGAGTTGTAGAGACGGAATTTCGCACTCTATAGGTAGGACAACCTCCAATCCATATACCAATTGGAAAGGAGTGAAGCCTATGGCGGTTTTGACGGGAGTTGGTAGGCCCATAATGCTGAGAAGAGCATGTTATGCCAATTGGACTTATGTGTCCCTACCATCCTTTGGACCATAGTTTTCAAGACCTTGTTAATGGCCTCGACCTATCCATTGGATTGCGGGTAGTAGGGTGTTGAATTTTCATGGAAAAAATCCAACCTGTCGCTCAATTCATCAACCATATGGTTCTGAAACTAAGAACCGTTATCGGTAACAATTGCCTGAGGAACTCCGAATCATGCTATTACATGATTGAACATGAAGAGTGCGGCGGTTTTACCGTCGTTCTAGTATGTAGGCATAGCTTCGGCCCACTTTTTGAAGTAATCCACAGCTACAGTGATGTAACTATGCCCCCCAGCCGAGGTAGGATTATAATGCATAAAGTCAATTCCCCACTTTGCAAAGGGGTCCACGGCAATAACTAGGTGTAACAGGGCGGGATGGGTGTGCTTCTTCGTGTGGAAGTGTTGGCAAGGAGGACATTTTTTTATGGCCTCAATACAATCTTTGAAGATAGTAGGCCAAAAATATCCTATGCGCAAAATCTTCTAGGCTGTAGCCATCCCAGAGAGGTGACCGCCACATGCCCCGGCGTGACAGCCATTCAGAACGATTTCATCCTCATCATGAGTGAGAGAACGTCGAAGAATTGAATCAATGCCACAACAATACAAAGTATCATTGATGATTAAATAATACTTTGCATTGGTGACGTATCTTACGAAGGTCATCGCGAGAAAGTTGAAGGTTGAAGCATTGGGTTTGAAGATACAATAAGATATCTCCATACCATGGGTCGGTCGTACTGATAAGAAACAATGATTCATCTGGAAAGGAGTCATTGTGCTCAACTTCTACATCAGGACAGGGAAGGTCGTAAATGAGCTCGACAAACACCAAAGACTTCTTTGACTTGGCTTTCTCGAAAAGAAGATCAAATTCTTGCAGTATCATGATCCAGTTTGAGTACTTGCCACCAAGCACCTGACGTGTCAGTATGTGGTACATGGGTTTCGAGTCGACGATGATAGTGGTGGTGCAGAGCAAGATATAGTGTCGGAATTTCTAGACGACGATGACCGCCGTGAATGTGAGTTTTTCGACATGTGAATATCTAGTTTCAGCGTCAGCGAGACCCTTACTTGCATAGTATATTACATGTTCCTGGGTGTTTTGATCCTCCTATACCAAAACCATGGCGATAGTGGTAGCAGAAGCAACGAGATATAAGATGTAATCTCGATAATAATTAGGTGGTTGGAGCACGGGGGCATGCATGATGGCATGTTTGATATTGTCTAAGTATTTTTGAGCTTGGTCGTCCCAAACGAATGGGACGACCTTCTTGAGCAGTCTCATATACCCCTGAGTCTTCTCCGCGAAATTACAAACAAAATGTTTTAAATAAGTCGCATTCCCTTGGAGACTTTGAAGTTCCATCACATTAGTTGGGGGTGGTAGGTTGATGATGGCCTCTACCTTTAAGGGATTGATGCGGATCCCATCCTTCGAAATGATAAATCCTAAGAGGAATCCGAACTCAACGCAAAAGATACACTTATGAGGATTCAGATGGATATTGTACCGTCTGCATCTAAGGAAAATGGCCGTCAGATGATCAAAGCGGAACTCGCGCTGCTTTGAATGAGTAAGGAGATCATCTAGGTAAGGTTCCACAAAGTCCTTAATGTCATGGAAGGCATACGACATAGCCCACTGAAACATGGCACCAGCATTTTAAAGTCCAAACAGGAGTTTGCGGCATGCAAATTTTTCTCACGGGCAGATGAAATCCGTCTTATGTTGGTCAGCTGGGTTGATATCAATTTGGTTGTAACCAGAAAAGCCATCCATAAATCAGAAGATGACGCTTCCAGCACAATTGTCGATAATTTGGTCGATGAAGGGGGTCAGGTAGTTGTTTTTTGGACAAGCCCAATTAAGGTCCTGATAATCGACACAGATGTGAATGGTACCCTGCTTTTTGTTCACAGGGATGACATTTGAGACAAAATCTGTCAATGGGACAGGATAAATAAAACCAGCCTTTAAGAGATTTTCAATTTTTTCCTTAATTGTCGTAGTCTTCTGGGGGTGTACTGGTCACAACTTTTGGCATACAGGTTTGACGTCGGGATAGGTTTTTATTTCATGAGAAACAATTGTAGGGTCTATCCTAGGCATCTCTTCATAGGACCAAGCAAATATGTCTCGAAATTGCTTGAAAAAGGCCGTGCGAGCAGCTATTTCTTCAGGGGAACACTTCTGGCCTATGCGAATGTGTTCCACTATAGCAGGTTTCACCGAGATGTCTACTGGGATGGTTGGATCAATATTGGTCACGTTGCCCTCCGTGTCCGTAAGACATGTAAGAATGGGGGAATGAGGGAATAGGTAGATATCTGGTGAAAAGAGGATATGGATGTTGTCCTCTATGTACTCCAAAGGAGGAAGAAAAGACGACCTATGGTGGAGATCATCCGACGGACTCTCAGCAACATTCATAACTTCCATGATGGACTCGTCTAAATGAAAGGTCCGAACTAAGAGATCAAGTCGATATGATGTCCGTCATAGAGAACAGGATGGAGAGGCCATAGTTAAATGGTCCTCCGTTGCTGATTCAATAGCCTCGTAAATACGTTCAGCGGGTGAAAGAGGCATTATATCTCCAAGCAGGTGTGTTGTGGCTTCATCCAATACAAGCCAAGCATCGGTAGAGTGGGATAAAATCTCTATGGAGATCATGTTCACTGTAGCAACATGATTAGGGGGGTCCGCGGCTGGAAAAATGCCCATGAGAGATGAATCCTTCAAAAGGCCAATGCCTACACTCTCATATTGTTTTGACATCTGTCCAATGGAAGGAACATGGTCACCAGGATGAGTAGTAGCATCTGGTGTACAAAAATCTAATTGGTCAATAGTAACAATTTGTCCTTGGTAGGGGAATTGTACTATGCAGAAGACTGAAGAGGCTACCGCCTGCATGGTGTAAAACCAATTGTGACCAAGCAAGAGATTATAATCTAACGGGGCTGAGACCACTTCCACATTAATGGTTATGGTCTTTCCTCCCAACTCAACTGCAAGAGCTTGTAAGATCCCATGAGGTTGAAAGCCACACCCATCGAATGCTTTCAATGTGGTAGGAGAAGGATTCAATTCAAGGGAGCCAATGGCTCTCCAACAGGTGATCGACATGACAGAAGTGGAGGTGTCTTCGTCCAAAAGGGTACGATGGACAATCTTCCCAGCAATGTTTGCAGAAACTTGGAATGCGAGCTGGTGTGAGAGCCTCAACTTAAAGTTGTCAAGTTGGAGCATGATGGTATTCAAGGAATCCGGGTCGACTGCATTGATGGCTGCAAGGAGAGTTTTGCATTGATTAGGACAATTTGGCAAAACTTCTAGGGTAGACATGGCACAAGGAGCTTGTGCCAAGTCCTCTATAGTATTGTAATTTTGTGCCACCCGAGCATTGGGATTGAAAACAGCTTTTCAAATTGTACTCTTGGACGGTCGCAATATCAAGTCTAAGGAGGGCTTCTCAATGGTGAGAGAAGTTGATGGTACAGTGACATCAGTTAAGGAGTCCGAAGCTTTTTCAGCATTACTTCCAGTGGATTCCTTCGAAGGGACCGGGTTGTAATATCATGAGCGAGTGTTCAAATTGATCGTCTCGTTACGTAGGATGAGAACATGCGCGGTATTGGATGGTTCCCCTTGGGCTGGGGGGGGGTGAGCAATCATCTGCTGGTTCTGAGTAGGAAATGGATCATTGAGGACTGCGGGAGTTGGTTTGCCCCTAAGAAACTTTTGGACTTCATCTCTATGGAGACATTATTTGGAGAAATGGTCATCTCCACACAGTAAACAAGGATAATTTAGTTTCTATTTCTACTTGGTATCGTCAGGACTGCTCTTTGTTTCCTATTGGGTGGAAGACTTTTTGGGTTTCCCTTTGTTCTTCTTTTTACTATCAGATTTCTGAGATGAAGCTAATTGGATAGAATTCACCTCTTCAGTTACAGCAGGAGCAGGTGACTTGGTGGTGCTGTGGCCATCTGGAGTCGGGTTGGATGATCAAATAGTGCTAGTAGCAGGCTGGGTGTTAAGGGAACCAATGATTCCATCAGTTTGGAGTCCCTTATGTGGTTTCGTAGGGTCATTAACGTCACAGGGTGCATCGGGTAGAATATCAAACAAAGTGTCGGATTGAGTGTAGACTAGGTCTAACACATGGGCACTAGCGATGGCTTGTTCTTTGGTGATAGCACCTCGCATAGCAACATCTCTTGCTATGGTAGGGATGAGGTATTTTGTGAACTAGTTTGCTAGGAGCTGATCTGGAATGGGAGCTTTAATGAGACGTCGTCTCCTTCACCACTCATGGATATGATCCGAAATATGAGTGGAGGTATTCTGACGGAGCGAGGTTAAAAGCTCGGTACTAGTTTCATACCGTATGGGCAGCTGGAAATGTGTCAAAAAGTTCATGGCAAGAGAACCAAAATTAGGAAAAGAATGTGGTGGCAACTCAATGTACCACTTGGAAGCCGAACTGGTGAGAATCCTTTGAAACAATCTAATATGAATTGAATCGTCCATTAAGGAATTAGATGAACACCATAAGTGGTATGTCATCACGTGGTTTTTACTGTCTTCACCCGACTTGCCATCAAACTTGAGGATATCAGACGGAAGTTTCACTAGAATCAGTGGCCAGTTAGATCTGTGGTAAATAGGATCATTGGTTAAATGGGATAGGTCAGGCATTTCCAAAGTAGCCACGAAGGGCAGTTGTGGGTTAGGCTGCGTGTATTGATAATATGGATAAGGCATGTAAGGACCAAAATGACCATAAGGTGTACCAGGAGGAAACTGATCATAGGGGGGCATGCTGCCCGGACCATAAGGAGGTCCGCCACAATAAGGTGGTCCATTCCAATAAGGTGGGGGTCCACCTCCACTCCCTCCCGGGAGTGGAGGTCTGCCGCCACCACCGGGAGGAGGTGGGGGTCCATAACCGTGACGAGGTGGCCCACCACCGCCTCCGCCTGGAGGGTGTGGTGGATCACTTCCACCGCCAGAAGGATGGGGGACCCCACCACCTCCTCCACCAGAAGGATGAGGGTCTACACCACCATTGCCACCACCATAGTAATTAGGTCCCCCACCGCCTCCACCTGGAGGGGGTGGTGGACCACCTCCACCACCCAAAGGGAAATGTCCTCCTCCACCATGATAGGGTGGTCCCCCGTCACCTCTGCCGAGAGGGGGTGGTGGACCATTCCCGCCACCACCGAAAGGGTGAGGAAGGTTGTAGGTAAAATGAGGTGGGCCTCCACCAAGGTTAGGTGGGGGTCTGCCACTTCCAGCAGGAGGTGGGGGAGGGCCGATCGGGGGTGGTGGTACTTGAAGGATAGTAGGTTGACATTCGTGTTGCAACATAGGTTGTTGTCCCCATAGAGTGTATGGATTCTTGGGATAAGGTATCCTGTATGGTGCATTTCCGGGATTAGGTTGGCCTGGCACAAAGTTAATAGAACCTGGATACACTTGACTCCATGAGTATTGAGTTACATTGGATTCCCCCCAACATGAGATAATCCTGTGGTGGATGGTATAGCGGGTTGGGAAGGTCCAATGGAAGGTCCGTTGGGGATTCCACCGCCTACGTTCTGGTTAGGAAACGGGGGTTTCCCCCTAGTCACAATAGGTTGACCATTATTAAAAGGTTGAACCAACATAGGTTGTTGACTAACTACCGTAGTAAGAACATTACCAATAAGATAATCCGTGGGAATGGAATACCCTCCCCTCGAATTTTGAGGTGGGGGAGGAATTGGTAAAGTAACTGTGGTAGTGACAGGTGTGTTGGACTGTTGTCCTTCCACCGGTTGGTTCACTTGAGGTGCAAGACTGGACTCTTGTGAGGGTTGACCAATCTTATTAGTGGTCTCATGGTGGGGTGCTTCAGGTGATCTGAAAGATATCGGATGAACTGGGATAGGTCGGTAAGGGGGTAACGATGGGTCTTGAACCCCTCATTGGAGACTTGACTACCGAAACTCTTGAGTATGGTTTCCAAATTTGTTATCGGACAATCCACTCAATTGGACGCGAGCCGGATCTCCCTAGCTCAAAGTGAGTCTAGAACAAATAGAATAGACTACCAATGCATTTCCTAGATCTACTTAAGGATCAAGTACTAGATGTCTTACCTTTTCACTACACAATCCTTTCTCCTGAATGTTGCTCCACGTCTCACGGTCATCAGATCCAAGCTGCAAGACCTGTCAAGATAAGAAACAAGAGAAACCAATAAAATACATCTATACAATAAGCGATCTAAGTAAACAGTTAAGCAGGTAATCTACTCAATATCATTTCACACATGAACAATATTGGTGGAAAGCATTTTTATTACTACAAATAGAGGAGTACATGATAGAGATATAGAACCAAAACCAAGGCTTAATGCTATAGCCCTTCTTCAATAAAGCCGATTGCCATTTCCTTCCAAGGAAGTATGAGTTCTCCAATAGGTGAGTGGAGATGTTCTAAGAGAGATTTCACCAACATGTAGATACCATAATCTTCCTCCCTTTGGGATGGGAGTGAGCTTCACTTATATAGGACTAAGTGGATAGGGTATGGATACGATAGGTTGAGAGATGGTAGGAGAGAGATAGGGGACCCTCCCAAAGAGTTAGGAGTCAAGTACCAGCTCCCCTAGAGGTCAGGGATAAGCCCCTAAATGGGAAAGTTTCGAGAAGGATCTTGAATAAGCTATTTTTTCCCATTGATTGACCTCGTCGCACCCTGCAATGGAGCAAGATGCGATGTCGCATGTTGCTAGTGTGCAACCTATGACGGACCTTCAAAACCTAGCACAATTGGGTACAAATCCTCCTAGGATGATTACTTAGTTCAGGTATCTTCAGGGGTGTATACACTGAATCTTATGATGAGTAGATTTTGGGTGTAATAGTTTACCCTCGGCTATTCTAGTTTAACAAGGATTTTGGTTCATTTAACTTGATGATGTTTACGTGTGTTGAAGACTGTGAGCGATGCTCCAGGTTATATGATAATTTTTTTTTTTTTTCCTATGCATTGTTGTGTGTAAAAGTTGGCCGAGAGTCGAATGTTTTAAGTCTTAACTTGTGCATTCAAAACCCTACACCTGTTTAGTTGAGATGATAGTTTTTTTGGAAATTTTGAGAAGTCGAAACTGTAAACTAAGGCCTAGTCTCGTTCATCTATTTGGTTTTTATGCAAATGTTGGTTTCAATACTACGTTTGGTTTTCGATTGAAATCTGTAGATGAAATCTAAAAAGAATTATTGTAGATGAACTCAGTCTCGAAGTTTCTATCGTTAAAAGTTGAATTCTTTACTAAATGTAGTAGGATGTGTAGCTAGGGTTTTGGGACTCTATCCAATGGGACTTCTGTCCACCATAGAATTATTTGTTTACTCAGGAAATGATGAAAGAGATGAGGGTTAGTTAAGATCTGTTACTCAGAATGTTGTATTAAAAGAAATTGTTTTTCAAACATGAGTAATGGCATTCATTTTGTTACAGTATAAATATATTACTCAATAACTAGGGAAAATCTTAGAAAATCCTTTACAGAGTTTTGGAAACAAAACATGGAAATGTTAAACCCTTATTTGAATCTTATTGCTGTAAAAATAGGAATACTAAGTGTATGATTACTATGAATATTTCTATGTTTGTTTGACAGCTATTTACATTTCAAAAATAATGATGAATGCCTAGAATGATGTTTGTATAGTATAATCTTTGAAAGGAAAGAAAATGAATACATAGTGCTTATCTATTGTAGGATGACAATTGATTTTCAGTGAAACCTTAGGTTTGAGCAGAATCATATATGTTACTTTTGTAGCTATGATAAAAGAAATATTACCTTGCCTGTAATATGAAATGTTGTTATGTTTTCAGTGTCTAAACTTATATAATTTATTTTACAGATTGTGACTCTTAAGGAATAATAAGAAAACACAACAATGTCAGTCAATTCAATCATTCTATATTTTGTCTATCAATTATCTATCTTAATTCTCCTTCTCTTGTAACATCCCGAAAATTCACAGAAATTTTAAATTTTTTTTAAGTAGCAATAAATACTGAAAATGCTAATGCAGAAATAAAATATATACTAATCTTTTAACTAACAACGATAACGGTAGTTTATACATCATAACACAAAATACATCTTTAGTTTTGCTTGTGTTTAATGGTAATCTACATGTTGTAATTAAGTTTATCCTATGATAAAGTTTTCTTGGCAACTACTGACTGTTTTCTTTTGCATGGTGATGAAGGGGTCCTACGGGGTACCCTGAGGTTTACTTAGCTGTTTTAGCTCAAGCATTTGAACGTGTTTCCTTTTCGCAGATTCGCGGGTAAGGGTATTACAACAATTCCAGTAATACAAGTAGCTCTAAATATGTTTTCAGTTAATCATCAATGCTTAATAATAACTCTATGTACTTATGTGCATGCGAATTGTTAATGGTATGGATCCTTGTCCTATTTATGTAAGTGTTACATTGACTATACTTACACTATTAATTATCATATGTGTGCTAGATTACCATGTGTCAATGTTATTTTGATCCTGTCATCATTTCACCATTTTGTAATGATTGTCAATATCGTGAAAGTTTCAACTTGTAGAATGCTCTATATTATGGAAACATGAAACAAATAGTTTATTTTTAATACATGGATAAATTGGAACTTCTAATTATAACTAAAGTATTTTTATGCATTTCTCAATTATAATTGCATGGAACATCGTACTAAAATAGCAATGTTTATTATAATACTACCATCATATTTATGATTATTATATATTTGTGAATTTACTACACTATAGGATTGCACCCTTCTAATTTAATATTTGTGCATTGTGATATAATTTGCAACTTTCATGAAAATATATGGTAATATAAACAGACATTACGATGTACAAAATGATGCATTCTAAACTATGTACTAAGTATCAAAACCCTTATATGAAATGCGACCCTACTCATTTGAGGAGCAATATACCATGTATATAAACCATGCATTCGATGATTAATACTTGGACATGGAATGAGCTATACTTTGTAACCGTAACTACTACCTTATGTATTAACAACTATAAACATTGATATTATATGATATTACACTTTGCAAACTAGATGAATGTATTGACAAAGGGTAATGATAGGTATTAAATTTGCCGCAGTCATGTGTTGGTAGGTTAAATATGTCCCGTCCAGGTATTAATGCTCCTAGCTAACCTCCATGGTCGATTGTACTATTGGCTGTCAATGTATCCTTCCTCACATGGAAACCTGGTGGAAAATACTGCTATCAATCCAAGTTGTGCATAGTTGACATGGTGAATCACCTCCTAGCTAGACTTATGATGGTAAGGTTATTAATGGTAATTAAATGTTGGAATGCTTTGTAGAACGTGGTGCTATGCTAGCCTGATCTTTCCCATTGATGTAGATTTGTCTCGGTTTTTGGGACTTCAACCCTAGTCTTACCACTATGTCTTCGTTGAGGTTGTTCTTGTGCATTCACTTGGTGATATCGGCTTGGTGGAGAGGCCGACCGTTTGCATGAGTTTAGGGTTTGGAGTTTGCTCGACTGAGGACTCCTTCCTCGGGTTCAATGGTATGACCTATGACTGTAACTTGATGGTTCCTCTAGTTTTTAAGAAGGCTTGAGGGATGAATGTTGAGAGGTGAGGAAATAATACTGTAATGTTTGGCTATTGGAGTGGCGCTAGAAGATTGCAATGGTTCAAACTTCAATCCTTTGCAAAATCTTACAAGGTAATGTCTTCGTTTCAAAGTAATTACGTTTTCTGCTACTTTAGTTAATAATGTGATGTAATGGTTTCTAAACACTTCCTGAATTTGCTTGGCAGGTAACTTCATTCGCCTGCGTGTAAACCTGGATTGATGCTTATGGGGAACACTGTAATACCCCAGTTTTACCCTTAGGATATACTAGATTTTAATGTAAATATTGTATACATGCAATGTCTGTTTTCCTAGCGTGGAGCTCGAGGCCAAGGCCCCCGCTAGTGGAAGCTTGAATTTTATTTAAAGGCAAGTATTAGACATTATGTTACCCATGTGCTATTTAGCCATGGAACATTGTAAAAATGATGTAAATAAACATCATGCAATAAAATACCAAAACTGGCTATGGAGGCAACGAATGAGAAGGGGCCATGTGTATCCACTAGGGAGTGATGAGGGGGATGTGGGATTGAACCATAGGCTATCATATGTCACCTTGAGAACCCATTTGACTTTCCTTGCTGACATTTAATTCTGTTGTAAGGAAGTGGTTGGAGAAAACAGTACATGGCTTTAATGGAGCATGGGCAACCCAGAAATTCGTAATTGCAGGTATGGGCTCTGTTTTCTTGTACCACAAGTCACTCTACCTCATGGGGATTACTTCTTCCTCATCCCCATTCCATTGGGGAAGGGACCCGCATCATTTTCCATCCAAAAACGAATTCCCAACAGTGAGAAAAACTAGAAATCGCAACTGTGCAAGAATCCACGTTTTGAAGAGCCAAAAATGCCCAAATTTGGTATTGGACAGTGAAAACCAATGGGGGATCTATAGATATGAACCTTGGGGAGAAATTAGGAGTATTGGCTACCCCGAAATCCATAGGAAAACCCAGTTTTTGAAGCCCAAAAAACCAGTGATGGATTTGAGTTATTCATTGACAGAATGGTGAGAAATCCAAGGGTGGATGTTGGAACAGAGGATTGGATTGCTTGAATTTAGCCTGAGATGTCTGTAGCTCTGTGGTTGAGTTCATTGGCTTAGCACCCTCCTCTCCTATTTGCATGCTTGATAAACCCAGCTGTGTGCTGGCTTAGCATGACCATTTGAGTGAAACCATGATTGTGAGTGAGCCCATCTAGTTCCTCCTTAGTGGATATACAACCCAGCTCAGGGGTGATCTCTCGGCTAAAAGAATAGAGGCTGGATAGAGATCTATGGTTGGGTGGAACGTTGCTCTCACATAGTCAGTTGTTGGACAATTTCATCTTCAAGATAAGTATTCTCTGTGGTTTGAATGATGTTCATTCTGTGGTTTTCCCTGTATGTTAAATTACTCATGTTACTTGGATGAAATGATTATCTTAAGTTAGTTGGTATGATGCCTGTGCATAGCATGAGAATGGGATTGATTATTATGTGATTGTTTCACTATTATGCCTGAAGGAAATAGGCCGATGCATCTCCTTCTACTTGTATGTTATTATGGTTATTCTGCTATGTTTATTAAATGAGTTGTGTTAATTCTATGTTCTGTAATGTCTTAATTAATGGTTGTTATTTACATGCTGATTGCATGATGAAACTGTGTGCATACATAGTGTTTCAATCCACTGTGCTTGTTGAGTATGAATAGGTATGCACAAGTTTTATTTAACTATGCATTTCTAAAGAAATTGATTGGGTCTGAGTTTTGCCAATAATCCCGGTAGTTTGGTTAACGTTTCCTTCCTTGCACAGGATTGATGGAAGGGGATGTTACAAACACACTGCCATGCCATCCGGTAAGCCTCGGTGGTTCTTATCTCTATAGGTTCTCTTGTTGGCCAAATATTTATGTTTGATGAGAACTGAGAATAGTTCCTGGCAGAGGTTAACTATTGGGATGATAATCGAGAGCCTCATGTCATGTGTATAGAGGATGAAATCCTCAGCTCATTTTACTGCCCTATCAAAGCAGCGTTTCGCTGTAACTTTTGATTAAATGTAGACTTGTTTATGATGTAATGTCAAAGGGTCGAACCCTCGGTCGATTTTAATGGAAACACAGTATTCATAAAACTTTACATCGTTTTTGTATGATATATATAAATTATCTAAGTTGATGTTTGAGTAATTAATACAGTGTTTAGATGAAAGTAGAGAGCCATGGACTAACTCATTTCTGTGACAAAGATGGTTATGTTTTACGATACTTATACTTTTGACTTGAATGGTAAAATGAGATTCAGTTTGCATTGAACATAACTTATAATGGTTTCTATGCAGTCCCCATATTTATAAAAATTGTTGTTTGTTGTATTGAAAATTGTGTTTTTAAAAATGGCTACGTGCCAAAGGTTTCTACCTTACTTTTTTCAATTAAAACCCTACTCTGTAGGTTTTGATGGTAGATTGTTTTTAGCTAACAACTATACTGTCATTTTGATAAAGGACGAGAGCTGTAGGTTAACTAGTTTCTCGAAATCGAAACCCTGAGTTTGCATTGTTTAGGTTAGAATTAGAATGGTGATGATACTTGGTTTCTGGTGTTTGAGACACCACTTAAATAAATAATATGGTTTATAATAATAATAAAACTCTCATTCTGCAATTGTCTTGTATAAATAGCTATCATAAATATAGAAGTTGGACAAAAGTAAAGTGTTTGGTTTTAGAAATTTGATAGAAAGGATTTGATGTTTACGTTTTAATTGTTTGGTCCTTAACCTGACTATAGAATACTCTTAGTGTTTTTAAAATGAGTACTCTAGATGTTTGCAAAACCTTATACATTTGAAAGTTTAGTCTTGCAACTTTTGATGCAGAATGATAAATGTTTTGGTTTACAGAACTAAATGGAAAACTTTATAAATAAAACCTAAATAGTCCTTTTCTGAAATTTTGGAACATAGTAGATCATTTTAAATAATGGAAAAATGCTAAGTTTAATTCATGAATGTTGAATGAAAGAAATGAAATGAGAATAATATGGATGTGACAATTCTGTATAAAAGAATATGTAAAGTTGTAGCTGTTGAATTCATAGGAAATATGATACCTGGAATAAGTGGAATTATAATACCCTACTGTTGGAAAGAATAGAGTTTACAACCTAATTTTTCAAATAGATACTAATAAATGAAAACCTAGTTTCTGTGTAGGAATGAAATGTTTAACTTTTGTTACTAAGTAAAATTGCTTTAATTTCTGTTTTATGATAGGCTGTTCTACATTTTGAGTTTAGACATATAAAATTGATATTTCAGAATTTAAAAGAAACATTATAGTATTAATCTAATCATTCAATTGGCATTCTTCCCATCGTTGATATATATTAATTCTACTTCTCTGTACTAGAGTACTATATAGAAAACAGTATGGGAAAAATGCAGAAAGGATTTTAATCAATCATCTCATTTACTTAACCATCCTTATACAAAATCATCTCTAGGTGAAATATTCAAACAGTTTCTTCTTTATAACTGTAAATACTAAATCTACAAATGCATAAAAGCATTTAACTGTAAACAATAAGATGGAACATTAGAACTTGATTGAATGTAGGAGAAACAAACAACCCAAGGAGCCTGTTCCACCCAACCTACTCCCGAAGATAGCCAAATTACTTGCCTTAGGACCCCCGAGCTTGTTCACTGAACCACTAGAAAGAAGAATCTATAGAAGCTTTAGGTCATCAACTTGCAGCAACAATTTGGATCCTTCAATCCTATAGACTTAGAAGTCAAAGAGACCTGCACCAGCACCTCTGGTTCCCTTCTCAAAATATTTCACCAACATCACAATGTACTTCCACTTATCCTCCCTATTCGAATCAATCAGTGATCACCTGATACACTTGAGGAATTATTTTTGCAGAAAATAATGTAGAGCTCCCTGCCCAATTCGAATTGCCTTATCTAGGCTTCCTAGGCCTTTTTAGTGGTTAACCTGGTCATTAATTATCTAACAGCTCTGCTCCACCCACCTGGGGGATAATTCCACAATTTTAGGGGTTGTTGTCCCATAACCAACAACTAGTGGTGGAGTGCAAATGTTGACATCTGTTCCATGCCTTCTAACAACTTCTATTTCTCTTAGTGGGTCAGTGAACACTCATTTAACAGTTCCCTTGGGTGCTTGTCTCTTATTTTAATTTATTAAATAGTAAAAATATGTTTATTACAATCATTCTTGACCAGATTTGGTCATAATTACAAAACTTTGTAATTATAATTTAACATAATGTTTTTTCAATTAAAATAAATAGTCTCAAAATTTAGGTAGGTGACATACACCCCCCCTTAAGTCTCAACATCGTACTCGATGTTGTTCATTCACTTTCTGAGTATTCCTAAAACAGAGCTGGGTATGCTACCCACCTACTACTCTCCAACTCCCAGGTTGCCTCTTCTGGAATAAGGTGCTTCCACTGCACCTTTACCTGTCCAATGGTGCGATTCCGAAGTAGAGTTTCCCTCCTTTCAAGGATACAGTCCGGTTCCACTTGAAAATCATCGTCTTGTTCCACCTGTACATCATTCCAATTTATAACATGAGTAGCATCGTATACATATTTCTTTAAAACTTAAATATGAAAAACATTATGTATTTTTAGATTTGGTGGCAAAGCTAGTTGATATGCCACGGGTCCTACCCTTGACAAAATTTTGAAAGGACCACAATACCTGGGTGCTAGTTTGGCACAGCTTCCCAATTTTAATGAGCTCTTCTTCGGTCTTATCTTAATGAAAACATGCTCACCAACCTGGAACTCTTTATGAGTCATTTTTAGATCTGATTGACTCTTTTGCCTATCTTGGGAAGCTTTAATATTTATTTGTACCTATTGCACAGTTAGTTCTATTTCTTTCAACAATTCAGGTCCTAATACAACTCTATTAACTGGGTCATTCCAAGAAACTGGTGTATTACATTTCCTACCATAAAGAATTTCAAAAGGGCTAAGTCTGGTTGATGCATTGTAATGGTTGTTATATGCAAATTTTGCTAAATGCAATTAGTCCTCCCACTTACCATGTTGATCCTTAACATACATCCTTAGCATGTCTTCCAATATCTGATTTACTCTTTCTATTTGTCCATCCGTTTGTGGATGAAATGTTGTGCTGAAGTTTAAAGTTGTATTCAACCCTTTAAACAAATATCTCCAGAAGTTTCCAGTAAACTTAGAATCATGGTCTGAAACTATCACTTTTGGTTTTCCATGTAATCGAAAAACTTGTTTCATAAAAATTTTTGCAATATCTAGAGCCTTATAAGTAGTTTTTATTGGTATGAAATGTGATGCCTTGATGAGTTTATCCACTACCACCATGATGGATTCATTTTGTTTCTGATTCTTGGGTAGTTCGATAATAAAAATCTATGCTTATGATCTCCCATTTCGAACTAGGTATAGGTAATGGTTGTAACAGTCTAGCTGAATGCTGATGTTCAACCTTTACTCTTTGATAGTCAAATCATTTAGCTATATATTCTGCTACTTCATCCTTCATTCTAGGCCAATAATAATCTTTCCATAACATAGTTATGGTTTTATGATAACTTGGATGACCAACATAATGGGTTTTTTGCATCTCATCTAAAAGCAGAATTTTTATCTTTGGTACATTGGGAACATATAATCTGTTCTTGTACAGCAGCAATCCATTTTCTGTTAACTTGAAATCTGCCATAGAATTTTCAGAATTGCATTCTGTTGTCTTTTCATGTAAATTTATGTACTCTTCATCAGTTTTGAGCCCTTCGAAAATCTGATTTTCCAAATCTGTTGTGTATGTACTAATGGCTGAAATAAAATTTAACTTTGCATTACGACTTAAAGCATCAACAACTTTGTTCTCTTTAGCCTTTATATGCTGAATTTCAAAATCATATTCACTTAGAAAGGTTAGCCATCTAGCCTGTCTAGCATTCAAATTCATTTGATCTAGTAAATACTTCACCCCCATGTTATCTGTCATCAAAGTAAATTTCCTGCCAATAAGATGGTGATGCCACATTTTTAAGGCATTTATTATTGCTAATAATTCCAGATCATATGTAGAATAATTCTTCTCATGTATTTTAAGCATTCGAGACTCATATGTAATAGCATGTCCCTCTTGTGTTAGGACTCCACTGATTCTGTCATTACATGTGTCGGTGCATACTATAAAATCCTTATTAGGATCTGCAATTCTCAGAATAGGTGCTATATTTAGTAATTCCTTCAACTTCTTAAAACTGTCTGCACACTTTTGATCCCATACAAACTTCTTCCCCTTCTTCTATGAGGAGGTTATGGGATTTGCAATCTTCGAAAAACCTTCTATGAATTTTCTATAATATCTTGTAATCCCCATAAATGATCTTACGTCAGACACATCCTTAGGAACCGGCCATTCATTAATGGATTTTATCTTATCGGGATCAACCGAAATTCCTTCCTCATAGATTATGTGACCTAAATACTGAATCTTATCCTTGTGAAAGTCACACTTACTAAACTTAGCATATAACTGATGATCTCTCAAAACTTGTAAAATAATAAGCAGATGTTTGTCATGTTCTTCCTTACTTTTAGAATATACCAGAATGTCATCTATGAACACAATGATGAACTTATCCAAATATTTGTGCAGAATATTATTCATTAAGCACATAAAAAATGACAGGGCATTAGTCAACCCAAATGGAATGACCACAAACTCTTAATGTCGATAGCAAGTTCTAAAGGCTGTTTTAAAAATATCCTCATCCTTCACACAAACTTGATGATATCCTGACCTTAAATCAATCTTTGAAAATATAGTTGCTCCACGTAGTTGATCAAATAGATCGTCGATATAGGGCAACAGATATTGATTCTTGATTGTCATCTTATTTAGTTGGCGGTAATCTATACAAAGCCTTAAAGTGCCATCATTATTCTTAACAAAAATAACAGGTGCTCCCCAAGGAGACACGTTGGGTCTTATATAGTTTTTATCAATCGGTTCCTTCAACTGTGATTTTAACTCATTTAATTCCAATATATTCATCCTATATATGGAGCTTTGGAATTCAGTACCACACTTGGTATCAGCTCAATGGTAAAATCTAGATCTCTCTTCGGGGGTAATCCTGGAATCTCTTCTGGAAAAACATCCAGAAATTCTTTTAGGACAGGTATATCTTCTAGTTTCAGTTTGTCCTTTTTTGTAATTAACTCCTCATGTACTACATTCACTGCAAACATCTTACATCCTTTTCTGACTGCTCTTTTTACTTTCATAGCTGAAATCTGTCTAAGTGTTGTCTTTCTAGATATACAATTTACTTCTACTGTTTCTCCTTCACCATTTAGACAGGTAAAACTTTTCTCATAACAATTCAAAATAACATGATGTGATTCTAACCAGTCCATTCCAATTAATATGTCATAGTATCCTAAAGGTAAAACATTTAACTTGGTTCGTGTCTTTAACTGATTCATAGATAAAACACAACTTTCAACAAAATCAGACACTTTTCTTTTTGTTCTTGTTGCTAGTCTAACTAACCAGGATTTATTAAAAATTTTTGTTTTCAAATTAAAATTTTCTACAATATCTGGAGATATATAACTCAAGCTAGACTTGGAAAAAAAAATAACTCAAGCTAGCGCTTGGATCTATCAAAATAAAAACTGGGTGGTTTTGTAGCATACCTTCAATCTCTACCATAGAAACTTGATGCTCCACTTGCGTGTTGTCTAGAGCTGCATTAATTCTGGGCATATCTCTTGCCAAGTCTCCCACAGTAGGTTAAGATTGTATGGAATGAATATTAATGGTTCTCCGCTTCTTATTGGGATAGTTTGATGCATAATGAGGACCTTGACACTCAAAACATTTTATAGGTGTCCTCTGGTCATTAGTTATGGTAGCATTGGGTGTATTTCTAGGAGCTGTAAAATTCTGCTGCTGATTACTTCTGGGACTATTTCCTTGGAAATTCCAATTTGGAAAGTTTTTCTTTTGAAAGCCATAATTTCCATTTAACCTGAAATTCTTCTTCTTCAGCTCAAAGTTACTAGGTTTATGATTTTTCTAGTTAGATATCCCATCTCTTTTCTAGTTCTGATCATAGCAGAAAGTTGCTTTCCTCATGGCCTCTTCTAAGGTCTTTGGATTGTCATACTCTATTTTGTCCTTGATGTTGAAAGGTAGATAACTTAGATACCTCTGAATCTTTGGTTTCTCCTCAACATACTTTAGCATATTCAGAAATTTACTGTTCATCTCTTTCATATTCATGGTTCCCAATCTTAGATCATAAAATTCCATGGACTTTTCTTCGTAATATTGTTCAAATAGGAACTTATTCTTGAAGTACCATTTAAAAGTGCTCCAATTCACATCCTTGTCCTTGATGTCCTTCACTCTTTTGATGTCCTACCACCAAATGTCTGCTTTCCCTATCAGGTTGTATATAGCCATCTTTGCTTTTAATGATTCTGAAAAATCATACATTTGAAAGTATTTCTTCATGCCGGACAACCATGCTTCAGTGGTCTCTCCTTTCTCAGTCTCACCATTGAAATTTGGGGGATTGATCTTCTTGAACTCCCCAGAAATATGTTCATACTATTTATGGATTTTTCTTCTTGGTTTGTAATCCCCCTCGCTGCTATCACTTGAATAATTATGTTTCTTTTTACGTATCTCATTTGCAGATCCTGATGATGTTGAACTGTTATTCTCATCATCAGTTCTCACTTTCTTACCCTTGTTCTGATGAGGTAATTCTTCAATCTTGAAGGTATTTTCAACCCTCCTATCTTGTTCGTTAGTTGGGAACTGGAAGAATAGTACTTGGTTCAGTTTTTCTTGTGCCTTCAGAATTCTCTCATTATCCTGTTTAACAGATCTTATTTCTACTTTCAACTCCTGAAATGCACATAACAATTCTGATGAATTGTCATCCAATTCATCATGTACCTCTTCTTCATAATGTTTTCCCATGCTATTGTTGGTATGACTGTTTACTTGAAATCTGTCCTCCATGTGTTCAGTTGATCCTTCCATACCTGTAACTTAGAAAACAAATTTCTGTATAACAAAATAATTTAACTTGAGTTAGTAAAGATTTCTGCTGTCATAAAATTTTTATGTTGCGTGTTTTTTGAACCTTTTCAGGCCGAGAGTTCGAACATGAGCTCTGATACCACATGTAATATCCCAAAAATTCATAAAAAATTTAATTTTTTTTAAGTAGCAATAAATACTGAAATTGCTAATGCGGAAATAAAATATATACTAATCTTTTAACTAATTACAAAAAATGATAATTTATACATCATAACACTTGAAATACATCTTTAGTTGTACTTGTGCTTAATGATAATCTACATGCTGTAATTAAGTTTATCTTGTGATAATTTTTTCTTGGAAACTATTGATTGTTTTCTTTTGAATGGTGATGAAGGGGTCCTACAGGGTACCCTGAGGTTTACGTAGCTGTTTTAGCTAAAGCATTTGAACGTGTTTCCTTTTCGCAGATTCACAGGTAAGGGTATTACGACAATTTCAGTAATACAAGTACTTCTAAATATGTTTTCAGTTAACCGTTAATGCTTAATAATATCTCTATGCACGAGAATTGTTAATGGTATGGATCCCTGCCCTATTTTTGTAAGTGAACATTACCTTGACTATACTTACACTATGAATTATCAGATGTGTGCTAGATTACCATCTGTTAGTGTTATTTTGATCCTGTCGTCATTTCACCATTTTGCAATGATTGGTAATATCGTGAAAGTTTCAACTTGTATAATAATCTATATTATGGAAACATGAAACAAATAGTTTACTTTGAATACATGGATAAATTGGAAATTCTAATTATAACTAAATTATTTTTATGAATTTCTCAATGTATAATTGCATTGAACATCATACTAAAATAGAAATGCTTATTATAATACTACCATCATATTTATGATGATTATATATTTGTGAATTTACTACACTATAGGATTGCACCCTTCTAATTTAATATTTGTGCATTGTGATATAGTGTGCAACGTTTGTGAAAACATATGGTAATATAAACAAACATTACGATGTACAAAATGATGCATTCTAAACTATGTACTAAGTTTCAAAACCCTTATATGAAATGCGACCCTAGTCATTTAAGGAACAATATACAATGTATATAAACCATGCATTCAATGATTAATACTTGGAAATGGAATGAACTATACTTTGTAACCCTAACTACTACCCTATGTATTAATGACTATAAACATTGATATTATATGATATTACACTTTGCAAACTAGATCAATGTATTGACAAAGGGTAATCATAGGTATTAAATTTGCTGCAGTCATGTGTTGGCAGGTTAAATGTGTCCCGTCCAGGAATTAATGCTCCTAGATAACCTCCATGGTTGATGGTACTGCTGACTTTCAACGTATCCTTCTTCATGTGGAAATTTGGTGGAAAATACTACTATCAATCCGAGTTGTGCATAGTTGACATGGTGAATCACCTCTAAGCTGGACTTACGATGGTAAGGTTATTAATGGTAATTAAATGTTGGAATGCTTCGTAGAACGTGGTGCTATGCTAGCTCGATCTCTCCCATTGATCTAGATCTGTCTCAGTTTTTGGGACTTCATCCCTAGTCTTACCACTACGTCTTCATTGAGGTTGTTCTTGTGCATTCACTTGGTGATACCGGCTCGGTGGAGAGGTCGACCATTTGCATGAGTTTATGGTTTGGAGTTTGCTCGACTAAGGACTCCTTCCTCGGGTTCGATGGTGTGACCTGTGACTGTAACTTGATGGTTCCTTAGGTTTTTAAGAAGGTTTGAGGGCCGAATGTTGAGAGGTGAGGAAATAATGTTATAATGTTTGGCTGTTGGAGTGGCGCCGAAAGATTGCAATGGTTCAAAATTCAATCCTTCGCAAAATATTACAAGGTAATGTCTTCGTTTCAAAGTAATTACATTTTCTGCTACTTTAGTTAATAATGTGATGTAATGGTTTCTAAACACTTCCTGAATTTTCTTGGCAGGTAACTTCATTCACCTGCGTTTAAACCTGGACTGATGCTTATGGGGAACATACTGCCATGCCATCCGGTAAGCCTCAGTGCTTCTTATCCCTGTAAGTTCTCCTGGCATGTTGGTCGAATCTTAATTATTGACGAGAACTGAGAATAGTTCCTAGCAAAGGTTTAAACTATTGGGATGATAATCTAGAGCCTCACGTCGTGTGTATAGAGGATTAAATCCTTGACTCATTTTACTGCCCTGTCAAAGCAACGTTTCGCTGTAACTTTTGATGAAATGAAAACTTGTTTATGATGTAATGTCAAAGGGTCGAACCCTCAGTCGATTTTAATGGAAACACAGTATCCATAAAACTTTACGTTGTGTTTGTATGATATATATAAATTATCTAAGTTGATGTTTCAGTAATTAATACAATGTTTAGATGAAAGTAGAGAGCCATGGGTTGACTCGTTTCTATGAAAATGATGGTTCTGTGTTACGATACTTATACTTTTGACTTGAATGGTAAAATGAGATTCAATTTGCATTGAACATAACTTATATTGGTTTCTATGTAGTCCCCATATTTACAAAAATTGTTGTTTGTTGTATTGAAAACTATGTGTTTAAAAATGGCTACATGCCAAAGGTTTCTACCTTACCTTTTGCAATTAAAACCCTACACTATAGGTTTCGATGATAGATTGTTTTTAGCTAACAACTGTACTATCATTTTGATAAAGCCTGAGAGCCATAAGTTAACTGGTTCCTCGAAATCGAAACCCTGAGTTTGCATTGTTTGGGTTAGAATTAGAATGATGATGATACTTGGTTTCTGGTGTTTGAGACACCACTTAAATAAATAATATGGTTTATAATAATAATAAAACTCTCATTCTGCAATTGTCTTGTATAAATAGCTATCGTAAATATAGAAGTTGGACAAAAGTAAAGTGTTTGGTTTTGGAAACTTGTTACAAAGGATTTGATGTTTACGTTTTAATTGTTTGGTCCTTAACTTGACTATAGAATAGTCTTAGGGTTTTTAAAATGAATACTGTAGATGTTTGCAAAACCTTATACAGTTGAAAGTTTAGTCTTGCAACTTTTGATCCATAATGATAAATGTTTTGGTTTACAGAACTAAATGGAAAACTTTATAAATAAAACCTAAATAGTCATTTTCTGCAAATTTTGGAACATAGTAGATTGTTTTAAATAATGAAAAAATGCTAAGTTTAATTCATGAATGTTGAATGAAAGAAATGAAATGAGAATAATGTGCATGTGACAATTCTGTATAAAAGAATATGTAAATTTGCAGCTGTCGAATTCGTAGGAAATATGATACCTAGAATAAGTGGAATTATAATGCCCTACTGTTGGAAAGAATAGAGTTTACAACCTAATTTTTCAAATAGATACCAATAAATGAAAACCTAGTTTTTGTGTAGGAATGAAATGTTTTACTTTTGTTATTAGGTAAAATTGCTTCAATTTCTATTTTATGATAGGCTGTTCTACATTCTGAGTTTAGACATATAAAATTGATATCTCAGAATTTAAAAGAAACATTATAGTATTAATCTAATCATTCAATTGGAATTATGCCCATCGTTCATCTATAGTAATTATACTTCTCTGTACTAGAGTGCTATACAGAAAACAGTATGGGAAAAATGCAGAAAGGATTTTAATCAATCATCTCATTTACTTAACCATCCTTATACAAAATCATCTCGAGGTCAAAAATTGAAACAGTTTCTTTTTTATAACTGTAAATACTAAATCTACAAATGCAGAAAATCATTTAACTGTAAACAATAAGACAGAACAGTAGAACCTGATTGAATGTAGGAAGAACAAACAACCCAAGGAGCCTGTTCCACCCAACCTACTCCTGAAGATAGCCAAATTACTTACCTTAGGACCCCCGAGCTTATTCACTGAACCACTAGAAAGAAGAATCTGTAGAATCTTTAGGTCATCAACTTGCAGCAGCAATTTGGATCCTTCAATCCTATAGACTTAGCAGTCAAAGAGACCTGCACCAACACCTTTGGTTCCCTTCTCAAAATATTTCAGAACCCTCACAATGCACTTCCACTTAGCCTCCCTATTCAAATCTCTCAGTGATCACCTGATACACTTGAGGAATTATTTCCATAGAAAATAATGTAGAGCTCCCTGCCCAATTCGAATTGCCTTATCTAGGCTGCCTAGGCCTTTTTAGTGCTTAACCTAGTCATTAATGAGCTAACAACTCTGCTCCACCCACCTAGGGGATAATGCCACAATTTTAACAACTAGTGGTGGAGTGCAAATGCTAACATCTGTCCCATGTCTTCTAACAGCTTCCATTCCTCCTAGTGGGCTAGTGAACACTCATTTAACAGTTTCCTTGGGTGTTTGTCTCCTGTTTTGATTTATTAAATAATAAAAATATGTTTATTACAATCATCCTTGACCAGATTTGGTCATAATTACAAAACTTTGTAATTATAATTTAACATAATGTTTTTGCAATTAAAATAAATAATCTCAAAATTTGGGTTAGTCACATCTCTGCACTAGAGTACTATACAGGAAACAATATAGGGAAAAATACAGAGAATTTATTTGTGCAATCATTTCATTTACTTAATCATCATTACAAAAAATCATAACTAGATCAAAATTCAAAACAAATACTTCTATATGATGATAACTTATGAATACTAAATCAACAATTGCAGAAAATAATTTAACTACTTAGAGGTTGAAATGACAAGTAGAACCTGTAACTGTAGATAAGGTGGACAAACACCCAAGGAGGCATGTTTGTCCCAACCTTCTCCAGAAGAAGCATTCAATCTACTTGCCTCCTTTAGACCCCCTATCCTATTCACTGAACCACTAGGTAGAAGACTCTGTATAGAAGCAAGGCACTCGGAAATTGTACAAGCAGCAAACTATTAATACTTGCTCCTCATATTTTTAGGACTCTGCACTGAGCAGTATAACTTTGCACTCAATAGTATAACTCTGCACTCAGCAGTATAATAGGCAAACTTACACCATGATAAAAAACTAACATATCCCCTCATCAAATCTCTTGGGTGCAAGCATCAAAACCCCAAGGTAAATTTCCTCATCAAGAAAAGTGATGAACCTCAGTCCAAAATTTGATGGCTCTTAAAAAGATTGCCTAGGTCTTTAGTGTTGAGTTTTCTATAAATGAGCCTGAAGCTCAAGTCCCATCTTTCAAGGCACTAAGAGCACAATTCAAGGGAGTTGTCCCATACCAATAGCTAGTTACTTGCCTCATGAAGGTGCCATTTTTCCATTGCCTTCTACCCCAGATTCCATTCCACCTAGTGGGTCAGTAAACACTCTTTCAATAGTCTGCTTAAGTGTTTGTCTCCTGTTTAATTTCTTAAATAATAAAATATTGTGCAAATTACAATCATCCTTGGACACTTGTCCAATATAAAACTTTACAATAAAATTTAAGATAATTTTTCCAACATAAAATGTTTTTCAGCAAAAAGGGGTATGTTACAAACACCCCCACTTAAGCTCAACATCGTCCTCGATGTTGCTTATTCTTCATCATAGTCTCCCTGAAACAAAACTGGATATGTTGCCTACATTTTACTTTCCAATTCTCAGGTAGCTTCATCAGGGCTAAGGTGCTTCCATTGCACCTTTACCTTCCCTATGGTATGATTCCAGAGCATAATTTCCCTCCTTTCGAGAATACAGTCCAG
This sequence comes from Larix kaempferi, assembly GCA_027924585.1. NCBI lineage: Eukaryota > Viridiplantae > Streptophyta > Pinopsida > Pinales > Pinaceae > Larix > Larix kaempferi. Next base: position 353,481 of record BSBM01000450.1, on the reverse strand, counting down.
TTCCACCTGAAAATATACTACGGGTTCCACCTGTATGTCATTCCAATTTAGCACATGAGTAGCATCGTGCACATACCTCTTTAAAACAGAAATGTGAAAGAAATTATGAATTCTCAAGTTAGATGGAAAAGCTAACTGATATGAAACAGGTCCAATTCTTGATAGGACTTCAAATGGTCCACAGTACCTTTGTGTTAGTTTAGCACAACTCCCAAGCTTTAAAGAACTTTACTTGGGTTTTACCTTTACAAAAACATGATCTCCAACCTGAAATTCTCTTTCAGTGCATTTCAGATCTACATAAAGTTTTTGTCGATCTTGTGCAAATTTTAAGTTGCCTTGAACCTGTTTCACGGTTAGCTCCATCTCTTTTAACAAATCTAGTCCTAACATTAATCTATCTACAGGGTTATCCCAAGAAATAGGAGTATAGCATTTTCTTTCATATAAAATCTCAAATGGACTAAGTCTAGCAGATGCTTGATAATGATTATTGTATGCAAATTCAGCTAAATGCAAATAATCTTCCCATTTAGTTGGCTGATCCTTAACATACATTCATAACATGTCTTCTAAAATCTGATTAACCCTTTCAGTTTGTCCATCAGTGGATGGAAAGCAGTACTGAAATTTAATTTAGTATTTAAACCTTTACACAATGTTGTCCAGAAATTTCCAGTAAACTTGGAGTCTCGATCAGAAATAATTACCTTTGGAATATCGTGTAAGCAAAAGATTTGCTTCATGAACACATCTGTAATGTTAGTAGCTTTGAGTGTAGTCTTAACATGAATAAAATGAGAAGATTTACTAAGTTTATCCACAACCACCATTATTGAATTATTACGCTTCTAGTTCTTAGGTAAACCTGTAATAAAGTCAATACTTATAATTTCCCATTTCCATTCCGAAATTGGCAATGGCTGCAATAGGCCAGCTGGATGTTGATGTTCAGCCTTAATGGTCTGACATTCAAAACATCTAGCTATGTATTCAACCACTTCATTCTTCATGTTGGGCCAGAAAATATCCTTCCTTATCATAGTTATCATTTTCTGATAACCAGGATGTCCCGAATAAGGACTCTTATGAATTTCATCCAAAATCAACAATTTAACTGTTGACACATTAGGTATATAAATTCTGTTTTTGTATGTCATTAAACCTTTTTCATTTATGTTGTATTCTGTTATTAAATTTTCAGATAAATTTGCAGCAACCTTATCATGCAATTCTTGATAATTTTCATCTTGCTTAATTCCTTCTTCGATTTGATTTTCCAGATCTGTCTTAAACGTGCCGATTGCTGCCACAAAACTTAATCTGGCATTTATGCTCAAGGCATCAGCAACTTTGTTCTCTTTGCCCTTAATGTGTTGAATTTCGAAATCATACTCGCTAAGGAAAGCTAGCCATCTAGCTTGCTTTGAGTTTAGATTTGTTTGATCCAATAAGTATTTTAAACCCTTATTATCTGTCATTAGTATAAACTTTCTCCCAATCAAGTGATGGCGCCACATCTTTAGTGCATGTATCACAGCTTCTAGCTCTAGATCGTAAGTTGCGTAATTATTTTCGTGGATTTTTAACTTTCTAGACTCAAAAGCACTAGTATGAACTTCTTGAGTTAAGACCCCACCAAGTCCATCGTTGCACACATCAGTGCATACAATGAAGTCTTTGTTAGGATCAACAATTTTTAAAATGGGTGCAGTTGTTAATAACTCTTTTAACTTATTAAAACTTTTTTGGCATTTTTGATCCCATATGAATTTCTTCCCCTTCTTCTGCAAAGAAGTGATGGGATTCGCAATTCGTGAGAACCCTTCAATAAACTTTTTGTAGTAACCTGTTATCCCCATAAATGACCGAATGTCAGTTACGTCTTTAGGAACAGGCCACTTGTAAATTGATTTTATCTTATCAGGGTCGACGGAAATTCCATCCTTAGAGATTATGTTACCTAGGTATTGTATTTTATCTTTATAAAAATCACACTTGCTGAACTTAGCATAAAGCTGATATTCTCTTAACACTTGCAGAATTATTCTTAAATGTTCGTCATGCTCTTCTTCAGTTTTTGAGTAAATTAGAATATCATCAATGAACACAACTACAAACTTATCCAAGTACTTATGTAGAATGTTGTTCATTAAACACATGAATACTGCCAGTGCGTTAGTTATCCCAAAAGGAATAACTACGAACTCATAGTGTTCATAATGAGTTTTGAAAGCAGTTTTGAATATGTCTTCGTCTTTTATTCTAACTTGATGATATTCGGACCTTAAATAAATCTTAGTAAATATCTCTACTCTGCGTACTTGATCAAATATATCGTCAATGCGGCGCAATGGATATCGGTTTTTAATTGTCATTTTATTAAGTTGACGGTAATCTATGCACAGTTGCATGGTTTCATCCTTATTTTTAACAAAAATAACTGGCGCTCTCCAAGGAGACACATTTGGACTTATGTAGTTTTTATCTATTAATTCCTTTAGATGAGATTTTAGTTCATTCAATTCCAAAATATTCATTCTGTAGGGAGCCTTTGAGTTTGGTACCACACCTGGTACTAACTCAATGGTGAAATCAAGTTCCATTTTCAGAGGTAGTCCTGGAATCTCTTCCGGGAATACATCATAAAAGTCCCTAAGGATGGGTATATCCTCCAGTTTTAACTTATCTTCTTTTGATGAACATTCATGATTAATAACATTAACAACAAACATTTTGCAGCCATTTCTTGCAGTTCTCTTAACTTGTAAAGCATACATTTGTCTTACATAAATCTTTGTATGAATTCCTTTTACTGTTTCAGTTTTTCCCTCATTATTCAAACAAGTAAAATATTTCTCATAACAATTAAGTACTACTCTATGTTGTTCAAGCCAGTCCATGCCAATTAATAATTCATATGACCCTAATGGTAAAACATTCAGATTAACTTGCGTTTTCGGCTGACTCATAAATACATCACAATTTTTGACAAAGTCTGTAACCTTTCTTTTAATGATTGTTGCTAGCTGAACTAACCATGAAATATCAAATTTCTCTACCTTTAACTTGCAATTTTTCACTAAATCAGGTGAAATATAACTCAAACTTGCACCTGGATCTATTAGAATGGAAATAGACATTTGATGATCTGCTTGACGATTTTCCAGCGCTACATTTATCTTGGAAAATTCTCTTGCTACATCTCCAACTGTAGGTTCTGCTTGCATAGTGTGAATGTTGTTGACTGCCTTTCTGTTGCATGGGCATTGAGCTCTCTTATGTGGTCCACCGCAATCATAACACTTCAAAGGTTCCCCCTCTTCAATATTTCCGGTGTGGTTATTATTATTGCTGTTATTATTATTAGGCACATTCCTTACAGCAGTAAAATTTTGTGGTGCATTACCTCTGTAATTATTATTTGGAAAATTTCTGTTATCAAAACTTTTCTTAAAATTTTTAGAATTATTATTAAAATTCTTCTTTTTATGATCAAAATTATTAGACTTATTACTCTTCCATCCACATATTCCTTCTCTTTTTCTGTTTTGCTCGAAAAGAAAATTAGCTTTCCTCATGGCCTCTTCCAAAGTGGAAAGCTTATCATATTCGATCATGTCTTTTATGTTGAAAGGTAGACAACTTAGAAACCTTTGTACCTTAGGCTTCTCTTCGACCATGTAAGGTACATACCTCAGCAAACTAAGGAACTTGTTGCACAACTCCTTCATACTCATAGTACCCAGTTTTAAATCATAAAATTCCTTGGATTTATCTTCATAGTACAGTTCTGACAAAAAAATTTTCTTAAATAATTTTTTAAACATACTTCAGGTTATGTTTCTTTCTTTTATGTTCTTAATTCTTTTAAGATCCTGCCACCATATATCTTCTTTCCCATATATCTTCTTTCCCAGTCAGATTGTAAATAGCCATCTTGGCTTTTAACTTAGAAGAGTAATTGTAAATATGAAAGTATTTCTTCATTCCGGACAGCAATGCTTCAGCTGTCTCACCCTTTTCACTTTCGCCATTAAAGGTTGGTGGATTAATATGTAACAACCCTCATATACAAATATAGGGAATATTTAATATAATAAATATAATGTAATATAATGTAATATAATATAATAAAAAGAAACATAAAAAAGAAGTAACGGAAAGTAAATTTTGCATAAAAAAAAAATTAAATAAGAAATTACGAAATTGGGAGAAGGAGGAGATAAAAGGAGGAGAAGGAGTGAAGAGAAGGGGATTTTTGTCTTTGGGAATCTTGGAAGAGGAGCTCTAGAGGAGAGGAAAGCAAGATATCACTGGCATAGGGTTAATTGTTGGGGGCTCAGGGGCCTCAGCCATTGGCTGGGGGTTGGTTGAGTGGAGAGTCGTCCCCCCACTTTCAGTTGCACTATTGGAGCTGTCAAGGTAATGGTAGCTATCAATCATCCAATCAGGTATGGCTCAATAATTATTATAGCATATTTTATGTTATTGATGATTAGATCCCCATTTTTTTTGCATATCTTCTATGCATGTTGTTCTTGTTTGTTTCTAGATTTTATATGATTTTACATGATTTTACATGTTATCAGGTTTTTGTATTGGTTCATAGATCTGCATGCATATTTAATATTATTTTGTTATTTAGTAGGTTTTATGAGTTTTATGGTTCTTGCATTTGGTATCAAAGTCGTGTTCCAAAGCTTGGGCCTAAGGGCTCTCACTATACACACATGATATGTTGATGATCATCTTGTAAAGTAAATCTCCAAGAAAATATCATTTGATTGAGTGGTGAACGATACAGATCAGAGGAAGAAAGTGCAAATTTGTATCTAAAATCAATGGGTGTTGGGATTTGAACCCATATCTCATGGCACAACAGGAGCCTTACTTAGGCTACACCCATGCCCTAAGAACTTGCACTCATGTAGAACCATCACTGATCAATACAACAACAAAAATGATAAGATTAATGGAAATAAAACAGGAAATTAAGAAATACGCTTGTGAAACTCAACAATCTTCATCTTTCTGGGCATAGTGCAAGGTTGCAAGGCTGTTGGAAAGCATTGTACATGTTCGTATTATAAGGCTGTATTATTTGATTGCAAAAAGATTGAAGTAAATCTTCTTTGTTGATCTATATTATTGCTTGGAATATAAATGGGTATCCCCATCGAATAAATTTTATCAACAATTTTAAATTCTACCATAGATTTCGGAAAAGTTTGGATCTGTACTAGTTATCCTAGAATACCTATAGCAAATAAATCCCACGAAGGCGTACATCTGACCCGCACACAGTAGGATATTCTAAATTGCCTGAAAGCTTGCAAATTTGGGTTTATTAATCTGCAGCAACATATTCAGATCAAAATCATTATTCATAAGTTCAGATAGATGATTAAGGTAAACCCTGGTTTTACATTGGTGACTGTTCACCATAACCACAAAGGAATCATTCGACTATGTTTAATTCCTGATAAATTGGATAGGTAATAGAATATTGATTCCTGGTTGTATTCTTTTCTCCAAATAACTGCAATAATACCTTTGGTAGAATGCCAAAGAAAAATAAAGAACCACGACTGAGATAACAATCAGTATCACAGGATAGAACTATTCAAAAATTAGGAAGAATAGCCTGAATTGTCTTTACCTTCGAACCAATCTTTAGCCAAAGGAAAATATTATGGAAGAAAATCATTAAACCAATACAATATCCATTTTTTTTACCTCCTGCACATTCCACATATATATGTGAATGAACTTAAAAAAAAATATTTACCAAAATTTTGGTCTGAATTTGTTTGAATATGGACTCAGTTTCAAAGTCCAGTCTTTGGCGTTTTGTTCCTTCTTTAATAAGTGAACATTGCCTTAAAATTCTGATCCCCAAATCAATACACAGTTTATGATCTGGACTTTTTTGTTGCATGGAGAATGAGCTAACCTGAAAGCCCAAGGTTCTGTGTACTTTTCCAGGAATACAGACCTCTAAACTTCCAAGACTTTGGTATACGCTCAGTTTCTGGAAAGATGTGCTGCAGCATGTCTTTTCTTTGTCTGAGAAACTCCTCGGGTGTTAGAATTCCAAGATGCCTGGACTCCTTTACAGATATTTGTGCGGATTTTGATGCTTTCAAGCCAATAAATTTGGCCTTCAGAGACCAATCAAAGTGTTTTCCATATTCCTCAAGAATACGTTCCTAGACAATAGTATAAAATTTTTCTGTATCAAGCAATAAACTATCCACGTCGAAGATAACGTGAGTGATGCATTTGTATTTCGGGGTTTACAAATCTCCCATGGTTGCGTTCGCTTCATATTCTCATATGAACAAAGGAAGTGGCCATGAAAAACTTTATTGATTGTGCCTCCAAGGCCATGTGCTTAGGGGCTCCTCTGGATCTTCTCTACTCACCCCCTACGCTCTCTCAACGATCATCACCTGCATGGCATTCTGAGCTGAGCATTCTTTGTTTGCTCTAGTCCTGTGCGTGTAACTGTTTTTTTAATAAGAATAAGCCAATCCCGTAAGGGCAGGATAAAAGACAATTAAAACGCCTCTCTTTCCAGCTATTAAAAAAAAAAATAGATTCACAACTGTTTGCAATGATTTCACAGCAACCTCCCCAATCTGACAGTACTTACTTGGAGCGTTACAAATTACATACCTGGAGCGTTAGAAATTACAAATTACATACCTCCCCACTGTCATTATTTTCCCTCTGACTAATTCCTGTTCTGTATGTTTTCATTCATGGTGCAACGTGTCGATATTGGAGGCTGCGGTTCATGTGCTAGGGTTTTGGCTCTCTTACCTTCATGTCTTTAGGAGATTTCATGCCACTTCTTCCTGCAACTGCGTGAGGATTCCCTAATCACCTTCAAATGTAACATCTGGTGTGTATCCTAACGGCCTTGTAACACCTCTTTCACTATGCTCCAACTTGCATTTTCGGCAAATCTGTGCATGCGACTGCATGGGCGTTTTGCTATTATTTTTTCCAACATTCTCCACTTGTTACTCTCCACGATACTAATCATTATAAGGTGCTTGAGACTATTAAGGAACATTGGTCAACAAACAAACTACTTTTTATTTGGCACCTAGCAGTAATACAATCGGAGCAAGGAGTAACTCCTCGTACTCTGTATGATGACACAAACAATTTGAATTTCATCTCTAGTAAAGGTAGCAGAGCAGATGATTTGAATTTCTTCCCAACCTATGAGTCACTTAAGGGTAAAAAAAAAATAAAAAAAAATATTGATGATGAAAAGCTATTTAAAGGTATTCACGGTTACACTGATCACAAAGATGGTTTGAGAAGCATCACCAGCAATTTCAACATCAAAAAAATAAAGTTCTCTCGATATTCGCATGGTAAGCTTCATGACAACTCTCACAAATCCAAATAAATTAATGTCAAAAGTTATTATGAACTTATGCTAGGCCTTTCTAGGGTTAAATCTAGTCTTTCTAGGGTCATGAGATAATAATTTTTGAGAAACTGATAGATATGGCCAAGGATTGTGAAACATTTGATAATTTATTTGTCTTTTATCCACAGCGGGTTTTTACAACCTTCCACCAATTAGGGTGCCATCTTCATTCATAGGTCATTTTACAAACATTACCCCAAAACAAGATGAGCATTCTTCAAAGTATCATCGAGCTCCTTGAAAGGACCAAACACTAATTATCTCCCTTTAAAATCTCGGTGTTCACTGATAGCCCCTTTTAAATTGTTCCTTCGGCAGTGGCCCAGTCTATTGATATTTATTTTATGTTGCTTCTGCATGACTGATGAGAGAATGGATCTTGTATTTGTCTTGATATTTCTTTTTGTTACCTCTGTGCATCGTTGTAGAGAGGGTGGCACTCTCATAGAGAGTATCGACACAGTGTTTTGGTGCAGAAATGAGGGAAGCTCTTGTTGATGTATATGTAACTTCATAATGTATTTCATCTGTGTATTTTATATATATTTATTGTACCCTTATAAGAGATGTGTTATTCCTCTATAAGGAAGTGTCATCATATGGATTGACAAGTGTCGCAAGTGTGTGTACTTGCCGATGGGTTATTAGACCACCATGTGTGGGGTCGGCCCTAAAATATATATTATATTGTGGATGTATCTAGATAGACAAGTCGGCCCCATAAGGTCACTGGGCAAACAGGTTAAGTATAAATAAAGATAAGGAGATCTCTATTTTGATCATTCGAAAAGTTATATCTCTCTCACTCAGAAAGTGGCACACTAGTGAGGAGGATCATCTGCTACTAGGAGACTATCTCAAGTGTATTTTGGTTGTACTTTGGTTGAGCCATTGCTCTCTCTATCTCTGAGGAAGTTGTGGGGTTTTTCACCTTAGGGTTTTCCCCACGGAAACTCTGTGTCTCTTGTCTCTCATGCTTTTGATTCTTGTGATGCTTGTCATGCTTATTGTGATTGTTATGCATTGATATACTGTATATGTTATTCTCTCAGTAAATATCCAAGAGTATTGTGAATGAATGCTCAAAATTTAACATGGTATCAGAGCTGACATGAGAAGAAGACATTTTGCAATGACAGAAACTTGAGTTTCTTGTTTATTGGGTTTCTCTTCAAAGTTTTTGGAAAAGCAATATAGTAGATTGACTCTACTCATCAAGGAGAATCTATCTGTCCAATTAGAATTCGATTCTAAGCATTTTCACATTTGGCCCTAAAACTTAGGGTTTCCACAAAACTAGGAATTTCTGAAATCTAAAGACATAGCTGGAAGCTCCTTGCAAAAATCAAAGTTTAGAGATTTGGATAGAGATTTTTGTCTAGGTAGATCTTCGAGAAACTCAAACCCTAATTCAAGGCTCTCCCTAGTGAACCCGGGAGGACAAAAAAGAAAATATGAAGGGTAAAGCGTTGCTGATCTGAAATTCTGAATACACCAGGTTGATCAGCTCATCAAGCCACATCTTTCAATCCTTTCAGAAATTTAAAATTCACATTTTGAATTTTTAGGGTTTTTCCGACAAACCCTAATCCGAGACTAGATCCAGTTTTTAGCATTTCAAGTGGTAAGACCTAAGTCTTTTCTATTTCCATTTGAAGTACTCTTTAAGATGTCTCACCACACCAAACTTGAGGATAAGCTTGAAGGGGCTGATAACTTTCGAGCTTGGAAGTATAGGATTGGGTTAATCCTGGAAGAGAATGAGTTGGACTCATATATAAAAGAAGACATCCCTATCCCAGAGGATGAAGAGGCTAAGGTATTGCATAAGAAGAACTTGTTCAAGGCAAAGAGAATCATTGTTGATTATATCAAAGACCATCTCATACCCCATGTGTCTTCTCTAAAGACACCCAAGGCTATGTTTGACTCTTTGACCAACCTATTTGAAGGAAATAACATAAATCAGAAAATGACCCCGCGAAATCAATTGAAAGGGGTCAAGATGTCGAATGGAGAAACCATTCAATCCTATTTCTCCAATGTCTCTCAGATCAAGGAACAACTTGAAGCTATAGATGAAATGGTGGAGAATGGTAAAATTGTTATGACTACTTTGAATGGCCTACCTAGGTCATGGGACTCTTTTATCCAGTGGATCTATGCCAGAAAGAAGTTAATCTCCTTCAGTAGATTATGGGAGGAATGTTATCAAGAAGAAGCAAGGATTGTGGCAAGAGAAGAGAAGATGGGAAATGAAGATCAAGCTCTCATAGCTCACACTAAGAAGGGCAAGTTCAAGAGGGAGCCATCCCATCACAAGAAGAAATCTTCTCATCATTTTCACAAAGACAAGAAAGATCTAAGGTGTTTCACTTGTAATGAGAAGGGTCACTTTGCTTCAGGATGTCCCAAGAACAAAAGGGACAAACACAACAACAACAACTCCAGTAAGAAGAAGAAGGGTAACAAAAGAAGGTACCATGCTCATGTTGCCGAAGATGATGAACCTCCAAAGAAGAAGGCTAGGGTAGAAAGTGATGATAGTAATGATGACTCATCAAGTGAAGAAGAGTATGTTCTAATCTCTGCTCTCACAGGTACTATCTCCCATGGTTGTAATGATTGGTTGATTGATAGTGGGGCTTCCAAACACATGACTGGGTTTAAGGAATCCTTTGTAAATCTGTCCGAACATGAATCACCCCATAAAGTGAAACTTGGGGATGATTATCAATACACAATCAAAGGAAGTGGGGAAGCCTCCTACAACCTAGATTCTGGAAAATCTTTGAAGATGAAATAAGTCATTTATGTACCTGGGCTCAAGAATAACTTACTCTCCATCTCTACATTGGATGCAAAAGGTATGAGGGTTGCATTTGTGGATGGCCAAGTCCTAATGTGGCCAAAGGGAAAGACCATAGATGATGCAGTAGTTATTGGAGAGCAAGAGGGAGGTTTGTATAAATTAAAAGGACAACCTGAACATGCCATGGTGCATGAATCCATGGAACCAAGTGAACTTTGGCATAAAAGACTTTCTCATATCCACTATAGGGCACTTCCAATTGCAAGCAAGGTTGTAGAGGGTCTTCCTGAAATCAAGACCAAACATGAAGGTGTTTGCAAAGGATGTGCAAAAGGTAAGAATATTAAGAAGGCTTTCCCAAGCAGTCAAAGAAAGGCAAAAGATATCCTAGAAATCATCCACTCAGATGTATGTGGTCCTATGTCATCCAGTTCTCTAAGTGGGTATGTTTACTATGTCTCATTTATTGATGACTTCTCCAGGAAGACTTGGGTATACTTCTTGAAGAACAAAGATGAGGTGTTTGATAAGTTCAAGGAATTCAAAACCTTGATGGAGAATCGAACTGACAAGAAGATCAAAACATTCAGATCCAACAATGGTGGAGAATTCACCTCAGGAGACTTCAATAATATTTGTAGCGATTCAGGGATTAAGAGGGAGTTGACTGCTCCTTATAATCCTTAACAGAATGGAGTTGCAGAAAGGAAGAATAGAACAATCATGGAAGCAGCAAGGGCAATGCTGCATGACTAGGATCTACCTATGCATCTATGGGCAGAAGTAGCTAGAACAACTGTATATCTGCAGAACAGAACACCCCACAAGATATTGGACAACAAAACACCAGAAGAGGTCTTTTCTGGTAAGAAACCTGAAGTCAGCCATCTCAGAATATTTGGTTGTCCAGTATACACTCATGTCCCAAAGGAAAAGAGGACCAAACTAGATCCTTCAGGAAAGAAGGGTATCTTTGTGGGTTACAGTGAAAACTCGAAGGCTTACATAATATAATTTCTAGGGTTCAAGAAGATTGATGTTAGCAGGGATGTAACATTTGATGAAAACTCAGCATTCATCAAATCAAGGAAGGCACCTATCGAAGTTTATGAAGAACCTAAGGAAATTAGATTTCAAGACACTACCATGACAGAAGCAATTCCAGAAGTTGTTCGTGAGTTTGAAGATCCTCAAGAACCTGTAGATCCACCCCGTGAGGATAACTCTCACAAGAGGAAACCTGCATGGGCTAGAGAGCTCATTCAAGATGCAGAAAGATTTGGCATTCCAGAAGAAGAACACAGAGCAAAGAAGAGAACCAGATCACATACCAGCTATGTTGCTTTACTCTGTGACATTATGAACAAAGAACCTTCCAGTTATGAAGAAGCAGTGGAAAAGAAAGAATGGAAGTATGCCATGGTTGAGGAATACCAATCAATAATGAAGAATGATGTTTGGGATGTTGTCCCAAGACCTAAAGAGAAGTCTGTTGTGACTTCCAAATGGATCTACAAAATCAAGCATGCTACATATGGCAGTGTAGTGAAATACAAATCAAGATTCATAGCTCGTGGCTTCTCTCAGAAAGAGGGAATAGATTATGAAGAAACTTTTGCACCTGTAGCCAAGTATACTTCCATCAGAACAGTACTTGCCCTGGCTGCAGCAATGAAATGGAAAATACACCAGATGGATGTCAAGACTGCTTTCTTGAATGGTGTAGTTGAAGAGGAAGTATATGTGGAGCAGCCACTCAGTTTTGAAATACATGACGGGGAGTCATATGTGTGCAGATTGAAGAAAGATTTGTATGGCTTGAAACAAGCTCCCAAAACCTGGTATGGTAGAATGGACAATTTCCTATCTACTTTGGGCTTTACCAAAAGTAAAGCGGATTCCAACCTCTACTACAAGGTCGAGGAAGGAAATCCTGTGATTCTACTTCTATACGTGGATGACTTATTTGTAACAGGAGATGACAGATTGATTGCAGATACTAAGAGGAAGCTTGCTGCTGAGTTCGATATGGAAGATTTGGGAATGATGCATTATTTCCTAGGTATGGAGGTGTGGCAGAATTCAGGTGGGATCTTCCTTGGTCAAGGGAAGTACACAGTAGATATCCTGAAGAGATTTGGGATGATGGATTGCAAGGCCATGGCCACAGCCATGGAATCGAATATAAAGCTTCAATGTGATGCTTCATCTGAGCCAGTTGATGTCTCTATGTATTGTCAGATGATTGGGTCCTTGATGTACCTAACGAACACGAGACCAGATATTTGCTTTGCTATGAACACATTGAGCCAGTTCCTGATGGATCCGAGGAGTGTTCACCTAGTTGCTGTAAAGCATGTTCTGAGGTACCTGAAGGGTACAGTGGATTATGGGCTCAAGTATGAAGTGAATCAAAAGTTTAACCTGTAGGGATATGTTGATTCAGATTGGTTTGGTAGTGCGACAGATAGGAAGAGCACATCTGGGTGCTGCTTCAGTATGGGATCAAGTGTGATCTCTTGGTTTAGTAGGAAGCAGTCCTGCGTAGCACTGAGTATAGCTCAGGCAGAGTATGTTGCAGCCTGTTTAGCTAGTTGTGAGGCAGTATGGCTACGGAATCTACTGTCTGAGTTATTTGATCTCCCATTGGATGCTACCGGTATATTCTGCGATAACTAGAGTTGTGTGAAGCTATCCGAGAACCCAGTGTTTCATGACTGGTCGAAACACATAGAGATCGAATATCACTATATCAAGGATATGGTGTAGAGAGGAGCCGTGAAGCTCCTGTATGTTGCGACGGACGAGTAGATTGTAGATGTGCTAATGAAGCCACTAGCCAGGGTGAAGTTCGAGTACTTCAGGGAGAGGCATGGTGTTCTTCAGATCGACGACACTTCGAGGAAGAAGTGATGGACACATTTGTTGAAGCCATTCCAAGCATGTTGGAAGGAGGATCCTTCACATGGCTATGTATGTAAGCGTTGGATGATGAGTATCAGGACGATGCTCCAGTTACTGCTCTAGATATGCATCATGCTGAATGCTGGATATGATCAGTTGGATCATTTGTATGTATGTACGCATCATGTTGATGATGGATATGATCAGTTGGATAATTTATATTTGTATGTATGTACGCATCGTGTTGATGCTGGATATGATCAGTTGGATCATTTATGTATGTATGCATCATGTTGGATGCTGGATATTATCAATTGGATCATTTGTATGTATTTTGTATATGCATCATGTTGGATGCTTGGACCATGTATCTATATATGCATCAGGTGGATACATTGTATGATTAGGTAGATCATGTATGTTGATATGTATCAGGTATGATCAGGTGGGTCATGTATTTGTATTTGTATCAGGTGGATACACTGTATGATCAGGTGGATCATGTATGATGATATGTATCAGGTAGATACTTGGTATGCATCAGGTGGATGCATTGTATGATCAGGATGATCATGATGATGAGCTTCATGATGTTTCTCTAGATGATATGTACCAGGACGGTATAGTGATGATGATCAGTATGATCATGGGCATCAGGATGATGCCTCATGCAATGATGATCGGTTGGATCATGAGTATCAGGTTGATACTTGGAGGTCAGAGAAGATACGTGGCAGGTTGTGCAAATAGCATGTAATCAGTCCTAGGAGATCTTGTCGGTCATGCTGCGGCACATAAATGTTCCTAGGGTACTCTTTCCTGTATTGCTATGTAGTATGTAATCAGTCCTCATATATCCGATAGGTTGAGATGTGTGCTCGTAATCAGTCCTGGGATGAGGTGTTACTACGGAGACATGTAATCAGTCCTGGAGATCCAAGAGGTTGAGCTATGTGCTCGTAATTAGTCCTGGGATGCCCTTTAGAGATCTTGCCGGTCATGCTGCGGCACATAAATGTTCCTGGGATGCTCTTTAAAGGTTTTTCCTATCCACATGTAATCAGTCCTGGAGATCCGAGAGGTTGAGCTGTATGCTCGTAATAAGTCCTGCGATGCTCTTTAGAGATCTTGCCGGTCGTGCTGCGGCACATAAATGTTCCTGGGATGCTCTTTAAAGTTAATGCATGTAATCAGTCTTGGGAGATCTTGTCAGTCGTGCTTAGGCACATAAATGTTCCTGGGATACTCTTTCCGGTATTGCATCCGCACATAAAATTAGTCCTGAGAGGCCACCTCTATCAAACCATTCGCACAGATGATGAAGACCTGCAGGTGGTGGGCCTACATCCAGTATGAAAAAGGACTGGCTCTGTAGAACTTCCTATGATGAGTAGAGTCGGAGATTGGTTGAGATAATAGCAGCAATGATGATGATGATGAAGATGATCCCGAGAAGAAGACTTGTCTAGCAGAACTGTGTCGAGAAATACCTTCCTAGTTAAGAGGGAGTGTTGATGTATATGTAACTTCGGAATGTATTTCATCTGTGTATTTTATATATATTTACTGTACCCTTATAAGAGATGTGTTATTCCTCTATAAGGAAGTGTCGTCATGTTGATTGACAAGTGTTGCAAGTGTGTGTACTTGCCGATGGGTTATTAGACCACCATGTGTGGGGTCGACCCTAAAATATATATTATATTGTGGATGTATCTAGATAGACAAGTCGGCCCCATAAGGTCACTAGGCAAACAAGTTAAGTATAAATAGAGATCAGGAGATCTCTATTTTGATCATTTGCAAAGTTATATCTCTCTCACTCAGAAAGTGGCGCACTAGTGAGGAGGAGGATTATCTGCTACTAGGAGACTATCTCAAGTGTATTTTGGTTGTACTTTGGTTGAGCCATTGCTCTCTCTATCTCTGAGGAAGTTGTGGGGTTTTTCACCTTAGGGTTTTCCCCACGGAAACTCTGTGTCTCTTGTCTCTCATGCTTTTGATTCTTGTGATGCTTGTCATGCTTATTGTGATTGTAATGCATTGATATACTATATATGTTATTCTCTCTGTAAAGATCCAAGAGTATTGTGAATTAATGCTCAAAATTTAACAGCTCTCTCATAGAGGGTACTGATCCATAGTTGTTTCGATGCAGAAATGAGGGTGGCTCTCATATAGAGGGTACCGACCCATACCTGTTTTAAAATGTACAGAAAAGAGAGCAGTCTCTCTTATAGAGAGTACTATCCCGGCATTCTATTGAATCTAATGCATTTTTATTGCTAAGAGCCAGAACAACAACCATTTATTGGGTGTTTTGACGAAATCAAACAGTTAAGAAGATAGAAGGAGAAGGAGAAGAACTTGGAAGTTTTTAGGGGAGCAACATCTATGAGGAAGTTATAATGATTACACTGTAGTAGGATAATCGGAAAAGCAAAGAAGGATGGTGTGTGCTCTTCCAATAATGAAATGTAAGGCCATTATGATTATATGGGGAATGGTATGGCCTATGGCTTTCCATTAGTTTGTAAGTGTAGAGCCTAAAATCCATAGTGTCTAGTGAATAGTTAAAGAATAATAATTAGTTGTGTGAGCAATACTTGTAGAGTCCAGGGATCCACGAAATAATGTAGTGTATGTGTTATGTTGTTTTCAGAAATTTATTGGGAATAGAGTAAAGTTTTTATTGACTGAGTGATAAAAAGTTTGCATATTGAGTGTTTCATTGTTGAGAGAATTCCCACACTGGAGTAGATTTTGTCAAGTATGATGCCTCCATCACTATAAAGTCTAATGCAAAAGCCAGGAAATGAATACCATAAGCTGTAAACAAGAAAACAAATCCAATTTCAAAAAGAGCATTGCGTTGGCTCAGCATTAAATCCTACCATAGCCATAACAATCTACTTCTATCAGCATACATAGAAACTAGAAAAGTGACTAAGGTATTATATCAAAATACATGTATTGTAAGCAGCTATGAACTCAAGTGCATCAAGAGGTGGATAGGCAATGTTTAGGTCATTATTTTGCTTCCGAGATTTAAAAAAAAAAAAAATGATTTGGATAAACAGGTTTTTCTATTTAAGCTTTAGCAGTAATTTACCAGGTTACAGCCACTTGGATAATAGCTACAAAAAATTGTGAGTGCCAAAATGATAACGACTACCCACATTTATGATAGGATATACCTACAGAACTGTAGCTATGGTCGTACGTGGATATGCCATATGTCAATGAAAAATAGATTGCACGACAGAACGTCGTTACTCTTAAAGCAGACAAATTTATTGTTATCCTTAGATTTCTCTAAAAGCATGAAGCAATCTTTCTATCCTAAACCAATAATGATGATCTTGATTGGAAAATCTGAAATGAAGTTAACTATAAGTATTGAATAATAAATTAAGTTTACTCATTTATACATTGTAATAAGTGTAAATCTCTTAATCATATTCGACTACATTGTAATAAGTGTAAATCTCTTAATCATATTCGACTACATTGTAATAAGTGTAAATCTCTTAATCAAATTCGACCTCATTACCTTCAGGCATATACCTACAATTTAAGGATTATGTGTTCACAATTTATGTAGACATAGAATCAAATAACAATATTCTAAAGAATTAGAAAGAGTATATTTACTCGTATGCAAGTACCTGCGACTTCTTAGTGCTTATCTTCCAGGTTACATCCTTTTATCTTTATACGTGAATCTGAAGGAATGATTCTAGATTGTTATCAAGCATAAATATTGGTTAGTAAGCCTCAAGTAAATATTGTTGTTATATTTATTATCTCTTATATGAATATTAGATATTATATAAGGATATTGTAACGCTTTCCTATATGCACTTTTATAAATGATAAGACAAATTTACCTAACCCTAGAGGTATTAGAGTGAAGGAGAGGTATTAGAGTGAAGGCATGTTCTCCTAAAAGCGTACATTAACTAGAATGCTTTACTAATTAATTTAGTTAGAGATAATTAATTATTCGATGGTGGATTCGAAGGTACCCTAGAAATACTTTGAGATGAATGAGTTTCCAAGATTAACGATGACTTTACTTAAGGTACCTTTAAATAATTGTAATTAGATATAGAAGGAGATGTTGTATAAGAAGAGTCCTCATAGTGGTAGAAGTTAAAGTTACGTGGATTCCTCATAAAAAGGTAGATTGTGCTCACACGCTAAAGTAAAATTCAAGCTTATATGTTATCTAGTTTGTATATTTTGTATATTGACACTTATATTGGGGTAAATGGTTGTATTAGAATTTGTTATAAATTTATTTAAATTCTTGTTAAGATTATGTTGGATGTATACACTTATGAAAATAAGTGTTGCGTAAATAAGTGTTAGTAATATTTTCATGAATAAACTAAACTCTTTTTGCTTTAATGATTATGATAGATAGTAAACAATTATCACCTTAGCTAATTATATTTAGTAAAAGGGATCTAAGGACTAAACCTTATATTTTATGATGATAGTACAAGTTGATGTTAAACCGTAAAACTAAACTAGACTGCGTACTTGATGATTAAGCATTGAACAACTACATGGAAAAATTTAGATGAATGAGAAATTGCCCTAAAAGAATTCACTCGAAATGAAAGTATTTGTTTTATTTTGAGTAGAACTGAGTACATGATTGAACATACTAACACTAGAGAATGATCAACATATGAATTCAAGGAAACTTCAGAATGGATGACACGGGTTATATCCTTAAACAATTAGCATGACATAGTGGCCATGACTTAGGTAGCTTTGGACACAAAGAGACTAGTTATATAAATCCACAATGTAGCTAAAACACTCAACTGAGGAATTGCTCAGAACAAGCTATGGCTATGACGAAAATTTGATGCCCTCCAAACACCATGTGAATAATGGGTTAGGTTAAGAAAGTACCCACAGATTCGGCTCCAAATTAGTGTGGAATTTTCCTGAGCAAACTTCCCATATATAGAACACTAGTCGACAGCTACGCAATCGCATCCTTGATACATATTTCATGTTGATACTGAGTTAGTATTTTATGGTTTCTTATGGTTTCTAAAGTTAGAGGACACATGTTGCATATTTCATGAAGATACTCATTTTTTTTTCATGTCGCTACTTAGTTTTCATGATGCATATTTCATGAAGATACTCATTTTTTTTCATGTCGCTACTCAGTTTTCATGATTCATATTTCATGTGGATGCTCAGTTATTATTGTTCCTAGATGTATAGGACATGTGGTACATGATACGTTGATTGCAAATATTCAATTGGTAATTCATAGTTTTATTTATGGTTATGTACATGATATAGTTTTATTACATGATGTTTCTTAGAATCATGCCTTATAGACATGTGATTCATGGTCATGCATTATTCATGCGAAATTTGATGTTGTTATTTCTAGCCATGAAATTTATAGCCATGGGTTGTGCATGTGATACTTCTTGATTTTATTTCATGAAGTTATGCTGCTATATAAGATAGATGACGTGTAGAACATAAAATGATATCATAGCTTATCATTGCATCTAGAGATAAATGACATTTGGCACATAAATGGTATGAAAACATGTGGTGATTAATTTTGGTATTTTATAGCTTTGTCATGTATTAGTGGGGAATAAGAGATTATATCAAATATTTGGCATGACATGTTATCATCTCATTCTAACCCTTATTACTCCCCGTAGAATGCATATTTGATATGATGATGAATTATGTGAGTTGTTACTTCATCTTGATAGTACTAATGTTGAAATATGGTAGCTTATCATGGCATATTAGTGAGATGCTTAGTGAAATTATGAAAGTATCATGACCAGTTATGTTATAATGGTAGCACAAAGCACCTAAATGCATTAGATGTTAAACCTGGCATACTTATCGTGACAATGGCTTATGATGCAATGTAATACAATATGAATGGGTGGCTGAAAATTCTTGTCAACACATGATTCAAGGTTGATCCATGATATTATTATATTGAGAAATGGTTACTAATGATTATTCATTATGACAAGTGCCAGTTGTTCCAAGTGATCCGCTCAAATAGCCTGATGAGGCTAAGTATTCTATGATTTCATGGGAGCCCATAACCACGAATGAGAATGGCTACTATAAATATATTATGGGCTGGGGGACAATCCCAACAATTATCTCTATGCCAACAACGCTTGACTTTTGTACCAAAATTTGGGAAGGTGGTAGTGCCACACATACTTACCAGAGAACTTCTGATGTGAACAGAGTCCATGGTTGGAGACATACTCACTGGGAGGGAGGTTTATGTAGAAGGACTTCTGATGCCTGGGGCTAGTGCCTTAAGCGTGCTGTGGAAGATGTTTAGGCTAGCCTTCCGAGATGCCTGGGGTATAATGATCCTCATATCAGGATCGGTGGTACCGGGACTATCAGGATCGGGGTACCGGGAACCAGATGCCGGCTAGTACCGATGAGGCCCTAATTCCGGTTAGAATCTGATGAGGCCGTATTATTACAAAAAGTTGGGAAGGTGGCAATGTCGCGGTAACTTCCTGGGAAATTTATGATGCCTACTGTATGATCCGTGGACAGGTTACAGTAGAGGGCCCATGCCATGGCAAGCGGGACCATCCAGAGTTGGAGGGGAGGCGTAGGGAGGTTGATCGGATGGTATGATTCTCAGGGAGAGGGTGAGTAAGGAAAAGAGGAAGTAAAAAAACACACAGTCATTAATTATTAATTAATTATCTAATGCTTATGTATGTATGATGCCTGATTGTTGATATGGTTGCATACTAGACTCATAGGGAATTACTTAAGAACATGTTGTAACTTAGGGTGTTTGATTGTATTAGTGCGGTTTGGAGACTTCTATGTCGTGGCCGCACATATAAATCTCTTAACTTCACAATAGTACTAGCTACCTATATATTCTAGTATTTACTTGATTGATTGATTGAATAAGTATTGTATTTATTGCTTGAATATTATAACTTCGAGACAAAGTTTCTTGAAGGGGGGGAGTATGTAACAACCCTCATATACAAATATAGGGAATATTTAATATAATAAATATAATGTAATATAATATAATAAAAAGAAACATGAAAAATAAGTAACGGAAAGCAAATTTTGCATAGAGAAATAAATTAAATAAGAGATTAAGAAATTGGGAGAAGGAGGAGATAAAAGGAGGAGAAGGAGTGAAGAGAAGGGGCTTTTTGTCTTTGGGCATCTTGGAGGAGGAGCTATGGAGGAGAGGAAAGCAAGATAGCACTGGCATATGGTTAATTGTTGGGGGCTCGGGGGCCTTAGCCATTGGCTGGGGGTTGGTTGGGTGGAGAGTCATCCCCCCACCTTCAATTGCACTACTGGAGCTGTCAAGGTAATGGTAGCTATCAATCATCCAATCAGGTATGGATTAATAATTATTACAGCATATTTTATGTTATTGATTATTAGATCCCCATTGTTTTTGTAGATCTTCTATGCATGTTGTTCTTGTTTGTTTTTGGATTTTATATGATTTTATATGTTATCAGGTTCTTGTATTGGTTCATAGATCTACATGCATATTTAATATTATTTTGTTATTTAGTAGGTTTTATGAGTTTTATGGTTCTTACATAATATTTTTAAACTCTCCTGTAATTTGTTCATGATGCTTATGCTTCCTCTTCTCAGAACAACAATCACTGTCACTGCTGTCATGAACAAAATTATAATTACTTTGATCAGATTCAGATGAAGAGTAACTATTATTTTTACCATTCTTTTCTTTCTTACTCTTATGTTTGTGAGACATTGTACCAGAATAAGAATTTACTTATGATTTCCTTCCTCTTTCATCGTTATGGTATTTCTCCATTAGAATCTGATTTAACTCTTCCTCTGCCTTCATAGTTTGTTCATTCTCTTCTTTAACAGTGCTTATTTCAAATTTTAAATCTTTTACAGTATGTAGTAGTTCAGAAGATTGATTATTTAACTCTATGTAAATTCCTTCATTACCATTATTATGTGTGTTGTTATTATGTTCATTATGATGAGGAGATCTGTCCTCTGCTGATTCCTCTGGTATATCCAAGCCTGCAATTTAAACGTCAAACTGTTTTGTACAAAAACAAAATTTAAATAAAGTCAGTAACTAAGTTTTCTGTTTTATTTTTTGTTTTGCGCATATGAGCCTATTTCAGGCCTAGAGTTTGAACTCGCACTTTGATACCACATGTAACATCCCGAAACTTCACAAAAAAATAAAATTTTTCAACGTAGCATTTAAAGCATATACTAACTGTGCAGAATTATAATTAATGCTTCTATGTTGTTATGCTAGAATAAATGTTTGTAACGATCATTCAATGTATTTTTTTGCGTTTTGCTATGAATGAATTTTAAGTCTACTCTAAGATGCTATTGGATGATTTTCTTGTCTCAGCTATATTTTTATATTACCTATGTCAATGCTCAATCAAATATTAATGTTTATAAGCGCTAACTGTTGTTCTTCTTTTGATGATGAAAGGGGTCCTAACGGTACCCCGAGGCTTACTTAGCATTTATGCTAAAGCATTTGGACTTTCACTTTCGCAGATTACAGCTAAGGGTGACACATCAGATCAAGTAATACAAATATAATTTAAAACTGCACTTTCAGTTAGCCGTCAAAGATTCTATAATAAATTTATGAGGTACTTATAACGTGACTCATCTAAGTTTGTATTTGTAAACTACACAACTCATACATTTCCTTTGTTTAACATTTAAATGATGAAATAGGGTCTTATAGCATATGTTTAGGATAATAGGTGATGCAATTATTTGTAAAAAAGATACTGTGCCTTTATGGAACATAGGCTAAGTGCATGATACTTTATTTTCCTACAACATGTGAACTACATGCAAATTATTTTGCGATTTCCTATAATAGATAGACTATATGCTAAATCCATGATTTTCCTATAGTGTGAACTATATGTATTTCCACATAATTCCTAGAATGTAAACTATAAACAAATCCTTTGTAATTTCTATAGCCTAAAAACTATATTCATATTATATGTAATTCCTATTGGCATATAAACTATATGCAATGGTCCTATGTACAAATTAATATAATCAAAATGTGAGCATTGTCGTGATCCTTTTAGAATATATGATCGAAGCCTAGATGAATTAATACCATAAATACAAACTATAAGTTACCATAAGATTGATACCATGATAGTTTTGCAAACAAGAACTACATAACAACGTGATAAGGACAGGGTAATAAAATTGTAATGGAATGTGTGCTGGCAGGCATTCGCATCCAAACCTTGGCATTTATTACTCCTATCTACTAGCTCAGTGGAATATCTCGGTGGTTGCCATCGTGGTGCTTAACACGTGAAGGCATTGTGATAAACAGTCAATGTGGTCGAACTGTATGTGATTTAGTTTGAAAGTCATCCAAGCTGGTCTCCACTGTGGCAATGGTTATTAAATATGGTTTTAATGCAGTTGGTGCTTCGAATTACGATGTGTTATGAAGTATGATCCCCATCGTTGATCTTATGACACTCTCGAGTTTTCGGACTTAACCCTAATCCACCACTAAGTCTCGAAGTTGTTGTTCTTGGGCATTCATTGTGAGTTGTTGCTTGCTCGGTGGAGAGGCCGACAGGCCTCAGGAAAATCAGGGTTTCGTTAGCATGTTTTGGGAGCTTCTCCCATGATTCGAAACTGTGACGTGTGGGTGTTTTCTGATACCAGTTGATAGTTTTTAAGAGCTGAGATTTACTGTGAGAGTTTGCAGCAATTAGAATGATGTTGGAAGGGATCGAGGGCTTATGGTAATCCCGTGTGTAGGTTGAACCAGTGGTCAGTTTTCTTGTATGTTAAGTGCTAAATCTCAGAGTTGTCTTCAACCTGTGTTACTTTCAGTAGTGAGGTGGTGGCCACGGTTTAACAATGGCTATGATGTCATTGCTCCAGAAATAACTATTTAAAGGTAATGTTCAGGTTTCGAAAACTGTTTCCTTCTAAATTGTTTATGAGTTGCAGTTGTTGTTATTTTGCTTAATGAATATTCTTTGGTGATACTTGTTTGACCATACATTGCTTGTGTGGCAGGTTCCTTCGGCTTTTGGTTGTCGATCTTGTGTTTGAAAGATGGCAATTGTGCTGAACTGGTAAGCTTCGGAGGTTTCCCTGATGGCTTTGATTCATGTCTGTTGGTCCTTCTTAGGTTCTTAGTTGAGACTTTGTTTTAAAAGTAAGGCTGTGGAAGGTGACCACCATTATGATGTTTGTGAGCTGACTGGTAGCATGGAGAGGATGAAAACCTCAACCCACTTCGGTGTTAAGCCTGTAGTGTCTCTCTGTGTCGATATTTTTGTAATGAAGTGACACAGTCGAGAGGATTTACCCTCAGCTATTCTGGTTTAACAAGTAATTTGGTTCCTTTAACTTGATGATGTTTACATGTGCTGAAGACTGTGAGCGATGCTCCAAGTTATATGATAATTTATTGTTTTTTCCTACAAATTGTTGTGTGTAAAAGTTTGTTGAGAGTCGAATGTTTTAAATCTTAACTTGTGCATTCGAAACCCTGGACCTGTTTAGTTTAGATGATAGTTTTTTTGGAAATTATGAGAATTCGAAACTGTAAACTGAGGCCTAGTCTCATTCATCTATTTGGTTTTTATGCAGATGATGGTTTCAATACTACGTTTCATTTTCGATTGAAATCTATAGGTGAAATGTAAAAATAATTACTTGCAGATGAACTCAGTCTCGAAGTTTCTATCATTAAAAGTTGAATTGTTTACTAAATGTAGTAGGATATGTAGCTAGGGTTTTGGGACGCTATCCAATTGGACTTCTATCAACCATAGAATTATTTGTTTACTTGGGCAATGATGAAAGAGATGAGGGTTAGTTAAGATCTGTTACTCAGAATGTTGTATCAAAAGAAATTGTTTTTCAAACATGAGTAATGGCATTCATTTTGTTACAGTATAAATATATTACTCAATAACTAGGGAAAATATTAGAAAATCCCTTGCAGAGTTTTGGAAACAAAACATGGAAATGTTAAACCCTTATTTGAATCTTATTGCTGCAAAAATAGGAATACTAAGTGTATGATTACTATGAATATTTCTATGTTTGTTTGACGACTATTTAGATTTCAAAAATAATGATGAATGCCTAGAATGATGTTTGTATAGTATAATCTTTGAAAGGAATGAAAAGGAATACATAGTGTTTATCTACTGTAGGATGACAGTTGATTTTCAGTGAAACCTTAGGTTTGAGCAGAATCATATATGTTACTTCTATAGCTATGATAAAAGAAATATTACCTTGCTTGTAATATGAAATGCTGTTATGTTTTCAGTCTCTAAACTTATATAATTTATTTTACAGACTGTGATTGTTAAGGAATAATAAGAAAACACAACAATGTCAGTCGATTCAATCATTCTATATTATCTCTATCAATTATCTATCTTAATTCTCCTTTTCTGTATAGTCTATACAGAAAACAGTATGGGGAAAAATACAGATATGTTATTTGTTCAATCATTTCATTTACTTAATCATTATTACAAAAAAATCATAACTAGATAAGAATTCAAAACAATTACTTATGTATAATGATAACTTATGAATACTAAATCAACAATTGTAGAAAATAATTTAACTACTTAGAGGCTAAAATAACAAGTAGAACCTGTAACTGTAGATAGGTTGGACAAACACCCAAGGAGGATTGTTCCTCCCAACCTTCTCCAAAAGAAGCAGCCAATCTACTTTACTCCTTTGGACCCCGGAGCTTGTGCACTGAACCACTAGGTAGAAGACTCTGTGTAGAAGCAAGGCACTTAGAAATTGTATAGGAAGCAAACTATTAAGACTTGCTCCTCATCTTTTTAGGACTCTACACTCGGCAGTATAACTGTGCACTTAGTAGTATAAATTTGCACTCAATAGTATAACAAGCAGACTTACACCATGATAAAAATCTAGCATATCCCCTCATCAAATCTCTTGGCTGCAAGCAACAAAACCCCAAGGTAAATTTTCTCATCAGAAAAAGTGATGAACCTGAGTCCAAAATTCGATGGCTCTTAAAAAGATTTCCTAGGTCTTTAGTGGCGAGTTTTCAATAAATGAGCCTCAAGCTCCAGTCCCATCTTTCAGGGAACTAAGACCACAATTCAAGGGAGTTGTCCCATACCAAGAGCTATTTACTTGCCTCATGAAGCTGCCATTTTTCCATTGCTTTCTACCCCAGATTCCATTCCACCTAGTGGGTTAGTAAACACTCTTTCAACAGTCTCCTTAGGTGTTTTTCTCCTATTTAATTTATTAAATAATAAAATATTGTTCAAATTACAGTCATCCTTGGACACTTGTCCAATATAAAACTTTACAATAAAAGTTAAGATAATGTTTCCAACATAAAATGTTTTTAAGAAAAAATGGGTATGTTACATGGTATGTCTCTCCTAGGAGAGGCTTGAGAATCCCAAACTATAACCAGAGGTAACAGAATCAGTTATAAGGGCCCTCAGTCTTCACTGTGCAAACACAACTATGATTTCCGACCCCTATCTAACTCAGGATACTCACAAAATAACCATTGCAAGTACCCTATGTGATACCTAGGTAAAGCTAATATGGCCACCACATATAACCAATGCTTAGGCGAATAGGCACATGTAGGATCCATCATATGGGTAGGGTAACTAAGCCCGAAACACAAGAGGGTCAAATCCCCCAAGAGTCCCCAGATACAAACAAATCCTGGAAATATCTCCCACGTTCAGCCAGTATTGGAGGGCTATCTCTGCAACCAACCTCCCGTGACCTCGTTCTTAACTCTGGTTTTAGTAGAGCACCCTGAGAACATCATGTATACCATGGCTTTCACCACTTCCTGGTTAGACACATAATGTGTGGTTAATAGTCATGGATTGTTAACTCACAATGATCTATTCCAAGACTCTAAACCTATACTAGTTGGCGCACCCTAACAAAGAAAATGTTCTAATCAATTCTTTAGTTAAGCATTAATTTTAATGGTTGTGATTACTCAAAGGATATGGTTGTGAAACTAATGATGTGAAAAGACTCAATAATATGCACACCCGAAAAACATTAGGCTCATCTATCCATAGAAAACATTATGCCACTATATGACAGTCAAACCAACGTTTCATTTTTAGAAATAAAAAATGCAATCTCTTTATAATTTCATTCACAAGCAAGTCCTAATGAAAGCACAAGCACTCTGATGCAAAATGCATATACATAAAGCAATTTTTTTTTGTATTTTCACTTATAAATGAAATGAAAATGCAAACAATGTTTTTGTATTTTTCAATATAAATGAATGAAAAATGTAACTGGAATCAAACTTTTCAGAAAAAATGCATAGCATACAGTGCAGACAACCCAACAAAATCCAAAAAGCAATACTCAGTTAAGCTAATGAGCTATGAAAAGAAAAAAGGTTGGAAACCAAATTCTCAAAAACTAAAGAAAGAGGAGTTTCTAGTCAGTAAAAGGGCATGGAACAGTCAAAATATAGGCCTAATAAGGCTTAGGAACATCCAGAATTCACCCAACAACAACCAAAGATCACAAACAAGACAATCCCGGGGTTGTACATGTTAGTTTTTCAGAATTTTCAATCTGATCTAAGATCTTAACTGAGAGAATAACATGTACAACATATCAATCATGGACATAATAATGCAAGCACTCAAGAGACACAGAGTTTCACTGGGGAAAACCAAGAAGGTGAAAAACCCCGCAACTTCCTCATAGATAGAAAGAGCAATGATACAACCAAAGTACAAGAGATAGTCTTCTCCTAGCAGCAGATCCTCCTCGTCACAAGTGCACCACTTTCCGAATGAGAGAAGTGTGTGTAATGAGTGATCAAGTAGAGATCTCTTGATCTCTATTTATACTTGTCCTGTCCTTCCCAATAAACTAATGGGGTTGACTTATCTAGCTTAGCCTAAAAACCCTATGGTTAACTTAATCCGGGCCGACCCCACACTTGGTGGTCTAATAACCCTTTCACCCACATGACTCATATTGGGCCAACCCCATCAAGGTGGTCTTATAACCCATTAAGTATAAGTTGCGACACTTACAATATAAATGACGACACTTCCGTATAGAGGAATAATAACATCTCTATAGGAATACAAACACTTCCGTGTAGAGGAATAATATCTCTATAGGAATACAATACACATGGATAAAATACATTCTGAAGTTACATATACATCAACACTCCCTCTTACCTAGCAAGGTATTTCTCGACACAGATCTGCTAGCACAAATATTCTTCTCTAGATCATCATCAACGAATCATCGTCCTCGAATCATCGTCATCGTCACTGCTGCTGCTATCTCAATCAATCTCTAATCTACTCGTCATAGGAATTTCTATAGAGCCAGTCCTTTTTCATACTGGATGTAGGCCCACCACCTGCAGGTATTCATCATCATTGGCCATACTGTGGAATCCTTAGGACTTATTACGTGCATCACAAAACCTCGCAAGAGCATCCCAGGCTATTACAAGTACACAGCTCTACCTATAGGATCTCCCAGGATCTTTTACATGTGACTATCACAAAACCTTAAAAGAGTTTCTTTCCAAGCAAGATCTCTAAACAACATCTAAGGCCTTTTTCATCCTATCCAAATCTCCAGGACTTATTTACATGTGACCCCCACCACAAAACCTTAAAAGAGTGTCTTGCCAAGAAAGATCTCTAAAGAGCATTTGAGGCCTTTTTCATCCTTTCCAGATCTCCAGGACTTATTACATGTGGTCATGGCAATGCCTCGAAAGAGCATCTGAGGCCTTTTTCATCCTGTCTAGATCTCCCAAGTCTACTTACATGCCATAGGACAATGCCTCGAAAGAGCATCTGAGGCCTTTTTCATCCTATCTAGATCTCCCAGGTCTATCTATATGTCCTCCCAGAGCAATGCCTTGAAAGAGCATCTGAGGCCTTTTTCATCCTGTCCAGATCTCCCAGGTCTACTTATATGCTCATCTACACAACCTGTCCACAGCCATAGAGTATCAACCTGACAATCACCATACATCATACTGATGTCATCATCACATGATCAACCTGATCATCATCACTGCATCATCCTGATGCATGTCATTTGGAGAAACATCCTGAAGCTCATCATCCATATGCATGTCATCTGGAGAAACATCCTGAAGCTCATCATCCATGATCATCCTGATCATACAATGCATCCGTCTGATGCATACCAAGTATCTACCTGATACATATCATCATACATGATCCACCTAATCATACATTGTATCCATCTGATACATACACAGATACATGCTCCACCTGATCATACAATGTATCCATCTGATATATATCAATATACATTATCTACCTAATCATACAATGTATCCACCTTATACATATACAGATACATGGTCCAAGAATCCAACATGATGCATATACATATACATGACCAACTGATCATAAAAAGCATCCAACATGATGCATATACATATACATGATCCAATTGATCATAACAAGCATCCAACATGATGCATATATAGAGCAATAACTGGAGCATTGTCCTGATGCTCATCATCCAGCGCTTACATCCACAGGAATGGGAAGGATCCTCCTCTCACCATGCTTGGAATGGCTCCTACAAATGTGTCCATCACTTCTTCCTCGAAGTGTCGTCAATCTGAAGAACACCAAGCCTCTCTTTCAAGTACTCAAACTTCACTCTAGCTAATGGTTTCGTCAGCACATCTGCAACGTGCTCATCCGTCGCAATATACAGGAGCTTCACTGCTCCTGTCTGCACCATATCCCTGATATAGTGATATTTGATCTCACTGTGTTTCGACCTGTCATGGATCACCGGGTTCTCAGATAGCTTCACACAACTCTGGTTGTCACAAAAGATACCAGTAGCCTCTAGCGGGAGATCAAATAACTCAGACAGTAGCTTCCGGAGCCACACTGCCTCACAACTCGCCGAACAAGCTGCAACATACTCTGCCTCGGCTATATTCAATGCTACGCATGATTGCTTCCTGGTAAACCAAGAGATCACACCTGATCCCATACTGAAGCAGCACCCAGATGTGCTCTTCCTATCTATAGCACTACCTGCCCAATCTGAATCAACATAACCCTGCAGGTTAAACTTTTGATTCGCATCATACTTGAGCCCATAATTAATTGTACCCTTCAGGTACCTGAGAATATGCTTTATAGCAACCAAGTGAATACCTATGGGATCCATTAGGAACTAGCTCAATGTGTTCACCGTAAAGCAAATATCTGGTCTAGTGTTCATTAAGTACAACAAGGATCCAATTATCTGTCGATACAGAGTGACATCAACTGGATCAGATGAAGCATCACACAGAAGCTTCAGGTTCGATGCCATAAGTGTGGCCATGGCCTTGCAGTCCATCATCCTGAACCTCTTCCGGATCTCTACTGCATACTTCCCTTGTCCAAGGAAGATCCCATCTGCACTCTACCACACCTCCATGTCTAGAAAGTAGTGCATCATACCCAAGTTCTTCATCTTGAACTCGGCAACAAGCTTCCGGTGCATGTCAGTAATCAATCTATCCTCACCTGTAACAAACAGGTCATCCACATACAATAGTAGTATCA
This sequence comes from Larix kaempferi, assembly GCA_027924585.1. NCBI lineage: Eukaryota > Viridiplantae > Streptophyta > Pinopsida > Pinales > Pinaceae > Larix > Larix kaempferi. The sequence goes on along the minus strand of BSBM01000450.1, from coordinate 323,606 downwards.
CTGGATTTCCTTTCTCAACCTTGTAGTAAAGGTTGGAATCCTCTTTACTCTTGGTAAAGCCCAATCTGGATAGGAAGCCATCTATCCTTCCATACCAAGTCCTGGGTGCCTATTTCAAACCATACAGGGCTTTCTTCACACATATGACTTCCTGTCATGTGTCTCAAAACCAAGTGGTTTCTCCACATACACTTCCTCTTCGACTACACCATACAAGAAGGATGTCTTGAAATCCATCTGGTCTTCCACTTCATCACTACAGCCAAAGCAAGTACTGATCTAATGGAAGTGTATCTGGCTACACGTGCAAAGGTTTCTTCATAATCAATCCCTTCTTTCTGGGAGAAGCCACGAGCTACAAACCTCGATTTGTATTTTTCTATGCTGCCATCAGCAGCATGCTTGATCTTGTAGATCCACTTGGAAGTTATTACAGACTTCCCTTTAGGTCTTGGGATTGAATCCCAAACATCTTCATGATCGATTGGTACTCCTCAATCATGGCATTCTTCCCAGATCCTGGGAACTTCAATATCTTCAATATTTTCAATAGATAACTTTGTTGCTGAACAAATGTTGTTGTAGGGCCCCTCCTTTAGGGTCCCCTTGAACTGAACCTGAAACTTTAACAACTTCATACAAACAAATTAGCCATCATAGTTATTGGAAAAATAAAATAAAAAACGTGAATAACTTAACAAAAATAAGCAAACCTTAACCTGTCAACCCGATCCAGCTGGTCCATTGTTGTCTGCGTCTTCCGTAGGATCCCTCCAGCAAAGCTCGTTTAACCATAGGCGAAGCAACCGTTAGCTTCGCCACCCAACCATAGGCTCATGCTTTCAGTCGCATGGTCTCCCCCGAGCTTTGGGTCGTAGAGCTCACACAAGTATTTCAGAAATTCAGCTTGGGCTTCCCTTCCCACCAGGATTTCTAAGCCAAACCCTTAGATAGCAGCAAGTCTTTGAGGCATTCGAAAATTACGACAATCGTCCAAATTATGGGCCCCTTTACCCATTCCCCAAGTCTTCCTTATAAAGGAAAATCTCATGCGACACATGTCGCTTCATGCATAATTAAATATTTTTAATTAATTATTTAATTGGTACACTCACCCATCCAAGTGTCATTTTCTCTAGGAAGTGCACCAACACCCCTAAGTTTGCTCCAGTTTGTCCCCCAGATATTTTAATTAACTCCTAGCTTTTAGTTGACTAGGTGTCTAATCTTAGGATTCTATTTTGCTCCTAAATAATGATTTCTATTATTTTAAATGCTCAACAAAAATAACTATTCATGTGCAAATGCCTAAATTATTTTTATGCATTTGCTAAGTAATGATCTAGAGTTATTCTCATAAGTTTTTATGCAGTTAAATTTAACAATCAAACTCACAAGGATCACGGTGCCGCGCCGTTGGGCTCCTAGTTCCTTAATTTTAATTCCTTGACATGGCACCACTCCGTTGGGTCCAGTCATCCATGGTTTCCATTCCTTGGCATGGTATCGCATCGTTGGGTCCTTGCATCCATTCTTTCCGTTCTCGACAGGGTACCGCATCGTCGGGCCCTTCTGCCACCATCTTTCCGTTTTGACTTGCGGGAACTCTTGTAGGGATTTTAGGAATCGTTACCATCCATCCTCTGTCTACATGCTATCTAGGGACTAATGGCGCTGAGGAGTGAGTCCGTTCTCACTGCGCGCCCCTCAACTCGTACGTGACCAGCTCCGTCGTGGCCCACCTCGTACGTCCTCACGCATTCCTCTTGAGCAAGCGGATCAATGCTTATCTGCTCATGCGTGGTATTCTTGTCGGAAGTTGACATCGTTGTCGCTTTCCCTGTGTGTGATTTACCCGTACTCTACGACCCTCCATATTCCTTTTTGTGTCCGTTGGTGAACCGTTTCACCTGTCGCTACACACATTTCTCGCAAACGTAAATTAGTAGCACTGTCCTCAATAATCACAATTTGTTTTATAAATCTGTTGCTTCATTAAGCATCTATAATTTACTTAATCATTACTCATTCGTCTAATCACATAATCAATTGCATAGCTAGTCATTAAGCATCATTCATATGTACAGTTTTCATATCAAAGTTAATCGTTAAACAACATGAAATTGTCCATTCACAATAACTACCCAAATGCACATATATCAATCAATCGTAATCATAAATATACTCAAAATAAAATCATAGGGTTATTTTATTAATGTTTCAAACAGTCAGGTGACTCAGCAGGTGCCCTCAATGTCTATAGTAGTCTAGGGGCACTACATACACCCCTACTTAATTAGAACTTCGTCCCGAAGTTCAGAATAAAAATGGAAGCTATGATGCATCTCAGTTGCGTCCTCCCAAGTTGCAGAGCTAGGACTGTAACTGTCCTACTGCACTTTGACTTGATCAATCCAGGCTAACCATTAAGCAAGAACTAACCAATCAATTATACCACTCCACACATATAATTTAATTCTTTAATTCATTTATCAATTATTGTCGTCATTCCCATCTTCAGGTTTTCCTCAATCATTTAAGAGATAACAAGGCTCAAGAGACCATTATATCGAAGTTGTTTAGCTGGGTCACTCGACAGGTGCCCTTAAGGTCCACAGTCATTCTAGGGGCATTACATACACCCCCTCCTAAATAGAACTTCGTCTCGAAGTTAATTTTTGTTCTTGTACTTTCGACGCTAGGCGTTAGCTTGTTTTTATATTCTCATCCCCATGTCATTGTATTCTAGTTTTTCTCCAATAATCATGGCTATAAGCACAAGTGGTTAAAGTCATTAGCTCCAATATCATCTAGTATGGTTACAATACACCCTCAGGAACTTAATCGTAACTTCGTATCATATCAATCCGATAATACATTCCATAATTGTGAGTTCCAACTAGATTTTCTATATCTCTTATTCATTCATGAAGGTCCATGATGTCCAAATTTTCAACAAGCTGCAATGCATCAACAACCACCAAAATTTTATCAAAACATAACAAATCTGAGCAAGGATTTAAATCTATCTGGTTATCCTCCCTCCAAAATGAAAAGGTAAGCATCATAAAGTATTCAATCAAATAAAAATAGGTAAGTTATAATCACGGATTTAACAAATCATGAGAGACCCTCAAATACTCAGAAACCAATTCTCAATTCAATAGGATTCGAGGCATCGAGACTTAGTGACTTAGTCGAACATATCAAAATTGATCTCTTATTCCTTTCATCAATATCATTACTCGAGGTTAACGAGATTATCTCATCCTTACCTCATTTCATCATTCATGTTTCCATAAGACCACTTCGTTAGTTTCATCAATTTGTATAATGTGTGTTTTCTTAACCCCATTGAGTTCCATCTCGAGGGTTAATTGTCATTTCATCAAGTTTGATCATGACCCAATGTTATCTTCATTGCGTTCGTTTTATTATGCTAATCGTTTCCATACTTCTTTTTACGAAACATTGTCTTCATTTGACCATTTCGATACCATGGTTAAATTTCATGTTCGTAGTCCTGAGTTTTTCGTAAATGGTTTTGTCATAATGCAAAATGCATGTCGTTGAGTTCATCTCATCATACTAATCACACTGATATCTCATTTTCATATTTTATGTCTATTTTTCTCCCTCGACAATCTCTTAAAGTCTCGTCCATCTAATTATCTTGGTGTCTTATGAGTTAAAATTTATCCATTTCCCATCATTTCGTAAATCCACCCAATATATTCGTCCACTTGTCTTCTTATCATGGTTATGTAGAAAAAGTTTTAAATGTCCTAACTTAGATTCATGCTTTCCTTTACTTTTCACAAGGTTCTTGAATCCCCATGTAATAGACACATAAAATTGCTTTTAATGTACCTAATAAATCTTCATTTAGTTTAAAACACCACTATTTAATTTATAAGTAGAAAATCTCTACCCTTTCATCATATCTTCTTACGTATGTTTCGTTGGTAGGTCTTCCGAGTTATAATTCATCATTACCAAGTCATTTATGCATCTCCTACTTCGACTAGAAGGTTCATAAGTCTATTCAAACATAACCTATAATTTCATGAATAATAGTAGCTATCTACAATAACCATGGTTGATTACCGTATAAATCTCTATTTTTAGTATTAACCATTAAACACACACATAACAATTACACCTCAATCATGATTCTATTGATTGGTCATAAATAAATCAAGTTTTCTTTTATAATAATCTCAATACAATAGCACTTAATATATACTTAGAAATATATACTCTATATATATCTATAAAATTCCATACATATATTGACACATAAAATTCCTTTCCTAAAAATAATCATATATATAACGTATATAAAATTATCTTCATAAAATCAACCTGCATATATAGATATAGATATATATATAGATATATAAGCCCACTAATTTCTTTCATAGTCATAATCATCAAAATTTCTAAACATTTTCTCAACTAACTTTTTAAGTTTAACTATTAGGGTATTCCCTTATAATTTATTCCTATGATATCAATATAAGAATAATTCTCCTTTCTACCTCCCTTTGTAAATAAAACTTATTAATTTTCCTCTAATCATCATATCTAAAAGCACTTATTAACCCAACTTTAATTGAGTTATCTTTGTTTGTCATATATAAAACTTCACTACACACTTATTCTAAAATAACCCTTGATATATAAGGACTATATTTATCCATACAATTGACTTACCTTTATGAACATTAAATCTAAAGGACAACTATCCCATTGTCATCTCAAAATTAGCAATTTTACATATATGATATCTAAAACAAAATTTGTATTCAAGCAATTATCAAATTCACTATCCTAAGCTGCCTTGCATAAAATTACTTACAACTTTCAATGCTTAACCCCCTCCTTTCCTTTTAAAATATAAGAATTAGTTATATACAATGCCATTAATCATAAAGTACAAAACAATTATCATGGATTATTAATACTATTGACTTATCCTTCATAGAAATGTTAAAGTATAAAATATGAATAATTTATACAATACAACATAATTTATCCTTGAGACTAGCACACTCTACCTATTCTTTCGATTTGCTTCTTAAGGTAACAACACACACTTGCATTTGTTTTCTTTGGAATTAATCATGGTGTGTATCAATATATTCCTCACTAACTTCTATGTAGACATACACTTCCATATTTGCGTATCAAATACAACCTTTTATTTATTTATTTCATTATTGATGCAATGAGACACATCTTAACCTTCACTTCTTAGTTAAAATTTATACACGGCTACATACATGATCTAAAATGACATATGATTACATAACTAAATATGCATGTAAATAGATAACTTTATTCTCATAAATAATTCGTTCAGCATACACATAGTTATATAATTAAGGCACTCATAATAAAGTTCATTCCAGTGAACGCTGGTTAAAAGATGGGATCTACGGTCACTAACAGTTGATAATTACGATCTAATCCCAAACATTCATGTGTCACGGGTGGATCAAGAAACAAATCTTACAATTAGAATGTAGATAACATACCTAATCTTTAATGAGACTGCGAATGGATACGCCCAATTTCCCGATATTATTCCACAATCGCATCCAAGAAAAGTGGTTATATTTTATTCCCTAATTATAACTCTTCTTGTTATATCAGTCTAGGGAGTAGGTGTTGCAATAGTCAATGAATGATGAACTATAAGTTAGATGATAATAAACAAAAGCTAAGACTCAGGTTTGACCGAGAATCCACATGCGAGCCGGGAGAAGTAGAGGTTCCCCTCTCTATAAATTCACGCCTTTCTGCAAGAAATTAACGGTGGTTGACAGAATTCTTAAAATCACTTGGTATCAACACAGATTGGCTTCATAAAAGATTAAATAAAAGAAAACTAAACCAAAAGTTCTTATTAAAGGACTGTTGTCAAATAAGGCATAAGATCATCATAATTATTAAATGTTTAAGGTGAAAAATCAAGGGTTACTATGGTCTCAACCTTCAGGCTGTCGCAAGTCACTGCTTGATCTAAATGATCGCTTCAGCTAATTATTGACTCTGCCATTTACACTGAATCATCATATCAAAATTCGATCTAATGGCGGCATGGGCGCTTGGAGTATAATTTTCTTTGAACTGGGTAGTAAGTCGTTTAATACTGCAGGGATCATAAATGTGACATAGTACCCAAGGAAACCCGATCTAACTACAAGTAACAACCCGCAAATGGTGTGCTAACCGATAGAAAGCTAGGTGCTACTAGAATGAGTCACTTGGCTAAGTGAGGTTTCGGTTACAACAAGCTTCGACTGAGGTTTGCGGCTTAATTAGCTTCTCATGGGATTGATCCGATTGAGCTTGATCTGTTCTTCTATAATTTAAAGCACAGTTGCATAGAATAAATACATTCAAATCGTATAATATTATTGACAAATTCGTTTATGAATTTAATCTGGAATTCCATACAAAAACACAGTTTCCCAGAATAATCAATCGTATAGGATTCAGTTTCCCAGAATAATCAATCGTATAGGATTACTGATGAATTCGTTTATGAAACACAGAAATGACTCAAATATGATAGGGGTCATGTATTTCTGATGATTAGTTTGCAAATGAGAATCGCAGAGTGGTGGACCATAATTTGCTGGCAATTAACTTATACCGAGAAAGATAAATACGCAGAGTGATTACGATTTTAACCATAAATTCTGGTGATTAACTCGTACAGAGAAAGATATCTCGAAAGGCAGAATGGTTCTATACGATTAACTTGCAAGATGAGAATGTAGAGTGATTATGATTATGATCATAACTTGCAGGGGAAAATATAAATACCAAGGTTAATGCGCGTATAAGGAGATCTGGAATGGAGTTTGATCATAGGAAGAGATCTATTCATTCTCAGCACGGATAAAACATATCTGAAATGGAAATTGATCCACAGGTAGAAATCGATTTATTTTCAGCATGGTTATAACAGATCTGGAATAGAAATGAATATATAAGTAGAAATTTAGCTATCTTTCTCATGGTTAAAATAGATCTAGAATAGAAATACCAATATTAGGCAGAGGCTGGTTGTTCCTTTCATTGAGTAAAAACAGTCAACGAGATCATAGGGGTTGCAATATAGATGGATCTCAGAATTCAATAAACGATTGACCCATTCTATACAGTTACCAGATCTGGGCATACGTATTGGCAGAGAGTAGATCGCCTCTCTCCACTGGAACCTAGATGATCTATCAAAATATTTTAAATAGTAATTTAAGAGGGGTAACCTGTTTCGACGGTCTATCTTTCACATTGTTAAAACAGATCTAGAATAGAAATAAATCCACAGGTAAAAAAAATTATCTGACTCGTGAACAAGACGACTTCAGGCATCAGGCTAGAATCGTTTGGCTAACATGGTTCTGCAACAGGGCTTCACAGGACGACACCCAGACATTCTTTTCACTTAATTGAGACGGTTGCATCAGCGAGCTCACCCACAGAGATCCCAATTTAAATGGACACAGTTTAAAAATAAATAAATAAATAAAGGGATACAGAGGTTTTCTTTCGCTTAAACCGGGACGATTTACAGCCACGAACTCATAAACAGGTTTTTTTTTTTTTTAAATTAATAAGACAGAATGTGACCTTCCCTAAACAACTCTGAAGATGTATCGCTCACCCATGAATGACAACACAGAAACCTTAAGAATATACGGGCAGACAGAGTTCTATCTATCTTTACAAATATTTACCACGATTTGTGTCTGAAAACTTACTGAACAAGGGAAATACAGAGATTCACGCTATCCTTACACCAAACGCTGAGCTAATTCATCCAACAACTTTTCATCATATAGATCGGTTTGGTGTTTTCACACAAACACAACAAGAAGTAAATAAAAGCCTTTCCGCTTGGAACCATTCAATCGCACACAGCATTCGCATAAGGGCTCCTATTGGAACCGTCCCAAAACAAGTACACAGTATAAAAACGCAACTCCCTTTGGCGAGCAGTTACACAAGGGGAAAAATATTTGAGGGAAAAAGTCACCCCAGAGTATACAAGTAAACGCCCGAATGAGGCTCACAACACTGGTTACACAGCAATAAAAGGAAGCAACCAACAAGGGGCTCGTCTCTAGATCACACAGTAATACGAGGAAAAGGAACTTGAAGAGGGTTGGCGTGTAAGCACATATAACAAGGTCAGGGTCGATTCTCAGTTGGGAGATCACCCGCTTTTCTCCTACCGTGCATCCAGAAACCCAAAAATACGATTTCAATTAACAACACTCAACAGCAGCGTTATGATAAGGCCTGATTCGCAGAGTTCGAAATAGATGATTCACACCCGGGTTCCACGTTTAAAGCACAGAGAATCCACATTAAATAACCACGCATAGATTGCACATGTAATCGTATGAAGGTAGAAAAAAAAAAATACTAAATGAAGACATAGCTATAGATATACCGAATGGCATGTCGATTCACCACCACAGCACAGCAAATCAAACAGAGTATACACGAGATGGAACTGGATACGCTCATCTGCGTTAAATTTGACTCCATAAATCGGATCCTGGTTTAAAATCCTATTTATATACAGCAATCAAATAAATAATCAATCAAACATAGTAAACACAAGACGCAGGGGTTTAGATCCAATTTTTATTTTCCAAAACGCAAATTTACTAAAACTCACAGAGATTTCTAAAGTCCAATTTAAATCAAAACAAAAAATTCAGGGAACGCCATGGATTTTGGGGATAGATCTGAGATTGCAGTTGTGGAACTGAGGTCGCCACCCGTAATGGAGAACCAAATTTACAAAATGGGTTGTGATTCTGGGAGAAAACGTCGATCAATTTTATTTTTTTTGAATTGTGACAGAGATTTGAATAAATCGAATACAATTTCAAATATGATACTGGAAGCGCTGATCCCAATTATATCACAGATATTTTTAAATGGATCAAACTGCAAATTACGCCATAGATTTGGAAAACGCCAAGCAGTTCTAGAATTGAATACAACAATTTTTAAAGATCGAAATACATTCCTTCGAATTGAATACAGAGATTTTCAGATATCGAAATGCATTTCTATTGTGAATTCTGGGAAAAAGGCCAATCAATCATGACAATACAGTACCCTGAGATCCGAGTTTTCGATCCATTCCATAACAGAGTTTGTAATTGTAAAGAAAACCAGATAGGGTTACGGCTGTTACCTTCCCGGAATCTCAACACATCCGCAGTAATTCGAAAGTATAAATAAATGAAAACAGTGTTTAATCTTGTATAGAAAACTAGATCCAATATTCTACGCTTCCACCAGAATTCGGAATACATAAATATCATAGAGCCAAGATCGAAAGTATATGTATGATAAAACAGAGTTAAAACTTATAGAAAACTAGATCCAATATTCTACGCTTTCACCGGAATTCGGATTACACATATATCATGAAAACAGAGTTATAGATTTATACAGAGATATTCAAATTCAATCTTAAACACAGAGGTTTCAATATTATAAAATAGATCTAGCTTTTCGATCTAGGTTGAAATAATCCTCTTATATACAACACAGAAATTTCAATTAAAATATATAATAGATCTAGCAAAGAAAAATCATTATATACTCAATGTGAATGTAATGCTGAAATAACATTGAACCTGTTTCGGTGGTCGAGCTGGAAATATAATGTGGTTGTGGCAGCAGCTGATTCGAATGTCCACCTTTACAAAGATACCAGCAACCCATCGGTAAAATATGAGTCCGGTGCTCTGATACCAAATGTAGGGCCCCTCCTTTAGGGTCCCCTTGAACTGAACCTGAAACTTTAACAACTTCATACAAACAAATTAGCCATCATAGTTATTGGAAAAATAAAATAAAAAACGTGAATAACTTAACAAAAATAAGCAAACCTTAACCTGTCAACCCGATCCAGCTGGTCCATTGTTGTCTGCGTCTTCCGTAGGATCCCTCCAGCAAAGCTCGTTTAACCATAGGCGAAGCAACCGTTAGCTTCGCCACCCAACCATAGGCTCATGCTTTCAGTCGCATGGCCTCCCCCGATCTTTGGGTCGTAGAGCTCACACAAGTATTTCAGAAATTCAGCTTGGGCTTCCCTTCCCACCAGGATTTCTAAGCCAAACCCTTAGATAGCAGCAAGTCTTTGAGGCATTCGAAAATTACGACAATCGTCCAAATTATGGGCCCCTTTACCCATTCCCCAAGTCTTCCTTATAAAGGAAAATCTCATGCGACACATGTCGCTTCATGCATAATTAAATATTTTTAATTAATTATTTAATTGGTACACTCACCCATCCAAGTGTCATTTTCTCTAGGAAGTGCACCAACACCCCTAAGTTTGCTCCAGTTTGTCCCCCAGATATTTTAATTAACTCCTAGCTTTTAGTTGACTAGGTGTCTAATCTTAGGATTCTATTTTGCTCCTAAATAATGATTTCTATTATTTTAAATGCTCAACAAAAATAACTATTCATGTGCAAATGCCTAAATTATTTTTATGCATTTGCTAAGTAATGATCTAGAGTTATTCTCATAAGTTTTTATGCAGTTAAATTTAACAATCAAACTCACTAGGATCACGGTGCCGCGCCGTTGGGCTCCTAGTTCCTTAATTTTAATTCCTTGACATGGCACCACTCCGTTGGGTCCAGTCATCCATGGTTTCCATTCCTTGGCATGGTATCGCATCGTTGGGTCCTTGCATCCATTCTTTCCGTTCTCGACAGGGTACCGCATCGTCGGGCCCTTCTGCCACCATCTTTCCATTTTGACTTGCGGGAACTCTTGTAGGGATTTTAGGAATCGTTACCATCCATCCTCCGTCTACATGCTATCTAGGGACTAATGGCGCTGAGGAGTGAGTCCGTTCTCACTGCACGCCCCTCAACTCGTACGTGACCAGCTCCGTCGTGGCCCACCTCGTACGTCCTCATGCATTCCTCTTGAGCAAGCGGATCAATGCTTATCTGCTCATGCGTGGTATTCTTGTCGGAAGTTGACATCGTCGTCTCTTTCCCTGTGTGTGATTTACCCGTACTCTACGACCCTCCATATTCCTTTGTGTGTCCGTTGGTGAACCGTTTCACCTGTCGCTACACACATTTCTCGCAAACGTAAATTAGTAGCACTGTCCTCAATAATCACAATTTGTTTTATAAATCTGTTGCTTCATTAAGCATCTATAATTTACTTAATCATTACTCATTCGTCTAATCACATAATCAATTGCATAGCTAGTCATTAAGCATCATTCATATGTACAGTTTTCATATCAAAGTTAATCGTTAAACAACATGAAATTGTCCATTCACAATAACTACCCAAATGCACATATATCAATCAATCGTAATCATAAATATACTCAAAATAAAATCATAGGGTTATTTTATTAATGTTTCAAACAGTCAGGTGACTCAGCAGGTGCCCTCAATGTCTATAGTAGTCTAGGGGCACTACATACACCCCTACTTAATTAGAACTTCATCCCGAAGTTCAGAATAAAAATGGAAGCTATGATGCATCTCAGTTGCATCCTCCCAAGTTGCAGAGCTAGGACTGTAACTGTCCTACTGCACTTTGACTTGATCAATCCAGGCTAACCATTAAGCAAGAACTAACCAATCAATTATACCACTCCACACATATAATTTAATTCTTTAATTCATTTATCAATTATTGTCGTCATTCCCATCTTCAGGTTTTCCTCAATCATTTAAGAGATAACAAGGCTCAAGAGACCATTATATCGAAGTTGTTCAGCCGGGTCACTCGACAGGTGCCCTTAAGGTCCACAGTCATTCTAGGGGCATTACAGTTGTAGTCCTTCTTTTGTAGTTGATGGTATACGATGTTTCCTACAAAACAAGTTAAATTGCATGATTAGAAACATCTCATAGTTTTTAGAACAAATTCTTACACATAAAGAAATATGTCATACAGTGATGCAATTATCTTAGCCAATGCTTCAATACAACATTTATCCATATCCCGTAACTTTCTAGATGCCTTCCAATCTCTACCAGAACATTGTTAAGAGTGTGCACAACTCCCAACATGTCAGCAAAGAGGTTTCATTCTAGATAAGTAGCAATGGAATGTTGTACAGTGCCATAGGCCACTTACCCATCACATGCATATTAGTAATATACTGTTCATTAATGCAATTATTCTAATATGCATAATACACACCTTAAATCTAGGAACATAAGCATATACATTATTGAACAATATTATTTAAACAAACAAATATTAAAATACTTATCTTTGTTTGGTTGTAGGGTTGACTCCCTCTCAGTCTTTGCTTCCTTTCTGCAACTCTATTCTGATGTGGATTGTGAGAAGTGGTCAACTCCCTCTGAATATCTGCATCCTTTCATAAACTACTGGAGTGTGCTCCCTCTTGATCTTTGCTTCCTTGCAGAAACAACTGGAGTGTGCTCCCTCTCGATCTTTGCTTCCTGGATTACTTGTTCTTGACCCTGGACCACTATGCATGCTTAAGTGTGCACTAGTGTCATGAATATCTCATACATAATCATGCATTCATTAGTATAATCTCAATACTATCAAAACACAATAATCTTAAACATGTATAGTCATGATCATTTTATACACAGATAATATATTACAATTCTTTTATTCATGCATATTCCTATATAACCATAGGACTTTTCTGGTTAGTCATATCATCAATCAAAGTAATAAGCATAATATGCCTAAGGCCATGATTACTTCAACCTATAACTTCATGAATAATCATAATCAATCATGCCAAGTATACTTATATAATAGATCCTAACATAAGGTAGGATTCTAACTTGATATAGGAAAAACATACCTGGATTAGCATGTTAGCTAGTTATGTCTAACATACCCACATAATGTCTTCTTGGTCCTTTTAAAGACTTGTGCTAGTAACCTGCATAACTCATAAGTTAAGCATTGTAGAACCATAAATATACATACCTCATAAGTAGAGATTCTATGCAATCCATGACTATGGATGAGTCTTTGTCTTCATGTCACCATGGTCATGTGTTCTTGAACTAGAACTTTCTTGATGTACCTTTCATGTTAGTGGACAACATAAACCTCATACAACACCACAATGCATTAGTACAATCATAAATGTCATAACCCTAATCAATGAGTGTCTTCTATCATTCACATGCATTCATCCTTTTACTAGGGTGATAAGACAAGTCAAAACTTAAACAAGATTGTACTAACCTTAAGAATATGAAGACAAACATATCATAAACTTAATCATGAATTGAATTTGAAACATACCTGTAAGTCATACCTGTCGAGATTGCTTGTAATCTTCTTATGTAAGGCCTTAGCCTCATCTCCCTCTTAAATAGGAACTTCTTCACTTATGCAAGTTATCAATCCATTCTCTTCTAGGATTAATCCAATCCACTTGATTTGTAGGAACTAGATCTGGAGCTAGATTAGGGTTTATTAGAGAAACCCTAAATATTCAAACTTTGAATTTCAAACTTTTGAAAGGATAGAAATATGCGTCTTAATGAGTTGATCAAGCCGGTATACTTAGAATTTGAAAACTGCAAAGTTTCACCCCTCAGAACTGCTTTGGAAACTTCCGGATCTTCTAGATAGGATCCCGAACTAGGGTTTGATAAATCCCACCCTTCTACCCATCCAAAAAGTTCAATCCAAAGCTCTAAACTTTTATTTTTCTGGGGAGCTTCCATCCGTGGTTTCAGACTTCAAAAATTCCAACTTTTGCAGAAGCACTAAATTTCCACCTTTCTAGTCAAAATCCTAAACTAGGGTTTGAGCAAGCCTGGCCTTCTACCCAACCAAAAAATTTGATCTCGGTTTCTAAATTTTGATTTTGATGAGTAGCATTCAGCTGTGGTCTTCGATTACAAAAATACCAACTTTCTCTGAAACCCTAATTCCCGGAGCCATGAATGAAGCTGCCCAAAATCCAATTATGTTTTGACATAAATATGCACCTAATTGTTTCTGGTGTAACTCCTAAATTATGAATCCATAGGATTGAAAAATTCTACGTGTGGTAGCCCGACCTATCATCTTTCCAACCCCACAAGTCTGACCTCAATTGGATTCTTTGAGAGAGAGTTATGCCAAGTGTCGCAACATGACTTGTTTATGGTATAAAATAGGAGATCAAACTTGTATGGAGTTCCGTGTGTCACTGGTTCCCTTTCGACCTCTGAACCTTTGGCCTGTGAAATTACAATCCATTCCCTACCTATCACTTTTTACTAAATTTCATTTGGAGCTTCCTAGCCCAAGTTATGACATTTTTTCCTAGGTCACCTGTTTATGACTCAGATCTAGAAGAGGCAGAAACCCTAGATTGTACAGATCATAAAACACAAAGTACAATGAATTAGAAGTTGTCCTTTGGACAAAAGGTACATGGGGATCAGATATTCAACCTGTAAAATTTTCAAATCTGAAAACTTCTCTAAAATGGATTTATAGCGAAAGTGCTACAATGACCAGTTTTTCTATATCAAGCCCTAGCATCGCAAGTGCAACAAGTGTCATACATGCCATACCATGCCTTCTTTCAGGCTAGCTCTGATACCATGTTAGTTTTTTAGAATTTTCAATCTAATCTAAGATCTTAACTGAGAGAATAACATGTACAACATATCTACATCATATCAATCATGGACATAATAATGCAAGCACACAAGAGACACAGAGTTTCACCAGGGAAAACCAAGAAGGTGAAAAACCCCGCAACTTTCTCAGATATAGAAAGAGCAATGATACAACCAAAGTACAAGAGATATTCTTCTCCTAGCAGTTGATCCTCCTCCTCACAAGTGCGCCACTTTTCGAATGAGAGAAGTGTGTGTAATGAGTGATCAAATAGAGATCTCCCGATCTCTATTTATACTTGTCCTATCCTACCCAATAAACTAATGGGGTCAACTTGTCTAGCTTAGCCTAATAACCCATGGTTAACTTAATCCAGGCTGACCCCACACTTGGTGGTCTAATAACCCTTTCACCCACATGACTCATTCTGGGCTAACCCCATCAAGGTGGTCTAATAACCCATTAAGTATAAGTTACGACACTTACAATATAAATGACGACACTTCCGTATAGAGGAATAATAGCATCTCTATAGGAATACAAACACTTATGTATAGAGGAATAACATCTCTATAGGAATACAATACACATGGGTAAAATATATTCCGGAGTTACATATACATCAACAATACGCAATTGTTCATATACTAACAGTAGCACATCCACGCGAGCTAAGCAAGGCTGAGTCACGTACAACGAAAGGTAGGTGGACCAAAAATGAATCCAAAGACCAAGAAAACTTAAGATTTTCTATGCAGACCCTAACAGCCAATCCATGACATAGAAACTCGACAGAACAGAGACTCAAGATAAGGAAAAATACCCAAAATCCCCAAAATGGAGGTTCTTCCCCATCGGAGTCGCCATTTCTGTTATGGAGAAAAAATTCCTTAGGCTTGGGGTAGACCACAACAGACATATGATTACCAAAAATCAACTCAATTCCCAATGCATGCTATATAAATGTAAATGATAAGAAGTGGAATAAAAGGCCAACCTTCAACCGGACGTTCGATGTAGATCCCCGTCGAGCTTTCAAATCTCTACACTTGAACCTGCAACTTAGTCGATGATATAATAAGCAGAATTTACCCAATGATATTAATCAACCATTCACAAGAGCAACTGGATGAGAAAATGAGTATTTCTATTAAATTGAACAAGAAGTACATGATACAACCTCTTGTCGGCAACTCATCTTAACCAAGAACTAGGTCCCTCCACTTGTGTCTCCACCACTTCAATCCCCCATGCAATGGAAAACTCACGAGTAAAGGAAGGAGTCCTTCACCAGATATGGAAGAGTTTGGTAGGTGACGTAACAGGTTCACAACAACTAGGATCAATGGATGTAGACTCAAGCTATGGAAAAAATCCAATACAGTTTCGATGTTCTCTCTTTCTCCTCCTTCCATGCACCATCAGAGCTCAATATATAACCCTCCAAAGGTAGGTGAAAGGTTGAATCGAGTTGTTTCGGTATACATGGAGGTCCAAAGGTCACAATGGATGCTTTTTGGAGTAAGAAAATAGAGTTTTTACTATTATTTACAATTTAACTCGATGTACGCAGGCTATAGTGTTACAGCTCGCGTATGTGCGAGTTGTCGTCAAGCAACTCATGTACAGGAACAAAAATAGGGAAACAGAGGTTCCTAGAGGACAAAAAGTGGTTCGAAGTCAATCAAATGAATAACAGAGTCCAAAGAGTATAAATGCTCACAAGGTGGAAAAATACGCTATAACACCCACCACAAAGCCAGTAATGGATCAACCCATTTAATGGATCAAGAATAATAATTTCTCATTTTTATAAATAATAATTTCATTCATCATACAATTACTATTCTAGAATTGTCTACTAATAATGCATTACAGAAACATGGAATGGATTCATCACAATCCAAATCTTTTCACGAAATTACACATTAAATACCACACATATTACCCTGAAATCCTTCAAATTCAATCAAGGTCAAATGGTTTTAAATATATAGCCACATATCAAAATTGATTTAAGGATTCCAATTTAGGATTTCCTTCACATACTTAAATACCATATATCCCCCAATATAATGGACTCAATTAGCTTAATCTAATAGAGGTAATAATAGACAATCAACTTGTTATAGAGAATTCTCCATCATTTTAAAACATTTCTTAAACAATTCAATCCTACATCAATAAGTCATACACCACATGTCCATATTTCCACATGACATAGCATAACTGTTCAATCATGTCCAAGAATTCAAACATTTCTTAAACAATTTAATCCTACATCAATAAGTCCTACACCGGAAGTTCATATTTCAACATGACATAAAATAATTACTCAATCATGTCCAAGAATCTTTAACCAATCATTCTTAACAATTAATAATGTTTTTACGAGATCGTGTTTAAACTCTTATTCTAGTTCCCATACATTACTTGTAAAATTACATTTGCAATCAACATTCCATAGTTGAAAGATAACATTTTTAAACTTTTTCCAACTTTTAATAAAGTTCTCATTACCAAATAATTATCAAATCAATTTCAACATGCTAAAATACAATCATTTTATTAATGACATCTCAGCCTCAATGCCATCTTCTTACACATTACCAAATAACACACCAAGCCATCATGCCATCATCCATATTGAAGCATACACAATCATAAACACAAGCTTATAAAACATAAATAAAAATCTGACACCTCAAGCTCATAGTCATAGTTCTCAATATAAAACTATATTGTACACAACATTTGACATGCACAAAACAAGTATAAATCTCTATTCATCATCATTAAATCTTACACAATCATCTTCCACATAGAGGATAAAATGATTCCATGGGTATCCTATAGTTCTTTTAACCATGATCAATTCATTTCCGATATGGTTAAAAACATCACAATGGAATGTCGTCTTCAATTATTCTTTCATGGTCATATTTGGACATTTTCCATTTTCTATTTTTTTATTTTTTTTTTATGGAACTTGTACTAAGTTTATTTGAGATGCACATACTAAATGACTATATTGACAACATATAACATCAAATTCATAATCTTGAAAATAGACATAATTTTCAGTCATATGGGTTTGTTGAAAAAAATAACCTTTTAAAATGATGTATCCTCTCTCATGTGTAAATCCTTTGTCATCGTAGTCTTCCAATAACTTCATCTTTCCTTTCATGCATCGCATCAAATAATATTTCAATTTTTCTTTGTTGTCTAAAGGTGCAATCACAGCGAAAACATCTCCTATGCAAATTACAATTGATGTTGGGGTTTTAAAATCAATTAAATTGAATATACGCATAAGGTGATGGATGTAACAATCAACAATCAACAAAGAATTTGTAAGTTCTATATATATACATAATTTATATGAAATGAACAATCATTGTTTATAGTTTTTTTTATTACCTTCTCTAATAAGATGTGAAATTCTATCGCCATGAGATGATATTGCTATTTCTTCTTATTCTAATTCTTCTAAGCTTGCTACTGGCATTTTTCCCTTTGGATTAATCTCTGTGTGTTTCCAATGTTTTACGTAGTTATTCGTTATGTTTTCACAAACTTCTGTAGATTCAGCATGTTCAATGCAAATATGACAAAAGGATGATTGCTTTCTACTGTCAAATGCAAACACATTTTGGAAGGGTTTTGTTTGAATAGAGTGTAAATCTCTAGTCCCATGTATGGTGCCAGCCTCGTATGGGATTGATCTATCTATATCTTGGATTCCAATAAGCTAAAAGAACCTACACAATATATGACAAATTACAAAGGACAACTTTTAATGTTAGTGTACATATACTTAAATGATAGAAGTTTGCAAATAACATTTTTTAAATTGACAATTAATATAAATAAAAAAAACCGTCTACATACATGTGAACATATTTTGATTGTTGATTATAGTCATGGCTTAGATGTAATTGACACCATTGGACAACCTCTGCAATTGAATGAAATAGCACGGAAGAATGGTTCATTTTCCATCTTCTAAGTGCTCTTTTTACACATGCTCCTGCATCATCATGTTCACTTTTTCCATCTCCAGTTTCAAAGAAATTCCAATGATGTTTAATGTTTGTTGCTTTATGAAGTTGACATAACCAAAAAAATGATTGTGAAGATTTAAATTGTCCCACACATCCATCCGACCATATCCAATGTTCATTGAATTTAACTTCACGTCTTTTTAATGATTCATAGAAAATATTTTCAATGCAATACTGAACAAAATATGTATCGTGTGTATGATCATCACTGATATAAAAATGATATTCTTTAATCACATCTCGATTGTCACTCCTGCTTTCAATGCCATCAACATTGTGTTGATAATGTCTATATAGAACATGGAAAAATATTGAAACTTGGTCAAAATGATAGTATTCACTTTGTATCTCCTTTTGTGCAGCAAATGTGTAGTTTTCTGCAAAATCAACCACAGAAAAAATTGTTCCGAGTGGAAAAAATTTATGAGACTATTTGAATCGAAGGTCTTTCCATCGTGCTCTATGTGAATGCTTGGTGTATTTATAAATTTCACTTTCAAATTTCTTTATAAAATTTGTCACACATATTTTATCTTCTCGCAAATCAATTCGCTTGGAATGTGCATCACTAGAACTTGTAGCATAATTCATGTATTCATATCTTCTCCAATCAACAATTACATTTGACTGGTCATTATCAATAGGATATTTATTGTGGAATGAAACTAGATTCCCACAATGATGACAATGTTTTACATTGACACATTTCTTATTGTAAAATAGTTCATCGTGATCTCTCTCACACAGAATTTGAGATATGAATTCACATATTTTGGGCGGAGGTGGTGAATTTGTCCAAAACATTTTACCAAATTCAAGAAAAGTGTCATAATATAATTAAAATTGCACATGGTAATGACAAATACGTGTGTCATGTATAGTAATAGGTCTAACATACCATGTTTTTTGCTGCGAAAATGTAGTGATTGACATATTAATTCCACGATGATCCTCCTTGAATTTATTGAATAATTGTACGTGTCATTTCCATTATATGTTTTGCATGGATTTTGTATTCATTTCATGATAATCTTTGTCGTATCACATAACTTGAATTTGGTGAAACTCGGTCATGTGCCAACCAATATTTATGTATAATATCTTTAACACCTTCTCTCATTCTATCCTTGTAAGGTTGTCTACAAATAATTTCCCAACAAACAAGTTCATCATTTTCATCTATTTGCATTCTGAATTTGTTATGTTTGTATAATGTCTTAGTTCAGGTTCTTATTGTTTTTTCTAGTTGTGTTGTCAAATGATTTTGTCTAGTACTGACTAAAATATATGCTGTCTGAATTGCTCTACGTGCAGCTTCGGTATCTTTCTTCCTAGATTTTCCAAAAATTTTTATTGCATCACTTATATTTTCTATCACATTATGTTTCAATTTCGACTCTTTTGTCACCTTGTGAATACCCAATAATAAAGTAGAACCTCTTAACTTCTTGGACACTAATAAACATCTCAAAATTTTCATTTGTCCTACTATTGAATAGTGTTTGAGAAAATAATCATAAATTTGCATAGCACGATATCATGCGACATGTGTGGATATTTTTTCTCCATATTTGTCACAATCAATGTCGTCTAACATTTCATCATCAATGGTGAAAGAACCTATACATCAAGTTAAATTTAATTTAACATATACCAAAAAAATACAATTCATTATAAAAAATGAATTTGGAAAATACATGATATATACATACCAGGTCCAATTTCTTGTTCTTGAACTTGATCTTCAATATTGACTTCATCAACATTAGCATGTAAATCCCTATTTACATCTTCAACAATGATCCCTTCAGCTTCAATTTGTTCTTCTTGTACTCTATTTTCAATATCGATTTCATCAACATTATCATGTAAATCTGTATTTGTATCTTCAATAATTGTCTCTTCTATTTGTACAACCCTGGCTTTGTTGGCATGATATCCGAGTCTTTTTGCTTCCCTATGAGCATCATCATCACGTTTACGATCACTTTTTCTTTGGAAGTTTCTCTTACAACCCATGATTGTTTAATCTGTAGAGCTTAAATTAAAGAATCATCACTTTATAGTAAAAAAATAAAAATTTAAGATATAAAAACAGTTACTAATTTTTTTTTTTTTAGTCTTTCAACCATTTATAAAAACATGAACTTAAATTTACTTCACCTTATAAAAATCTTGTAAGATTCCTTTGAAGAAAAACTCCTTGGAAAGAAATTTCCTTTGAGAAAACCCCTTGAAACTTGAAATAAGAAATCTCCTTGGAAAGAAATCTCCTTTGAAGAAAAACTCTTTGGAAAGAAATAAGAACTCCTTGGCAATAAATTTCCTTTGAAAAAACCCCTTGGAAAAAAATAAAAACTCCTTCGAAATAAATAAAAACTCCTTGGAAAGAAATCTCCTTTGAAAAAACCCCTTGGAAAGAAATAAGAATACCTTGAAAAAAAGCCTCCTTTGAAAAAACCCCTTCAAAAATATTTTATACAGACCTCTATGAAAAAAAAAGATGCGAAATAATGACTCCTTTAGTTTTATTTATACAATTGTAAATAATTTAAATTATTTTTTTTCAGGCGTGGAAATTTTTTGCGTTTTGTTTTTCGGTCGAATAACCGTTGTCAATTTTAACGGCCTGCTAACGGAAAATATTTATTCGGCCTAATAAATATTCGGCCGAATAATATCTGAGACCTGAAAACAGTGTTGTTTTCAGGCTTCTCTATTTTCGAAAGGGAAACACTATCTGTTACAGTGCAAATCGACTATCAGAATTGACACCATTAGTTTAGTCATTGAATCTACTCTCTATTGGTATAGATTTTGTTGTGTTTAGGTGGGATATGATAATTGTAATTACTTTTTTTGTTAACATGTGTCCAGTTTGGTTTCATCGATTTGAAAATGAGGTGAAATGGACAATCCATAACTTTAAAAATAGACCATAAAAAAATTGAAAAAAATATCGTGTAGTTAATTGGAGTGTCTACTTCAAAAGGGTATTCTTAGATGTTTTAGTTGTAGTGTAAATTGAAAGCAATGTCGTGTCAAAAAAAACATGTTGAAAATCCACAAGCTTTCCCCATTGATCGAATTCAAAAAAATATACTAATTAGTATATAGATCCATTGGTTACGAAATTATAGTCATGCAGTAGTACATTTTGTGTAGATTGTCGTAACATATTTTTTATTTACAAAACACAAGTTTAACAATGATGGCAGACTCCCCAAAAAAATGACTATTGTTTAGTCCCTTCATTTTATAAGAACATATTGTCGAACATTTTCCAAATTGACATATCAAATCTCAATAAAAAAATTTGAAAAAATAATGAATAGAAATCTAACATAATTCTCTAAAAATTTTATTTTTACTAAAAACTGGAATTCTAAACAAAAATATCACTTTTGTTCTCCCAAAGTTTAAAAACATGAAAAAATCATATTTATTTTCTCATAAAACCCCCCAAAATAGGCATCCATCTTCATGGATTCACCCTCCTTAGAGATTGAAATAATTTCAGAAAAATATCGAGAAATATTTTATAGTTGACATTTTAAGAATTGGTAAGATTTGCCGAGGTTTATACATTTTTAAATAAGTATGGGTCCTTAAAATTATCCCTAGAAATAACATAATCATCACCAAAATTAAAATGATAAAATTTCATTTATTATCCACACATCTAGGGAGTCCATATGTTCACATAATTAACAATCTTAATCAATCTAACTGATTCCAACAGATACTAAGAAAAGAAAACACTAAGCTAGTTCATGTTAGAGTTGTAATCATTGAATGTCAAAATATGGGGCGTTACATACACCCACCCTTCAAGAAACTTCATGCCAAAGTTATGGTCATTTTCAATGTTAAGGAAAAATCCTGATCCAACATCTTTGTGCCTTCCCACTTGAAGACCTATCTATATTAGTCCCACTAGACCTTCACATGATCAACATGTCAATATTATCTAATTTTATTTCTTTTATCACATGGTATGTGTTTCCATATTACATATCACATATTATATACACAATTGGCCTGACTTCATTAAGGCTTACCAAATACATTTCATCCAAATTAGTTAACATACTATGAAGCTTTATGGTACTTTTCTATATCACAAATCATAGGAATACCTTCTCTCCCATATAAAATTTCCATAGGTTCATAATTTATTATTAGGACTAATTTTATTGATTCTTAGATTTACTAAACCTATTTCTAAAAAACACCACTTAATTCTTCATTAGTAAATGTAATTGGATCCAAATCTTGACAGTATCTTGAATGGTGTACTATATAATAACTTGAATATTAGCATATCTATAATCTAAGTACACACTATCAGTTAACACTTGCAAGGAGAAATCCTACACATGAGTCTCACATCATACAAAAAGTATTTAAGGTTTCAATTTTAACAGATAACCCAATTCCATCCTTATAATAATGGCTAAATTTTCCATTATACTACAATCAACTTAGAAACACCACGAATCTCGAACTACTACCTCCACATAGGTACGTCATTGTATAACTATACGATATGAAAATACTTATACATCATCAATCATACCTTAGTATAATATTATAATGCAAAGGGCATGCCTTTACTAAACACAAATATTTGTATATACTTACCATAATGCATATGACATGTGAGACGCATACTTTTCCATAACTAATTTATTTTCTAGTTATACCATTGACACACATGCAATACTAACCACTTATGGCCTCTATCCCTTTTCCAATGCCTATCTATCTCCCTCAAGTTATTTTCACTTACAATGAGTGAATTTCATCAATGGGATGAGATTCTCCTTATTGATTTACTCAAGGAAAATGACCTTTGAGTCATACATTGTGCACCATGACAATGTTCAAGTATACTTTTATATTTGAAATTACTAGATTTATTAAGAACTTTATGCAAACCCTTCGACACCGTAAAATATGCTAGGTTAGACTTGAAAATTATTATAAATTTACTTATTATTCATGGTTCACATCTCAATTTGGATACTAGTGAGGGTCAATATTTAAATAATACTAGAGATTGTGTTCATTATCTTGCTTTCAACTTTATGACCTATTTATAATTCCCCCACTACATTTTTACCTATACTTGGACCTACCTCTTTACAACCTTGATATTTAGCTACGAGTTGTAATTTAATCACAGGAGTCCCATTTTCCTTCAAATTAGAAGTTGGATTTTTAAATCACAAAATTTTCTACCATAACTTCTAGGCTAAATCATCTCTTGTTTTCTAAAAAAAATAACTTTAAGAACATAATTCACACTTGTGGTTTCAATTCTAAGAATTTTGAGGCTTTGCAACTACTTCAACCATTTAAATTTAATAACATAACTAAATAGGAAATAACAACATAACTAAATAAGATAAATACCTCTTTTAATCCAATAACTCTTTTCAGATTCAACATTGGTTTAATGACATATCTCAATAGGAAATAACAACATAAATAAATAAGATAAATACCTCTTTTAAACCAATAAATTGCCAACAGAAAAATACCTCAATCAGTGATTATCACTAGAAGTTGTCTTTGATTTTGTCTTGAAACATAAATCCTCTCCACTTTCCCAAAGTGGAACAACAATTATCCTCCCAGCCAACTAGGGGCCTAGCCAGCTCCATAGATCCAAGGAAACATATGGTTTCTTGGCCCTTTGATCATGTGCTTCAATGAACATCAATTTCAATCTAGTTCTCCAAGGATTAGTTAGCTTCATCACTATGTCATGATATCCCATAATACCATCCTTTTTCCTCTTTTAGCCTCCACATAGCCAGTGGAAGGAACCCTTTCCTTCCAATATTCCACCCCTTTTATCCTATTCCTTTTTTCTTCCACCCCAAGTCATCCTCCTCCCTAAATCAAATTCTCTCTTATCCCAAGTTGGCACATAATTCAATAAAATCAATAAAAAATAATGCCCCAAATAAAATAAATCAACTCAATATTAAACACATCCATGACAAGTTGGCACATTATTTAAGAAAATAATAAACAATAACATCCAAATTAAAATCAGGAACAAGACCAATCCAAAACAAATTCAACTGACACAATCTTCAACATATACATCGACTAATAGCCTCTAAATCAATATTTATGAAGTCCTTTGAGTTTAATTTATTAAATAACACATGATTCCTAGAGTTCTAATTCAATTCCTATACACACACACACACGCACACACGCACACACACACACACACACAGAAAGAGAGAGAGATTAATTACAATCATGAATAAATAACCATACAACAATTCGAGTAGACCTTAGATACATACAATACTTAAACAGATTAATTAAATCTTAAACAAGTAATAACTAACCTAGTTAGATAACTAATATATCGTACTAGTGTATCCACATGAGATGTCTATACGTGGCCAGTATATATACATACCTCATGAGGGTACTAATAATCACAACAAGAGTGGTTAATGTATACATAGTTTCCTATTCAAAACACGCAATAGAACAATACAATCATTCATCTTTTCCTACTAGTGATATTTACAACAACTCATCGTTCGTAATTTATTTAATGACAAAGGACAATTGTACTACAACAATAACTAATTATTGCAAATCAACATTAATAACATAATTAGACAATTACTCTTTACGTGGTGAAAACTTACAAAATAATAAACATGACACCACTACTTCTCAAGTAGAATTCACAACTAAACTAGTATCTGATCCTCACTAATCCACTTTCACTCCCATCCTATTCTTCCTATGCTGAAATATGTTGTGGCATCAGCTATACTGACCTAACCAAGATACAATACTCAAGTAGAAGTTTCAAATATATCGAACTAAATTTCTCAATAGGTAACAGAAAGTCATCATCACACATCTAGGGACACATGTCCACCACTCCCCTCCCACAAATCCAGGTTTCAAAGGATACACGGTGAGAAATGCCTCCACCCCTCCTAAAAGAAATAGGGTCAACACCCTAACATAAAGTCCTAACCACATTGAGGAACTATTGTTCAAATAACCACGTCATCAAATAACCACTCTAGGCAAGTCATGCATCTTGCCAAGACCACATGTACTGAGAAGTCATATGAGTATTTAAATCATAATTTGTGCCACAAGTACAATAGACAATACACCACTATCTTCGTCTATTACACTCAATTTATATTCATAACAAGCATTCAACTATCCTATAGTGGGTCCATCTATAAATCATTTCGATAATCATATGTGTGTACTTAATGCATAAAACATATCTAATTATACCAGGCGATCAACTATATCAACTATATCTAATTATACTAGTGTATCTGCGTGAGATGTCTATACGTGGCCAGTATATACATACCTCATGAGGGTACTAATAATCACAACAATATTGGTTAATGTATAATGCATACATATTTTCCTATTCAAAACACGCAACAGAACAATACAATCATTCATCTTTTCCTACTAGTGATATTTACAACAACCCATCGTTCGTAATTTATTTAACAACAAAGAACAATTGTACAACAATAACTAATTATTGCATATCAACATTAATAACATAATTAGACAATTACTCTTCACTTGGTGGAAACTTACAAAATAATAAACATGACACCACTACTTCTCAAGTATAATTCACAACTAAGCTAGTATCTGATCCTCACTAATGTACTTTCACTCCCATCTTATTCTTCCTCTGCTGAAATATGTTTTGGCATCGACTATACCGACCTAACCAAGATACAATACTCAAGTAGAAGTGTCAAATATATCGAACTAAACTCCTCAATAGGTAACTGGAAGTCATCATCACACATCTAGGGAAGCATGTCCACCACTGCCCTCCCACAAATCCAGGTTTTAGAGGATACACGGTGGGAAATGCCTCCACCCCTCCTAAAAGAACTAGGGTCAACACCCTAACATCAAGTCCTAACCACATTGAGGAACAACTATTCAAAGAACCACATCATCAAATAACCACTCTAGGAAAGTCATGCATCTTGTCAAGACCACATGTACTCAAAAGTCATATCAGTATTTAAAATCATAATTTTCTCCACAAGTACAATAGATAATACACCAGTATCTTCCTGATGTCTATTACAGTCAATTTAGATTCATAACAAGCATTCAAATATCCTATAGTGGGTCCATCTATAAATCATTTCAATAATCACATGTGTGTATCTCATGCATAAAACATATGTAATTATATCAGGCGATCAACTATATCACAAATTGGCATTTAAATACTATGTATTTTCAGTCTATAAATTTCCCAATATCCATGTACCTATGTTCCAAATTTAATTTGCATGCTTAAAAAATATAAACTTACATCGCCATTAACTAATTTCAATGATAAGCATTACATCAACTACACACATAGGCATGCTTAATTGTTCACATAGCATAAATCTCAATTAGTCCAGCAAATGCCAACATATAATAAGTAGATGAAATGTCAAGATAAATCACATTACTTTTTTAATTATCGATTGTTAAAGTATGGGGCATTAAATACACCCACACATGGTAATTTTAAGGGGCGGGATTTCACCAATTGGCTATTTTTTGGGCATTTTTTCAAAAAATAAATTGGCTATTTGGACATTTTTACTCTCTAATATTGCCTATATTTACATAAAATATGTTTTCTTTTGTAATATTTGCCAAAATTTCCAAATTTTGGTAGTAAATTGTATGTTTCATTTTAAAGTTCCCCTACCTATGTATATATATGATTTTTTCAACCCAAAATCATCGCCTAGAATACTATACTTAGGCATACTATTAGAATCCTTAAAAAATACCATGGAGCCACCCTTTGAGAAACTTTGTCCCAAAGTTATGGTCATTCACATTCATAAGTAAAAATCACAGTGTATATCTCTATGGTTTCTTGCTAAAAGACCTTGGTGTAATATCTCGAATTTTGGACTGATTATGTTTATGCTATATTTTGAGAGTAAGCCCGATGCATATGATTTATTTATGATGTACTTATATTTGGGCATGGACCGTGACTAATGCAGATTTATTGTTATGTACTGGGAACGAAAGCCCCGATGCACGTGATTGATGTTTATCATGAGATGTGATTATAAACCCTATTATACCAAGATACTCTTTAATTATATTGTGCTGAGTCTTATTATTCATGACTCACTCTTAAGATGTGTTGAGCGTAAGCTATGAAGCACATGGATGACCTATGTGCTAGGTGTAAGCCCCGATGCACCTAGAGGAATTTTATTATGTACTCGACGTAAGCCTCGATGTACGTAGAGTGTTGGGCATAAGCCCTAGAGTACTCCAAGCTTCATAATAAGTATCAGATCCGAGGCCATTTGTATTTCTAGATGTACTTCACAAACACATTCTAGTACTAGTGTTGAGCGAGATGCTCTAGAATTGCACTAGCATAATGCCCATGTGAGAGTGTTGAGCCAAAGCTCTGAAGAGCACTCGGGGTTACTTGATCTTAAATGTGTTGAGCCGAGAAGACACTGAATATCACTACTAGTCATCACAACTATTTAATTGGTTAAATGAATCATTTCTATCTCTCATCAAGGACTGCGGAAACTACCATGTTAAAAGAGGGAATCCAACCTGCAAGAGGGAACTAGAGTTACCTAACCTAGTAAACTATCCAAACCTACTAAAAAGGCCTTGTCGAAAGATTGAACCTTGTGTTAAATAATTATCAAAGAGTTATTATCCTAGTTAATTAATTAAATAATCAGATTGATTATTCATAAAAGAAGTCTCACTTATGTATAAATAATATGCATAAAATATATGCATAAGATCTTTATTTTTATAAAGAAAAAGATTGTGATCTAATTAAGTAAAAGAACACATAGTTATATAAAATAGAATAACACTACTCACTAAAGAAATGCTTATTCACATAAAGTAAATAAAACAAAATATAAAGTTCCTTTAAATAAATTCAAAAAGGACGAGTTAGAAGTCCTAGATAAACTAAAGTTTATAAATAAATAAACTTTTCAAATTATATATTATAATTCAAACTAAAGATTAAAGAAAAGATAACATTGGAAAATAGGGTTGTTAACCTAACTTCCCTTCCAAAGATTCCTATAAATACAAGAATCAAGAGAGGGATTGGGGCAACAGTCTTTTATCATCCCTGGAGGGTAGGAAGAGATAAAAATAGTTCCACTGATCTAAAAGAGATAATTATTCCAAGATGGAAATACACTCCACAGTCTGCCCTAGGTCCTTTAGTTTTCTTCTTGCATGTTGGAGCCAACTCGGGGGATCCAATCAAAACCAGGAACGGTTTCGGATCATGGTTGGGAGGAACATGGTAGTTCCAAAGTTATTTGGTTCAAAGTGACAGGTCAATTATAAAGAATTATGTCCCATTAACTGGTGTTCGAGTGTGCAGGTTTTCCAAAGGAAAGGCAGGCTACAGGATTGAGGAAAAATGGAGACAGCATCTTCAAGGTAAGGATCTAATGTTCTTTCTAATAAATGTATATTTACCTTTAATAGGTCTACCTCAGTGTAAAACTGATATATGCTAAAATGTGTTCATACTAGAAGTTTCCAATCATGGTCATGACGTCCTAGTCTTATTTGTTGTCCACTTGCCTATAAGCCTGTGGGAGAGTGTTGACAAAGAGATATGGATTTCATCTTATGGAAGCTCTAAGATCTAGTTCTCTTGCTAAAGTAAATGCTATTTTGGATCTCTGTCTTTGGTAATGGGAATGATGTTGTGTAAATAGCGATCCTATAGGACGAATCTTGACTTGCGGTGGGTTTTATTACTTTGTTCAGAATGTAAATTTCTTTTGAATATATTCTATCTATTATTTTAGAGAATGGAGCTCATAATAAATATACCTTGCCTCGTCTTCTATGATTTTATTTTAAAGGTAGAATGGATAGTAAATATGTGACCCACCGTTCTGTTGCTATTTGTGAAACCAGTTTAGGGTTAGCTCGGTGTATAAGGGTGATTTAAGTTTAGGGTATCCTATGAGAGATTGGATCACTGACTGTTGCCATCGCAGTTCACTTCTGAATTGATTGGTTTTATTTACGAGACTAGATCCCAATATATATAGTTTCAATGAACCCCTGTAAAATGTTGTTTTTCGAAACCAACTACTATCATTTTTCGCCTAGGTAGTATCCACAATTAGTAGAACCTGTAGCAAGATAGAATTACCACAGCCTCCACTTTATATGAATGATGAGGCTCTACCCCAAACGAAAAAGATCACGAATGCATTTGCCTCACTGTTGAGGTACAAGCTGCACTTGGGTATACACCGCTTGCAATCAATCACCTTCAAATCAGTTAATGAAAATCAGGTCGTAATGTTTGAATACGAAAATACGTAGAAAAATAATCAAACTTTGTTCTATTTATATGGGTCCGTGAAATAAGGTTTGCGGTTTTCTATAATATACTTTGAGGTCTTAATGGAATACCCCCCTTCTTTTTAAAATTATCGCAGGTGCTAAAACACATAGACAGGGTATTTGCTTCCATACCTTTTCTTTGTTAAAGATTTCTACTTCACCGAAACCCTAACCCATCGAGTGACTGTGTCGAGAGGCAGTATGTTAAATGTGGCTTTCGTTGCTTGAGGATAGGCAATGCTGGTAAGTGTTACCTCTGCCTGAGGGTGTGATCTACTAATGGTATTTAATAGCTGGGCGTTTCCTTAAATTCATTAAGCACTTTTATTAAAACTCCTATGCCTTCACTGGACACTTTTATATGATCGAACAAGACCTCGATTCACATCTTCTATTTGGTTTGTAAAGAAGTATTGAAGATTTTATTAACTAGATCAATATTATTTTAAGAAAAAGGAGTTGAACCCTAACCAGGGATGACTCTATTTTCATGGGTGAAGGAAATACTCTTGGTGTAATACAGAAATATTTGTTTTGTCTGAAAAGTAAGGTAAAATAATCTAAGACTTTAAAGGGTGCAGACCTAGCACAAGCTAGCTTGCTAGCTCTGCTAGGTCAAAACTTTAATAAGGAAAAGATTTGATAGTTTAAGAACTAAATATGCATAGCCAATTTTTCAGTATTGAAGATTTACTTAACGCTTCACTCATAGAGCCAATGCTAATTCTCTTACTCCTGATATCAATGTTATTAATAAAATTTCTAAAAAGATGGCGGTTACAATTTGAATAATACGATCATGCCTATAAATTTTTGTTTATAAACCTATATAAAATAGAGACACATAAATTAGAAAGAACATCAGATCCTTACCTGGAAGATCCTGTCTCCTTTTTGCCTCAATCCTCTAGCCTGCCTTTCTTTTGGAAAACCTGCACACTCGAATACCAGTTAATGGGTTAGAATTCTTTATAGATGACCTATCACTTTGAACCGAATAACTTATGGACTGTATTTCCATCTTAGAATAATTATCTATTTTAGATCTGGGGAACTATTTTTCTCTCTTCCTACCATCCAAGGATGATAAAATACTACTGCCCCAATCCCTCTCTTGATTCTTGTATTTATAGAAATCTTTGGAAGGGCAGTTAAGTTAACAACCATATTTTCCAATGTTATCTTTTCTTTAGTTTGAATTATAATATATAATTTGAAAAGTTTATTTATTTATAAACTTTAGTTTATTTGGGAATTCTGACTCGTACTTTTTGAATTTATTTAAAGGAACCTTATATTTTGTTTTATTTACTTTATGCAAATACGCATTTCTTTATGCATACTCTATTTAAGTGAGTAGTGTTATTCTACTTTATATAACTATGTGTTCTTTTACTTAATTAGATCACAAACTTTTTCTTTATAAAAATAAAGATCTTATGCATATTATTTATACATAAGTGAGACTTCTTTTATGAATAATTAATCTGATTATTTAATTAATTAACTAGGATAATAACTCTTTGATAATTATTTAACACAAGATCTAATTTTTGGACAAGGCCTTTTTAATAGGTTTGGATTGTTGACTAGGTTAGGTAACTCTAGTTCTCTCTTGCACATTGGATTCCCTCTTTTAACATGGTAGTTTTCGCAGTCCTTGATGAGAGATAGAAATTATTCATTTAACCAATTAAATAGTTGTAATGACTAGTAGTGCTATTCAAAGTCTTCTCGGCTCAACACTTTTAATATCAAGTAACCCCGAGTGCTCTTCAGAGCTTTGGCTCAACACTCTAGCATGGGTGTTACGGTAGTGCAATTCCAGAGCATCTCGCTCAACACTAGTACTAGAATGTGTTTGTGAAGCACATCTAGAAATACAAATGGCGTCAAATCCGGTACTTATTATCAAGCTTGGAGTACTCCAGGGCTTATGCCCAACACTCTACATAGATCGAGGTGTACTCCTAGTACATAATAAAATTCCTCTAGGTGCATTGGGGCTTACGCCCAGCACATAGGTCATCCATGCGCTCCAAAGCTTACGATCAACACATCTTAAGACTCAGTCATGAATAATAAGACTCGGCATAATATAATTAAAGAGTATCTTGGTATAATAGGGTTTATACTCACATCTCATGATAAACATCAATCACGTACATCGAGGCTTTCGTTCCCAGTACATAACAATAAATCTGCATTAGTCACGATCCATGCCCAAATATAGGTATGTCATAAATAAATCATATGCATCAGGCTTACGCTGAAAATATATCATAAACATAATCAGTCCAAAAGTCAGGATATTACATCCCTCCTTGCTTAGAACAACACCCTCCCGGTGTTTCTAGGCACTAGCAAGGAACCTAAAAACTAGATGATGTAGGCCTCATTCATTGCAGTTTCGTTCGCCCATGCAGCCCCATGTATTCAAAGTCCTTCTTAATTTAAGGTCCTGTTGAGGCTGCCTTAACCCTTTACCTACAGTAACCTCATGGTATGGTCATCCCCCACGAAATATAATCAAAATATAAAGTACGTGAGGATATCATAATCCTCTCATTGTTAGTCATGCCTTGATATTTCTTTCTTTTTATACCTATACTTTTCTGAGTCAATGCAAGTTGTTTCTAGCATTTCATCCTAAGGAATTTTCAGTGTGTAGAATATAAACGATAAGTTTTATTCGCAACAAAAAATGCATATGATCAGTTTTAGAACATAAGTAACACTCTTTCCGTTGCAGACACAATGCATATAATCAGTCCTAGAGCAAAAGTATCATTCTTTCCTTTGCAGACACAATGCATAAAGTCAGTCCTATAAATAAGTATCATTCTTTCCTTTGCGGACACAATGCATATAATCAGTCCTATAACATAAGTATCATTCTTTCTTTTGCAGACATAATGCATATAATCAGTCCCATAACATAAGTATCATTCTTTCTTTTGTAGACATAATGCATATAGTCAGTCCCAAAATGTAAGTATCATTCTTTTGTTTGTAGACATAATGCATATAATCAGTCCTAAATCAAAAGTATCATTCTTTCTTTTGCAGACACAATGCATATAATCAGTCCTAAAACGTAAGTATCATTCTTTCTTTTGCATACATAATGCATATAATCAGTTCTAAAACTTAAGTATCATTCTTTCTATTGTAGCATCATGGCATTTTCCATTTTATGGAAGCCCCCCCCTTTTTTTTATCTTCTTCTGAAGCTTTTACCTTGAAATTTCTTGCACCAGCACTTCAGTTATTAATACATTCTCCTGCTCTAAAATAATAATCCCAACTTTCTTCACATGGTGATTCTTTCCCAAGTACTCTTTTTTAGTTATTCTCTACTTGCTTTTCCTAGGAAGAAGAAATCATATTAATATTTATATCGTGAGTTCTACATGAATATACCATAACTTATGTATAATGCGAGTATAACCGTGCATAATGTATGTATAACAAGAGCATATAAAATTCTTGGTGTGCTAGAGTCTACTCGTTTAATACCTAAGTAAGGTTTGTCCATCTAGGTGTTTCTAAGCATAGTTTTATATAAGATTTGAAAATCTAGCTTAACGGTTGTTTAAGGGATTACCAATGCTCTGGAGTTTCCTCCCTCAACATCAGTTAGTCACAAGGGGTCTAAGTGCTTCATAAGTTTCACTGCTTAATAAAAGGAGAATTTATCAACCTATGTGACCTTTTCTGTACTCAATAAATTCCCAAGTACTCTTTTCCATCCTTATGCTAAAGTAGAGTAGTTACCAGGTCTGTTTAATTTTCCCTTCTTTGTAAAATAAATTGGACATGCAAAGTAAGCATAGTCATTACTCAATCAGAAAACTCGAAACTCATATTCGTAATGGTACTGAAATATACATATACCGGTAGTTTAGCCCGTGGACATAAGGTATGCCCATGGTAATTTATCTTGGCCTCCTCCAATGGTCATAATGACTATCTTTGCAAGGATTGTGGTTCTATTCTATGGCACCGTCTAGGGCAATTTATGGGTGTTTTGAGGTTTCCCCCTCAACTCGACATTAATTCTCATTAATCCCTTTAAGACTTGTTCAACATTCTATGTACACAAAAAAAAAGGCTAAAACCTCCTTTTAACAAAACTCGATACTTCTAGTATCCTGCTTTTAAGATGTGTCAATTATTTCAGTAATTCTTAAGTTGATTTGCTATTCATAAGTCTTTTTAATTTCTACTAACATCCTTGTATGTGGTTCACCGGAGGAATAACCTTACTTTATCAGCTATAAATAGCATGCTCACATGTTTTCACGGTTTGTCATGTTTGTTCCTATTATTCTTATTCCTACTTTCTCGCAATGCTTTTGGATGTAATCAATCATTCTTAAATGTTTTAACATCCCTATTGCTATTTATAACAGAAGCAATTTTATTGCTCTGACTTTCATTTCGTAAAAGAAAACACAAATTTCTATTCTCACCTAAATATCACATACTTGTTTAAACGGACATCTTCTGCAACATATTTATCACAATTAGAGTATTTGAAGTTCCTCCATGCTTCTTTTAGTACTTTTGTTTTGTCTAACTAGTCCTGCTAAATTTCTCGGAACCCTTTTTCATGCCCTTAAATAACCATGGCTTTTAGCCTAGTCTAAAACATTCTTTGTAAACGACTTGCGTCATGCTTCCTTAAGTATAGTCACTTACATCCTATTACTCCGGTAGACGTATTCTATAGCTTGTGCCGTACTTACACCCATGGTTCCTTGATGTTTGTTGCTAAATTTCTATATAGAATATAATTGTTATGTTTACACATGCATACTTCAAAATTTCTTGCACAAAGAGGGGGTGAACATGTCCATCTATATCTTTAGGTTTGTTTTACTAAGGCTTTAAACCCTACTATAGCAACGGACATCTTTTTCTTACTATGTAACCTCTCCTACCTGTTTGTTTATAGCTTAAACAACATTTTAATGCTATTCTAGTTTAGCTGATGCAGGTTAACAAGATAAAGGATTCCTAGTAGGGGAAATTTACTGCTGGGAACTTCTTGCATACTATACCAAGCATACTTTGTGCTGGCCTTTTTTGGTGAACCTCAAGCCGTAGTGTTTGTAGTTTGGTTCTGTATTAGCTTCGATGTTTTGGTTGTCACGATGTTGAACTTCAGTTCTTCCCCTAGTTTTGCTTCTTGGGTAAGCGAATCCAAGTCCTCAAGTCACCTAATGTCCCTTTATGTATTCACGATCCTAGTTGTTCTGATATCTGTAAAATCTCAATTAGTCAGTAGAAACAATATTATAACAATCATACATAAAGTTTTAAAGTGCGTTTCTGCAGCTGATGTCTTTTTATGTAGAGAGCCCAAAAGGTCTCTAAGTGTTCGAAACTGGGCTCTCTTACCATTTGTAATGTCCCTAAAAATCCAAAAAAATTAAAAAAAAAATTGTCAAGGGAGGGTTCGTCTGAAAATAAGACCTAGTATGTCTTCTTTCTCGACTTTGAATGTATGTTAAAGGCCTACCAAGCTTTAAATTGAACAGTATGTAATCTAAGCTGCATTGTTGTCGCTCTTGTATGCTTTTAATTATTTTCATGAAGTGTTTTCCTCGTCACTGCTTGGTTACATGTTCTCATGCACGTATTCCGTCTTGAAAATTTAAGTGGGGTTAAATGATACTCTGATGCACTAGACTTTGTTCTCCTAAAGCTAAAAAGGAGGCTTTCCACCGGTTCCAGGTCGGTCTTAGCTTCTAAACGTGTAACGATGGTTATTATCATGATGTCGATGTAGATCAGAGTGTAAACCTAGTGACATAATTCAAACTTTTGCCGAAGCCTTAGAGTGCTGACGTCGGTCAGTGTCCGTCGAATAAATAAAGTGAAAGTAAGTAAAGCTGGGCTGGGCCAGCACGGGTCGATGCATTGTTTCATGGATCTCCATTGTTTATTTGTTTGATGTTGTCGGTAGCACAATGATTGTATCAAACAACGATCCATAAAAATGATATTCCTCTATACGAACTAAAATCTTATTTTTCAATAAAAACTTTTTTAACTCAAAAAGCTATAATAATACAAGATATTACCAAAATTTTAATTATATATATATATATATTCGTTTGACTCATTGCCTATAGGCTCGGAAGATGGAGGGCCACTGCCTCACTCTCTCAACCCCAAACTCTGGAACCTAACCCCGAAAGATCCAGAAACTCATCGATTTGAACATCTTACATCGATTACTTCGGTCTCGGTCTTGGACTTCCGACTTGGAAGCTTAAAACTCATTATAGATTTCCTACAAATATATAAATAAAAAATAAGGTTCAAGAAGGTCTTCCAACTCCTCATTGTTTATGCGGAATATAAAGAAAAAATAAAATGAAAAACTATTAATAATTATATTTTTATATAAAAAATCAAATGATTGGATTTTTTTTTTTCCAATAATTAAGTGGGTAAATTTTCACTAAAATAAGTATATACTTTATTTTTTAATTTATTTAATTAAAGATTTTAGTTTTTTTCTAGCCATTTTTATTAGGTGTAATTTAAATATTCTACATTTTCAATCTTTTTTAAGTATATTTTTTGTTTTATTTTGTTTGTAATTTGGTTGGAAATTTTTCAAAAAAGAACATTAAAATTATATATATTAGTTAGGGAAATTGCATAATTTAAATTTTATCAAAGAAATCTATGGAATCTAGACAAAATCCATCTTAAAATTCAAAACTTAAAATGCTCCATTTTATTATTATCTTTTTTTATTTTACCATAATTTCTATATATTCACCAATACCAATTCCACCAATGTATTGATTTAATATAATAAAGTGATTTTATTCTATAATTTTTATAAAACCTTTTAAGATATAATTAATATTTTATCACCACTTTTTTGAAAAAATCATTTACTAATAAATTTTCAATATAAAATACTTAAACAATAAATAATTCATATTATTAAATAAAATATAAATGAGTAGATATTATAATATTATGATTCATTAAACTATGTTTTATATTATGATTACTAATTATTACTTTCTATATTTATGTTTTGATACAATTTGATTACACTCAATTTTTAAAGTTTCTATGCTTTATAGTTCATTTACCAAATACCAATTAGAATTATATTTGAAAAATAAATTACTCTATCCAAGTTTTGAGATAGATAAAAATCACGATAAAGAAGCAAAAATCTCGAAGTTTAATCTGTTGTGTAGAGATCACTTTTTTTAAACACATTGAAATATAAGATACAAAATTTATCATAATATTGGTTATTAGAACATCTATGTAGGGCTTTCCCTATTCAATTTTCAATTTACTTTCCACCTAGATCTAGAGATGACCGGGATTCTAAATATTACGTCATTATATATATAAAGTCATAACATATACAGGATAAAGTAAAGACACATGATTAAGTTTGATTTCATAAAATGTATAAAAGTTTTCAATAAAGCATAAAATAATTTTGAAATGGTCTCAATTAAAAGTATATCACAATCACAATTATTATTTAAGATGGATGAAAGTTATAATATAATGGATTTTAAGTAATATTATAAAATAGTTTTAATTTTAAAGTTATAAAGCAGTTTATTCAAAATGTATTGAATAAAAAAATTTAATTTTAATTTCAAAGCTATTTAAATAATTTATTTAAAGTTTATTTTATATTCAGTTTTAAGTTTAAGTAAAAAAAATATTATAAAAAAATTAAAGTCAAAATTCCAAAAAGATATGTTAAGGGTTTTATTAAAGAATTAATTAAAGTTGTCAATCTTTAAGTATTTGGAAGTTAAAACATTTTTTTTTAAATGGATTTAAAAAAAATAAAATGGTTTTTCAATTTCTTTTTTTTAAGTATTTAAATTGATAAAGAATATTTCATGTGAATCACATTAATGTTAATGTGGTAAGTCAATTAATAATTTCTTAATATTAGTGATTTTTTTTATACATGAGATTCATATTTTACTTCTTAATTTTTCGATAATTAGGTGGATACATAAATCCAAAGATCTCACCAAAATAATATTCTTTCATAATATCTTTAGTACATATTATATACTTTAGTGGACAATCAATTATATTTTAATCTAATCAAAGACTATTTATTTTATCATCGACTAACCTTTATCACCAAAGCAATATTCTTTCATGATATCTTTTTACATAGTATATAGTCCAATCAATTATACTTTAGTCTAATCAGTTAAGGACTTTATTTTGTCATTGAATAACTTTTATCACCAAAATAATATTCTTTCATGATATATATGATATATTTCATACATACTATATACTTTAATCCAATCAATCTAATCAATTAAGAATATTATTTTTTCATTAAATCACCTTTATAATTTTATTTTATTTTACTATACTACCTCTCTACCAATTCCACCCATTATATTTACCTGATATATTTTTCTCTATGATTTATGAAATGTTTTACTTTAATTAATATTTTATAATCCTACAAAAAACTTATCCCTTATCCCTAAATGTAAGGATGCTTTTTTTTAAAGGAGGCATTCAATTTCTTTAACTATTAATTACCTACAAAATATATTCCCCGGCCACTACTTCAAATCACATTGGACATTCATATGCGTTACTAAGGTATTAATCTTAAGATGGTAATCATTTTTTCTTGCAACAGTAACCTTAGCAAACGGACAATATGGTAATGAAATTTTCTTGCAACAGTAACCTCTTTCCATGAAAATCATAATCTTTAATTTCAGCATTCTAGGTTTTCCTCAATCGATACATGTGGAAGTTAAGGTGAATGATTATCCATTTCTATCGAGTTCTCTCAAATGATTAATCAATGGTTGTGAGTAAGGACTTGAGTAATGAATTAGATATAAAGTGATTTTTAATAATGACTTGAATTTCAATTAAATTAGATTTGAATTTTAAATATTTGTTTACTATTAAGTCTTGCATAGAGATGTATTACATTTTTATTATTGTATTAATGTTGTATTTGTTGGTTGGTTAAGATTTTAATTTTACCATTTATATTTGATAATATATTTAGAAGATCTAGTTTTACAATATAATAATATTAATTTAATTTTAAAGTTATAGTCAAGCAATATTAATTTGGTGTATGCAACTCCTTTATTTGTGGGACAAGAGAACCCCCTCTACATAATTATGTAACTGTTAAAGTTTACATAGTTGTGCATACCTTACCCCCTCCAGATTTGAACATATGATTTCCTATGGGGAAACACATGTTCTAATTAACCATTAGGACCACTCAAAGAGGCTTCTCAGTGATTCTCTTCATTTCATTCTCAAGGCACGTAGTTACTTCTTCTTTCTATTTTTATGCTTTTGTGGGGATCTAATCCCTAACATTTGGTATCAGAGCTATTTTCACTATAAATTTTTCTAAATGAAATTTTGAGAAATCTTACTGTTAACAACCAAAATTTGCTCACCTACATCATCAGTTTCATCACCATAATTCACCATAATCGGTAGTATTAGCACCATTTCTCATCTCACGTCATCCATATGACATGAGGAAGTGACCAAAATGTCCAAAACTAAAATTCAAACTCAAAAATTTACCATATCTAAAGGGTCGCTCCTTTTCCTTCGAAAGGTGTGATTTCGGTCACACAAATTGTCCAAAACATCATGAGTTGGTCCCCAAAAGTGAAATTTCAGTTAGCATTCATCATTTCACACTTTCGTAAGGAAAGTAGTGGATAAAAATGGACACATACATTATCATGATCAAAACCAATAACTGACCTAACTTGCTAACATCGCCACTAAGCAATTAATGGAATGGAGAGTATCCACATTGGATCTAGATCCTTCTTCTGAGCACTCATATGCATATAAAATAATCCCTTAAGGTCACCATTTCAATCATTCCAACGCTCCCACAAACAACATCGTTATGTTGGCATATTCTCTATTAAAAGAGGAGGCCATATTACACTTCCTACTTTCACCATAAAGAGAATCTACATAGGACACATGCCTGGAGATTGGGATCACACAAGATACCGACAAACCTTCCCTTTGATCAGCCACGAAGGATTATTTTCCTCTACAAAATATACCAATGTGTGTATCTCATTGGATTATGTGTAATCATAATAAAAACACATTATTTTACCTTATACACTTCCTTTGATGGCTTGCTCTCTAATTTATGCTTACATGTATGTTTAAGAGTGTAGATCTTTAGTTTAGTTTAGTGTTATTTCTATTTGTTTTCTAATCTGCTACAAAGGATTGCACAATGCCTTAGAGGGTAATTCTTGTACAAGTGTCTGAGAAATCGCGTACAATGCTTAGGATACATAGCAAAGTGCCCATGGTAAAAAAATTATATTCTAGTTTGCTATTATTTTGGAGTTATAATGTGTCAAAGTAAGGGTTTTTTACTAGTGCAGAAACTAGACTCAAACAGGTGTTTTGGGTAAACTATTATATATGTAACTTTCAGACTCCAAATTGAGTTCCACCTATTGCATTAGAAAAAATACCAAATAGTTTGGAATCCTATTTGATATATTCAATGATTGAGGTGACAACATTTTCAAACTTATTCTAGGAGTATTAATATAACTAATTTTGATCATTTTGAATGCGATAGTCATTTAGATTTTATTTGGAAAATAGTGTGTTGTTGTTGATCAACATTTGCGATTTACAACAAATTAAGGGGGAGATGTTATGTACTTTTTATTTTTCCTATGAAATCAATTTACAAGGGAGGGTGGTGTGTTCGAGCCACAGGTTCTAGGTAAGCATCACCCTATTAGATTGAGGGAGTCAACAATTTGAGGGAATCAATTGATCAAGTATTATTTGAGTTTACCATGTTCACTGAAGACCCTAGATTCAACATTTATAGACAATTATGGTAAGTTAGGTTTATGTGGTCCCATTATTGTCGGTTTAGATATTTACCCAAACTAATTTATAGATGGTCCTCTTGCATCAATCTATCATCATATCACCACATTGTTGTGGATCATTATCTCATTGAGATTTGATCACTATGTTTAAGTGAAAACAATGTCT
Source organism: Larix kaempferi (assembly GCA_027924585.1). Taxonomy (NCBI): domain Eukaryota; kingdom Viridiplantae; phylum Streptophyta; class Pinopsida; order Pinales; family Pinaceae; genus Larix; species Larix kaempferi. The sequence goes on along the minus strand of BSBM01000450.1, from coordinate 282,363 downwards.
ATTGACACCTCCATTCTCTTGGAATATCGTATATCACTAATGTTATTTTATTCCTATTCCAACAATGCCAAAAGGTGATTCCTTTATAAAAGGTAACCATTCAAAATCGAATCAATTTGTGTGGTACTAATGGCTCCATGAAAGTAAAAGGGACTTGATTCTATGTTGGTTTGTATTTGCAAATGAATAAATAAAACATGTGGGGATATTGAGAACAATGCTTTATTTAACCAATTGATAAATATCAAGAAAAGAGGTCCAATTACAAAGCACATTAATCGCTTTCAAAAGTTGTATCTTAGCTTGAAGAACATTCCAAAGGATTATTTATTGGATCTCTATATGGGAACTTTGAAGGACATAGTTCAACATAACTTACACCTCTTTGAACCTAAGTCATTTGATAATTCTTTTAGTTTGGCAATAAAAGTCGAAAGTAAAAATATAGGTACTAGAAGAGTTGTCACTAGTATGAATAGAGAGGAAAATGTTCCCACTCCTAACCTCACCTAGCCTACAAGGATGACACCTCAACAATTGGAGGAAATAGCATCAAAAGGATTGTTTTTCAATTGTGACAACAAGGGGCATAATTGTAGTCAAAAGAGATTATTCTACATAGATTGTGAAGAGGAAGAAGATGAAGAACCATAATAGGTTCAATATATTGAACTTGAATATATTATTCTAACCATATGTTGCCATGCATTGATTGGACTTAGCACTCCTCAAACTCTCAATATACAAGGATATATCAAAAATAAAAATGTAATAGTATTGATTGATTCTGGTGGAACCCATAACTTATTTCATTCAAATGATCCAAACTTATCAATTGTTTATACATACAACACTGGAGTTTCAATTAGTAATTGCATATGGATGCACAGTAAATTGTTCAATGAATTTCCCTACTATTAAGATCACTATGGGGAGTATTTATTGGATATTCCAATTAATATTGGAATCTAAATTGGAAGTGATGATTCTTTATTAGGGATCCAATGGTTAGAAACATTGGGAAGTAGAGATCTCATTTTTCATGAACTTTTTATGTGATTTTATTTTGAGTGCAAGAAAATTGAACTCAAAGCTATCCTATGGTCACCCTCTAAAGTGATAATCTCTTAAAGCATGAAAAATTGCTAAAAAGTTACACCATGTTGTAATTTCACAATTGTGTTTAGTAAATGTTGAAAAATCTAGAGACTTTATTAATGTGGATACCCAAATATTTATTGACAATTGTTGCAAAGTATTTGGATAGATGCCTATGGATATTCCACCTACTTGAGATCATGACCATGGTTTTCACTTGCAACCCATAAGTGTGCCACCTAACATCAAACCTTATAGGTACACATATGCACAAAAGAGTGAGATTGAAAATATGCTTCCTGAAATGTTAGATGTTGGGATCATTTAAAATAGACAAAGTGCTTTTTCTACACAAAATGGTGATGGGTCATTAAAAGGAAGGAATTGTTGGTCATATGGTTTCCAAATTAAAGGAAAAAACTAGTTCTCAAACCAATTTTTGAAAAGAAACTGTTGGTCATATTTCATGTAGTTAACAAATGCCTCCCTTACCTAATAGGAAGCCACTTCATGGTAAGAATGGATCATGATTTATTAAGTACTTCTTGGAACAGGAATTATATTATAAAGTGAAACAAAAAGTAGGTGGAAACATTTTAGGTTATTAATTTGAAATTATCTACTAAAAAATATAACAAAATATGGTGGAAGATGCATTTTTAAGGAATGAACAAGACGTAGAGGGATTACTTTGTGCTATTCTATTCTTCATTATAATTTTGTAGAATAAGTAAGGATATGGTGGAGGCAAGATCAAAAGGAGTAAACAATAATTCATCAACTAAAAGAGGACCCTTGTGCATTATATAATTTTTTGTGGAAGAATGATTGAATATGGTATCGGGATCACCTATATTTATGTAAGAATTCCCAAGTCAAATAGTTTAAGGTCTCTCAATCTTACATCTTTAATTCAAGACCATCACTATACTAACTAACATCAAAGCATACCTATAGTCAATAATTTAAGGATAACATGAATTTAAGCTCTAACATATTGAAAAGTACCTTTTTGAATGCCAAATTTGTCCATGAATGTAGTAGTCCTTCTGCAACAACAAGCCTTCACCTTCCTCTCATTCCTAGAATTGAATTATACCCCCTCTGTGAACTAGGAGCCTAGCCGACTTCCTAGCTCCAAGAAACTTTTCGGCTTCTTGGCCCTCTGTGCCTGTGACTATAAGAACAATAATACAAGTTATCTTAAAAAATATTATTCCATCAAAATATCTCATCTAATAACTCTTCTACCTCTCAATAAGATCCAACCTCTACACAGCGCTCCAAAGAAAATACATCCCCTAACACCTATTCACCCTCTCTATTCATCAAATTTCCATACAACTTTACCAACTCTCCTCAACCACCCTCATTTATGGGACATCGACCACCCCTTCTATATTTTAGGGAAAAAGATATGTAAAATAAAATAATGAATTGATAACAATAAATATAAAATAGAATTCTTTATTTTCATGTTGGATTACAAATGAATTTGACATTTCCCCCAAAAATGTATGGCGCCCCATCATACCTATTTAATTCATCATACCAACAAATAATGAGAGTAAAGAAGAGTATTTAATGTACTAGATATTTATATGTATTCAATATACTCCTACAATCATTAACCATTCATTTAGTAATTAATATATCAAATAATTATGCTAGTGTACATGTACAATGTGTTAGTGTTAACCTTGACTCGGGAATGAGTTAAAGGTTGTTAGATCTAGCACATGTTTTCTTGTAAACCATGGTATTGGCCCAAGGTATTGCATGTAAAGAATCCTTTATAAGGCTTGAGGAATCTCCATTGTAAAGTGGCCTAGAGGTGAGCAAGTGAGCTCACTTGGCTCAGTTGGCCAATTTTAGCCATGTAATGAAGATCTTCATTGGTTGGTTTTTCCCCGCATGGGGTTTTACAAGGTAAATTATGTGTCTATCTTTAACGGTTGCTGAACTTTATTTTATTTTTCTTGCATGTAATTATTATATATTCGTGTTTAAATCCTAAGAACTGGTATTAGAGCATGTAGTTGGTGATCCTTGAGGCTAGAGTTTTTGTGCCTGAGTTTTAATTAATATGTTATGGGATGCATGATTGGTGGTATCCGACACCCAAACAGTTTTTGGTTCCTGGTCAAAATTTGATTTCCCTAGGTGCCGAGAAGCACAAAAAAAAATCATTGTATCCCTATTATGTGAAAAGAAGGGATGTGGCATCAACTTTCAAAATGAACCACTAGGATAGGTACGAGGGTGGTAGGTGTACTTGTAGCCTAGCTTGATGTGGAATGAGAGAGGTTGAGTCTTCGATTATGGGAGGAATGTGAGATGGTTTAATCTTAGTTTTGGGACCAATATTGATAAGCCATGTATGTGAAGAGGATTCATATAGAACTGGTGGTTACAGCAGATAAGGACCCATGTAATCTAGTAGATGTATTCCTTTTATATGGACATCAATGACAAGTTTTTATGAAGGTACAAAAGGAAGCATGGAAGATGACGAGCATGGAAAAGTGACAAGATGAAGAAATGGATGGTGATGGTGAATTCACCATGAAGACATGTGAAAAAAAAATTAATTGAGTAGTTTGCATGTAAAAGGGAATATGGTTGTAAGACCTTGTAAGGCATGCATACCCCCGGTAACTCACTAGTAAAGTCAAGAGATAGACCTGGGTGATAAGGGGGTGTATGTGAGATCCCCAAGTCAAGCTTAAAGGGGGGATTTCTAGGGTTAACCTTGACTCAGGAATGAGTCAAACGTGGTTAGGTCTAGCACATGGTTTTTTGTAGCCCGTGGTATTGTCCCAAGTTATTGCATATAAAGAATCCTTTATAAGGCTTTAGGAGGCTCCATTGTAAAGTGGCCTGGAGGTGAGCAGGTGAGCTCACTTGGCTTAGTTGGTTGGTTTGGCCATGTAATGAAGATCTTCATTGGTTGGTTTTTCCATGCATGGGGTTTTCCAGGGTAAATTATGTATCTATATTTAATGGTTGCTTCTTTGGCAGGCATTCAGAATTCGGCTTCACTTATTTGGTAGGAGATCGATGTTCAAAAGGTACACTTCCCAAACCTATATTTCTTCACATAGATTTAATGTTGCACTTAAATATATCATGAAAAAACATGTTATTAGTGGCAAAATAGTTATATGGATGCTTTTGCTTCAAGAGTACAAGGAAAGGAAATAAAAGAAATAAGTAGGGGCCTGAAAGTTCATGAACTCTGTTCATGAACAACTTTCATGAACAATATATTTCCCATCTCTATTGATTAAAATATATTATGTTTTTATTTGCTATATTGTTACAATGTGATATTTTAATAATATGTTATTTTATGTTAATTATATGTTATTTTATATTAGTGATAATATATTATATTTTATATATGTTATAATATGTTATTTTCGTTATTGTCTTTTTTCATTATTAAACTTTTAACATATCAAACTATTGACATATTTAGTTTTTTTTTGTGATGCACCTGCAATAATTAATTAATGCAAATACAAGAGATATCATAAATAATAGAACTCGGAATCACTTTTATATTGATCACGGGCCACTTCGAGGGGGCAACCTCCTTTGAGAAAGCTCAATACAATTAACTTCATGGTGCCTTCAATGACTTCAACACACACTTATATACTAAGTCTATGCCCAATACTATGAGTCAAAACCATGGGACATATAATACTACGGGACGACTTACAAAGCATATGCATCCAATACTATGGATCAATACTATGCGCTAATATAAACTATGGATCAACAAATACTACAGGATGACTTACAAAGCATATGCATCCAATACTATGGGTCAATACTATGGGCTAATATAAACTACGGATCAACAAATACTACGGGATGACTTACAAAGCATATGCGTCCAACAACAATATACTAACATAGTAAAGAGAAGGGTTGACATAGGTCCCTAACATTTTTATCATGAGTTAATTTTTATGATATTACGTTTTAAATTTAAATGATGTAATTTTATATTTGTTTGTTTTAATATTTTATTATGGTATTTAAGTAATTTGATATGATTTTTAAAGTTTATTAAGACTATATTGAGGTCCAAGAAGAGATCCAAGTTGTAGAAAATGTCAATTTTGAGAAAGATTTTGGCCTACATAATTTTTTTGATTAGTTTCATGTTGTTGAGAAAAATGTCAAATTCGACAAATTTTTGATAAGATATTTTTGTAATGTTTCGACATTAAGATTTTATTTTGACAATAAATATTATGTTTTTAATATGTTATTTACAAATATATGGTATACATTTTCTTGAATTTAGGTGAATCATCACTTTATGGAAATAATGTTAAATAATATCGTTTTTATACATAAAGTATTTGAAAATACATTAAAAATTGTTTGAAATGTTTTTATTTTCTCTCTTTTTTTACAAATTCTCCCCCAAAAATGACTTGTTTAGGAGAAAAGTTTAGAGAAAAAACTTCCAAAATGTGTACATTTTTCATTCTAACTAGCTTCTAAATGTTAAAAAAATTCAAAAATATATGTATTTTTTAATTATAACTAGTCGTTAAATGTATTTTTTTGTAAACTTGGAAAAACGCTCTTGTAAATAAAAGTTATAGTTTTCTTATGACCAAGAAGTTTCAAAATTGCAAAAAAATGGCTCAAAATGAAAAATGGTGCTACTAGTATACACACTTTCTGAAATGAAGGTAAAAACAGCTACTAAAATTGACCCCCCAAAAAACAAGAACAACGTCGGGTTCTCATCAAGTTGTATAACTTGTTAGGATATATCAAAAAGAAAAGGGTAACAGTGTTGATTGATTCTGGTGGTACTCATAATTTCATTCACTGTAAATTAGCCAAAGCTCTCAATTGCTTTGTATATCTAGCATCAGAGTTTCAAGTAATGATTGCAGGTGGAGGAACTATCAATTGCTCAGGGAAATTCCATAATATCAATCTTACTATGGGGGAATATATATTGAATAGTCTGATGATTTCTATTCCAATGGGGGGTGTTGATGTTGTCTTAGGATTTCAATGGTTACAACCATTGGGAACAATGGATTTTAATTTTCAGAAATTTTTTCATGAACTTTTTATGGGAAGGAAAAGAATATGAATTAAATGGTATCATAGGAAAACCAAGCAAGGTGATAAGCTCTAATGGTATGACAAAACTGATGAAAAAGAGATATGAATGTGTAAATGCAGAATTATGCTCAATAGATGTTCAAACGTCTAAGTCTCCTATTTCCCCATATCTCCAAAAGGTCATTAATAATCATTCCAAGGTATTTGAAGACATTCAAACAGGTATTCCACATGTTCAAGACTTTGATCATGCTATTCACCTAATTCCAGGAAGTTTTCCTCCTAACATCGGACCTTACACATACCCTTATGGCCAGAAGAGTGAGATTGAGCGTATGGTTGAAGAAATGTTAGAGGTTGTGATAATTAGGACTAGCCAAAGTTCTTACTCTAAACCACTGGTAATGGTACACAAGCATGGATCATGGCATATGTGTCCATATTATAGATAGCTCAACAAGATTACCATTAAAGATAAGTTTCCCATTCTTGTCATTGATGAATTGTTAGATGAATTACATGGAATAGTTTTCTTCACGAAGTTGGATATTCGTTCTGGGTATCATCAGATTAGAATGAAGGATGAAGACATCCCAAAAACAACATTGAGAACTCATGCAGGTCATTATGAATTTTTGTTCATGCCATTTGGTCTCATGAATGTGCCTTCAACATTTCAAGGTTTGATGAATACCATTTGCAAGCCTTTCCTTAGAAAATTTGTGCTAGTGTTCCTTGATGATATACTAATCTATTGAAAGTATTGGGAAGAACATGTTCAACATGTTCACAGTGTATGATATATTGCGCTATCAGTCAGTTCCTTTTACACTCGCATCACCAGGTTGTGGAAACCTGATTCCGCAACCACCCCCTCAGCTTCGCCTCAGGTGAGACCTTAGGCTGTGCATAGCCTGTTTTCGAAAGGGCTAGTGAATAGGGGTTTCGTTGGTTCCTTGAACCGCGAAGTACCTGGGTCTACACTGGAAACCTCTAGCTCAGTTATATATGCCAACAAATGGTTTTGTTGGTCAGGTCCAAGTTGGTATTTTGCACAAGTACTAAAGAGTGCGCATTGTGCATGACGACAAGCTACAGCCATTTTTTGAGGAATTGTGCATGTTACGTAACAACAATGACCAAAGCATGGTTGCACAGTAGGTTGGTGTGTAGAACCACGCATGAGCTATTTTTGGTACGCAATACAGGTAAAGGTCAGATGTGTACATGACCTATTTTGGGTAAGGAACAGGTGGAAGGCAGAGGAAAGGGACCTGTCAAAGGGAGTGGTAGCAAGTAGTTGAGAAGCTAGGCCACTACGTTGACAATGACAAGAAGGCGAACGGAGCAGAAAGAGACAGGCCATGATGCAGTTGTAACTATTTTGAGGTCTGCAGCTGTCAGGCGAGCGTGTGAGCCACGAGTGGCCTTGCTGGAGCAGGCTGTCAATGACGATAGCTAGGCTGGCAGTTAGACATGCCAGTTTTGGAAACCTTAGGGTTTTGGCCTACTGATTGTAAAGACATGAACCATGGGCGTGATCTATAAATAAGGGCATTTTGTATGGGAAAGGGTTAATCTCTCGTAGAGCTATTCATTGTTGAGCATTGTTAGAATCTTTTTGAGTTTGAATCTATTGTAAAAGCTCTGCGGCTGTGTGCGCAAAGACCTATCTGAGAGAGAAGAGAGTCTGCAACTGAGTGCGCAGACTAAGAATGATTGTACCCTTCCCAAAAAGATCAATATTAACAACCGTTCTTGTGGACATAGCCTCCATCCTGGGGGTGAATCACGTTAAATTCTGTGTTGTGTGATTATTTGTGTTTGCAACTGTTCATTTGCTTAGTATGGATGTTTAATACCATAGTTATCTGTTATGTGATTGCTTTTATATGTATTCACCACAAGAATGATGAGAGTAATATGTTAAGTAATACATGTGGGGATGGATGTGAAGTATTTAGCACTTATAATTCTATGAATGTGTGAATCTGTCGATTAGTCACATGGTTGAACTCTGAATTGAAGCACAGCATTGGAGCGCGTAGTTTTGTAGGTTTTGTTCATTTGCATGCATCATAACGATAATAATCTAAGTATCTCGAATGGATAAAGAATGTTAAGATTGGTTAGAGTTAATCAAGTCTTGGAATAGGTGCGCAGTTAAGCTGACGTGGTGAACAATTGAGATTTTTTGAGAGGTAAGCTGTTGATAGCTTATCATCATGACACGAGAAGTATCCCATACTACACAGTCCTTGGGTGCACTGGTTGCGCAAGCACCCCAGCTTGCCGAAGTATCCGACATGAAGTAAAGACTTCGCACAGTTGTCTTGCCACATCAGAGTCCCATATTGTGCTACCGGTCAGTTCCTTTTACACTTGCATCACTAGGTTGTGGAAACTTGATTCTGCAACCACCCCCTTAGCTTCACCTTGGGTGAAACCTCAGGATGTCCACAGCCTATTGCCGAAAGGACCGATGAATAGGGGTTTTGGTTGTTCCTTGAACCGCAAAGTACCTGGGTCTACACTGGAAACCTCTAGCTCAATTATATATGCCAACAAATGGTTCCGTTGCCTGGGTCCAAGTTGGTATTTTGCACAAGTACTAAAGAGTGCACATTGTGCGCGGCGACAAGCTACAAGCATTTTTTGAGGAATTGCGCATGTCGCGTAATGACAATGACCAAAGCATGGTTGCGCAGTAGGTTGGTGTGTAGAACCGCACATGAGCTATTTTTGGTATGCAATACAGGTAAAGGTCAGACATGTACATTACCTATTTTGGGTAAGGAACAGGTGGAAGGCATAGGAAAGGGACCCGTCAGAGGGAGTGGTAGCAAGTAGTTGAGAAGCTAGCCCACTACATTGGCGGACGAAGTGGAAAGAGACAAGCCAGGATGCAGTTGTAACTATTTTGAGGACTACAGTTGTCAGGCGAGCGTGTGAGCCATGAGTGGACTTGTTGGAGCAGGGTGTCGACGGCGATAGCTAGGCTGGCAGTTAGCCATGCCAGTTTTGAAAACCTTAGGGTTTCGGTCTACTGATTGTAAAGACACAACCCATGGGCGTGATCTATAAATAAGGAAATTTTGTATGGGAAAGGGTTAATCTCTCGTAGAGCTATTCATTGTTGAGCATTGTTAGAATCTTTTTGAGTTTGAACCTATTGTAAAGGCTCTACGGATATGTGCGTAGAGACCTATCTGAGAGAGAAGAGAGTCTGCAGTTGAGTGCGCAGACTCAGAACGGTTGTATGCTTCCCAAAAAGATCAATATTAACAACCGTTATTGTGGACGTAGCCTCCATCTTGGGGGTGAACCACGTTAAATTCTGTGTTGTGTCATTATTTGTGTTTGTAACTGTTCATTTGCTTAGTATGGATGTTTAATACTACAGTTATCTGTTATGTGATTGCTTTTATATGTATTCGCCACAAGAATGATGGGAATAATATGTTAAGTAATACATGTGTGGATGGATGTGAAGTATTCAGTACTTATAAGTCTGTGAGTGTATGAATCTGTCGATTAGTCACATGGTTGAACTCTGAATTGAAGTGCAGAATTGGAGCTTGCAGTTTTGTAGGTTTTATTCATTTGCATGCATCATAACGATAATAATCTAAGTATCTCGAATGGATAAAGAACGTTAAGATTGGTTAGAGTTAATCAAGTCTTGGAATAGACACGCGGTCTAGCTGATGCACTGAACCATTGAGATTTGTTGCGAGGTAAGCTGTTGATAGCTTATCGTCATGACACGAGAAGTATCCCATACTGCATAGTCCTTGGGTATGCTGGTTGCGCAAGCACACTAGCTTGTCGAAGTATCCGACATGAAGTATAGACTTCGCATAGTTGTCTGCCCACATCAGAGTCCCATATTGTGCTACCGGTCAGTTCCTTTTAAACTCGCATCACCAGGTTGTGGAAACTTGACTCTATAACCACCCCCTCAGCTTCGCCTCGGGTGAGACCTCAGGCTGCATGCAGCCTGTTGCTAAAAAGGCCAGTGAATATGGATTTTGTTGGTTCCTTGAACCGTGAAGTACTTGGGTCTACACTGGAAACCTCTAGCTCAGTTATATATGCCAAAAAATGGTTCCATTGCTCGGTCTAAGACCAGTGATGCGATAGTATATTTGGAAAAGTAATCTATGAAGAAGAATACCAGTTCCCATTGGGTTAAGACAATTGGAATCCTGAGAAGAAAGAGATATGGGACTTGTGTGACAAGATAGAAAGAGATTTTGCGAAGAAAGAGAATAGACACCTACATCTCTCTGACATAAGGTGTTTGAACAGATATTTGTGGAGAGAAATTCACGAGATTTTCTAGCCTTCATTTGGAAACGAGTTGCATCAGTGGATCTCACGACTCACAAAAAAGAAAACTTATTTTCAAGGAGTACCTACAGAGTGGACTCCAGAGCTCATAGCGCAGCCCAAAGTAATAGACAGCACACTGACGTGAGCACTCAACTTCTGGGTTGATAGCATACTAGAAGGATTTGTGACAGAATTTGCTGTAGACATGTTGAAGTCCTATAGTCAAGCTGAAGCATACATTTTCGAAGGATTCAGAGGTAAGTTCCTGAACAATCTAAGTCTATACATTAAAATGCTTTTAGTTGAGAAAGGCATTTTAAGAATGCAGTAATAGTTTTGCATCTATCATGGTCAATAGCATTTTTAGTGATTCTCACGAAGAGACACATAATCTGAGAAGTGGAAAGAGATATAAGTTTAACAAACAAAAGAATCCTAGAGGACCTAGAATTCGTGTGAATAAAGAACTCCCATGTGACCTTAACAATTAGATTGCACCGTCATCAGCCACGATCCACCCTATCACGCCTCAGAACCCATCAGTTGTAGAGACTGTGCAACCCCTACCTCAAAATCAACCCGCTGCGAGTATAGCATAGCCCAGTCCGCAGAACATCAATACTGGTAACACCACAGGAGTAGGTGCTCAGACCATTCCAACTCAGACCATTCCAGTTCAGAATACCCAACCTCAGAATATTTCGTAGAGTAGTATTCCTAGCACCATCCCGAGCACCACATTTATTTTTTTTGCTCAGAACCCCATGTAGATAGTCAACACTACTCAGGGTGTCGCACAACTAAGGAGGAGAATGATCGATAATGATATAAAACTGTCGATATTCAAAGGAACGGGTCTAGAAGACCCTGATCAGCACTGGTTTCTATGTGAAGCCATATGGAGTGTAAAGTAGATCCAGGATGATGCTGTGAAGAGAGCGCAGCTCATCACCACTTTCAGAGACCACACCTTGCATTGGTTTATGAAATATTCTCAGGCACAGCCGAGAACCCTAACAGAAATTAAGGCTGCGCTCACCGCAGAGTTTAAGAAGCCGAAATCAGAATCACAGTGCATAACTGAATTAAAGGAAATCAAGCAGAAGCCTACCGAAACGGTCTGGGAATTTGACCAAAAATTTAAGACATTGTTAGACCAAGTGAGCTTTGTTCTAGCTCCACAACAGCACCAGGAATGGTTCATCGTTGCACTGTTGCCCCACATCAGAAAACCATTGATGCAGCAGAAGGTTGCATCACAGGCAGAGGCCTTAGAGATTGCAATGAAGCTGGAGGCTTTTCCAATTGGTGAGACTAGTTCTGGGATGTATCAGATCCAAAACCAGTTGACTACCTTGACATTAGAATTGCAAGGTATGAAAAATGGAAAGGAGCAAAGATATGAACACAGACGCAAAGTTTGGTGCACAGGATGCAAAGGAGAGGGCCACACTAGAGAACATTGCCCTCTATTTCAAGATTATCTTGACAGTGGCACACCAAACCCAATGAATATGAATCACAATCAAGCGCCATGGTGTGAAATTTGTCGAAGCAGAAGACACAGGCCTGAGGATTTTTATCTCATACAGAAATATGTAAAGACACCTAAGAGCTTGTATTGTAATTTCTATAAATCAGTTGGACATGATGAATCTAACTGTCGAACATACGAGCTCATGAATGAAAGAAAGCGAGATATGGAAATGATGCAAGGTGCTGGAATGTACCACATCCAAGAAGAAAATCAGCCAAAACAAGACAACACCACTATGATCAAGGAGGATATAGAGGTCGTGGTGGTGGATACCGCGAGAGAGGAAGAAATGCTGGCCTGATGCAAGGAAGAGGTTGTGGCTAGGTAATCTTTTACAACTATGGCCAGCTAGGTCACGTGTCTAGAGATTATACCAACCCATGCACTACATGTAATTATTGCAAATCATTTGAGCATGTCATTGAAGACTGTCCTATGCTTGAGGTAGAAATGCAGAAACGAAGAAGGAAAGAACCACCGAATCCCAACATTCAGTTGATCACAGCAGAGAGAAGATATGCGGATCCAAGTGTAAATGTGGTAACACGCAGTGGCGTTGATGCAAAAAGGGATGGAGGCATAGAAGCTTCGACTTCTGGAATGCACGGTCCTAGGCAGAATCCTAGTGAGCCGGTATGGATTAGAAAAGCTCCTGGGAAAGCACCGGGTCTGGACTTACAGAAAAATAAGGGAGCATTCGAGGAAGCACAGGACATGTTCAGGACACCACCACCCGGCTCGCCAAGAACCCAGTTGCGCAGCGAAATACCGCAAACACAGGATATGGCAGCGGCATATGATCAGATGAGCATTGCGGCAGACACATGTACCTCTATTGCGCAGTTCTTACGGAGCTACATGAAATTACTGAAGAGTGCAAATGCGTACGTGGAATTTGAAAAACTACTCAGGCGGTGTGAGCCACAGAATGACAAGGGAGCTGCCAATGGCGCAGTCCATAATAGTAGTAATCCTAAAAGAACAAGAAGGTAAATGAGGCTCACTGCACAAATTGGGGACTATGAAATGGATGAGATCATTCTTGACCTTGGTTTCGAAGTAAATGTCTTGACCAAGCAGACATGGCATCAGATGGGAAAACCAAAGCTACAGTGGTCACCTTTACAGTTAATAATGGCTAATCAAGGGATAGTTATACCTTTGGGGAGGTTACCCAACACCATTGTTGACATTGAAGGAGTGCGCAGCTATGCATATTTCGAAGTAATTGAAATCATGGATGATAGCCATCCTTATCCAGCGCTGCTGGGTATCAATTGGACAATGACTAATTCTGCCATTATTGATTTGAAGACTATGAAAATGATATTTGAAGGTAATGATATCAGGGTCATCACACCATTGGACCCTTCGCAAGGTGAACGATATGTTGAACTGATTCAAGAGGAATCCAGAGCCTAAGACTTGGATCGTATTTAAAAGATGATGACCAATACTGCTGATTACATTAATCCAACTGCGGATGGCACATTCAATTGGCGCTATGACAGTTCTTGCATTTCAAACTTTGATGCAGGACTGGAAAACTGGAAAAGCAGGCTACATGAAGTATCTACCAAGAAATGCACGTGAATCACAAAGTCACTCCGCTGGATTGGAAAAGAGGTAACTCCAATCCCTACCTATGATGGTTTATCTAATGTTTATTGTTTTATCAAAGCATATATTGCAGCAGTTGCAGATGAATACCGCATCTCAGCATTAGACATGGCACTACGTGAGATACCTGCCAGATGGTGGGCTACGCATAAGAAGGCATTGACCACATGCAATCAATGTAGAATTAAGATGCAAATCAGGTTTGCTAAGAAGGTTACCCTATCATTCAAGAAATATAATGGACAAACAGATCCAAGAGAGCATATTTGGGTCTCTTCAAAAGCATGGAGGGAAAGGCCACAGACAGAATGGGTGCATCTGTTTGTGCACACATTGGAAGAACCTATCCCGAAGAAGTGGTACCTAGATTTGGAATTGCACAGAGGCACAATAGATTCGTCTGCTCTCACCGTGATTTTCTAGACATATTTCAGTTTCGAAGATGAACATCCTGTTGTTGCAGCAACATCCCCCCCAAAATTTTGTACATATTGGGGCCCCTCCTTTCATTTTTTGTAGAAAGGATGCCTTAAGAAGCCATCCTCAGCTGTTAACTTTGTTTTTCAAGAGAAAATCTTGCCATGAACCACTCCAAGTCTGCCAGAAAATCTTGTTTCTCAACAGAAATTTTTCATGAACTCTTCCTGGAAATTGCGGAACGATTTGATAAAGCCTAGCAGTGGCGGAAGCCTTTTGTTTAAACATCTCGAAAAGGACTTAGGAAATTTTGTTAAAAAAAAATTAAAAAAATTGCAGAAGCCATTGGATAAGTCCTTCCGAAATGGAGGAGGAATTCGAGAAAGCTCTGCATTTGTGGAGAGATTCCGGTTTTCCTCCCGAAACGGCGGAAACCATTCGTCTAACCTTTCCGAAAAAGGACTTAGAAAACTTTTCTATTTTTTGCGGAGAGATTTGGGTTTTCCCCCCGAAACGGCGGGAACCGTTTGTCTAAACTTCCCGAAGAAATTGGGAAGTTCTTGTTAAAAAATTGTGGAAGCTTCTAATGAATTCCTCCCAAAACAGCGGAAGAATTCAATGAAGCCGCCCGAAACTTGCGGAATCCACTCTCATAAGCTTCCCAAAAAGGGACTTAAAATTTTTCCCATAAGTTGTGGGAGCCATTGGCAAATTCTTTCTAGAACCGCGGAAGAATTCAAGAATTCCTTCCGAAATAGCGAGCACCATTCGCGAAATCTCCCCGAATCTTTGAAAAGAACTTAGAAGTTTTTCTTTGAAATTTGCGGAATCCTTTGGACTTTTCCACCTGAGAGTTGCAAAATTCATTTGCCCGAGCCTCCCGCAACTGCAGAAACCTTCGCGTTTTCATCCCGAAGCCTCACCGAGAGAACTTTCCAGAACCGTTCGGGTTTTCCTTCCACGATTGCGGAAGTCTTTTGCGGGAGCCTTAACCATATCTTTCCGAAGCCGCGCGAGGACTTTGAAAACTTTTTGAAAGTTGCCCACCGAGAGAATTCGCTCATTCCTCCCGAAATAGCGGAAGCTTCCGCGTTATCCTTCCGAAAGATTTGAGCTTTGCGGAACATTTGGATTTCGCTTCTGTGATGCGGAAACCTTTTGCGGAGTCATTCGCCATTTTCTCCCAAAACGGCAAAAGTTTGCAGAACGTTTGATTTCTCGTCCGCGACGCGGAAGCTTTCGGCATGCCTTCCCGTGATGGCGGAGGGAATTCACAAGTCGGTCCCGTGGGTGGCGGTCATGCACGCAAACCGAGACGGCTTGATTTGACGTCGATGTACTAGTATTAAAGCCGCATTTTAATTCGCCACCCACCATATTAAAACCCCACACATGCTAGCTCATTTAAATAGATGGTGGGGGTTCGAACTGAACATATCGTTATTTTTCGATTGGCAAACAACGTTGGACGCCGCGCGACCGCTCCAGCTCAGCTCACTCGCCCACGATTCTTTTCCACCTCATTCAGCTATCTTCGTCAGTGCCAGGTAGGATTCTAACCATCAAATTTTGTCTTCCACGCGTCAGATTATCTTTGGGTGTTCTTTTTTTTCAAAGACGATAGGAATTGGTTGGATTTTGACGGGAAAAATGCCCGTCATGGGCTATTTTTCCCGTCCAGCGGTCTAAATTGCATATTTCCCATCATAAAAAAAATAGAGGAATTGTAAAACGTTTGCATAGTAAGTAAAGACCGTCAATTTGGATGGATATATTTTTTTCCAAATTCCTCCCTGAGCCGCGTACTTCGTCATTTTAAAACCGCCAACTCCCATTAAGGTCTCGTCTCTATCAGTCGAAAGCCAAACCTATGACCGCCCGAAACTTTTCATCACCCGCATTCTCGGCGTCGGCAACCCCTCTTCAAATTTCAAAACCTACCTTAGAACGCCTCGCCAAGTGCTATCAGATAACTATAGCAATTGAAACCCCCGTCAGCTTATAAATTTGAAAAAAGCGGCTCCTTCTTCCGTCATAGAGTTATTTCACCCCTGACTTCCCCGCCATTAGCCTTTTGAACCGCAACCATGGCGAAAGATACCATCCTTCCTAGATGCTGGGCCAAAAGCAGGTTGCTTCCGCAACACGCTTATCCTCGCAGGAACATTCCAAACCCACCCCTTTAAAAGAATTAGAATGTTTAAATTTAGATTGGAGTGGTGTATTTGCTTCCTAAAATGCAGCTTCACATTTTGGTTTTATCTCATTCACATATTAAAACGATGATGATCTCTATTAAAATCTCACAGTATGTTGCTCAATTTCATAATGACTTGTATGTGGGTGCTATCAGGGATAAGTCAAAATGCAAAAAAGCAGTAAGAAGAAGGATAAAATGACAGAAAAGAAGCCTATGCCACTTAAAAGTGAGACCACACTCCAGGATACTAGGTGCACCACCGGTGTTCCTCCTGAAATCCGATGGGGTGATATCTACAGAATGATCCGAGACCAGGATATCCCGGACATGTTGCTAGAAGAGGGGCATATTTATCTCAATATCAAAGCCTCAAGCATAACTAGAGCTGCTACCTACCCTGAACTATTCCCCTGTGCTGAAGTAATCGGATGGATACTCCAACATACCGATGCGGAGTCAAGGGTGATAAATGACAGCGGGAAAGTAGCCATTGCCTCATTCCACCCAGCATACATTTCCATAGCCTATAAATTTCCCCGCTCCCAACAAGCTCTGACTGATGAATGGTTGAGAAAAATGAACAATGTTGAGATGGCCAAAAAGCTACTAGTCGCAGGCAAACATTTGAGAAAGAAAGGAAATGACGAATATGACGTACAGAATCTGAGACCTCCTTTCAAATTGATCGCCTTGATGCTGTGCAGAATCTTCGGCATGCCCAATGGCACCGTGTATAAGATTCAGTGGGTACCTATTATCCACTTCGTGGCGTTTAAAGGAACTGTGTTTGACTGGGCCACTCTCCTGTCAGATAGTTTGGCCTCAATGATAGTTGCTGCTAGAGAAGGACTAGCCTTGAAGAAGGCAGAATTTTTCATGGCCTCATATCTGATTGATTGTATTTTGGCCAAAGTGGACTTCCCCAAATTGGGCTGCACATGGGATAAGGCCACCACCCCGGTTTATACCGCTTTCAGGATGATGTGGGCCTAGAATTACAAACCTAGCTACAAACTCATCTGTGAGGGGTTCATCATGCCCCTATATGAGAAGATATTCAAGGAGGAGCCCAACTACCTGTCAGGGAACACTGTGGAAGTCCTTGAGAATTACGGGGATTTTTACTTTTCAGAGCAAGGCACCTACCTCAGAATGTTTGGAGGGACTAAAGCTCCATACATTTTGCTGCAGTATGCCACAGATTATGTGGTCCTTAAGGAAGCAGTAAGACAAATCTTCCTGGATGGAATTAAAGCAATGCTCCACAAACAGCATAAGGCTTCCTTTCCCCCTCTACCTTTCTGCATAGGTGCTTACAAGTTCTCGGGGGTTGCCTCAGCCGAAGAGTTTGTTCAGGAGTTGAAAGCCTTCCACTTCGGTGAGGTGATCTTCCACAGGAATGACAGGAAGGGAAAAGTGGCCGAGCACTGTAAGGAAATCTATGCTCATTTTGAGTACTCTCACTACCCCGATGCCGAGGAAGAGGCATTCAGAGGCATCAACAACATGGCTGAGCTACGGATCTGTCACCAAGGCACTGGAGAAAGCTCTAGCTCAGCCAAGGCCCAGAAAATTAGCCAGCAGAAGGATAAAGAAGCTGATGATGCCCGAGCTCAGGAAGAGCTCAGATTAAGAGAGGAAGCAAGGTTACTCCAAGAGGCTGAGGAAGCCAGGTTGCAGCAGGAAGCTGAAGTGGCAAGGATGCAGCAAGAAGCCGAAAGTGAGAGGCTGCAGAAAGAAACCGAGGAAGCCCAACAGCAGAAGGAGGCTGAAGATGAAACGCAGCAAAAAGGAGATGAAGGTCAGCCACAAGTTGAAGGAAGGGAAGGAAGACAGGAAGCTGAACGGAAAGCGGAAGAAGAGCTGAAAACAGGAGAAGATGCCCAAGTAAGTGGGTCCGGTGTCCAAGACATGGAAATAGACGCACCTCAAGCTGGTGGCTCTGGTACCCAAAATGTGGGTCAGGGAGTCCGGACCCCACCAGCTGAAGAAGAAATAGACATTATGGACCGCCCAATTGTCCCGTATACTCCATCAGGAAAACATACGGTGTCCAGGTGGAATGAATTTCTCTATGATAAGAAAAGGAAAGCAATGGTCCTTAAATCAGAAGAGAGGATCAAAAGACTCTTCCAGGAGGATATCATCACCCACCGGGAGGTCACTATAATGTGGAATACAGATAAAGATCCCTTTGCTATAGCATCCGCAGTTGTAGAAACAGCAAAAGCATCCCTGGACAATGTAGGTGTTATAGTTAGAGAAAATGAATTGACGAAGAAGAGAGCTGGTACGCTACAATAGACTGTGGCTAATGAGAAAGCCTACAGGGATCTTGTGGTGAACAAGTATAATTTCCTGTACACCGAGCATAAAGAGATGTCAGACAAATATAACCGGTTAGAGGAAGAGAAGGAGCAGCTACCAATCCTGATGATGATTGAAGAAGCAGAAAAGAATGATGCAGTAGCCAGAGTGTCCCATCTTGAAACAGACAAGCTGGCATTAGCTGAGCAATTGGAGCAAGCTGAGAACAGAACGATGGACATGTCTCCCTTCCATGAGCTATCCTACAGCATCCTGAAGCAAATGCATGACACTCAGGAGCTAATCACTAGTGAGGTTTGCAAGCTCAAGGCCATGGTGGTCAGGTTAAAAGAAATAAATGTAGAGGCCCATAGGCTCAAAGCCAAGCATACCCGTGTCAAGGAAAATATCCTGAGCCAGATAGAATGGCGAGAAGGAAAGGGAGGTTTCCCCACACATCTCCCATTCAAATCTATGGAGGGTTTTAATGAAGATATAGCCCTTTTGGACTTCTGCAGAAACTGTGGCAGTAAGCTAATGACCAGTGTGCAAGGGACAAGGAATAGGATCAACAGTCTGTATCAAAGGATCCAGGGAGTGCATGACAGGTGCAAATTGAATTTCCTGCAATCCCTCGATGAATTCCCGGGTGAAGAACAACGCTTGGTTGAACTAAAGGAAGAACTGAGCATCCAAACCGAATATGTGAGGAAAATCGATGTCCTAGCAGTTGACGACCTCCAACATTATATTGGTATGTCATCAGTCCACAGCCATTTGCTTAAAGAAGTACAACAAGCTGCAGTGACGGAAGTTCAAGGCATTGGAGCAGAGCTTAGAAAAAATGTGACTTCTCAGAAAATCCTACTCCCTGCTTCCACAAACATAGTCATAAGGGACACTGGCATGTGGTATAGCTACATAGCGGAAGAGGAGAAGTAGGCAGAAGTAGCAGCTGTGACAGCAAATCCAGACTCTTCTCTCCCAGCAGTAGCAGAAACTCCAGCTGGCTCGATTTCTTCTTCCCAGGTAGCAGTAGCAGCAACAGTGAGTTCGAGTGCCTCTCCTAAGGCAACATCAGCAGCATCAGTTGATTTGGGTGATCCTCTTCCAGCTGAAGCACGCGCACAAGAATGACAGCGCTGATATTAAAGCATTATTTTTGTTGTTTTATATTTTGGGCCTGCATATGTATGATACGTAGAGCTATGGGACAGCTGTCCCTATTTTCTTTTAAAATAATTTCTGTAAAGAGAAAAGAAGTCACAATTTTGTCTATTATAGAATAAATTCCTGTAGGTTTCAAGTGGAAGAGGCTAGGTGGCATCCCAAAGGGCAATTTTTGTAACTATAAATAGTAGGAATGGATAGAAAGGACTTTTGGCAGGGAATCATTTTTCCAACCTTTACAAGCTATCTTGTATTGGTTCTAAGAAAACAGAGTTTTCTAATAAAAGCCTGGAGAGGACGTTTTGCATGGGGATAAAGAATGGATGTGTATTGGATTATTCTGGTGGCTTCCATGCTTTAATGTGAGATCATTCTTACTGTCTGAATTATTTCTTTGTAACAATGATTTTTTGCTCTTTTCTGTGCAAACGATTCCTCCTTTTCATGAGTAATGAATGTGTTTAATATCAAATTAGAAGCTATCTTCTGATATCTCTCATTTTGCTGTAGCTTTACCTGAAAGAATTAATGGCTATCTGTTCTTTCTTTATGATATCTGTTGCAGCTCATTGCTCATACTTTAATTTGGCTCCTTGCAGGGACAATTAGATTTATTTCATGTGTTGTTAGATTTAGATCTGTTCTTTCAGTTTGCATCTAGATTAAATAATTTTGCTTCTCTGTTTCATGAGCAATAAATGTGTTTTTATGTTAAATTAGAAGCTATCTTCTGAGATATTTTATCTAGCTGTAGCTTTCTCTTTAATAATTAATGGCTGACTGTTCATTCTTTAAAGATAACTCTTACAGCCCATTGCTCATCCTTTAAATGTGCTCCTTGCAAGGATAGATAGATTTACTTCAGTTTTAGACTTAGATCTGTTTTAGTTTTGCATTTAGATCAAATATAAATTAGGCACTTGCATCTCATTAAAAACATAAAATCTAAAGAAAGGTGGATCGGGCCATAACCGGTAAAATTGGAATTAAACTCCAAACCCACGGTTGCCGGAACCGCTAACCGGATGGATTCCCTATACCAAATGGTAGATAATCTAATTGGGATCATCTATTGGGGAGAATCCCTTTCTGATTGATGCTACGATATCCGAGGCATCAACACATCCCAATATCAATGATGCGTTGCAGGTCATTAAGGAAAGAATATTCAGACCAGACTGCACCCAGGGAACCGTGATACTAGAAGAATTCTTTGGGGCAGAAAGCATACCTGTGCACCTACAGCCTGAATGGGAGGAGCAGTTAGTGCACACTCTTGATTGTTATCACATTGCTGAGGAAGGCGAGGATAAAGAAAACAGTGATGAGGAGGACCCACACAATATACAGATACCTGAGTCAGAGGGATTGCGGGAGGTAGAAGGACCTCCACTGGAAATTCTAGATATGAGTGGACTCGTGAAAATAAGAAAAGTGAACATTGGCACCAGCAAAGAGCCAAAGTTCGCAGCTATCGGAGATTATTGGGATGAAGATACAGTTGAAGAAGTCGCGGGCATATTACAAGAATATCGAGAATTATTCTCGACTAAGTTCACAGAGATGAAAGGCATTTTGGGAGACTTAGGAGTGATGAAAATTCCTCTTAAGCCTGGCACGAAGACTATGAAACAAATATCGTATAGACTAAACCCGGGCTATAAGGAACAAGTTAAGGCAGAACTTGATAAGATGCTTGATGCAGGGATCATTGAGCCAGTTGAAGAATCTAAGTGGATAAGCCTGATGGTTATCCGCGATAAGAAAACGAAGGGAGAGATCGGGATCTGTGTGGATCTCAGGAAACTAAATGACGCTTCGATGCATGACCCATTCCCTATGCCTTTTACAGATGAAGTGCTAGAGAATGTTGGAGGGAATGAGGCTTATTCTTTTACTGATGGATTCTCTGGCTACCATCAGATCAGGATTTGTTGGTTGTGGAGCCAGATCTTCTAGTCTCATAGATGATATTGTATTAGCCGTGTTTGTACCCCAGGTTTATATGATATGTAGGTGGACTGTACAGTCACCCCAACGGGGGCGTGTGGGGGGGCATTGCCCCCCCACGGGGTTCCAGGGGGTCCGGGGGCTAGCGGTCCCCCGGCGGGGGTTCGAGGGTAGCGCCCTCGAAGAAAATTTTTGGGGTTGTTTTGCGGGCCCATGGTTTTGGGTATCCCATGGTATTTTCCCATTGTATTTCCCTTATAAAATCAATACATTGTAATACGGCTAGGTAGGATGATGTATTAGGTTTTATGCATTGTAAAGATCTCTGAGATCAAGAGAGAGACTGTGAAACAGAGAAGAGGAAGTGCAGCGGTTGTGCTGCAGGTTGTATCCCTTCACCTTGCTGGACGGTAATAATAATAAGGACTGAAAAATTCAATGTGGACGTAGCCCAAGTTGGGTGAACCACGATATATCTGTGTCTCTCTTGTAATGTGTATGTGTGATTATATTTGCATTTATATTTATTGTTATTGCTGTGCAATCCTATTTTTCTAACAGGATTGTTTGCGTAGATAGGCACAAGACTACTTTTGCTACAGAATGGGGGTTGTTCCAGTAGACAATGATGCCTTTTGGTTTGAAGAATGCACCTGCCATATTTTCTAGAGTGGTAGTCGCAGCATTCAAAGACTTTATAGATAAGTTTTTAGAGGTTTATTTCAATGATTGGACCATTTTCGGTTTACTGAAAAACCATGCCGCGAACCTCAGAATGATGCTGGAAAAGTGCTGACAGCATCAAATTTTATTGAATCTGAAAAAGTGTGTTTTCTGTGTGCCCTATGGAATGTTTTTGGGATACATTGTGTGCAAACAGGGCTTGCTGGATGATCTTGCGAAGATCACAATCATTGTAAACTTTCCTACACCAAATTCAGTCAAGCAGTTGCGCACTACATTGGGGCATACCAGTTATTATGGGAAATTCATAAAAGGGTATGCGTAGATAACCGCAGCCATGGAGAAGCTACTAAAGAAAGATGTACCATTCATTTGGAATGAGGACTATGAGAAAGGATTTGACACATTAAAAGAGAAGATGGTCACTGCGTCGATCCTAGTTTTTCCGGACTGGGAGAAGTTGTTTCATGTCCATGTTGATGCTTCATGTATCACATTGGGAGTTTTTCTTGCTCAGCCAATAGAGGGAGGTATTAATCATCCCATTGCATTTTCCAGCAGAAAATTATCATCCACTGAGAAGAACTATACCACCACTGAAAGAGAAGGACTCGCTATGGTCTATGCGCTATAGAAGTTCAAACATTATTTGCTTGGTGTGCATTTTTCTATGTTCACCAACCATTCTGCTTTGAAATACCTAATCAATAAGCCAGTGTTAGGGGGGCGCATATGCAAATGGTTACTACTCTTTCAGGAGTATGACTTTGAAATTGTGGTTAAGCCAGGAAGGTTGAATTTGGGACCTGATCATCTGTCAAAGATTGAGTAAGGAGAAGAGCCGACGAATCTGGAGGACAATCTTCCTGATGCACAGTTGTTTGCTATACAAGTTGTCGATGACTACTATAAGGACATCATTAACTTTTTAACCATAGGATTGGCACCTCAAGAGTTCACTACCCAGTAAAAGAAGCAGCTGGTAGTGCACGTAGCAGACTTCACTATAATCGTAGGTTAGATATATAAGTGGGACCGGATGAAGTACTACGTAGATGCATGTTAGAGCATGAGAAACTGTTCATATTGGCTGATGCACATTCAGGAGTCGCAGGAGGCCATTATGCCAAAGATATTGCACACGGGGCTATGGTGGCCTACGATTCATAAAGATTTGAAGGAACACTACTAGAGTTGCAATGTATGTCGGAGGACAGGGAAGCCATTGCGCAGGGACGAAATGCCCTTAAATCCACAGTTAACATTGCAGGCATTTGAGAAATGGGCTATTGATTTTGTGGGTCCTATTAACCCACCAAGGAAGAGAACTGGTGCAAGGTACATTATTACCGCGACTAACTACCTCACTAGATGGGGAGAAGCAAAGCCAGTGAAAGACTGTAGCGCAGCTACAGCCACAAAATTTATTTATGAGAACATCCTAACATGGTTCGGATGCCTGAAGATTTTGATGAGTGATCAGGGCACTCACTTTTTGAATAGAACCATTGAAGCTTTGACCGAAGAGTTCCACATTCATCATTAGCGCAGCACGCCTTATCATCCACAGGTGAGTGGAACTGTTGAAGCATTTAACAAGGTGTTGGAGAATGAGCTAACCAAGATATGCAACATCAATTAGGATGATTGGGACCTGTGCATTCCATCTATATTATGGGCATACAGGACTACATGCACGAAATTGACGGGCCATACACCTTTCAGATTGGCTTATCGGAAAGAAGCAATAATGCCAATGGAATATATCATTCCTAGTTTGTGCATAGCAACATGTAGAGGCATGGCAGATCACACAGCGCTAGATGAAAGGCTCCTACACTTAGTTGGGTTGGAGGAGGATCGCTTCATCACGGGCTTCCACTGACAAGTATAGAAAGAGCGCAAAAAAGTATGGCACGATCGCCATGTCAAGAA
Organism: Larix kaempferi; assembly: GCA_027924585.1. Lineage (NCBI taxonomy): Eukaryota > Viridiplantae > Streptophyta > Pinopsida > Pinales > Pinaceae > Larix > Larix kaempferi. Next base: position 258,004 of record BSBM01000450.1, on the reverse strand, counting down.
CAAGTCTTTCCAGGTAGGTGATCTAATCCTTCTGTATGATAGCAAATTCATTAAATTTCCTGGAAAGTTTAAAATGCATTGGCTTGGCCCATATACTGTAATGCATGTTACTAATGGTGGTGCAGTCCAGTTAGATACATTAGCCAGAGATACCTTGCCAACTTTCATAAAGGGTAGCAGACTAAAGCTTTACTGCAATAGTCCGGCTGCGCAGAATCCTGTATGATCAAGGGAAGTGTACCATGCAACACTGCTGAAGTTGTGCGCACGAAAAAAATAAAAAAAATAAATAAAAAAAAAGAAAACAAAAAAAGTAGCTGCCCAAAGCAAGTCTAGATACTAATCACGCAGAAAAGATGGAACGACAGTCGCGCAGAAGACCACACCAAATGCGCATCCCGAAGTGAACATCCTGTTAGACTGCCAACACATCATGACGGAAACCGTTACCATGACATCTGTCGGCCAGTTAGTGGGGTGTTAACCAATTTGGCGGCATTGGTAAAGTTCAAATTTAAGGGCGGATGTGACAATTTGGAACACATTAAAGGCCGAAGTGACCAGTTTAGCATCAAAATCCGGTTGGTAGGCTCTACCATTAACGCTGATTCGATGGAGTTGACAAGTTGGCTTGCAAAGCAACCTTTTGGCATTTAAGGAAACAGGTCTGGCCTAATGATGAGGATCAAATGGCACGAACAAGATCTTCGGCAAGATTTGGACATTAATATGGCATTAAGTGCCTCACAAACCGGTGACGACCACGTTGTAGCCTAGCTAAGGATATAAATAGGCCTCACTCGGCCACTTAACAATTCTTACGAAGCACTTGAACTGCTTGAGAGCCGAGCGAACAAAGAATTGTATGAGTGGACATGTTGAGTTGGAGGATATATCCTGGTTATTTGACCAAGCAGGGATTCCATCAGCAATGACAGCGACAAAGGCAAGTGCATCCTGGAGTTCAGGAAGGTAGGTTGTAGGAAGCAGTAAAGGAAAAGAGCCAACTTCAGAGCAGGGGGGGGGTCTGAAGTACCATTGCAGCAGTCGGCCTCAGCTCAGAACCTAACTATTTATCCAGTGCTCGACTACATCCCTCCATCGAAGCTCGATGCCCCACCAGTCCACATAGAAAAGAATTTTAAGTACGAAATCCCAATGCCCACTATTTCTACCAAGGTGAACATTGAGGAGAATTTGTTGGGTGGCATACTAGGTTGCAAGCTAGATGACCTAGACTTGGATGAAAATACATTGGTAATGCCGAAGACTTAACCGCAATTTAGACCTAACAGATATATAAGCTAGGTAACGGATGCACAGACCGGTGCTAACAGACTGGAAGTCCAAGATTGGCTAAAGGCCATCCGGCCATTAGGCTTGTTGAACTTACTGCAAATGCCACACTTTACTAAGAGTCCCGAGTTTTCCATGGTAGTGCGCACATTACTCACTTGCGTAAAGGAAGGATTCTTATGGCTTGATACCTGCATTGATATCAGCATTGATATGATACATCATATTATAGGCCTGAATAAAAGAGGCAAGGACCCGGCCAACCTGATAATAAAGAGGGTGCAGGATAGAGGTTTGATCACCGAAGTATCAAAAGAATTCGGCATAGTGCGGAAGGGACGTGGGTTCCCAACCGTCGATATCAATGACCGCGCCACAAAGTTTACCACCCAGTTGCTCACAGGAAAATTACTGCGCAAGTGTAGGTTTCCTAAGGTACCCACAGTCGCAATCAAAGCAGCTTCTAACGTATTGCGAGGAAAATCCTACAATTGGTGCCAGTTCTTACTGAACGAGTTCCTCGCAGATGTTGAAGATACACAGGATAATGGAACAGCATTCCATTTCAGCTGGCTGCTAGTATTAATACCCTTTGTAGGCTGGAAAGAGCCAGAGGGGTATCAAGGGGTTCCAACCTTAGCAAGGCAAGGTCGTGGAATGCATTTTTCCAACCTATGGGCGAACTCGAAGGAGTCAAGATAATGGCATACGATCGAAGTCTTTTATGTCTATTATCACTAGTTGTACGAGGCGATTATGGAAATGCCACACATTTCACAACTGCTGACTGACAAGTATACATGCATCATGAGGTTTAGCATGAGGAGGCATTAGTCACACATTCATCCAAGCGCTGATGCGCAAGAAGGATTATGGTATCCAGGATTTTACTGACTAGATGGAGAGACCATTGAGCAGATGATGGAGCATTGGGATGATGACTGGAAAGTTACCTCCTTGCAAAACGATGCATCTGATTATGAATAGAACATCCCATCCGTCTCAGCGAAGATCGACATAAAAAGTTTATATGAAGAATATACTGAAGGAGATAGTGAAGACGTAGCAGTAGGCAAGGGAAAGAAGAAGGGGGGGTTACCTGAAGGTATGCTCCTTGTTGAATAAAAGAACCCTGCTCAAGATGAGGCCGAGAAGTTAGCAGAGTGCAAAAAAAAGGCTATTGAAGGCCATTCAGACTCAAGAGGCCCGCGCAAGAAGCGAAAGGCTAAGAAGCCAGAGTTCGGCCCGCATATCCATCCAAATGACTACGAGACAATCGCCACTAAGGTATAGGAAGCGTGGGAAGAAACCTGCGCAGAAAAAGAAGTGAAGCAAGAACAACTGTAGCTAACCATGATTCAATCCATGGAAGAAGTCAAGATGATGGTAGTGCAGATGGGATTAGGGCAGCCAAGTTCATATTCTAACGAGAAGTTAGGAAACCAAGCGCACAAAGAAGACCGCCTGTTGCTGTAAGTAAGTATCAACACATCTTGACCCTCAAACCAAGCTACCTCATTTATCCGAACGAAGTGGTTAAGGAGGCGGTAAAGACTACGTGCCTTGACCTGAATATTGGGGCTCTACCCCTAGAAGACTTGAATGAGTTGCACATAAAAGTGGTGGAAGAGATTCATGAGAGAGGCCTGGCCTCATACGATCAAAGCACAAAGTTAGTTGAAGACATCAATCAGCTAATGCAGGAATCAGCTCACAATCTACAAGAGCTGAGTGAGGCTAGAGAAAAAGATCGCAAATTGAAAGAAACAATTTCAGTAGTCTACGCAAGCATTGAGGAATGCACCGAAGAAGAGGATGTAGAGGATACCATAAAGAAAATCGGGGCCAAGGTAGAATCCCTCACATCAAAAATGGCACAGATGGAGACCTCCTACAGAGGGAAGATTGCAGAGCTGGAGGCAAGGCACCCAATTATCCCGTCAGATCAGTGTGTAGCTCCAGCTGAGGAAGTAACGGCAACCATGGACAACATTTCATCACAAGTGACGAAGTGCCAGGATTTACTCGAAGGAGTGAATACAATTGTGTTGGGATTGAATGAAGCTTCGGCATTGCAAAAGATCAAAGAGGATCTACAAAGGACACAACAACAGGTAGAAGCTGCGAATGTAGAATTAAAGAATGCGTCGGCCAGGGAGAAAATACAAAGGTATAATGAAATAAAGGACCTACAAAAGGAACTGGCCGTGCTAAGGGAGAAAGAGGCTGCTATATCTGACAGGTTGCAGCCCATTGAACAAGAAGGCATTGAACTGATACAACAATTCAATGAGAAGTTTGTAGAACTTCAAACAGAAAAAGGCACCATGAAAGAGCAGGTGGACAAAGAAACGGTTTCGCAAGCCACTCTGGAGACGTTGCGAGAATTCAAGAAGAAGGCCAAGGACATGGTCGCAGAGTTAGCAATTACTCTGCAAAATTTTGCTTCGAAGACAGGCACACCAGAGAGCATAGCACCCTCATCCGGAACCGAAAGTGGATCAGGACGAGCCATAGGTGAGTGTTAGGGGCCTATTGGATGGGGTCCAAGTTGGGATTTTGGACAAGTACTAAAGAGTGCGCATTGCATGCAGCAACAAGCTAGAGGCAGTTTTTAAGGAATTGCGCATGTCACGTGATGGCAATGACCAAAGCATGGTTGCACAGTAGGTTGGTGCATAGAACCACACATGAGCTATTTTTGGTACGCAATACAGGTAAAGATCAGATGTGGACATGACCTATTTTGGGTAAGGAACAGGTGGAAGGCAGAGGAAAGGGACCTATCAGAGGGAGCGACGGCAAGCAGTTGAGAAGCTAGGCCACTACGTTGATGATGACAGGTAGGCAGACGAAGCGGAAAGAGACAGGCCATGATGCAGTTGTAACCATTTTGAGGACTATGGCTTTCGAGCGAGCGTGTGAGCCACAAGTGGCCCAGCTAGAGCAGGCTGTCGACGACGACAGCTAGGCTGGCAGTTAGCCACGTCAGATTTGGAAACCTTAGGTTTTCGGCCTACTGATTGTAAAGACACGACCGATGGGCATGATCTATAAATAAGGGAATTTTGTATGGGAAAGGGTTAATCTCTCGTAGAGCTATTCATTGTTGAGCATTGTTAGAATCTTTTTGAGTTTGAAGCTATTGTAAAAGCTCTGTGGCTGTGTGCACAGAGCCCTATATGAGAGGGAAGAGAGTTTGCAACTGAGTGCACAGACTAAGAACGGTTGTACGCTTCCCCAAAAGATCAAAATTAACAACCGTTCTTGTGGACATAGCCTCCATCCTGGGGGTGAACCATGTTAAATTCTGTGTTGTGTGATTATTTGTGTTTGCAACTGTTCATTTGCTTAGTATGGATGTTTAATACTGCAGTTATCTATTATGTGATTGCTTTTATATGTATTCGCCGCAAGAATGATGGGAATAATATGTTAAGTAATACATGTGTGGATGGATGTGAAGTATTCAACACTTATAAATATGTGAATGTATTAATCTGTCGACTAGTCACATGGTTGAACTCTGAATTGAAGCGCAGCGTTGGAGGGTGCAACTTTGTAAGTTTTATTCATTTGCATGCATTAGAGAAAATTTCAATTTAAAATGGGCCTTCCAAAAATAATACAAATTTCATGTCATCATGTATTATCCAATCAAAATGCTTTAAAATTCAAAAAGGGACCACCTAAAAAAATTGGAGGGAAAAAATAAAAACTACTTTTTTGGATCGTATTTTCAACTTATCTCTTTGTAGATTTACTCAAATTTTAAGAGGGAGGACTCATTAGATGCATAATTAAATTATGCATCCAATAAGTACCCATGTTGCATACTTTTAACAACATCCACACTATTAAAAATTGAAAATACATTAAAACACGTGTTTTCTCTCACTAGAAACACATTTTTAATGTATTTTCAATTTTTCATAGTGTGGATGTTGTTAGAAGTATGCAACATGGGTACTCGTTGGATGCATAATTTAATTATGCATCCAACAAGTCCTCCCACTTAAAATTTGAGTAAACCTACAAGGAGATAAGTTGAAAATACGATCCAAAAAAGTAGTTTTTTTACTCTCTCTCTACTATTATTTTATTATTTTCCTTAGGAGGCCCATTTTTACCCAAATTTCCTCTAATGCATCATAATGATAATAATCTAAGTATCTTGAATGGGTAAAGAATGTTAATATTGGTTAGAGTTAATCAAGTCTTGGAAATGATGCATGGTCTAGCTGACGCACTGAACCATTTAGATTTGCTACGAGGTAAGCTGTTGATAGCTTATCGTCATGATGTGAGAAGTATCCCATACTGCACAATCCTTGGGTGCGCTGGTTGCGCAAGCATGCCAGCTTGTTGAAGTATCCGACATGAAGTATAGCCTTCACGCAGTTGTCTGCCCACATCAGAATCCCATATTGCGCTATCGGTCAAATCATTTTACACTCGCATCACCAGGTTGTGGAAACCTAATTCCACAACCACCCCCTCAGCTTGGCCTCAGGTGAGACCTCAGGCTGCACGCAACCTATTGCCAAAAGGGCCGGTGAATAGGGGTTTTGTTGGTTCCTTGAACCACGAAGTACTTGGGTCTACATTGGAAACCTCTAGCTCAGTTACATATGCCAACAGTGTACTACAACTACTAAAGGTGAAGGAGGTAGAGTATTTGGGTCATATTGTATCTCATGAAGGTGTCAAGGTATACCCCAACAAAATTAAACCCATGATGGATTAGTTGATTCCCAAAACCCTAAAGAATATTCGAGGATTCCTAGGTCTGATAGGGTACTATAGTGAGTTTGTTCAGAACTATGGAAGAATAGAAACACCTCCAATATCATTATTGAACAAATATGCATTTTCTTGGATTCCAGAGGCAACTCAAGCTTTTAAACAACTTAAAGAGGCAATGTGCAAAGCTCCTGTTTTGGCCACACCAGACTTGACAAAAACCTTTATTGTGGAATGTAATGCTTCAAGAAATGGCATTGGTGTGGTTCTAATGCAAGAAGGACACCTACTTTCTTTCACAAGTCATCCAATCAAGGGAAATGTTAGTTTTTCATAATTTAATTCATTCTGATCTAGGATATTAACTGAAAGAACAACATGTACAACATATCAAGCATAAGAGACAAGAGACAAGAGACACAAAACATTTCACTGGGGAAAACCAAGAAGGTGAAAAACCCCGCAACTTCCTCATAGATAGAATAACCATCAATACAAGGATCACCATGATCAAACCCAAGAGATAGACATCTTCAGAAGCATGCTCCTCCTCCACTTGTGTGCACTCCTCCTCTCTCTCACTAATGCGAAGTGAGTGAACAATAGAATGTGTAAAATGAGAGAGACACACTCTCTATTTATACACTAACTTGACTTGACCTTTACTCAACTAGGTTGGCCTCAACTAAACCACTTAACATAATGCTGACTGGGCCAACCCCCACTAGGGTGGTGTAATAACCCTTTGACCCACATGACTCATACAGGGCCGACCCCATCAAGGTGGTCTAATAACCCATCAAGTATAAGTTATGACACTTACAATATAACTGACGACACTTCCAATCGGAGGAATAATACATCACCATTGGGGATACAATAAAGTACAAATACAATATACAAGTGAATATCTTTTGAAGTTACAAATACATCAACACTCCCTCTTAACTAGGAAGGTATTCTCTTGACACAAGTCATCAATACATATAGGCACAAATCTTTAATTCTGGAGTTGGATCATTGTCACTGGATCATGGAGCATCATCATCATCACTGCTGTTGTACTCATCATCTCAATCACTGGGCTATCTCTGAATTCTTCTCGTCATAGGAAGTTCTACAGAGCCAGCCCTTTTTCATGCTGGATGCAGGCCCACCACCTGCAGGTCTTCATCATCACTAGCCATACTGTGGAACCCTCGGGACTTATTACGTGCATCACAAAACCTCGAAAGAGCATCCCAGGACTGATTACGAGCTTACTTCTCAACCTATCGGATATCCCAGGGCAATATTATATGTGAACACCACAAAACCTCGAAAGAGCATTCCAGGACTGATTACGAGCACACAGCTCAACCTATCGAATCTCCCAGGTCTTACATGTGGTCATGGCACAACCTCAAAAGAGCATCCTAGGACTTATTACAGGAACACAGCCCAACCTATCGGATCTCCCAGGTCACATTACATACCATAGGACAAACCCTCGAAAGAGCATCCCAGGACTTATTACGGGCACACGGCCCACCCTATTGGATCTCCTAGGTCTTACATGTCCTCCCAAGTACAACCTGTCCATGACCACAGAGTATCATCCTGATACTCATGATCGTACTGATCATAACATCGTTCACGAAGCACAACCCAGATGCACATCACATAGCACTTACATTCACCGGCATGGGAAGACACACTTTAACCATCCGTGAAAGGATCAGGACTTATATCTATGCCATGTGAAGACACACTTCAACCATGCTAGAATGGCATCGCACTTATATCCATAGCCATGGGAAGACACACTTCAACCATTCTAGGAATGGAACAACACTTATATCGCAGCCATGGGAAGACACACTTCAACCATGCTCGAATGGCCCCAGCACTTATATCGCAGTCATGGGAAGACATACTTCAACCATGCTTGAATGGCCCATGTGCATCTGTGTCTTCAGAACTCATCACACATAATCCAACTGATCATGTAATATATCTACCTGATACATATCATCACATATGATCATCATGATCATCATCATAGCATCATCCTAATGCATATCATCTGGAGCAAAATCCTGAAGTTCATCACCCATGATCATCCTAGTCATACAATGCATCCACCTGATGCATACATAGTATCTACTTGATACATATCATCATACTTGATCTACCTGATCATACAATGTATCCAACTGATACATAAATAAATACATGATCCAACTGATCATAACAAGCATCCAACATGATGCATATACATATGATCCAACGGATCATAACAAGCATCCAACATGATGCATATACATATGATCCAACTGTTACAGGTATTTAACAAAGAGAGAGGGGGGGGGGGGGTGAATCAGTTAAATAAAAATTTTAAATCGTTTGATTCTTTTAACTATGAGTCATTGAAATTATGTGACATTCATTCAGAATCAAATAAATAAACATATGACATGCAACACATCATTCAAACACATGTACGAGACACATCTTTTTCACGAGGAAACCCTTAAGGGAAAAACCTCTTCTTCTTAGGATGTCAATGGCTTATCAGCTGTACATCTCTTCTTAGTTGAGCACCAACTCAACGAGGCTGCAACCTCTGAGTGCAAGCACGAACTTGCTGAGAGCACCAACTCTCACTGTAACCCAGCACCAACTGGGTGGAAGCACCAACTTCCAGTTTAACTCAGCACCAACTGGGTGAAAGGCACCCACCCTCAACTTTTACAAGCACCCACTTGTAGACAGAGACATAAGGTCTCCCCTAGTACCTCCCTACCATCCTTAATTGCTAGACTTTACAAATGAATCAAAGTACAATTGTACAAATGTATCTCTGCTTACCACAACACTCTGCTCTCTTCAACTTGTTCAACACTCTCTTCTGTTCCTCTGTTCTGCTATTCTATTCATATTCTCAGCATCACTCTATTGTTCCTTTGTTCAGCTTTCTTGCCCATTTCCTCAGGTCTACGCTGCTCCACATATCATCTTCAGTGACTGGTGTCTTCTTTTCACTCATAACAATACTGTTCCACCGCTTTTCATCTCAGCTTCCACACACCTTTTTGATCCTGGGCGTACCTCCTTTTATTTGTATTCATTCATACCACCGTTTTATCTGTCCTGCTCCCTCTGCCTTTTCTTCACACGTCTAATCGATTCACATTCCACTATGATTATCAATTAAAACAGTTCCCATATGCCAAATCATCATCGAATGATTTCATTGCTGGGCATTACACGTTACCGTATGAGAAAAAAAACTTCATTGCTGGGCATTACACGTTACCATATGAGAGAAAAAAAAAACTTCATTGCTGGGCATTACACGTTACCATATGGAAAAAAAACGGTGAACATAACCGTAGAACCATGGGTCAATACACTTATCGAAATCTCTTCATAAAATAAAAGGATCAATGCAATGGTAAGCGATATCTTTCTTCTGAATTCATTTTTCTTTAAGTCTTGGTGGTAGCCGTGGAAATTGAAGCTGAAATTGAAGAGGGTTCTTGATCTAGAAGGGCTTGGTAGGCGAGAATGCCTGAGCTTCTGTCAAGGTCGTAGTTGGGATCAAGCGATCTATCAATGGCATTCCTACCCGCTTCAATTCGTCTCTATTCTCAGCTATAATCGGTCTCTTATCTATTCTCAGCTACTTCTCTTCTGTATGCTCATCTTCTGAAAAGCTAGTCAAAGTATGACAGAAATGGAAACATCTACCTCTGCACCAGCTCCTGTCTAACATTCCAATAATCTCGTTGCTTCCTCTTTGATTCCACTAAAACGCCCTTTACCATGATCCCAAATCTGTCACATGAATATGCCCCTCCAACAATAGACAATCGTGGCCTTTTCTGCCTACTAGGGCACACAATATTAGACAAGTAATATGTAGCAGCTGATGGGAGGAGATTGCTGCTCATACCAGGAATAATGCGCCCTATTTACAATGGAGAAGGGCTGCCAATAGAAACCACACCCTCAACAATAGCTAGCAACAGTTAATGTGATGGTATCTATAATGGAGAAGGGCTGCCAATAGAAACCACACCCTCAGCAATAGCTAGCAACAGTTAATGAGATGGTATCTGCACCAATTCTTGTCTAACAAACTCCCCCTTTGACATTGATGGAAAACTTTGAATAGCTTTTCTCCCCCTTTTGACATCCATGACAAAGGAAAAAATGAGCATTTACAGCACATCTGATTACAAAAAAAAACTCCCCCTAACAAGATGCATATATGAGACAAAAGGATAATGAAAACAGGCTCCCCCTTACACAAAGCATAGATCATTGAGACATTGACTGAACACCCATCTTTTGTCTAAGATATTCAAACTGAGCTGTAGGCAGAGGCTTAGTGAAAATGTCAGCTATCTATTCTTTAGAAGGGATATAATTCAGCTGCACAGCTTGATTAGCCACTTGTTCTCTCAAGAAATGGTACTTTATTGGAATGTGTTTCGTTTTAGAATGGAGTACATGATTATTGGAAACACTTATTGCACTGGTATTGTCACAATGAATGGGAATAGGCTCAGCATACTTTACTTCTAGATCAGCAAGAGATTGCACCATCCATAAGATTTTTGTACAGCAGGTGGCAGCAGCAATGTACTCTGCTTCTATAGTGGATAAGGATATGGAACTCTGCTTTTTACTTAGCCAAGCCACCAAGGAATCTCCCAAGAAGAATGCTCCGCTACTGGTACTTTTTCTTTCATCTACACAGTTAGCCCAATCTGCATCTGAATAAGATGTGAGTTGAATATTCTGATTCATGGGATACCACAAGCCATAGGATAGGGTACCTTTCAGATATTTGAATATGCGTTTCACAGCTAGCAAATGACTTTGTTTGGGTGCAGCTTGAAACCTTCCTACCATCCCTACAGCATGCATAATATCAGGTCTGGATGCAGTGATATATAGCAGGCTACCAATCATTGATCTGTACATTTTTTGATCTACCTCTGGTGATGTATCTTCTTTGCTTAGCTTGCAGCCACTCACCATGGGTGTGCTCACAGGAGTAGAGTCTTCCATTTGAAACTTCTTTAACATTTCTTTCAAATATTTCTCTTGAGAAATGAATAAGCCTTTAGGCTTCTGACTGATTTGGAGTCCAAGGAAATAAGACAGCTCTCCAATCATTGACATCTCAAACTCAGATTGCATTGAGTTAGCAAACCATTCAACAAAAGAATTGTTAGTACAGCCAAAGATTATATCATCAACATAAACTAATACAACCAGCAAATCATCACCTTCATATTTGATATACAGATTGTTGTCCACTGAGCCCTTTTTGAATCCTTTATCTTGCAAGTAGTTGTCCAGTCTAGCATACCATGCTCTCGGTGCTTGTTTCAAGCCATACAAGGCCTTTTTTAGCTGGCATACATAATTAGGTTTATCTGTGAGAGAAAAACCTTCAGGCTGCTCCATGTATACTTCCTCTTCAAGATTTCCATTCAAAAATGCTGATTTGACATCCATCTGGTATACTTTGAATCTTTTGTGACATGCATAGGCTAGAACCATCCTTATAGCCTCCATTCTTGCCACTGGAGCAAATGTTTCATCAAAGTCTTGCCCTTCCACCTGAGCATATCCTTTACAAACCAATCTGGCCTTATTTCTTACAACCTTTTCTTGTTCATTTAATTTGTTCTTAAAGACCCATTTAGTTCCAATGACATTCTTGTCTGCTGGTCTAGGAACCAGCTCCCATGTATCATTCCTTTCAATCTGGTCCAATTCTTCATTCATAGCTATTATCCAATCCTTGTCTTTGCTAGCTTCATTAAAACTTTGGGGCTCAATTGTAGAGAGAAAGGCAATATGAGATTGTTCAGATTCCAGCAAAATCTTCCTTCTAGTCTGAACCCCTTTACTCCCATCACCAATGATTTGGATTTCAGGGTGATTCTTTCTAGTCATTCTAGAAGAGGAGTGTACAGCGGGTTGTTCAGATTCAGTTTCTTCATACTCTGATAAATCAGATTCTTCTTTTTGGGATTCTTGGACCTGTTCTTCTGTTTCTTCATTTGTATCTTCCAAGCATGAATCATCATCATTACTTTTACTGATATTTCCGTGGCATTCTTCATCAACTTTCACATCTATGCAATCAACCATTTTGTGTAGCCTCTTGTTATAGCACCTATAGCCTTTGCTTTCTACAGCATATCCTAGAAAGGTCCCTTCATCAGCTCTGTCATCATACTTGCCCAGATTTTCATCATTATTCTTGATATAGCATTTACTCCCAAAGACTCTGAAATTTTTAATGGTTGCAGGCCTACCAAACCATAAATGATATGGTGTCTTATCACTGTTTGGCCTCAAATGAGCTTTATTAAGGATGTGCACAGCTGTATGAATAGCTTCCACCCAGAAACCTTGAGAGATGTTCTTTTCCTTCATCATTGATCTAGCCATTTGTTGAACTGTTCTGTTGTGCCTTTCCACCACTCCATTCTGCTGAGGAGTTCCTGCTATTGTGTATTCTTTCTTAATTCCATGCTCATCACAAAAGTCCTTGAACTCTTTCGAGGTGAACTCTCCTCCTCTGTCAGATCTGATTGCTTTAACTTTTCTCCCAGTCTGATTTTCAGTTAGTGCTTTGAAGATTTTAAACTTGGCAAATGCTTCAGACTTTTCCTTAAGAAAAGCAACCCAAAACATTCTGGAATAGTCATCAATTACCAACATAAAATAATTTTCTTTACCTGTTCCTTCTTTTCTCGATGGGCCACATAAATCTAGGTGAACAAGTTGAAGGGGCTTACTAGTAGAAGAAACATTCTTCGTTTTGAACTGATCCCTAGTTAGCTTTCCCATTTGACAAGGCTTACAAACATCATCTCGAGGTCTAGATATTGCTGGAAGATCCCTTACTGCATTTCTGTTTTTGAGCTTTATCAGGTGATCAAAATGCAAATGTCCCAATCTCCTATGCCATAGCCAGCTTTCATTGTATTTGCTTAGATAGCACTGTTCTTTTTCTTCTTTTAAAACATAAACATTATTCTCTGTTCTTACCCCTTTGGCAACTAGCTTTCCTGAGGAAACATTTATGATTTTACAGTCTTTATTAGTGAACAAGACTTCACATCCTTTGTCACACATTTGGCTCACACTGAGAAGGTTATGTTTCAGCCCATCTACAAAGAGAACGTCTTGAGCTTTCCCTTTACCATTGCTGAAACTCACAACTCCTTTTCCTCTGACTTTTCCTGGAGCGTCATTACCAAATGTTACTTTACCTGCCTTATGTTCTGATAAGGTAATAAACTTCTCCTTGTCTCCTGACATGTGTTTCGAACAACCACTGTCGATGTACCAATGACTCCTCTATTTCTGAACAGAAAGCACAAGATTGCAATGAGATTTCTCTTTCTTTCTCCATACGTTTTGTACAGATGTGTGTTTCATTTTTCAATCTGTTTTGTTCTCTTTCAAGTAGCAGTCTGTAGCTTTGTGCCCAAAGTTGTGACATATATAGCATTTTGGCTCGTGGTATAGAAGATCAAATGGATTAGCATTTATATTTGGCGTTCTTCTTTTAACAGCTGGTGGAGGGATACGACCCATATGTTTATTTGCTGATAGATACGTTCTCTGAGTGTAGTTTGACATTCTTCTTTGTACATTTCTAAAATTAAAAACACAACTGGCAACTCTGTGCCCAAAGTTAAAACAATGGAAGCAATAACCATTAAAGACTGTGTCATACCTGGTTCGTGGTTGATTTCTAAAAGGATAATTCACTGAGTTGTGACGCTCATAACCAAATTTCTGATCAGCGTACATTCTTCTGTTACGTGACTCTTTACCATGAGTTCCTAACGGTGCGGAATTGCCTTTTAAACCCATATTCTCTTGCTATTTAGTATTCTTTGATTCATCTCCATTATTTTCTTTACATGTTTCAGTCTTTGCTATGCTGGGAATTTCAGTTTGCTTGCTGCCTTGAAATTTGATCACATTTGATGACTCTTTTCTTTCTGAACCACTGCTGATCCCCCCTTGATCATACCCTAAGAAAAATTTATTGTGTGGAGCTCTTTGTCTGTTCAACATATTGTTTAGTTCCTCTGAGGCTTTGATGCTGGAAATATTCTGATGATGCAGAGCTTGATATTTTTCCAGTTCTTTCTTAACAGTTACAACCTCTTTTTCTAAATGTTCAACTCTGGCTTTACTATCAGCTAACTGATGTCTTAAATACTCTTCAATCTTATTTTCTTCTTCGAGTTCCAGCTTTATTAAAGAGATATCTTTTCTATTGGTTTCATACTGGATTAATAATTGTTTTTGTTTTTGTTTCTTTAATCTCAATTTGTTAATTTCTTCCAGAGCACTCATCAACTCTCCTTCCATATCTACAGTGGCATCTTCATCATTGATTTCATACTCTGCACAGTTCTGTTCGAGGTCTTATATGGCCATTAGCATGAATTTATTTTCTTCATCTTCATGAGAAGATTCAGTATCAGATGTTCCTGAAGATTCATCATCATTCACACAAAGGCCTTTCTTCTTATATTTGAACTTGTTTTCTTTATTATATTTTTTCTTGGGAAATCTCTCTTCATCAGCAGAGTACTGTTCTTTTTTCTTATGTGGACACTTAGCAGCAAAATGCCCTACTTTACCACAGTTAAAGCATTTGAAAGGCAATTTACCTTTGTATCTCCCTGACCCCGTTTTCAGTCTTCTCACAAATTTTGCTTCTATTTCATCCATGTCTAACTCAGTACTCTTTTCAGCTTTAAAGGAGGCTTCTCTGGATGAGTTTTGGTCTTTACTAATCCTCATCTCATAAGCAGTCAGAGTTCCTAACAACTGATCCATAGTCAATGTTTTGAGGTCACCCATCTCTTCTATTGCTGACACTTTCGGATTGAATTTATCAGGCAATGATCTTAATACTTTATGAACAAGAAGGGTATTATCATCTATGACTTCACCAAGAGCTTTCATAGCATTGATTAGTTCATCTACTCTCAGAAAGAACTTACTGACATTTTCATCCTCAATCATCTTTAACTGTTCAAATTTTAGCCTAAGAGTTTGCATCTTGGCACTTTTCACTTTGTCATTTCCCTCATAGCTATTTACAAGTTTGTCCCACATGCCTTTTGCAGTTTGAAGATGCATAACCTTTACAAATTCTGATTCAGTTAGCCCACTAAGAATGGCATTCATAGCTTTTGCATTAAAAGTGAAGGATGATTTTTCATCTTTAGATTCAACCAGGAGAGGTTTCTTATATCCTGTTTCTACAATCTGCCAGACTTCTGCCCCTAGAGACATTATGAAAGTTCTCATCCTAACCTTCCAGAAAGCAAAATTTGTGCCATCAAACACGGGTGCTTTGTTTGTTGAACCATCTTGACTGGCCATAATTAACTTTGAGGATCTACCTTATACTAAAGGAACCTGCTTTGATACCAATTGTTACAGGTATTTAACAGAGAGAGAGGGGGGGGGGTGAATTAGTTAAATAAAAATTTTAAACCGTTTGATTCTTTTAACTATGAGTCATTGAAATTATGTGACATTCATTCAAAATGAAATAAATAAACATATGACATGCAACACATCATTCAAACACATGTACGAGACACATCTTTTTCACGAGGAAACCCTTAAGGGAAAAACCTCTTCTTCTTAGGATGTCAATGGCTTATCAGCTGTACATCTCTTCTTAGTTGAGCACCAACTCAACGAGGCTGCAACCTCCGAATGCAAGCACCAACTTGCTGAGAGCACCAACTCTCACTGTAACCCAGCACCAACTGGGTGGAAGCACCAACTTCCAGTTTAACTCAGCACCAACTGGGTGAAAGGCACCCACCCTCAACTTTTACAAGCACCCACTTGCAGACAGAGACATAAGGTCTCCCCTAGTACCTCCCTACCATCCTTAATTGCTAGAATTTACAAATGAATCAATGTACAATTGTACAAATGTATCTCTGCTTACCACAACACTCTGCTCTCTTCAACTTGTTCAGCACTCTCTTCTGTTCCTCTGTTCTGCTATTCTGTTCATATTCTCAGCATCACTCTATTGTTCCTTTCTTCAGCTTTCTTGCCCATTTCCTCAGGTTTACGCTGCTCCACATATCATCTTCAGTTACTGGTGTCTTCTTTTCACTCATAACAATATTGTTCCACCGCTTTTCATCTCAGCTTCCACACACCTTTTTTATCCTGGGCGTACCTCCTTTTATTTGTATTCATTCATACCACCGTTTTATCTGTCCTGCTCCCTCTGCCTTTTCTTCACACGTCTAATCGATTCACATTCCACTATGATTATCAATTAGACAGATAATATTAGACAAGTAATATGTAGCAGCTGATGGGAGGAGATTGCTTCTCATACCAGGAATAATGCGCCCTATTTACAATGGAGAAGGGTTGCCAATAGAAACCACACCCTCAGCAATAGCTAGCAACAGTTAATGTGATGGTATTTGCAATGGAGAAGGGCTGCCAATAGAAACCACACCCTCAGCAATAGCTAGCAATAGTTAATGAGATGGTATCTGCACCAATTCTTGTCTAACACCAACTGATCATAACAAGCATCCAACGTGATGCATATACATATGATCCAACTGATCATAACAAGCATCCAACATGATGCATATATAGAGTAGTAACTAGAGCATCGACCTGATTCTTATCATTCAATGCTTACATCCACAACCATGGGAAGGATCCTCCTCTCACCATGCTTGGAATGGCTCCTGCAAACGTGTCCATCACTTCTTCCTCAAAGTGTCATCAATATGAAGAACACCAAGCCTCTCTCTGAAGTATCCAAACTTCACTCTGGCTAGTGGTTTCGTCAACACATCTGCAACCTACTCATCCATCGCAACATACAGGAGCTTCACTGCTCCTCTCTGCACCATATCCCTAATATAGTGATATTTGATCTCAATGTTCTTCAACCTGTCGTGGAATATTAGGTTCTCAGACAGCTTCACACAACTCTGGTTGTCACAAAAAATACTAGTAGCCTCCAACGAGAGATCAAATAGCTCAGACAGTAGCTTCCGGAGCCATACTACCTCGCAACTAGCTGACCAAGATGCAACATACTCTGCTTCGGCTGTACTCAGTGCTATGCAGGACTGCTTCCTACTAAACCAAGAGATCAAACCTGATCCCATACTGAAGCAGCATCCAGAAGTGCTCTTCCTATCTGCAGCACTGCCTTCCCAGTCTGAATCAACATAACCCTGTAGGTTAAACTTTTCATTCGCATCATACTTGAGCCCATAATGAATTGTACCCTTCAGGTACCTAAGAATATGCTTTATAGCAACCAAGTGAACACCTCTCGAATCCATCAGGAACTGACTCAATGTGTTCACTTCAAAGCAAATATCCGGTCTAGTGTTCGTCAAGTACATCTAGGACCCAATCATCTAACGATATACCGTGACATCAACTGGATCAGATGAAGCATCACACAGAAGCTTCAGGTTCGATGCCATAGGTGTGGCCATGGCCTTGCATTCCATCATCCCGAACCACTTCAGGATCTCTACTGCATACTTCCCTTGTCCAAGGAAGATCCCATATGCACTCTGCCACACCTCCATGCCTAGAAAATAGTGCATCATCCCCAAGTCCTTCATCTCGAACTCAGCAGCAAGCTTCCTCTTTGTGTCGACAACCAATCTATCCTCACCAAGTCCTAGGAGCTTGCTTCAAGCCATACAAGGATTTCTTCAGTTTGCACACATGAGTCCCTCTTTTTGGGAGAAGCCACAAGCTACAAACCTCGCTTTGTATTTCTCCATGCTACCATCTATAGCATGCTTGATCTTATAGATCCACTTGGAAGTCACAACAAACTTCCCTTCAGGTCTTGGGACCACATCCCAAACATCATTCTTCATGATCGACTGGTATTCCCGATCATGGCATTCTTCTCGAATCCTGGGAACTTTAGATTCTTCAATATCTTCAATAGATAGCTTTGTTGTTGGAACAAATGTTGTAGTCCTTCTTTTGTAGGTGATGGTATATGATCTTTCCTACATGACAAGTTAAATTGCATGATTAGAAAACATCTCATAGTTTTCAGAACAAATTCTTACACATAACCTCTAATAAAACATCTCATAGTTAAATTCTTTCCTTGTCACGTTTTAGTGTTGGACCCTACAGTATATCATGAGTTGCGAAGCCTTGACAATCCTGTGAGGTTCCAGATTGCTGAATCCACTCTTATAACATAAGTTTCCTTGTGGCCTTAGTTTGTGTAGGGTTTTTCTGGTCTACTTTTCTTTTAGCTTGCCTTAGGAGAAACTTTTTGTTTCAGTCACTCTGGATGACTTTCCTTGGAGAAGGTCTCGCAGGATTCAAAATTTGCCACCTGAATATTCCCTTAACTAGGAGGTAATTTCAAGGGTAAGAATGGATCCACATGCCAGGGTCGGGTCACATGAAGTGGAAAACCCAACTTTAAATGTTGGAGGACTTTTGTTTCCTCATACTCCTTCAGATTCACCTGCCTCTCGTCCCTCGCAGGGTGAAGAAGCACAAATCCCCACTTCACAAGACTTATCTCTCATTGCACTGGGGGAGCCTGGATCGTTGGAATGGATAAATCAACCCTAGGATGACCCTATGGCAGCTGCTAGTCCATCAGCAGCTTATTGGACATCTTCTACAGGCCACCCAGTGGCCCATCTTTCCATTGCATCCCCACCCAGTTGGTCTAGTCCCGATGACCGCTTAGCACCTTATCGTGAGCAATTGGCTCATTTACGTGCTATGGGTGAGGAGTTTCAAAGCTAGAACTTTCAAATAAGGTTCAACAACAGACCAATCCCAAGTCGCTCTTTATCTTTTGAGTCACCAGAATCATCCATGAAACATGTGACCACTGCTGAAACTGGTCAACCATCCATTCCTGCACATGCGTCTCCTAGACAAGAGACCAGTTCAGTACCTCCCACAACCCAGCCTGTTGAAGGACAACAGTTCAACACACACGTGACTACTGCAATTACGTCACCTGCACCTTCCCCACCCCAAAATTCACGGGGAGGATACTCTTTACCCGCTACCTTCTTTATGGGTAGTGGTAATCCTATGGTGAATAATCAATAACCAGTGTTGGGTGAACCTTTACCTAGTGGTCAGCAAGTTGTTGCTGGGGAGAAACCCTTGTCTCTTAACCATAATCCTGCAGCAGGAGTTCCCATCGAGCCTTCTGTTGGAAAATCCTTGCCTCCTGGATCTTCCACTTCAGGACTATCCCATGTCGGGGGCCCGTCCAACGTAATTCAACCTCGATTCAAGCGTATCCAGGTCATCTTAACCCTGTTCCAGGTCAACTTAATCCCGGCAATGCACTCTACGGGGTACCCTAACTCGATAATCCTTACACTTTATGGGGACAGCAAAATTTTTTACAACATGGACCCCCACTTACAGTCCCTCAAGTCCCTCCACCCCCGTTTGGTCGACCCCCACCTCCCATTGGAGGCAACGGGCCCCCACATAACTCTGGAGGAGTCGGACCTCTACCTTTTGGAGCAGGACCACCCCACTTCAGTCATCATGGCCCACCCCCCCTGGAAGAGGTGGTGGAGGACCAACCCCTCCTCTCAACGGAGGTGGGGGAGGACCATCTCATCCCGATGGTGGTGGAGGAGCACCACCCCCTCCCAGTGGTGGTAGTGGAGGACCCTCTCATCTTGGTGGCAGTGGTGGTGGACCACCACCCTACTATGGTGGAGGTGGAGAAGGAGGCTCTTACCCTTTCGGTGGTGGCGGTGACCCACCACCCCCTCTCGACGGAGGTGGTGGAGGCCTGTCCTATTCTGGTGGTGGTATTGGACCACCACCTCCTCCCGGTGGAGGCAGTGGCGGCCCATCCTACCCTAGCGGTGGTGGCGGACCCCCACCATTTGGAGGTGGCCCACCCCCTCCCGGTGGCGGAGGCGGGCCCCCACCTTATGGTAACGGGCCACCTTATTATGTTTATGGACCACCTTACTATGGCAGTGGACCTACATTTGGTCTAGGTGATCAATACCCCTATGGCCAGTTTCCTCCTGGAACACCCTATGGTCAGTCGATATAGGGTCCCATAGGTCCTTATACGCCTTATTCGTACTATCAATACTCGCATCCTAATCCACAGCTACCCTTTTTGGCTACTTTGGATCTACCTGACTTGTCTCGTTTAACTAATGACCCCATTTACCATGGAACTAATTGGCCACCCATTTTGGTAAAACATCCGTCAGATATCCCAAAATTTGATGGTAAGTCAGGTGAGGATCCTAAAAACCACGTGATGACTTACCACTTATGGTGTTCATCCAACTCCTTGATGGACGACTCGATCCATCTTCGATTATTCCAATAGACTCTCACTAGTTCGGCTGCCAAGTGGTAAATTGAACTACCACCCGACTCTTTTCCTGATTTTGGTTCTCCTGCTATGAACTTTTTGACCCATTTCTAGTTGCGTATATGATACGAAACTGGTACAGAGCTGTTAACCTCAATCCGTCAAAATACTGCTACTCATATATCAAATCATATACATTAGTGGCGGAGGAGGTGATGTCTCATTAAGGCTCCTATTCTAGATCTACTCCTAGCAAACTGGTTTAGAAAGTATCTCATACCAACCATAGCATGAGATGTTTCCATGGGAGACATTTTCATCGAGGAACAAGCCATTGCTCGTGCTCATTTGCTAGACTTAGTCTACGCTCAATCAGGCACATTGTTTGATATTCTTCCCGATGCATCCCGCAACACTTACGACCCTGCGAAACCACCCAAAGGACCCCAAGCCGATGGCATCATTGGTTCCCTTCATGCCCAACATTCCACTCAAACTGTTTGTTCGTCAAACCCCCAGGGTTCTTCCCCATCACCAACACAAGCTGGTCATGGCACCACCAAATCATCCACTCTTGTTGTCACCGAAGAAGTGAATTCTGTTTCATCAGTTTCACCTCAAAATTCTAGTGGTAAGAAGAAGAACAAGGGGAAACCTAATAAATATCCCACCTAGCATGAACAAAAGAGCACCCCTAATGATACCAAACAAAAAAGGAAGTTAAAGTATCCTTACCTACTGTGTGGTGATGATCACGTTTCTAAGGAGTGCCCCCATAGAGACAAAGTTCAAAAGTTTCTTAAGGGAAAACTCACACCTGCAGTTCTCAACGATCCCTTCCCTGCTCAAAATCAGCAGTCGATCGCTCACACTTCTTCTTCCCAGGGAGAAGCATCCACCACTGCACATGTTCTCATGGTACGTAATGAGACTATCAACTTGAACACCCATTCTCGTTCGTATGACTCCATTCCCGCCAATGAACCTGTTGGAAGTAATACTGAAAAAGCCTCCACTTCGATGCCCAACGTCACTATGCCGGTTGCTCCTGTCACCATAGAGAATCCCTCTCTCGAGTCAATGTTGCGTCCACCCAAGAGCACGATTAGAAAATTGGTTTTTAATCCTAATGCTTGGGCTGCTCAAAACTACAACATTGTAGAGGACCTAGCACAAGCTCCTTGTGCTATGTCGATGCTTGAGGTCTTGCAAAACTGTCCCAATCAACACAAGACTCTACTCGCTTCCGTCGGTGTAGTTAACCTAGATTCATCAAACACCATTATGTTTCGGATTGAGTACTTCAAATCGAGACTCTCCCATTAGCTGGCATTTAAAGTTGCCACGAACATTGCTGGGAAGATAATCCATCGTACCGTTTTGGACAAAGGAGCCTCTACGTCAGTCATGTCGATCGCATGTTGGAGAGCAATTGGATCTCCCGAGTTGAACCATTCTCCTACCACTTTGAGAGCCTTCGACGGATGTGGCTTTCAACCTCATGGGATGTTACAAGCTTTACCAGTCAAGCTGGGGGGCAAGACCGCAACCCTTAACATGGAAGTGGTCGCTACCCTATTAGATTATAACATTCTTCTTGGTCATAATTGGTTTTACGCATGACTGCAGTTGCATCATTTGTCTTCTGCATAGTACAATTCCCCCATCAAGGCCGAATTGTCACAGTCAACCAACTAGATTTCTGCACACTTGACACTACTACTCATCCAGGCGATAACGTTCTTTTGATTGGACAATCTTCACAAAAGTAGTAGAGTGTGGGGATCGGCCTCCTTAAGGATTCATCCCTTATGGGCATCTTTCCTACTTCGGATCCCCCAAATCATGTTGCCACGGTGAGCATGATCTCCTCGCAGACTTCATCTCTCCCCAACTCCACTGATTCATGGCTTGTACCTGATGAAGCCACCACACACCTAATTGGAGACACTATGCCTCTATCACCCACTGAACTCATGTATGAGGCTATCCAATCAGCACTCGAGGACCACTTATCTATGGCCTCCATCTCCTGTTCTCTACAACAAACATCATCCAATCCTCTGCTACGGACTTTTCATTTTGACGATTCCATTATGGAAATCATGAGCACAGATGATCCTCCATGGGGAGACCTCCATCGTAGTTCATCTTCTTTTCCCATGCTGGATACTGTGGAGAACAACATTCACACCATTAAGACACCGAATATCTATTATGGGTCTCAGTCCACGATACTTACGTGTCAAACGGACTTCGAAGGCAACTTAGCCAACATCAAACCCACCACTTCGATAGACACTTCGGTTACCCTTGGTGTAGTGGAACACATTCATTTAGGCCAGAAGTGTTCCCCTGAAGAATTCATTGCTTGTACGGCCTTATTCAAGTGATTTCGAGACGTTTTCTCTTGGACCTGCGAGGAGATGCCTGGGATAGATCCCTGCATTGTTTTACATGAGATTAAAACCTATCCTGACATCAAACCTGTCCGCCAAAAGCTGCGATCGGTACACCCTCTGAAGACTGTGGCAGTCAAGGCAGAGATTGAAAAACTCTTGAAGGTCGGCTTCATCTATCCTGTCCCATTGATAGAATGGGTCTCAAACGTCGTCCCTATTACTAAAAAACAGGGTACCATTCACGTCTGTGTCGACTATTGGGTTCTCAACAAAGCTTGTCCCAAGGACAACTACCCGACTCCCTTTATTGACCAAATTATCGACAATTGTGCTGGAAGTTTCATTTTTTCATTCATGGATGTCTTTTCTGGATACAACCAAATTGAGATCCACCCCGCCCACCAGCACAATACTACATTCATCTTCCCTTGGGGAATGTTTGCATATCGTAAACTTTCGTTTGGTCTTAAAAACGCTGGTGCCACATTCCAGCGGGCCATGTCGTACGCTTTCCACGATGTGAAGGACTTTGTGGAACCTTACTTGGATGACCTCCCAGCCCACTCGAAGCAGCGTGAGTTCCACTTAGATCATCTGACAACCGTTTTCCTCAAATGTAGACGGTACAATATCCATTTGAATCCTCATAAGTGTATTTTTTGTGTCGAGTCTAGATGCCTCTTAGGGTTCATCGTCTCGAAAGATGAGATCCACATTGATCCCTTGAAGGTGGGATCTATCGTCTCTCTTCCACCTCCAACTAATATTACGAAACTTCAGAGTCTGCAAGGACGTGCGACATATTTAAGGCGTTTTGTCTGTAATTTCTCCCAAAAGACGCCGGGTTATATGATATTGATGAAAAAATACATCCTGTTCATTTGGGATGATCAAGCTGAACAATCTTTCAAAAGTTTGAAACATGCCATCACGCATGCCCCTATGATCCAACCACCAAATTACTATCGAGATTACATTTTATATCTCTCAGCTTCCGACACCACTATCGCCATGGTTTTGGTACAGGAAGACCAGAATGCCCAAGAACATGTGACATACTATGCCAGCAAAGGTCTCATTGACACTGAAACTCGCTATTCACATGTTGAGAAGTTCGCTCTCGCGGCAGTCATTGTGGTGCAGAAGTTTAGTCATTACTTGTTGCTCCGCACAACCACTATCATTGCTGATTCGAACCCCATGTACCACGTTTTGACTATTGGGGGCAAGTATTCATGCTAGATTGTGATATTGCAAGAATTCAATCTTCTTTTCAAAAAAGCCAAGTCGAAAAAGTCTTTGGTGTTCGCTGAGCTCATCTACGACCTCCCCTGTACTGATACAGAATTTGAGCCCAATGACTCGTTTCCAGATGAGTCATTGTTTCCTAACAGTACGTCTAATCTATGGTATGGAGATATCACATTGTATCTTCAAACCCAACGCTTCAACACTGAATTGTCTCGTGACGACCATCATCAAATATGCCACCACGCAAAGTACTATTTGATTATCAGTGATACTTTGTACCGTTGTGGCATCAATTCTATCCTTCGACATTGTCTGACTCGTGATGAGGCTAAATGTGTTCTGAATGACTGTCATGCTGGGGCATGTGACGGTCACCTCTCTGGGATGGCTACCACCCAGAATATTTTGCATGCGGGATATTATTGGCCGTCTATCTTCAAAGATTGCATCGAGGCCATAAAAAAAGGTCCTCCATGTCAACATTTTCATACGAAAAAGCGCACCCATCCTGCCCCTTTACACCCGGTTATTGCCATTGGCCCCTTCGCTAAATGGGGCATCGACTTCATGCATTGTAAGCCTACCTCAGCTGGGGGGCATAGTTATGTCATTGTAGCTATGGACTACTTTACAAAGTGGGCCGAGGCAATGCGTACATACACAAAAGACAGCAAGACCGTTGCACTCTTCATGTTTAATCATGTAATAGCGTGGTTTGGAGTTCCTCAAGCGCTAGTTACTGACCATGGTTCACACTTTATGAATCATCTGGTTGACAATTTGAGCAACAGATTTTTTTTTCGCCATGAAAACTCAACACCGTACTACCCTCAGTCGAACGGACAGGTTGAGGCCATTAACAAGGTCTTGAAAACTATGGTCCAACGGATGGTGGGTACACGCAAATCCAATTGGCACAACATGCTCTTCTCCACGCTTTGGGCTTATAGAACCTCCATTAAAACCACCATTGTATTTACTCCTTTCCAACTAAGTTATGGATTGGAGGCGGTCCTTCCCATTGAATGCGATATTCCGTCTCTCAAGCTCGCTATCGAACTTCTCCCAAACACTATTGCTGAGGAAGAACGCTTCCTCTACCTAGCTAAGCTCGACGAGACTTGCCGAGATGCCGCTCTTGCCAACATGGCTCATAAGAAACACATCAAAGCGCAGTACAACAAGTTGGTAGAACCTCGCACCTATACCAAGGGAGATTTGGTCCTCACATATGACCAAAAGCATGATAAGCTGGGGCAGGAAAGTTCAAGTCCATGTGGCATGGACCTTACATAGTGAAATGCATCTTTTTCGAAGGGAGCTTATGAGCTTGAAGGCTATGATGGGATATCTTTAGGTGAGCCCCGTAATGGGCTCTACCTAAAGAAGTACTATGCCTGAGTCTTTCACTCATAAGTACTTTTGTATATATTGTACATGACGTGTGTGTGTTTTTTGTGTGGTGTGATGCTTTTGATTTATTGTGTGTTTAGGTCTTGTTTAGTTTCTTATACCATGTTCTGTCTACGTGTGCAGATGGAAATGTGTTATGGATTCGCGGACGATGCCAGTCGGCATACTCGCAACCTTGCTTCAGCAACCTAGCTACTATTTTCACCTACCAACGAGCTCATCAGCTCAGGGGGAATGTGTCTAGGTTTTGCAACCAACAATGTTGCAGAATATCAAGCAGTCATTGGAACCCTAACTGACGCCATTTCTTTGGGTATGGATCATGTTGTCATCCACCTGGATTCTCAACTATTGGTCTCTCATCTTAATTGATTCTACGCCATCCGTGATCCTATCTTACTCTGTCTCTATCGACGAATCCATATTCTAGAAAGGTCCTTCGAGTCCATTCAGTACCTGCACATTCCACGAGACGCGAACATAGTTTTCGATTCTATGGCCAACTTCATTTTAGATTGGTACATTGCACACACATAAGCATATATCATGAATTGTTAAAAGTAGACATATCATGTAAATAATTCATTTTATAAGGAAACAAATACCAAGACCACACCATTCATCCATTTTAAAAACACATAATGTATAAATCGTCAGAATGTTTGTATATATATATATATATATCATCATAAAAAGTAGTGCTGGTACAAAATCTGAAGTACGATGGCTTTCAGTGAGTCTCTACAAAATATGAAACCTCATAGCTTTCATTAAAGTACAAAAAATCTGAGGCCTCCAATCTCTCAATACATACACAGTAACAACACAAGGCCTGTCGCCTGGCTCGTACAACCCTAGGTGGTCTAACAGCTCTGGCCTGCTGAGTGTGGAAACAATCAAATGCTCTCACAACTCTGCGGAGCAGCGCATTGAAGCATGCAGTCGCTCCAACCGTGTACACCTACATGGGCCGCGGCACCTCATCTACCATCGGCTCGGGAACATCTAATGTCAACCCACTTAGGTTGGCATAGACTCCATCCATATCTGCAATGGAAGCATGTACGGCAGGACCCACAACTGCTCCCTATCCTCTCTCTCTCCTCGCGAGAAGAGAGACTCCCACCTATCATACAGGGCCCACGTCTGCACACACATGTTGTTAACTTGTCAGCACTATAACAATTTTTTTTTATAAAAACACAAAACTTAAAAGTGCAAGGGTTTATTGTTCTTACCTAGGTCTCCCGATGTTGCTCCCTCAGGCAATGGCAAGTTAGGATCATCTTTGAAGTCCATACCATTGTATAGGAAGTCCTCTACCATCAGTAACTGGCCCTATAGCCAGCTGAAGAACTCAACACCATATGATAGGATGTGACCTCCACCATGTTGGGACATCACTGCTATCCATCTAGCCATGTGTGGATCCCTAAGATCCCTGTCATCCAGTGGTACCTGAGGGTGCAAGAGGAGAACCCACTCCAAGAGGAACGAGATCACTATCGAACCATAGCCAAACTATTTGAGCTCTCCCCGCTAACACTTGGTCAGCTAAGCTCACATGTTTGCAAGTAGTCCCTCGCACCAGTCGGTAGATCTTTGGAGACATACAGTCCTCCATGTATAACATCTTCGATCTGGTGGCTAAGTGCGAAGCTTGGCTCCCTGCCATCCTCGTAATGGTGAAAAGTATGGCACGTAATGGACATTCCCGCACATCTTTTATGGGAATCTTCCCACTAGAAGCACGGGTGTTGGGAACACAGTGCTGCAGGATCATGTCACCCACACTCGAATTACTCCCATGTGATCTAGTAAGAAGCACATTGTCCCCTCTTCAGGACAATCCAGTTAGGAAGTAGAGGTCCTCGACATCTATGGTAAGCACGTGTTCATCGATCACGAAATACTGCTAGGCCGCATCCCAGCATCGGAGCATATGTGTCAATAGTGGGATTTGGGCCCTCATGCCCTGGATCTCAAAGAACATGAGGACCCCACAGTTCCTCAATGATTCCACACATCGTGGATCATTTGCAACATGTTCATCATCTAACTCAGGCTCTCATTCATGGCACTCCAAAACCATTCTGCCTGCTGACAACCTGCCAAAAGGAGGTCATAAACATTGTTAACACTTGCTTCAACCACCAAAAGCTCTTTTTTTCGGCATGGTTTCTTGGTTGGGATGGACGTTTCCACCGTTGCACCTAGTTATTACTGACAGTGCAAAATTATCGCAGTCCATCCTTGCGACCTTTGTGACGACTTAGTCTCATCGCAGTTCCTGAAAGGGCAGACTACGACAAGCCGAGGATGCAATGGCCCTTCACAAACCAAGCCAAAAACCAAAAAAATGAACAAAAATAAAAAATGTAAACCACTACAATTATGATGTATGAATTTTAGGATTACCTGCTCTGGATGGTGGGTGAAATGGCTACTCGTAGCTCCCGGAATCAGCAAGTGAAGTTTTGGCTCCAAAATGGCACTTCTCCTCCCAATTTGACAAATGAAACAATGGTAACTCTATTTGGCCCCATTTTTCTATTTATAGATCAAATGGAATATTCCTTTTCAAATATTTGATGCCTTTAGGTCATTTTCTATAGTTTGGATCAATTTTTATCATATTTAAATGCTTGGTTGACTATTTGACCTAGTTTTCGAGTGTGTAGGAGTCATTAAGTGTAGTTTCATGCCATTTTTCACATTGGAACAGTCAGCTTATGTATGAACACCCCTTGTGTGTTTTTGTAATTATTTTCCATTCATTAGTTTGTAATTATTTTATGATGATGAGATTACTCTTTGTTCTTTCTCATGCTCTTTAAATCATGATAATAAATTACCGAGTCATGATTTATCACTTTCCCGGGCTTGTTAAACTCCTACAGAAAAGGAGCCCCCCTTGGAATCTATCTTTAAGCTCTTTTTCAGGCTCTCGAAATACGAAAAGATTGCCAAGTGAACTTGTCGCGTTCACGCTTGTTAAATAATCTGAATGTTCATCTTCCTGGTGATAGTTTACCCCTTTTTCGGACCAGGGAGCACTACTTACGAAAAAGGTATACTCTAGCCAATCATGACTGGAAGAGTCCTCTCCTATGTTGTTTTACCCTTTTTCGGGTGATGAGGATAACTTTACAAAAAAGGACCATTGGAGTCCTCTTTAGTTCTTTTCAGACTCTCTAAACATGAAATGATGACCGATTTTACCTTCTATGGACTCATTAAACTCTCACATTTAAGGGCCCGCCAGGGGATGAACCCCTCCTATCCCAGGTTTGGAAAATATTTGGGATTTGACTCATCTATGAGATGAGCTATATCGAGCATCTGGTTACCCTCATCAAGCTCGTAAAAAACACATGAGGCACTCATCATTCATGATTGGGAAAAGGAAAGCTTTTATGTTACACCCTTTATTAGTGGCAGTATCTAGTCATTTTTTGAACATGGCACTTATTTTCATTTGCATACCGTACTTGGATCATCCATTTGTCCTCGATTTCCACCTATTTCCTAAGTCTTGTTACTCCTTTGAGTCATTCAAAGAAAGGTTCCATCATTAGTTGCATTAGGAATTGGTACCGTAACTCGTCAAGTCAATACTTCCAAGGCATGCCATGCCCATGTTCAAGAATACTCTCGCTACTCATCATCTGCAGTCAGTACACCTTCCATCATGTCGGTCTACTCTAAGTCAGTCTTGCATGTCACTATACCATCTGATCTGCTCTACACATCCTTTGTTGTGTTTCGTGTCAATGATGGGGGATTCATTATGGCCCTCCTTCGACAGATTCATCCTTGTCTACTTCATCTCATCATCCAAGGATTAAATCTAGAAACCAACCAAGTACCTTGGCCCTGCATGCCTCAATGGCAGGTTACCTCGATTTTTACATGAGTTTACATCATTGAATCTTGATTGAAATATTTCATCACAGGTTTGACTTCAACTCATTTATTCACGCTTGATGATATGTACTGAGATACCTTGGGGATCATTGACATTAATGGTGATTTCCCTCGCACTTGTTAATGGTATACCTCAATGCTCGGTAATCAAGTGGTTTCTACCATGTTTGACGTCAAGACATTTGTAATCACATGGATAGATTCGTATCATTGCGGGTTCAACTTGAAGACCCTGGGGAGTCCTGTTTTACCCAGGTTGCGATGGAGTTTGTATTGAGTCATGTCACACGGATCCACATTTGTATTGGTCTTGGCTATGTTATCATCTCATCATGGCTCTACGCTTGTGTCCAGTAGCCATGATTGTGTTCAGTCAGTCATTACTACCATGGATCTACAATGTATTGGTCGGCAGCCATGTTGTATGTCATATGAGACAGTGTACTCAGAGTCACTTGTACTGCAGCAGTGTCCTTCATCTGACAATCCATTGTCATTCTTTCTATCAAAGCATTTCACCTGTCCAATATTTCAATAGCTTCATGCTTTGGGGGGCATTCTATTACACCTAAAATCCTACCATCATGAGATTCAGTGTATACACCCCTAAATTTTATTAGCTAATTCATTCATTTGGAAGGGATACCATTGCACTTATGCTAGGTTTTGAGAGGTTGTCGTAGGCTAAATGCAT
The DNA here is from genome assembly GCA_027924585.1 of Larix kaempferi. NCBI lineage: Eukaryota > Viridiplantae > Streptophyta > Pinopsida > Pinales > Pinaceae > Larix > Larix kaempferi. The sequence goes on along the minus strand of BSBM01000450.1, from coordinate 227,859 downwards.
GCAACCTGTGACGTCGCATCTTGCTCTACTGCAGGGTGCGACGAAGTCAGTTAATGGACAAAAATAGGCCTTTTGAGCTCATTCTTGAAGCCTACTGACCTGTATCCTTATCCCTGACCTCTTGGGGGAGTTGGCACTCAATTCCTAACCTCTTGGAAGGATCCCCTATATCTCTCCTACCATATCTCAACCTACCCTATCCATATCCTATCCACTTAGCCCTATATAAGTGAATCTCTACCCCTCTCCAAAGGGAGGAAGTTTATAGTGTCTACATGCTAGTGAAATCACATTGGAGAGATCTCTAATTCATCCATTGAGAGACTCACACTTCCTTGGAAGGATGGCAATTGGCTTGGATGGAGAAGGGCTACTACGTTAAGCCTTGGTTGTAGTCTATTCTTATCTATGTACTTTCCTGATTTACAGTAATATAAACAATTTCCACCAATATTGTTCATGTGTGATGATGTTGTGTAGTTTACCTGCTTAACTGTTTACTTAGATCTCATATTGTATAGATGCTCTTTACTCATTTGCATTGTTATATGTGTCTTGACAGGTCTTGCAGCTGAGATCTGACCACTGCAGGACGTGGAGCAGTATCCAGGAGAAAGGATTGCAAAGTTAAGGTAAGGCATCTAGTACTTGATCCTTAAGTAGATCTAGAAAAGTAGTTTGTAGTCTATGTTATTTGTTCTAGACTCACTTTGAGCTAGGGAGATCCGGCTCGCATCCGCTCGAGTGGATTGTCCGTCAAACACAAGTGAAATCACAACCATACAACAATTATGGATTATATTCTTATGTCAGCTACATAGAAATATCAATAGAACAATGTTGCATGGATCAGGTTAGAAATAATGCCCCAATGTAATGCAATATTTGTCTGATATTTTGTTTTGTTTGTTGATTAATGTAACTAGACGATAAATAAAAAAGGCATTGTATGAAGCAACACCTTTTCTATGTTACAAGCCTTTTCAACACTTTCATAAGGTTAGTCAACCTTTGTATAAATCCCACCATTCGCTATTACCCACTGAAAAGCATATTCTGGACTCCATTAGTCCTCCATCATAGCCACTTTCTACTTAAGGCATATTGCATAACAATTATATAGAAATACAGAATTGAGAAAATAGTATATGAATGCATGAGATAAATGTAAGCAGTCCGCAAATAAGGAAACAAAATACCTCCACAAGCCACCTTCAGATTATATAGTATCTTGCTGAGATTCTTGGATCTCGAACATTGGACATGGGTTTGAATAATAATAGTCATGAAAGTGAAGTGGAGAGAGATAGAAGTACCTTTAAGACAACTAAATAACATCAGGAAAGTGATTCAAATATTGAAAATTGTATAGCTACTACAAGGAGCTCTGTCTCTATATGGTTACTTTCTGTGATGGCATCTCATGATAACAAAAGTAATTTTGCCATAATGGAGGCTGGTGCAATTGATATCCTCATAAAAAGAATTTCACAATTTTCCTTTCAAGTTGTGCAGGTAATTGAATTCTTTTGTATTACATATGTTTCAGACTAAATAGAAAGAGGGAATAATTGAAAGAGGGGGGATAATTGAAAGAGCAATGAGAACTATGAGAAAAAAAATAGGCTACTATTTTCAGAAGCTGAATAAAATATACCATATCTACTTCTAGAGATTTAGATTGTTTATAAAATTTCCTTTTGAACAATATGATGAAAAACATAGAAAATATGGAATCTATGAGGTCTCTCTAGTGAGCAATCATGACACAATGTATTGAATTTTTTTGTTGAATCCTTATGTGCCTTTTTCGATTTTCTCATATTTTTGTTTTCATCCTTTGAGTCTCATTTTTCCATGAAAATTAAGTTCTATCCTTTACCTCCAGTATATCATAAAAAATAGACTTTGCTTCCACATTGTTTAATTCCTCCATTTTTCTAGGTATCTGGTTATTCTATTTATCGCAACTTTTCAATGTTGATCTGTTAATTTTCTCTATCTCATGCTTTTAGTAATGTACTCTTTGTATATGCTCTTGTAAGTATATCATTTTATTATTCCGTGTTTCAGACTTATTGTCAAGTGTGAAAATGTTTGTTGAGCATACTGACATTGAAGAAAATGATAGTGTATGGGTATGTTCTCTTTCACTAGAAATTCTATTTCAAGAATGTGATATAATTCATGCACCTACAACAATGCAAGACATCCCTACACTTGCAACTTTACTAAAATCCAATGACACTACACACAAATACTTTGTTGCACAAGCTCTAGCTTGTCTGGTATGTAATGGTAGAAGAGGTACTTTGCTTGCTGTAGCTTATTCTAGTGTTGCTAGTGGACTTATACCTATACTTAGTTGTGCTGAAGTAGACATCTCAAAAATTATAGAACTATCCGAATAATTCTCATTGATAAACAATCCAGACCAAGTATCTTTGGAGTGATTGTTCAGAGTTGATGATATCAAGGATGGTGCAACTTCCCACAAAGCAATACCTGCCTTGGTTGAACTACTGAAACCCGTTCCAAATCATCCAGGTGCTCCTTCCTTGGCACTAGGGATTTTAACTCAACATGCAATAGATAATAATTCAAACAAGTTTGTAATGGCAGAAGCTGGGGCTATAGAAGATTTAGCAAAGTATCTCTCTCTTGGTCCTCAAGATTCTATAGAAGAAGCACTGGTAGAGTTATTAAGGATTCTTTTTGGTATTCCTAAGATACAGTGACATGAATCTCTTGTTGGAGTTGTCAATCATCTGGTTGTAGTATTACGCTTGGTCGTTGGGTACTAGGGGATCAAGATAGAGTGCAACAAGAGATTTGGAAGGTCTTTTTGCGGTAGACCCCATTAAGGTTGGGGAAGTATCCAGGCAGGTTGTCTAGCATCTTGTTGAAATTCTTAGCTCTAGGTCAGAAAATGAACAGCATGGCGCAATTCGTGCATTGATCAGGTTGTTGTTTGAAATCCTTCAAGAGCGCTTGCAGTTGTTGATGTTGAAACAAATGCAATGGATGTGTTATGTTGAATTCTCTTCTTGAATTTATCTATGGGGATGAAAGAGGAAGTTGCATAGTTTTGTTATGTTCTTTTTGGAAATACAAGAATTAGATCTACACTACCTACAACAAGATGCGTTGAACCTCTAGTTTCTCTTCTTGTTAGAGAGTTTAGCCCATCCCACCACGCTGTAGTATGTTCTCTTGATAACCTTTTAGATGATGAACAAATGGCAGAGTTTAATGCTACACATGGTGTTGTTGTTCCACTTGTTGGACTTTTGTTTGGTGGGAATTAACATCTTCATGATGTTGTATAAACGCTTTGGAAAATTTAGGAAAACATGGACCACTTTACAAGATTGATATGATTAAAATTGGGGTGGTTGAATACATACCAGAAGCACCAGACTCTGTGTGTGCTATGATGGCAAAATTACTTAGAATACTGGCATATAACAACAGCATTGCAAAAGTAGTCTATCCTATTTTCGCAGCTTTAACATGACATGACTTTACTGCTGCAAGGTAGCATATTGCAATGCAGGTGCTGGAAAATATGTTAGAGAATCCTCAACAATGTGCTACCTACAAGCTAACACCTTCTCAAGTAGTGGAGACACCAATCCCTATGTTGGATTGACCATCCTAGGAAATGCAACAACTTGCATCATAACTAATTTCTCATTTACTTCTAGAGGAATGCTTGTAGACGCACTTGATCACTCGATAGGAAATTGGTTTTCTGGTTCAGGTTCTTGGATCTGGTATCCCCAGTTTTCAACAAAAGGAAATCAAAGCTCTTGTAATTGTTTCATTATGTTGGTCAAATGCAATTGCAGATGTGGGAGGAGTTGTTGAGCTATCAAAGGTGATTCTCCAAGATGACCCCCAACTTCTTATGTCCTCTGGGAATCCATGGCTTTTTTATTATCAAGTATTTTACAATTTGGTTCCCAGTATTATTTAGAGGTACCTGTTGCAGTCCCAGTAAAAATGTTGTACCCTAGTTCATAAACAACCATTGTAGGTGCATTAAATGGCGTTCTTGTTCTGGAGATTGATGATGCATCTAGTGCTAAAGACATGGTAGATAGTGGTGCCATTGAGGCACTCTTGGAACTTCTTAGGTGTCATCAGTGTGAGGAGGCTGCAGGAACATTGTTTGAAGCCTTACTGAACAATGTCAAGATAAGAGATGTGAAAGTTGCAAAGTTGGGAATTTCTCCATTATCTCAGTATTTGCTTTACCCTCAAACTCAGAGTCAGCAAGCAAGACTGTTATCTACTCTTGCACTAGGGGATTTGTTTCAAAATGAGACCCTAGCACTATCTACTGCGCACTTGTGAATCAGCCTGAGGACCAACCAACAGAAGAGATGAAGGTGGTTTCCATTTGTGCTTTGCAAAACATAATGATGTACAGATGCTTAAATAAGAGGGTGGTTATAGAAGTTGGTGGAATTCAAGTTGTCCTTGACCTTATCATCTCTAGTGATCCTGATATGGAAATCTAGGACGCTGTTTTTGTAAATATTTTGTTCTCAAGTAGTGCCATTCAAAAATACACCTTTACTAATATTGTTTGAGCTTTGTTTGGTTAGTCCCTGTTTCTCTTTCTTATTTTGTTACTATGCTTTATGTGCATGAAGATACGTGTCTATGTTTTGAGCATATGACCTACAAGTGAGTGTAGAGACCAGTCAAAATATGATTGTATTGAAATACTTTGTGAAGTGTTTCATCCACATCTAGCTAAGCATCTAGCCTAAATCCATCATAGTTTGTTTCTTCCTTCACCTTATTATGTTGGTCTTCCTCTCAGGCTGGTTATCTCAAAACAGACAGTAATATCTATGTTGAGATATTGTAACTTCTAAGAATATTATATTTGTACTTTATTATTCCAGAGATGTTCCATTCCTCTGTAGAGACCCTATTGTGTATCTGGAGATGTTTATTCCTTCAAGAGAGTGTGGTAACTAGGTTTATTAGATCTACCATGTGAGGTCACCCCGATTTAGCTGTTTAGGGGTTATTAGACTCTCTTAGGAGAGGTCGGCCCCATTAGGGTGAAAAGTTAGTTAGAACATGAGTATAAATAGAGGAGGTGTGTTCCTCACTTATCTCATTCATTCACTCACTTTTGATTGGCACATAGGAGAGAGAGAGGTCTGCATAGGAGGAGAAGGAGATCTTGTTGAGGACTACATCTTGTATTGGGTTGATTATCTATATTGAGGAAAGCTTTGCTAGGTTTTCTACCCCATGAGGGTTTCCCAGGGTAAATCTTTGTCTATCTTGTGATTGTGTTTCTTTCAGTGATCTTGCTTGTGAAATTAGGCTAAAATTGACATGGTATTAGAGCTAGCTTGAATAGGACATCTTTCACAAGGTGAAAATACCTCTCTCTCCTCCTTCGGTGAAAATTAGGGTTTCTACAAAAGTTGAAATTTTTGGAATTTGATTGCATGGCTGGATATCCCTCCTCAAAATCAAACTTTTGATCCCTAGATCGAACTTTTTGAGTGGGTAGAACTCCGAGAAAGTCAAACCCTAGTTTGGGTTTTGGACCAGAAAACCAAAAAAAACAGTAAACCATAAAAAGTGAGCACCTATGCACCAGAAAACCAGAAAAGGTACAAACCAGAAAACCAGAAATTCTACTGCAGTTGCTGATCAGATTTGAAGGGTGGAAAGTTGAGGTTTCCAGAAGCAGATCTCACCAGTTATCTCAATCCAATCAGGCACATCTCCTAGTAAGTGTTATTCTATCTTTTGAGAAACTTTAATTTTTATGCTCCCCTGGATAAGATGGCTCCAAGCACTAATCTTGAAGACAAGCTAAAGGGTATAGAGAATTTTCAGGCATGGAAATATAGGATTGGTCTCATTCTTGAAGAGAATGATCTTACCCAATATATCAAGGATGAGGTTGTAGAACCTGAATAAGATGAAGCCAAAGAGAAGTATAAGAAGGACTTGATTGGGGAAAAGAGAATCATTGTTGATTCTATCAAAGACCACTTGATTCCCTAAGTGGCATCCAAGAAGACTCCAAAGGAAATGTATGATGCCCTAGACAGGATGTATGAAGGAAGGAACATCAATAGAAAGATGAATTTGAGAACTCAATTGAAGAGTACAAAAATGAGTAAAGGAGAATCTATTCAAGATTACTTCACAAGGGTCTCCTAGTTCAAGAAACAACTAGAAGCCATTGGAGACACTATTGATGAAGATGAACTAGTGATGACTTCTCTCAATAGTCTCTCTAGACCTTGGGATTCATTCATCCAAACCATGTGTGCAAGAAAAGAAAGTATGAAGTTTGATGTGGTATGGGAGTCTTGCATTCAAGAAGAAGCTAGGGTTTCCAACAAAGAAGCCTTGCTCAAAGAAGATGACCAAGCTTTGGCCACCCACAAAAAAAGGAGTCATTTCAACTCCAAGAAGAATGGTCACAAGGAATATCCTCCTCCTCACAGATTTAAAAAGAAAGGAGGAGTAAGTTCAGAAAGAGACCTCTCCTCAGTTCAATGTTATAGTTGTCACAAACTAGGACACATAGCTAGAAATTGTCCTTCAAAGAAGAAGAAAAAGAATATTCACAAAAGACATCAAGCACATTTGGCAGAAGATGATAGTGAAGAAGAGGAAGAGGAAAGGACTCAAAAGAAAAGATCTAAAACAGAAAAAGAAGATGCAGAAGAATATGTTCTATTCTCTGCACTCTCTGGTTCAGTAACACCTGGAGAAGATAAATGGCTCATTGATAGTGGTGCTTCAAAGCACATGACAGGACAAAAGAAGACTATCTCAAGTCTAGAAGAAAAGACCTCTCCGTAGAAGGTATCTCTAGGAGATGACTATCAATATCCCATTAAGGGAATTGGTGAAGCAAGCTACAAGCTTCATTCTGGAACTCCATTGAAGATGAAGGAAATCCTATATGTACTAGGTTTGAAGAAGAACTTACTTTCTATATCAGCTTTAGATAAGAAAGGTTATAGGGTTGCATTCATAGATGGACAAGTACTCATGTGGTCCAAAGGAAAATCAATTGAGGATGCAATTGTTATTGGTGAAGAGGAAGGAGGTCTATACAAACTCAAGGGTCATCCTGAAGCTACCCTTGTTCATGAAGCCACTAGCCCATGTGAGCTATGGTATAGGATACTTGCTCACATTAACTAAAAAGCACTACCTCATATGAGCAAGGTAGTCATAGGACTACCAGATCTAAAGATGGACCATAATGGCACATGCAAAGGATGTGCAAAAGAGAAGAATATCAAAAATCCATTTCCAAAGAGTGAAATAAAGACTAAGAGTACTTTGGAATTGATTCATTCATATGTATGTGGACCAATGCCATCCACATCTTTTAGTGGGTATGAATATTACCTTACATTCATTGATGACTACTCAAGGAAGACTTGGATATATTTTCTGATGGGAAAAGATGAAGTCTTTGGAAAATTCAAGGAATTCAAATCCTCGATAGAAAACCATTTAGAAAAGAAGATCAAGATACTCAGGATAGATAATGGTGAAGAATATACTTCAAAGGATTTTGAAGTCTTTTGTAGAGAAGCTGGAATCAAGAGGGAGCTAACGACTCCCTACAATCCCCAACAAAATGGTGTTGCGGAGAGAAATAATAGAACCATTATGGAAGTAGTAAAAACAATGATACATGATCAAGACCTACCTATGTATCTATGGGCTGAAGTAGCCAGGACAATAGTCTATGTGTAGAATAGACTATCTCATAGTGCTCTTGATTGCAAGACCCTAGAAGAAGTGTTCATAGGGAAGAAGCCTGAGGTAAGTCACCTCAAGATATTTGGATGTCCAGTATACATTCACATTCCAAAAGAAAAGAGGACCAAGCTAGATCCTTTTGGGAAGAAAGGAATATTTGTTGGATATTGTGAAGCATCCAAAGCATTCAGAATATACATTCCAGGATTTCATCATATGGAAATAAGTAGGGATGTGACATTTGATGAAGAGGTAGCTCTCAAGAGATCTAGGAAGTGCCAGTATGAAGAAGTATATAAGGAAGATGCACCTTCCAGACTTACTGAAGCTGCACCCACCCCTAAAGAGACAACACCTAAAGACCATGACATGATGGAACCACAAGAACCCCCTGTCATGAACATATCAAGGAAGAGAAAGCCAACATGGGCAAGAGACATTATACTAGGAGCATAAAAGTATGGAGCTCCTGAAGGCTCCACTAGAGTGAGTAAGAAACCAAAGACATTATCCAACTATATGGCCTTGATGTGTGATCTTGTAGATCAAGAACCCACTAGTTATGAAGAAGCATTTCATAAGAAAGAGTGGGTGGAGGAAATGACGAAAGAATACCAATCAATAATGAAAAATGATGTTTGGGATATAGTTCCCAAGCCAAAGGACAAAAGTGTGGTATCCTCCAAATGGATATAAAAGATAAAGCATGTTGTGGATGGAAACATTGAAAAGTATAAGGAAAGGTTTGTGGCCAGAGGATTCTCTCAGAAAGAGGGAATTGACTATGAAGAAACATTTGCACCAATTGCAAGGTACACTTCCATTAGAACCATCATGGAACTTGCATCCATGATGAAGTTGGAATTACACCAGATGGATGTGAAGACAGCTTTCCTGAATAGTGTGATTGAGGAGTAAGTGTACATAGAAAAACCACAAGGATTTGAGGTTGAAGATAGAAGAACTCATGTATGCAAACTGAAGAAGGCTTTGTATGTGTTGAAGCAAGCTCCCAGAGCTTGGTATGGAAGAATTAACAGTTTCTTGACAAGCTTGGGCTTTACCAAGAGTAAAGTTGATTCTAACCTTTATCTCAAAGTTATGGAAGATGAACCTATCATACTGTTGCTATATGTGGATGATCTATTCCTAACAGGTAATGGGAAACAGATTATCTAATGCAAGAAGAAGCTCTCCTCAAAATTTGAGATGAAAGATCTCGGATTGATGCACTACTTCCTAGGTCTGGAAGTATGGAAAGGCCTAAGAGGAATCTTTCTCAATGAGGGAAAGTATGTTGTGGAAATCTTGAATAGATTTGACATGTTGGAATGCAAATCCATGGCCACTCCCATGGATTCCAACTTGAAGCTGTTAGATGATGACTCATTAAAGTTAGTGGATGTGACTCTATACAGACAGATTATTGGGTCATTGATGTATCTGACAAATACCAGGCCAAATATATGCTTTGCTGTGAACACCTTGAGTTAGTATCTAATGGAACCTAGACGAGTTCACCTGATAGCTACAAATCATGTGATGAGTTACATAAAGGGTACGATAGACTTTGGTCTATGTTATCTTGGAGATCATGATTTCAGATTATATGGCTACACAGATGCTAATTGGGAATGAAGTCTATCAGACAGGAAGAGCACATTGAGAAGATGTTATTGTCTTGGATTTGCCATGATCTCATGGTTTGGAAGGAAGCAGTCTAGTGTGGCTTTCAACATAGCTGAAGCGGAATATATTGTTGCTTGCTCTACTAGTTGTGAAGTGGTATGGCTTCAAAAACTATTATCAGGATTATTTGACTTAGAGATGGACCCCACTGTGATCCTGTGTGACAACTAGAGTTGTATCAAGATGAGAGCGAATCCAATGTTCCATGATAAGTCAAAGCACATAGAGATCCGATATTTTTATATACGGGATATGGCGTAGAAAGGAGCTATCAAGCTCGAGTATGTGAGCACTAACAAACAAGTTGCTGATATATTGACCAAACCTCTGTCTCGAGTAAAGTTTGAGTATTTCCAAGACAAGCTTGGTGTAGTTCAGAAGGACCCTCCTCGAAAGGGGGAGTGATATGGTCACTGATGATGAGATTGCCTGCATCGACGGTAAGGTCGATGATGTGGATACCTATATCGATGATGTGTGGATACCTGTATTGATGATATTGACGATGAAGTCAATGATACCGATGATGAGGTCGATGAGTGGTCCTTAGACTTGGTCTGAGTTAACTAGTGGATTGTACCATCCCTGGACACATGTCCTAAAAGAGATCCATAGACTCTGATCTCCAAGAAATATGATGATAAATCCTAGATCTGGTCTAGGTCACATCCAGTATGAAAAAGGACTAGCTCTGTGGTTGTAAATCCTAGATCTGATCTAGGTCACATCCAGTATGAAAAAGGACTGGCTCTGTGGTTGTAAATCCTAGATCTAATCTAGGTCACATCCAGTATGAAAAAGGACTGGCTTTGTGGTTCTAAATCCTAGATTTGATCTATGTCACATCTAGTATGAAAAAGGACTAGCTCTGTGGTTGTAAATTCTAGATCTTGTTAAATTTTGAGCATTAATTCACAATACTCTTGGATCTTTACTGAGAGAATAACATATACAGTATATCAATGCATAACAATCACAATAAGCATGAAAAGCATCACAAGAATCAAAAGCATGAGAGACAAGAGACACAGAGTTTCCGTGGGGAAAACCCTAAGGTGAAAAACCCCACAACTTCCTCAGAGATAGAGAGAGCAATGTCTCAACCAAAGTACAACCAAAATACACTTGAGATAGTCTACTAGAGCAGATGATCCTCCTCCTCACTAGTGCACCACTTTCTGAGTGAGAGAAGTGTGTCTTTTCCGAATGATCAAAATAGAGATCTCCCGATCTCTATTTATACTAACCTGTTTGCCCAGTGACCTTATGGGGTTGACTTGTCTCTCTAAGTACATCCACAATATAATATATATATTTCAGGGCCAACCCCACACATGGTGGTCTAATAACCCATCGAAAAGTACACACACTTGCGACACTTGTCAATCCACATGACGACACTTCCTTATAGAGGAATAACACATCTCTTATAAGGGTACAATAAATATATATGAAATACATAGATGAAATACATTCTAAATTTACATATACATCAACACTCCCTCTTAACTAGGAAGGTATTTCTCGACACAGTTCTGCTAGACAAGTCTTCTTCTCGGGATCATCATCACTACTGCTGCTATCTCAACCAATCTCTGACTCTACTTGTCATAGGAAGTTCTACAGAGCCAGTCCTTTTTCATACTGGATGTAGGCCCACCACCTGCAAGTCTTCATCATCTGTGCGAATGGTCTGATAGAGGTGGCCTCTCAGGACTAATTTTATGTGTGGATGCAATACCAGAAAGAGTATCCCAGGAACATTTATGTGCCTAAGCACGACTGGAAAGATCTCCTAGGACTGATTACATGCATCTCCTCCACAATACCTTTAAAGAGCATCCCAAGAACATTTATGTGCCGCAGCATGACCAGCAAGATCTCTAAAGAGAATCCCAGGGCTTATTACGAGCATACAGCTCAACCTCTCAGATCTCCAGGACTGATTACATGTGGATAGACAAAACCTTTAAAGAGCATCCCAAGAACATTTATGTGCTGCAGCACGATCGACAAGATCTCTAAAGAGAATCCCAGGACTAATTACGAGCACACTGCTCAATCTCTTGGATCTCCAGGACTGATTACATGTCTCCATAGTAATACCTCATCCCAGGACTGATTATGAGCACACAACTCAACCTATCGGATATTTGAGGGCTGATTAGATATTTGAGGACTTATTACATACTACATAGCAATACCGGAAAGAGTACCCCAGGAACACTTATGTGCCGCAGCACGACCGACAAGATCTCCCAGGACTGATTACATGCTATTTGCACAACCTGCCACATATCATCTTTGACCTCCAAGTATCAACCCGATACTCATGATCCAACGGATCATCATCGCACGAGGCATCATCCTGATGCCCATGATCATACTGATCATCATCACTGTACCATCCTAGTACATATCATCTGGAGCAACATCCTGAAGCTCATCATCATGATCAACCTGATCATACAATGCATCCACCTGATGCATACCAAGTATCTACCTGATACATATCACCATACATAGTGTATACACTTGATACATAGATACATGATCCACACAATGTATCCATCAACATACATGATCTACCTGATCATACCTGATACATATCAACATACATGATCTACCTGATCATACAATGTATCCACCTGATACATATACATATACATGGTACAAGCATCCAACATGATGCATATACAAATACATACAAATGATCCAACTGATCATATCCAGCATCCAATATGATGTGATATACATACAAATATAAATGATCCAACTGATCATATCCAGCATCAACATGATGCATATACAGACAGTAACTGGAGCATCATCCTGATGCTCATCATCCAGTGCTTACATCCATAGCCATGTGAAGGATCCTCCTTCCAACATGCTTGGAATGGCTTCAGCAAATGTGTCCATCACTTCTTCCTCGAAGTGTCCTCGATCTGAAGAACACCCAGCCTCTCCCTAAAGTACTCAAACTTCACCCTGGCTCGTGGCTTCGTCAGCACATCTACAATCTACTCGTCCGTCGCAACATACAGGAGCTTCATAGCTCCTCTCTGCACCATATCCCTGATATAGTGATATTTGATCTCTATGTGTTTCGACCTGTCATGAAACACTGGATTCTTGGACAACTTCACACAACTCTAGTTATCGCAGAAGATACAAGTAGCATCCAACGGGAGATCAAATAACTCAGACAGTAGCTTCCATAGCCATACTGCCTCACAACTAGTTGACCAGGATGCAACATACTCTGCCTCAGTTGTACTCTGTGCTACGCAGGACTGCTTCCTGCTAAACCAAGAGATCACACCTGATCCCATACTGAAGCAGCACCCAGATGTGCTCTTCCTATCTGCAGCACTGCCAGCCCAATCTGAATCAACATAACCCTGTAGGTTAAACTTTTGATTCACTTCATACTTGAACCCATAATCCACTGTACCCTTTAGGTACCTCAGGACATGCTTTACAGCAACCAGGTGAACACTCCTCGGATCCGTCAGGAACTGGCTCAATGTGTTCACTGCAAAGCAAATATCTGGTCTCGTGTTCGTCAGGTACATCAAGGACCCAATCATCTGACGATACATAGAGACATCAACTGGCTCAGATGAAGCATCACATAGAAGCTTTAGATTCGATGCCATGGGTGTGGCCATGGCCTTGCAATCCATCATCCCAAATCTCTTTAGGATATCTACTGTGTACTTCCCTTGACCAAGGAAGATCCTACCTGAATTCTGCCACACCTTCATACCTAGGAAATAATGCATCATTCCCAAATCTTTCATATCGAACTCAGCAGCAAGCTTCCTCTTAGTATCTACAATCAATCTGTCATCTCCTATTACAAATAAGTCATCCACGTACAGAAGTAGAATCATAGGATTCCCTTCCTCAACCTTGTAGTAAAGGTTGGAATCTGCTTTACTCTTGGTAAAGCCCAAGCTAGATAGGAAACTGTCCATCCTACCATACCAAGTTCTGGGAGCTTGCTTCAAGCCATACAAGGCTTTCTTCAATCTGCACACATATGACTCCCTGTCATGTATTTCAAAACCGAGTGGCTGCTCCACATATACTTCCTCTTCAACTACACCATTCAAGAAAGCAGTCTTGACATCCGTCTGGTGTATTTTCCATTTCATTGCTGTAGCCAGGGCAAGTACTATTCTGATGGAAGTATACCTAGCTATAGGTGCAAAAGTTTCTTCATAATCTATTCCCTCTTTCTGAGAGAAGCTGCGAGCTGCAAATCTTGCCTTGTATTTCTCTATACTGCCATCTGCAACATGCCTGATTTTGCAGATCCATTTGGAAGTCACAACAAACTTCTCTTTAGGTCTTGGGACAACATCCCAAACATCATTCTTCATTATTGATTGGTATTCCTCAACCATGGCATCCTTCCATTCTTTCTTTTCTGCTACTTCTTCATAACTGGAAGGTTCTTTGTTCATAATGTCACAAAGTAAAGCAACATAGCTGGTATGTGATCTGGTTCTCTTCTTTGCTCTGTGTTCTTCTTATGGAATGCCAAATCTTTCTGCATCTTGAATGAGCTCTCTAGCCCATGCAGGTTTCGTCTTGTGAGAGTTATCCTCACAGGGTGGATCTACAGGTTCTTGTGGATCTTCAAACTCACGAAAAACTTCTGGAATTGCTTGAATCATGGTAGTTTCTTGAAATATAGTTTCCTTAGGTTCTTCATAAACTTTGATAGGTTCCTTCCTTGATTTGATGAATGCTGAGTTTTCATCAAATGTTACATCCCTGCTGAAATCAATCTTCTTGAACCCTGGAAAGTGTATTCTATAAGCCTTCAAGTTTTCACTGTAACCCACAAAGATACCCTTCTTTCCTGAAGGATCTAGTTTGGTCCTCTTTTCCTTTGGGAGATGAGTGTATACTGGACAACCAAATTGTTGGTTGTGGAGCCAAATCTTCTAGTCTCATAGATAATATTGTATCAGCTGTGTTTGTACCCCGGTTCTATATGATATGTAGGTGGATTGTACACTCACCCTAGCGGGGGGGGTGTGGGGGGGCATCGCCCCCCCACGGGGTTCCAGGGGGCCCATCCCCCCTGGATGGGGGGTCTAGGGGCCAGCGGTCCCCCGACGGGGGTTCGAGGGCAGCGCCCCCAAGAAATGGGGGTTCAGGGGCAACGCCCTCGAAGAAAATTTTTGGGGCTGTTTTCGCCAGCTGTTTTGTGGGCCCATGGTTTTGGGTATCCTATGGTATTTTCCCATTGTATTTCCCTTATAAAAGAAAGACATTGTAATACGTCTAGGGTTGTTGATGTATTAGGTTTTATGCATTGTAAAGATCTTTAAGATTAGGAGAGAGACTGTGAAACAAAGAAGAGGAAGTGCAGCGGTTGTGTTCCAGGCTGTATCCCTTCGACTTGCTAAACGATAATAATAATAAGGACTGGCAAATTCAGTGTGGACGTAGCCCAAGTTGGGTGAACCACAATATATCTGTGTCTCTCTTGTAATGTGTATGTGTGATTATATTTGAATTTCTATTTATTGTTATTGCTCTGCGATCCTATTTTTCTAACAATTGGTATCAGAGCCAAAGGTCTATTTGGAAGTTAAACCCGCAGGAAGCTAGGGTTTATGGTTCGAGTGGGAGCAATGGCAGAAGAAGGAAATTTTAAGGGTCGAGAAGTTTAACGACCAAAACTTCTGGTTATGGAAGATGCAAATGGAGGACTATCTGTACCAGAAGGATCTATTCCTACCGTTGGGAGGAAAAGCAAAGCAACCGACGACTATGAAGGACGAAGAATGGGTGGTTCTTGACAGAAAGGCTCTGGGAACAATACGGTTGAGCCTGGCTTCATCGGTGGCTTTCAATATCTCAAAAGAAACGAAAACACAGGGTTTGATGAAAGCATTGGGTAAGCTATATGAAAAACCCTCGGCTTCCAACAAGGAATTTCTAATGAAGCGTTCATTTAATATGAAGATGTCTGAAGGTGGATCTGTTACTGATCATTTAAATGAGTTTAATACGGTTACAAATCAGTTAAGTTCTGTAAGTGTGAACTTTGATGATGAGGTTAGGGCTCTTCTAATCTTGTGTTCATTGCCAGAAATCTGGAATAGCTTGGTCATGGCCGTAAGTAACTCTGTCTCTGGTTCAAACACCTTGAAATTTGATGATGTTATTGGTGTTATTCTTAGCGAGGAAATGCAAAGAAAAAGCTCAGGTGAGACATCAGGTAATGTGTTCACCATGGAGAGCAGAGGAAGACAAAAGGAGAGAGGAAAGAGCCAAGGTAATCGTGGAAAATCTAAAACGGGCAGATCCAAGTCCAGACTGGGAAAGATAGAGTGCTAGAACTGTGGAAAGAAAGGACATCTGAAGAAAGACTGCAAATCTCTAAAGAAAAAAGGAGATGCACAGAAGAAAACTACCCAGGAAGCAAATTTAGCAGGTGATGTGTTACAAGATGCTTTGATTCTTGCATTAGATAATACTAGTGATTATTGGGCAGTAGATTCAGGAGCTTCATGTCATGCTACACCCCATAGGAAATACTTTCATGAGTATGTTCCTGGTGATTTTGGACATGTTTTATTGGGTGATGATGAGCCATGTAAAATTGTTGGAATGGGTAAGGTATGGATAAAAGTTAAGAATGGAACTGATTGGTTGTTGAAAGATGTTAGGCATATTCCTGCTATGAAAAGAAATCTGATCTCAACAGGGCAGTTGGGAGATGGCGGCTGTCTATCTACGTTCGGAGAAAAGTGGTGGAAGATCACTAAAGGATCAATGGTGATAGAAAAGGGAGACAGAGTAGGTACGTTGTATTTATGTCCTCATAATACTGACCATTCTATCTCTTTAGCTTCCACAGGAACAGATACAACATTGTGGCATCATAGGCTTGGCCACATGAGTGAGAAGGGGATGCAGATTCTCCACTCAAGGAAGTTGCTGCCGGATTTGAAGCAGGTAAGTTTGGAATTCTGTGAAAACTGTGTTTATGGAAAACAGAAGAGAGTCAAATTTCTCAGGGTTGGGAAACAGAAGAAGAATGAAAAATTAGAGCTTGTGCATACAGATATATGGGGACCGGCTCAGGTACAATCTCTTGGTGGCTCTCATTATTATGTTACATTTATTGATGATGCAACTAGAAAAACTTGGGTTTATTGCATTACACAGAAATCTGATGTGTTTGCTACTTTTAAGAAGTGGAAAGCTTTGGTTGAGAATGAGACAGGAAAAAGATTGAAGTGTCTCAGATCTGATAATGGAGGTGAGTACTGCGGCAAGGAGTTTGATAGTTATTGTTCATATCATGGGATTCGTAGAGAGAAGATAGTCTCGGGAACACCACGGGAAAATGGTGTGTGTCAGAAAGGATGAACAAAACGATTGTTAGCACTCGGATTTTCCTTGGGCTGTATCAAAGAAACCCCGAGGTAACCTATTTCAAACCAATCTTTAGACTGAAAGTTGGCCTCCTTCAGCCAGAGAGGGCTCTCTCGGCAAATCTGCCATCCAATGTCACCACGACAGCAGTTCGACAATGAAACTCAAGGGCCAATTTGTAAAATAAATAAAAACTTAAGGATTTTTAATGAGGTGGCTAGATCAACATGAACAGGATACCATTGGGCAATGGAGTCGAGAAAACAGAAAAATATGGACCAGCAGTTAAACAAATATTTTCATACAAAGGCAAGATAGCCGTCTTATTACAGTCAATAAGATTTTTGCAGGTGATAGGGAAAGAAATAAAGACAGTCCATTAACAGCAGGCATCAATTTTCAGATGAATCTACCATTAATTTTAGAGAAATAAATGGATGCTCAGAAGCGAATAAATTGAGGCATAAAAACATGAATCTCAATCTATATAAACGTTCATCTAAGCATAGAAGAAAATGACATAATGAAAGGCATAACGCAGAAAGTAAACTTGCACGATTAGAGAAAAGGAAAAGGTACAGACTGCAATTTTTAAACAACACATGAATCTTTTATGAAAAATCTGCTCATTTCTGAGATCTGTATTAATTTCTGAAAACCCTGCAAAACACCCGAAATGGGTCTCTCCTTACAGAAAATCCAACCCTTTACCTGTTGTAAAATGCATAATCTATACAAAAATTTGCCCTATAAGCAAACCCTAACTGTATTTTTCTAAAAATAGCTTCTTGGAATAATAAACTAACTATTTTTTTACAAATAAAACAAATCTGGAGCGGTTGTGAAATATCTCGAGTGAGAGAATATAGAGGAATTTTGAAAATTTCTTCCAACTGCTAATTCGAGGGCTTAAAATCATCTTTATTTTCCACCTGTCGAATATCCTGGAAATGAACTTCTATTTGCTATTTCAATGCCCATAAATCTGGATCTTCCTACCACCTATGTTCCCATTTTTAACTGTTTGTTTTCTGCCTTGAATTTTAGAATAATTTACTGATTGAAACTAGGTCACGACCCTCCCTTTATCAAACCCTTGGTTTGCACCTCTTGAACACGGGCGCTGGAATTTTGTAGACTAATCTTCTTTTGTTATGCTTTTTGTTGAAGACTTGGGTAATATTTTGAGAGGAGAGTCATCCATATACTTTCTCGTCTTGAATAAATGAAAATACAGCCACACGATCCTTGGGGAAGAATGATATATCTTAGGATCTTTCGAGAGAACGATTACGTTCAGCCTTGGTATTCGATGTGGGAGCATGTCTTAAAACCATTTCCAACTGATTAATGAATGTAAATACATGCTGATAAGCATTTGACAAGTTCACTCCATAATGACATGCGGTCGTATAAGCTCACAAGAGGCAACGAAGAGATCCTCCTTTGTACATATTTTAGCTTTCTCTTGACTTTGGATTGAGTAGCACGCTTCTTCATCCTGCACATTGACCAGAACTATGTAGCCTAGCGACCAAAACTCATAATTTATTTGCCATTTGTAGTGATTCTCCACTGCGCCCTTTCTTTCTGTCACACATGCTTGCATATATTTAGCAATTCACCCATATTTCTACAATAACCAAACAGCAAGGATAATCCACAACGTAATCAGGACAATGACTTTCTCCATTCTGGCCGGCATACAAACCTCCAAACGATAAAATCTAACCTTATACATCTTTGGTCTTTTTCTTTTGGGCGAAATGGCGTTAGGGTTTAGAAAGTTTTGACTTTTCGATTAAAAGGAAAAAACAAATGCCGAAAATGGGACCACCTCCCTTTTATAACATTCCCAATGGATGGTATCCGCGCGGGCTTGGAGTGGTTTGCAATACAACTTTTCACGTATCCGGACGCATCAGAAATGGACACGTTGCATGTTGGTTTTTGTTCCGCGACCGCTTGCTTTTATTAATTATCTCCGTACATTGATATTGCGGAATGGAAAAAATCCATTAACCTCCTTCTTCTGCATTATGATCGAAAGCAAATCCATGATGTTTATCAATCCGACCTTCACATAAGTTGAAAAAAGAATTCAGCAACTTAATTCTGCAAATAGAAACTTAACAACCTCCGCTTCCCGAAACATCAATAGAAGAAATTATAATATGAAATCTGCGAAAGTAACAATGGCGCCAGTAGAGCAATGAAACCCAACAGTCTTTTCCTTGGCTATAGTAGGATGGCCGCAGCATTAAACTTTTGGTGCAGAATGTCAGATACGAATGGAGGGCAAAGAAAACGCAGATGTCCTTGATATTGATCTTTTTGATAGCTTTGGAAGTATTATCTCAAGATATTAACGCTTTTGACACATTAAATGATAGATGAGTGCATATATCATGATCGTGGTTTCTCCTTTCTTCATATTCCATGGCTGCAACTAGCTTTGGAACATATCCAGAATATTTCACAAGGTTCGCCAAAGCAGAATGAACTTGTAATAATGATATGAGAACTGTGGCTCATCTTTAATTTCTTGACCAGATGTATGTTTTGGAAGATCCCAGCCTCCAACCTGACCTTTTACGATAAAGATCAGATGCCATGGTTGCAATCCAAGATCCTAGTCGTCTTGGGTTTTCTTTATATTTGTTCTGGTGTGCTTTCTTTTCATAACAATACGGTTGCAGGTCTTTGACATTCGGCTCTCCTGACTGATATGTATTCCAGGCATCAAACCTCCATCACCAATAGAAACTTTACACATGTGAAAAATGGATCAAATTTTGAGTAAACACTCCCAATTCTCTACGTCGTAGGCAACTTTTGGATTTCTCATAAGCGTGAACATGACCAAAAAAGACAACATCAACTCTGTATTTTATAAACTATGATTCAAATTGGATTCGCATGGATTTATCCCTTCATGTAATGGTAGTTTCTACTATGGTGTCGTGGGAATGCATGAGCACAATCAATCATGGAATATCTTGCCGATCAACCTTTGTAAATTCCTCTTGAAGTCAATTAGATTAGAAAATATACTTTTCATATGCTGAGTACAAGAATAGGATAATAATGTAAGTTGATGCGCAATTAATTTGAATGCCAAAAGGAGCTGTATTGTTCGAAAAACTTCATGGACTATGGTAAGGGTGACTTTAGGGTTGTGCTTTTCCTCTATTAGCATTTATAGTCTGTGGTGAATTCATCTAAAAAGTCCATAATCTCTGTCTTCATACTCATTATAATTCCATGTCCTGTAGAATGTTGTTGGCTCAAAAAGCTATCATCCATAGTAATAAAGATTATGGCTGGCTGCAACTTTATATGCCAAGGAGAATATATCCAACTTGAGCTTTTGGACATTACTAACCATTTGGTCATGAGATCTATTATGTGATCATTGATATATTGCATGCTATTGATGTAAAATATCTGAAATTTACTCGAAAACAAACTTAGCAAAATTTTCTCTTGAAATTTATCAAGTGATAACAACGATCATGGAGCATGCAAGGTGTATGAGACTGCATGCAGGGTTGCCCTTACAGTTTTGGGCGGATGCTATAAATACTGTTGTTTATTTAATAAACAGAGGACCTTCAAGTGCTTTGGATGGTGGTATTCTAGAGGAAGCATGGATAGATAAAAAGGTAAACTACTCATTACTGAGAACGTTTGGTTGTGAAGCATTTGTCCATATTGATAAAGAAAATAGAACAACGCTTGAAGCTAAATCCAAGAAATGTACCTTTATTGGATATGGGGTTGATGAATTTGGTTATCGTTTATGGGATTATGAAAATAACAAAATCATCAGGAGTAGAGATGTGATATTCAATGAAAAGGTCATGTATAAAGATCAGTTGCAGGGAAAGAAACGGGAAAAGGAAAACACAGAGTACATAGTGCTTGATGAAATTAAAGAAAATGAAGTTTCGAAGGTGCCAGAAAATCAAGAGCAGCAACAAGTATCTGAAACTCCTGCAACAGTAAGAAGATCTACCAGGTTAAGTAGACTCCCTGGATGATACTCTCCTTCAATGTATTATTTATTGATGACTGATTCTGGTGAACCAGAATGTTATGAAGAAGCAATGCAGGTGGAAACTAGAAAGAAGTGGGAGCAAGGCACGAATGAGGAGATGGACTCATTGGTAGGAAACTAGACTTGGGATTTGGTTAAGTTGCCTGCTGGTAAAAGAGCATTGCAAAACAAATGGATTTATAGGTTGAAGGAAGAAGAAGGAGGTAAGAAGCGGTACAAGGCCAGACTTGTTGTAAAGGGGTTTGCACAGAAGAAAGGTATAGATTTTGATGAAATATTTTCTCCTGTTGTAAAGATGACTTCAATTAGGACTATCTTAAGTCTAGTGGCGGTAGAAGATTTGCATCTTGAACAGTTAGATGCAAAAATAGCCTTCCTCCATGGGGATTTGGAGGAAGAAATATATATGCAGCAGCCACAAGGGTATGAGGTCAAAGGTAAGGAGGATCTGGTATGCAGGTTGAAAAAGAGCTTGTATGGTTTGAAGCAAGCTCCAAGGAAGTGGTATCTAAAGTTTGACAGGTTTATGACAGAACAAGGTTATAGTAGATGTCATTCTGACCACTGTGTTTATTTCAAGAAGCTAGACAATGGAAGATATATTATCTTGTTATTGTATGTGGATGACATGCTTGTTGCAGGGTCTGACATGCAGGATATAAATGTACTCAAAAGGAAGCTAGATAATTCATTTGCGATGAATGATTTGGGTGTTGCAAAGCAAATCCTTGGTATGAGAATAATGAGAGACAGGAAAAATCGCAAATTGACATTGTCTCAAAGTGAGTACATACAAAAGGTGTTGGAGAGGTTCAGAATGCAAAACGCAAAACCTGTAAGTACACCTTTGGCTAGCCATTTCAGTCTAAGTAAGGAAATGTGTCCCAAGACACAAGAAGAGACAGATTACATGTCCAAGATCCCTATCAATCAGCAGTTGGCAGTTTGATGTATGCCATGGTGTGCACAAGACTAGATATTGCACATGCAGTGGGAGTTGTGAGCAGATATATGAACAATCTAGGTAAAGAACATTGGAAGGCAGTACAATGGATTCTCAAGTATTTGAGAGGTACTACTACTGAGGCATTATGTTTTGGAGGTTCAGACACTGTTCTATAGGGATATGTTGATGCAGATATGGCAGGTGACAAGGATAGCAGGAGGAGCACCATAGGGTATGTGTTTACTGTAGGTGGAACAGCAGTAAGCTAGATTTCGAAACTACAGAAGGTTGTTGCACTTTCAACAACAGAAGCAGAGTATGTTGCCATTACAGAGGCTAGTAAAGAGATGATTTGGTTGCAGAGGTTTATGGAGGAAGTGGGTAAGAAGAAGAAGGATAGCAGACTGTATAGTGACAGCCAGAGTGCCATTCACCTTGCAAAGAACTCAGCATTCCATTCCAGGACTAAACATATACAGCTCAAGTACCATTTCATACGCTCTGTTCTGGAAGATGAACTGTTGAAGCTGAAAAAGATACATACTAGCCAGAATCTTGTAGACATGTTCACAAAGGTAGTGACCAGAGAGAAACTAAGTTCGTGCTCGGTTTCAGTTGGCCTTCTAGCATGAAGGTGAAGAGGAGAAATTTGCCAATTCCAAGTCCAGCAAGTGCAGCAGCGGTGGAGTTGTTATGATCAGTCTCCAAGTGGGAGATTGTTGGTTGTGGAGCCAGATCTTCTAGTTTCATAGATGATATTGTATCAGCCATGTTTGTACCCCAGTTCGATATGATATGTAGGTGGACTGTACACTCACCCTAGCGGGGCTGTTTTCACCAGCTGTTTTGTGGGCCCATGGTTTTGGGTATCCCGTGGTATTTTACCATTGTATTTCCCTTATAAAAGAAAGACATTGTAATACGGATAGGGTTGTTGATGTATTAGGTTTTATGCATTGTAAAGATCTTTGAGATCAGGAGAGAGATTGTGAAACAGAGAAGAGGAAGTGCAGCGGTTGTGCTGCAGGTTGTATCCCTTCGACTTGCTGGACGGTAATAATAATAAGGACTGGCAAATTCAGTGTGGACGTAGCCCAAGTTGGGTGAACCACGATATAACTGTGTCTCTCTTGTAATGTGTATGTGTGATTATATTTGAAATTTTTGTTTATTGTTATTGCTCTGCGATCCTATTTTTCTAACACAAATATTCTGAGATGGCTGACTTCAGGTTTCTTACCAGAAAAGACCTCTTCTGGTGTCTTGTTTTCCAATATCTTGTGGGGTGTTCTGTTCTACACATATACAGCTGTTCTAGCTGCTTCTGCCCATAGATGCATAGGTAGATCCTGGTCATGCAGCATTGCCCTTGCTGCTTCCATGATTGTTCTGTTCTTCCTTTCTACAACTCCATTTTATTGAGGATTATAAGGAGCAGTCAACTCCCTCTTAATCCATGAATCACTGCAAATCTTCTTGAAGTCACCTAAGGTGAATTCTCCACCATTGTCGGATCTAAATGTTTTGATCTTTTTGTCAGTTTGATTCTCCATCAAGGTTTTGAATTCCTTGAACTTATCAAACACCTCATCTTTGTTTTTCAAGAAGTATACCCAAGTCTTCCTGGAGAAGTCATCAATAAATAAGACATAGTAAACATACCCACTTAGAGAACTCGATGATATAGAACCACATACATCTGAGTGGATGATTTCCAGGATATCTTTTGCCTTGCTTTCACTGCTTGGGAAAGCCTTCTTAATATTCTTACCTTTTTCACATCCTTTGCAAACACCTTCATGTTTGGTCTTGATTTCAGGAATACCCTCTACAGCCTTGCTTGCAATTGGAAGAGCCCTATAGTGCATATGAGCAAGTCTTCTATTCCAAAGTTCACTTGGCTCCATGGATTCATGCACCATGGCATGTTCAGGTTGTCCTTTTAATTTATACAAACCTCCCTCTTGCTCTCCAATCACAACTGCATCATCTATGGTCTTTCCCTTTGGCCACATTAGGACTTGGCCATCCACAAATACAACCCTCATACCTTTTGCATCCAATGCAGAGATGGAGAGTAAGTTCTTCTTAAGCCCAGGTACATAAAGAAATTCTTTCATCTTCAAATATTTTCCAGAATCTAGGTTGTAGGAGGCTTCACCACTTCCTTTGATGGGATATTGATAATCATCCCCAAGTTTCACTTTATGGGGTGATTCATGTTTAGACAGATTTACAAAGGATTCTTTAAACCCAGTCATGTGTTTGGAAGCCCCACTGTCAATTAACCAATCATTACAACCATGGGAGATAGTACCTGTGAGAGCAGAGATTAGAACATACTCTTCTTCACTTGATGAGTCATCATTACTATCATCACTTTCTGCCCTAGCCTTCTTCTTTGGAGGTTCATCATCTTCGGCAGCATGAGCATGGTACCTTCTTTTGTTACCCTTCTTCTTCTTGCTGGAGTTGTTGTTGTTGTGGTTGTCCCTTTTGTTCTTGGGACATTCTGAAGCAAAGTGACCCTTCTCATTACAAGTGAAACACCTTAGATCTTTCTTGTCTTTGTGAAAATGATGAGAAGATTTCTTCTTGTGATGGGATGGATCCCTCTTGAAGTTTCTCTTCTTAGTGTGAGCTGTGAGAGCTTGATCTTCATTTCCCATCTTCTCTTCTCTTGCAACAAGCCTTGCTTCTTCTTGAGAACATTCCTCCCATAATCTGCTG
The DNA here is from genome assembly GCA_027924585.1 of Larix kaempferi. Lineage (NCBI taxonomy): Eukaryota > Viridiplantae > Streptophyta > Pinopsida > Pinales > Pinaceae > Larix > Larix kaempferi. The sequence continues at coordinate 203,248 of BSBM01000450.1, read as the reverse complement.
AAGGAGATTAACTTCTTTCTGGCACAGATCCCCTGGATAAAAGAGTCCCATGACCTAGGTAGGACATTCAAAGTAGTCATAACAATTTCACCATTCTCCACCATTTCATCTACAGCTTCAAGTTGTTCCTTGATCTAGGAGACCTTGGAGAAATAGGATTGAATGGTTTCTCCATTCGACATCTTGACCCCTTTCAATTGATTCCGCAGGGTCATCTTCCGATTTATGTTCTTTCCTTCAAATAGCTTGGTCAAAGAGTCAAACATAGCCTTGGGTGTCTTTAGAGAAGACACATGGGGTATGAGATGATCTTTGATAGAATCAGCAATGATTCTCTTTGCCTTGACCAAGTTCTTCCTATGCAATACCTTAGCCTCTTCATCCTCTAGGATAGGGATGTCTTCTTTTATATATGAGTCCAGCTCATTCTCTTCTAAGATTAACCCAATCCTATACTTCCAAGCTCGGAAGTTATCAGCCCCTTCAAGCTTATCCTCAAGCTTAGTGTGGTGAGACATCTTAAAGAGTACTTCAAAAATAGAAAATATTTAGGTCTTACACTTTGAAATGCTGAAAACTGGATCTGGTCCCAGATTAGGGTTTGTCGGAAAAACCCTAAAAATTCAAAATGTGAAATTCAACTTTCTAAAAGGATAGAAAGATGCGCCTTGATTGGCTAATCAACCTGGTGTATTCAGAATTTGAGATCAGTAAAGCTTTACCCTTCAGATTTTCCTTTTTGTCCTCCCGGGTTCACTTGGGAGAGCCCTGAATTAGGTTTTGAGTTTCCCGGAGATCTACCCAGCCAAAAAAAAATCCCAATCCAAAGCTCTAAACTTCAATTTTTGCAACGAGCTTCCAGCTATGTCTTTAGATTTCATAAATTCCTATTTTTGTGGAAACCCTAATTTTTAGGGCCAAATCTGAAAAAGCTCAGAATTGAATTCTGATTGGACAGATAGATTCTCCTTGATGAGTAGAGTCAATCTACTATACTACTTTTCCAAAAAATATGGAGAGAAACCCAATAAACAGAAACTCAAGTTTTTGTCACTGCAAAATGTCTTCTTCTTAGGTTAGCTCTGATACCATGTTAAATTTTGCGCATTCATTCACAATACTCTTGGATCTTTACTGAGAGAATAACATATACAGTATATCAATGCATAACAATCACAATAAGCATGACAAGCATCACAAGAATCAAAAGCATGAGAGACAAGAGACACAGAATTTCCGTGGGGAAAACCCTAAGGTGAAAAACCCCACATGTTCCTCAGAGATAGAGAGAGCAATGGCTCAACCAAAGTACAACCAAAATACACTTGAGATAGTCTCCTAGAGCAGATGATCCTCCTCCTCACTAGTGCACCACTTTTTGAGTGAGAGAAGTGTGTCTTTTCCGAATGATCAAAATAGAGATCTCCCGATCTCTATTTATACTAACCTGTTTGCCCAGTGACCTTATGGGGCTGACTTGTCTAGCTAGGTACATCCACAATATAATATATATATTTCAGGGCCAACCCCACACATGGTGTTATAATAACCCATCGGCAAGTACACACACTTGCGACACTTGTCAATCCACATGACGACACTTCCTTATAGAGGAATAACATATCTCTTATAAGGGTACAATAAATATATATGAAATACATAGATGAAATACATTCCGAAGTTACATATACATCAACAGATCTGATCTAGGTCACATCCAGTATGAAAAAGGATTGGCACTGTGGTTAGGACTACATCGTCCCTGAACCCTTGGTTCAAAATGTATGTGATAGGACTGCATCATCCCTGAACCTTTGGTTCAAAATGTACGTGATAGGACTGTATCGTCCCTGAACATTTGGTTCAAAATGTACGTGTTAGGACTGCAGCATCACTGAACATTTGGTTCAAAATGCACATGATAGGACTGCATCGTCCCTGAACCTTTGGTTCAAAATGTACATGATAGGACTGCATCATCCCTGAACATTTGGTTCAAAATGTATGTGACAGGACTGCATCGTCCCTGAACATTTGGTTCAAAATGTACGTGATAGGACTGCATCGTCCCTGAACCCTTGGTTCAAAATTCACATGATAGGATTGTATCATCCTTGGAATTATGTTCTAAAAGTGAGTAGGATTGTATCATCCTTGGACTTATGTTCTAAAAGTGAGCAGGATTGATCATCCTATAATTGGATTGTGTGTATTGCAAAGTATACTGCTACTGTTGATCAAGATGATCAAGATGATGATGTTGATCATGATGATCTAGATGTTGTTGTTAATCGAGATGATCCAGATGATGCTGTTGATTGAGATGATCGAGATGATGATGTTGATTGTGATGATCCAGATGTTGTTGTTGATCGAGATGATCCAGATGATGATGTTGATCGAGATGATCCAGATGATGATGTTGATCGTGATGATCCAGATGTTGTTGCTGATTGAGATGATCCAGATGATGCTGTTGATCAAGATGATCGATATGATGATGTTGATCGTGATGATCCAGATGTTGTTGTTGATCGAGATGATCCAGATGATGTTGTTGACCGAGATGATGATGTTGATCGTGATGATCTAGATGATGATGTTGATTGATATGATCGAGATGTTGATCGTGATGATCCAAATGTTGCTGTTGATCAAGATGATCCAGATGATACTGTTGATCAAGATGATGATATTGATTGTGATGATCCAGATGATGTTGTCAATCTAGATGATCTAGATGATATTGTCAATCGAGATGATCCAGATTGTTGTAGCTGTTCGAATGCTCCAAAAGATGAAGACTCAATACTGAAGATGTTCCAGTATTGAAGATTTAAAGAAGTTCCAGTAATAGGATGAGTTACTAATGATGTATGAAGAAAGCTTCCAATGATTTATAGATGTATCAGGTATCATGTAGTTGATGACTCCTTGCTCCTGCAGATGTTGCTATAATATCCTTCTCGTTAAGGGGGAGTGTTGAGATATTGTAACTTCTAAGAATATTATATTTGTACTTTATTATTCCAGAGATGTTCCATTCCTCCATAGAGACTCTATTGTGTATCCAGATATGTTTATTCCTCCGAGAGAGTGTGGTAACTAGGTTTATTAGATCTCCCATGTGAGGTCAGCCCTGAGTTGGATGTTTAGGGGTTATTAGACTCTCTTAGGAGAGGTCGGCCCCATTAGGGTGAAAAGTCAGTTAGAACATGAGTATAAATAGAGGAGGCGTGTTCCTCATTTATCTCATTCATTCACTCACTTGTGATTGGTGCATAGGAGAGAGAGAGGTCCGCATAGGAGGAGAAGGAGCTCTTGTTGAGTACTACATCTTGTATTGCGTTGATTATCTATATTGAGGAAAGCTTTGCTAGGTTTTCTACCCCATGAGGGTTTCCTAGGGTAAATCTTTGTCTATCTTGTGATTGTGTTTCTTTCAGTGCTCTTGCTTGTGAAATTAGGCTAAACTTAACAATATACTGTACCCATTTCCACTTTATACTAAGTAATGCAGTAATATATAGTGTACCCACTTCCAAAGTACTATAGAAGAATACCATGCTCATAATATTTCAAATAAGTCAATATAAGATATGGAAAAATAACAAGTATTTTGCACTAGATCACTCCTTGATATTATATTCAAAGTTTCTCAAAGAGACAATGTTGAGAATAAATCTTCAACCTCAATTTCCACAAGCAAAGAAAAGTTACCTGTGAGTTCACAGATACTTGGAAGAGAAATATTTTGGCTGACTAAAGGTTAATAGGGTGGTAGTTTGGAAATGCCTCACATCGCGGTAGTGGAAATTGAATATGGACAATACATCTTTAGGAAATCCACTTATTACTGGAGCTAGAGGTGTTTGTCAGTATAATGCAAGCGAGGTAATCTTTCTTCCTTCCCTAGGGTTGGGGTTTCACTTTTTTTCTTTTCTTTAGATGCACCAATTATAAATGTTTCAATATTTTCATCATGGAGGTGGTTACCTTTCAATATCAGATGCTCTATCATTCCTCCACAATGGTCACATGGATTACCTTCTTTTTCCAACATATTGTAGGCACTTAGAGAGCTAAATGCCCAACAATTTAAGCCAAAGTGATGGTCACAGTTCTATCAAGCATTGTCCCTCTACGTGCTCCACCCGACCTCTAGAGTGCTTGAAATATTCTATTTTTAGTTGGTGGGGCACACTTCTCAAAGACATGCTCCACAATTGTAAGGTGTCCTCATCCTTGCATAGTCTAGGAGATATTGGCATATTTAGTCAATGCCAAGACCCTATGGGCGATGTTGGAATTCCTAGTGACCCACTGAAATTTTCCAAGATCAAGGCCATTTGATTGAATGAGATGAAAAAATTGTAGAATTGTATGGATTAGTATTCATTTGTTAATTTGAAAAATCCATAAGGAGAAAATTCAAAATACTAATAGATTCATAGAACTAATATCCATCATAAGATCTTCGAAACTTATGAGAAATGGACTACAAGGAAATAAATTGGAGGTACACCATCATCTCATAAGTCATATGGTGGCAGGAAGGTCTTTTTGTTCAAAGATTTATCCTTTCTAGTAAAAAATATTTGTGGGATAAAATGTTCATAAGTTTGTCTATTGATTTTTACTAAGTTCTGAGTAGCAAGCTGCTAAAGTTCTGGTTTATTAATTTCTAGAACTATTGAATTCATTTCAAATAGTTATTTTGACGGAAGACTTATTTTTTGAGTGTGGGGTTTCTGAGCTAGTTATCCCCCAAGTCTTCCTTATCAAGCTTGTTGAGCAAAGTGACAAGCCCTTTTCTGATTACATTAAAGGAGTCATAAACACTACTTCATTCTTGAATTAGCAAAGTGTGCTTGAAATCTTCAACTATACTTCTACTTTCTTGTCAAGTATTATCGTTTTGTGATCCCCCTAGTAACGATAATGACCTTCAACATCCGTGGGCCTTGGCTTTTACAATGGACTCTAAGTTGCAGTGGAAATTGAAGCCAACTACATTATTTAGTGTAGAATAAATAGTGACCCATAAAAAAATATTTCATGAAATTATGAGAAGAACCTGCAACAATTAATTAATGAATACACGAGATATCAAATCACGGAATACTTTATTGATTGCAGGCCACTTCGAGGGGGAAACCTTCTTTGAGAAAGCTCAATACAAAATAACTTCATGGTGCCTTCATAGGCCTCAACACACACTTATATACTAAGTCTAGGTGCCAATACTATGGGTCAAAACCATGGGCCAATACAAACTATGGATCAACAATACTACGGGCGACTTACAAAGCATATGCGTCAAACAACAATAACAAAAACTATGGATCAACAAATACTACACGACGACTTACAAAGCATATGCATCCAACAACAATATACTAACAAAGTAAAGACATGGGTTCCTAACAGCCCCTCCCCCTTAGAAAAATCTTTGTTCTCAAAGATTTAGATGTGGAAATTGTTGTTGAATCTGAAGGAGTGGTTCCTAGGTAGCATCCTCTGGGTGCATGCCAGGCCATTGAATTAAGACCTCTGTGATAGAGCAAGAGCAAAGCTGATGAGTGTGCTTATTGAGGACGGCCTCCAGCTCCAAAAGGATGGATCCTTCATTATCGATTTTGGGGAAAATAGTTTGTCCTCTGATGTTGGTGCCAAGAACTTTCTTCAGACAAGAGACATGAAATACTGGATGAATGCGGGAAGAAGGAGGAAGTTTCAATTTATAAGCAACAGACCCAATCTTCTGAAGAACCTGATATGGCCCATAGAACTTTGGAGCGAGCTTATGATGCCCTTTGAGTTTCAGGGAGGATTGTTTGTACAATTGGAGACGAAGAAAAACCATATCACTTGCTTGAAAAGTGCGCTCAAAATGGTGTTGATCGGCTTGTTGCTTCATGCGATTTCTTGCCATGTGAAGATTGTCCTGCAAAATGCGAAGAATCTGATTGCGGTTGCAAAGGAATGTGTCAACTGCCTAAACTGGTGAATTGCTGGGGATGTATGGAAGAAGAACTGGCGGTGCCTGACCATAGACTACTTCATATGGGGTCATTTTAGAGGCAGTGTGGTAAGAGGTATTGTACCACCATTCAGTGAGAGGGAGCCACTTTTCCCACTAATGTTGTTGTTCAGAGGTGAAGCAACGAAGATAAGTTTCCAAGCATTTATTGATAATTTCAGTCTGACCATCTGTTTATGGGTGGTACCCTGAACTCATCTTCAGTTTGGTACCAGTGTGGAGAAATAGTTCTATCCAAAAATGATTGGTTAAAGTTGCATCATGATCCGAGACAATGGAAGAAGGGATGCCATGAAGACGAAAGATCTGGTCCAGGAAAATTTGAGCGACTAAGGAGGCTGTATAGGGATGGCTGAGAACACAAAAATGACTATATTTGGAGAGGCGATCAACCACAACCAAAATCACTGTCTTCCCTCTAGACTTAGGGATCCCTTCAATGAAATCCATAGAAATATCTGTCCAAATCCATGTAAGTATGGGCAAGGGTTCGAGCAATCCTGGAAGGAGTGTCATTTCACCCTTATTGCACTAGCAGGTATCACATTCAGCCACCATCTGTTGAATTGTCCTTTTCATGCCCTGCCAAAAGAAGTTACGTCGTGCCAGCTCATATGTTTTGAGGAACCCAAAGTGCCCTACCGATGGAGAAGCGTGGAGTTCATAGAAGACAGCGTGTTGAATATCTGTGCTCTGGGGAAGCACCAGACAACCCTTGTATCTTGGGGAAGCACCATCCCAAGAGTAATGTGGTACAATAGAAGGGTTGTTGGTCAAGCATTGGATGATTTGAGATAATGAAGAGTCATTGACATAGCCCTATTGAATAGATTGCAACCAATTTGGAACAGGCATAGAAATAGCTGAAAGAGAACCTTGGTCATCAAATGTGCGAGAAAGAGCATCTGCCACAATATTGTCCTTACCCTTCTTGTAAGTGATCTCATAGTCATAACCCATGAGTTTGCTAACCCATTTATGTTGTGCTGGGGAGGATTCATGTTGTTCCAGGAAATATTTCAGACTCTAGTGATCCGTCTTGATGCAGAAATGATTCCCTAATCAGTATGGGCGCCACTTCTGTACTGCATGCAAAATAGCCATCATTTTCTTCTCATATGTAGAGGCAACTAAATTCTTACCTGAAAGGGCTTTGCTGGTGAATGCAATGGGGTGTTCCTCTTGAAGGAGAACAACACCAAGCCCATTGCCGCAAGCATCACTCTCAATAATGAAGGGCTTGGAAAAATCAAGCATAGCTAGAACAGGTGTAGTACACATAGCTTGCTTCAGTTTGTCAAAGGCACACTCAGTAGCATGTGTCTACATAAAAACATCATTTTTCAATAGAGTAGTTAATGGAGCTGCAATCTTCCCATAATCCTTGACAAACTTGTGGTAGTAACCAGTCAACACAAAAAAACCACGAAGGCTCTTGAGTGTTTGAGGACGCGACCAATTGTTCATGGTAGCGATTTTGGAAGGATCCACATGAACCCCTTCTGCTGAGATAATGTACCTGAGATATTCGACTTCCTTCTGTCCAAAAACACATTTAGACTATTTGGCATGGAGATGATGGTCAGAGAAAAGTTTCATTACAAGATCCAGATGTTGGAGATGTTCATCCCAGGTTTTACTATAGATGAGGATATCATGAAAGAATACCAAAATGAATTTCTGCAAGTAGGGCCGAAATATTTTATTCATCAAGGCCTAGAGTGTGGAAGGAACATTAGTGAGGCCAAGGGGCATGACCAAAAACTCATAGTGGCCATCATGTGTGTGGAAAGCTGTTTTAGGGATATCATCCTCATGAACCCGAATTTGATGATACCCAGAACGAAGATCCAACTTGGAGAAAAATTGAGCACTATGAAGCTCATCAACAACAGGAATTGGAAACTTATCTTTGATAGTGAGGTGATTAAGTGCTTGGAATGCAATGCAAAGGCACCATGACCCATCTTTTTTTTAAACAAGATGAACTGGTGAAGAAAAGGAACTAGTGCTTGGGCAAATAATACCTTTCTTCAATAAGTCCCGAATGAGCATTTCAATCTCTGTTTTTTGGTGAAATGGGTAGCGGTAGGGCCTGATGTTTCGAGGAATGCTTCTAGGAAGGAGCTGAATACGATGGTCCTCTGGCCTTGAAGGTGGCAATCCCACTGGTTCAGCAAAGACACCCATATATCGATCCAAAATTTGTTGTAGATCCAAAGAAGTAGTGGAGACCGTTGATGGTTGCATCTGAATGGAATGGATCTGAGTGATGACACCATGTGAATTCTTCTTAAGGAGTTTTTCCATGCGATGTGAACTGATGATGCTGAGAGACCCTGGTTTTAAGCCTGTCAATGTGTGTTTTTTTTCATTGGGGGAAAACTGCAACCAAAGTTCAGCAAAATCCCATAAGATGGGGCTAAGTGTGCGTAGCCATTGAGAGCCCAAAACCACATCACATCCGCCTAAGGTCAAGGAAAACATGTCATAGCACAGGTTATAATCTCCCAAAGAGATACGCACATTACAACACTTCCCTTTGCAAGGTAAGGTGCCCCCATTAGCAACCATGACTTCAAAGTTGGAGCAAGGATGGATAAAACAATCATCTTGTTTGGCGATCTGAGGGTCAATGAAATTATGAGTGCTACCAGAATCAATGAGTATTGTAAGAGGAAGCTTCTTGAAGTAACCCCTGACCCGCATGGTTTGGGGGGTGGTGATTCCAGCTAAATCCTAGAGAGATATCTCTGGCTGGTCATCCTGAGACGGAGGGTCAATAGGAGGCTCCGGAATGTCGACCTGAGCATCCATTATATCTAGAGCTTTTTCACCAATTTCAGAGGCAGGCGGAGAATCCATATCCAAGAGATAAAGCTTTTGTTGAACACATCTATGTCCCCGAGTGAATTTCTCATCACAATTATAACAAAGCCCTTTTTCTCTACGTGCCTGCATCTCAGTTTCAGACAAATGCTTGATAGGAGTTGGTCGAGGAGTTGGTGGGATGGGAGGTCATTGAGAACCCATATTTTGGAAGGGAACAAAAGTGGGTTTGGAGCACTGTTGGGCTACAATCTTGTCTTCTGCCAACTTAGCCAACACCAAGGCTTCCATCATTGTGTTGGCATAGAACATTTTGACCTTAGAGTGGATTGCATCCTTTAGACCACTGATAAAAAAACTCTGGTAGAAATCATCAGTCAATCCTTCAGTGTGGTTGGCTAGTTTCTCAAATTCGGTTTGGTACTCTCTCAGAGTGCCAATTTGGTGAAGTTTAGTGAGGGCTCCTGTGAATTTATCAAAAGCACTTGAACCAAATCGTTGCAAAAGGAGCTGGAAAAAATCTGTCCATTTTGGCTCTTCATGAGCCTTGATGTACCAACGGTACCATTGAAAAGATTCATGTTCCAAATGAAAGGATGCAAGTGGAACTTTGTTGACATCAAAATTATTATGCAAACTGAAATACTATTCTGCACGATAGGTCCATCTAGTCGAATCAATACCATTTAAGTGAGGAAAATCAAGCTTCGGACCACGGAAATTGCTGGAAGAAGAGAACCCATTGTCTGATAAAGACTCGGACTATCGTTTGTTGTTCATGGTTGAATGCTCAAGATGGAGGCTGAGAAATTTTTCATCCGGATCCTGGAGTTTGGCTTGGATGGTTGCAAGTGCTTCTTCCATGGTTTTTTCTCCGGCATGGGTGACAACCATAACTAGGAGTTTTTTTTTTTTTGTTCAATGGGTAGAAAATAAAAACAGAAACTATTTCAGTAAAGGAAAATCTGGATTTGGGAAAAAATCCAAAGGGTAATTTGGGTTTGACTAGGTTTTGGACATTGTCGAATCGACAGGGAAGTAGAAATGGAGGATTTCAGAAGCGGTGTGAAAGAATGGGAAATTTTGCTAGAGAGAGACAAAGAAGTAGAATTAGGAAAGGAACTATGTGGTAAAATTTGAAGGTAATTGGGTGAAATCCGAAGAAGTTATGGCAAACCCTAAAAATAGACAAATGTGGGATTTTGGGCTTTGGGAAGTGGAATTTGGGATAGGGTCCTCAGGAATGAAATATGTAGAATGGGATTATAGGGGTTCCAGGGAAGTTTCAAGGGAAACAGAGTGAAAACAAGGGAGATATGGCGAAAAAACTGAATTTTTTTTTTTTTAGAATGGATCTGCTACGGCATAGAAGGGATCAAAAACAGATGGATCTGCAATGATGCGGAATGGATTAGCAACAGATGGATCTGAAATGACGCTGAAGGGATTGGTAACAGATAGATCTGAAACAGCGTGAAAGTGAGCAGCAACAGTTCTGGATGGAGGAAATCTGCAATTTATCAGCTGAAAATAGACATGGACTCCGTATGCTCAGCTTCCTAACAGTTCAGGGATTCACTCGACAACCAATGCTATCTGATGGCTTGCATATTGGGGCAGTACCCCTCACTCCACGGCTCAGGTAAAACTGATAACCGCTTTGCCACAAAGGACAGCTCTTGGATTACCTCACAAGTGGGAACTAGTCAATCAGGTATGGGTCATTTTCCTTTTCGCTGGCAGGTCCTTTCAATGGGCCAGCTACTTCAGGGTTCCTGTGGTACTCCTCACAATGCGTTTTAGGGCTTATGCCCAAGTACTTCCCACAATTAAGCGGAGAGGGATTATTCCCAGATCCGAACCTGCAACAGATGCGAAAAAAATATTTTGGCAGAAATTTCACCCAACGAGCCCAAGAAAGTGCTCTGATACCAGATGAGAAGAACCTGCAACAATTAATTGATGAATACACGAGATATCAGATCACATAATACTTTTATTGATCATAGGCCACTTCGAGTGGGCAACCTCCTTTGAGCAAGCTCAATACAAAATAACTTCACGGTGCCTTCATAGGCCTCAACACACACTTATATACTAAGTCTAGGCGCCAATACTATGGGTCAAAAGCATGGGCCAATACAAACTATGGATCAACAATACTACGGGCGACTTACAAAGCATATGCGCTAAACAACAATAACACAAACTATGGATCAACAAATGCTACGGGACGACTTACAAAGCATATGCATCCAACAACAATATACTAACAAAGTAAGGACATGGGTTCCTAACAAATTATTCAAGCAAAGAATGAGTAAATTAAGAAAACATGCTTTTATCCAACCTAATTTTCTATTAGAAGAGGTACAATAGGTTTCTAAGGAAAATTGTCAGTTTTGGTAAAGACAATACCATAATCAACTGTGCCCTGCAGACACCTGAGTCTTCCTATAATCAGACAGGGCGATTGAAGATCAACATTGAATGTATTCCTAAAAATTATCTTTGGTGTGAGGTTCATTAGATTTTACTATTTGAATTTAAATCTCTGGAACATGCCATGTGATGGGAAGGGATTTAGGTTAATATATCAATTTTCAATGGATAATGAAGGAGTGATGTAATTGAACTTTGTAGAATGAGGCAGTGAATCCAAGGCCTATCCTTTGGTAGATTCCCAACTTTCAATAACTATTATGGATTTGGTGCAGCAAGCTGCCAATTACAAGCAATTGAATAAGTAAATGTTTTCAAGGACTGTTTCTTTGAGATGGTTATGTTGAAATTAACTCTTTCAAATTATGTCCTAAATCCCATCAATCATTTGTTCATGGAGATCATCGTCACATGAATCAAATTATTAGATCGGATTAGAGAATGAGCATGGCAGCAAAAATACAAAAAATTCAAATAGGGGGTTTCGAACTTTCGGCTCTCTTTTGCTCCTTGAACTTGTGCATTCTCCTCTACTGAGTAATGAACTATGTGTACATTTAATAAATGCATGATTCACAATCATGTTCCATGTACATGTATTGTGAATAATAAATGCTTAATGATAATAAATCCCAAGTTGCTGAAATCAAATTCTACCATTGAACATTATCCTTGACAATGATAAAGCCCAAGTTGTTGAACTCAAATTATTCCATTGAATAAAGTAATTTTAAAAAGGTATCCTCATGCTTGGTGTGGTTTGTTTGTTATGGATAGGCTGATCTTAGGATGATACAACTTGATATGTGAAGTGATTTTATTAACAGTCCAATTATCAAATTCATAGTTGTTATCCAAATCATTGTTGTCATCAAATCAAAGATCTCTTATGTCATTGATATTGTAAGACTTTTGGCATTTTACCTAGACTACCCTAAACTGTAAGCTCTACCTATGCATGTTATATAAGAGTAGCAACTCATACAATTATTGAATGAATTAGCACCAAGTCAGCTCAAATCCAAAAGTCTAGAATACTTTATTTTCGATGTATGTAACCCAACTCTTCAATTTATGCAACCCATAAGTTAGTCACCAGGACAACTTTTTATTAAAAAAACGTATACTTATCCACAACTCAAATGGATTAGTTAAAGTTGGTTGAGACCCAACACATGCATTATTTAAAATTTTATTTATTATTTTAGCATTTTTTAAAGTTTTGGGTAGAATTATACACCTTCAAAACCTTGGTTACAAAGAAATTACAATTTCGAATTTTTTATTAGTGTTTACATTCTATGTTTTAGATTTTCTCATTGTGCAAATTGCATATTTTATTATAAAAATTGATTCAACCCTCCCAAATACTCCTGTGTACCCAGCTTTTGCAATTTCAACAAGGTATATCTGCAATTGAAGAGTTTCAGCAGGATTTCCATCCAAAAAATGGCCAGAAAGATGGTCGAAAACATAGAGGTTTTAGTTGACTCTATTTTGATTTATAAAAATGTGCCAAGCATTCAAATTTCTGTCATATCAATTTTTTTTTTTAAATAAAGAATAATAATGATGCATGCCATTCATTGTAATATTTTAACTCTGGTAGTTGTAAATAATCCTATCACTTAGATATAATGTCCATCACACCCATCCAAAACATGCCTTCGATGACTTAATTAACCCTCTCAATTTCCCCTTCTAGTTTGATAAGATGTAATGAATTTCAACTTTGCTTTCAATACATAAAGGTTCACTTTTTCAAATGATTTCACTATAAAATTCAAGTCTCTATAACACAATCATATTAGACATACAATATAATCTCACCACTTTTCTAATAAATATCTCAACAATAGACACATCCCTTGTGAGTATCCTATATTGCTTTCACAAATACCCACATCTTTATGAGTATACTAAATTGAAACAAAATATGTTACCTTTACAAGCTTATCTACCACTATGGAATGGTATTGTTTATGGAATGGTATTGTTTCACCATCTAAGTTATCTCAATGATGAAATCTACAAGCTTATCTGCCACTATGGAATGGTATTGTTTCACTATCTAAGTTATCTCAATGATGAAATCCATTGTAACTACTTCCCATTTCTACTTAAAAAAAGGTAAAGGGCATAATACTTTATTTGGACGTTGATGCTCTTCCATAACCTTCTAACACTCTTGGTATATGGACACATGTTCTACTACATCCTTCTTCATACATGGATCAAAACACCCCTTTCACATAGCAATAATTGTTTTCCAAAAATCTTAGATGTTTTCCGTGTGGAACATCATGCATTTGTCTTAAGTTTCCTCAAATCCATGGAGGTGGTTACATATATATATCCAACCTTTATTTGTTAGAATTCCATGTTAAGAAGTTGAGTTGAAATCCTTCATACTTTTTATATGGTATTTGTTTTCCCTTTTGCATATCCTCTTTCAGTTACTTGAATGTGATTTTAATCTCCCATAAGAGATTATTTTCTTCACATCAAACTAACAAATCATGATGATAAGTATATATGTTCTTTTGTTAAGTCCATTTATATCATAATGAAGCCTACGGAAATTAAGTAAACCATAATCATAGTGAAGAGAAACTTGAAAATAATAAAAAATATATAAAATGAGGATAAGATTAAAGGAAGCGGCGGAGTTAATAAAAAAATAAGAAAAAAGAAATTGTTAAACATGTAAAAAGAGAGAAAAAATGAAAAAAATATAAAGGTGAAGAAATCAAACCAAACAATGCGACATTGTTAAAAAACTTTCACAATCAATTAATAGATATAATGAATTTTCCCTACATGGGGTGAGATAGAGGAGAGGTATTATTCTCCATGAGAAAGGGCCTATCAACATTCTTATTCTTTTGGGGTTATTGATGGATAGAATCTTGTAACCTCCTATTTAGGAACATCCTATGATGCGCTAAAATAGTACTTTCATAATAAATTAATTGATAATGAAAATTTTATAATAGAAATGGGAGAACAAACATTAATCTCTCCCAATCTTGAGAAAGTGGAGTTCAAGTTCACTACATATAGGAATTTTGCAGTGATAAATTATCAAAATTGCATAGGGATTTGCAAGAGTGTACAATAGAAACCCCAATGAATGCAACCCCTAATTCTTGAAATGTTGCTTATAAGAGGGGTAAATTATGTTTGTTTTTCCAAACATAGAAAATGAGAATATTATAATTTTGTGAAAATATTTTCCTATAATTGTATATGGTCTTATACTTTATCACAAGATTTGTCAAGAATTCACAATATTTATAATTCAGCAAAAGATTCATCAAAAGTTTATAATTTGGTGAAATATTCGCCAAGATTTTACAAAGATTTTATAATTTTGAAAAATTTGCATATATATATATATATATATATATATATATCAATTAGCGTTTGAATTTTCCTACTTACCACTAGAATTCACCCAATTCTTATAAATATAAATTTAGGGGGGGTTCTTAAAATTATCATTGGATCTAAGCAATTAAAAAAAAGTCATCTCCCAAGACCATTAAAGAAGAATAAGAAGAAAACTCTACTAATTGTAGGGAGAAAACTACAAATATAAACTCTAGTAGAGGAAAAAAATGTAAGTAAGAAGAAGAGGCAATTGTTATTGTCATCAGAGCTATTAATGGCAATCTCTGCTCCAAGAACCGCTCTGATAATGTTCCTCCCTGCCATGTCCATGTTGAGTATATCTTGAAAGCATTGCATTCCATGAGACTATATTTCTCTCTAACACTTGGACAAACAATTTACGTGCATCCTCCAAACACCCACATTTAGAATACATGTCTATAAGATCCACTCGACTTTACTTGGATATGAAGGCTTCATTAAGGCCACTACCATTTGTTATTGAGACCAAAACATGAAATAGAGCTATTGAACTCAACATTTGAAGAAGCCTTGAACTCAAAATTAATAAGAAAAGTGATATTCAATGTGTTTTATAATAGTGAAAGATTCACCACATTTTTACAATATTTTATAATTCAGTGAAAGATTCGCCACAATTTTACAATATTTTATAATTCAGTGAAATATTCGCCAAGATTTTACAATATCTTATAATTTAGGTAACTATTCACCAAGATTTTACATCATCATATAATAAAATGAAAGATTCGCCAAAAAATTATATATACATATTATATTATTGATAAAACCGCCTTCAATTTTTCCTATATATCGGGGAGATTGGCCAATTTTTTATACATATAAATTTGAGGGAGGTTCTTAAAATCATCCTTGTCCAACATAATAAGGTTGAAACGGTTAAGATCTCAAGACTTCTACAACCATTAGACATACCTTTCCAGCGCTGGGAGGAAGTATCAATGGATTTTATCACAAGTCTACCCAAGTCATAAGGAAAGAATGTTATTATGGTGGTTGTTGACAGACTCACAAAGTATGAACATTTGTTTTCACTCTCTCACCCTTTTAATGCAAGTAAAGTAGTTGTGACCTTTATGGAAATAGTTCATAAGTGTTGAGAGGACCCTTCGAAGCCATAATGGTCATTGTTAAATCTTAACTAATGGACGGTTGGAAGTGGTACAACCGCTCCGAATGACTTCATATTGTATAAATATTACCATGATGAATGAGAAAGGTGACCAAAAGTTCGATCCAATTCTTGTGTCCTTATGGTATCTCTGTGTGTATTTAATATATGCTTGCTTGATTGATCGTGTAATCTTTTATTGCACCGAGTGAAATTAGGTGCTCTACAGCCCAATATGGGGGAAATGTTGTAATGTGATGTAACAAAATAACGTTTGTAACAAAATAATTTTTAAAAAATCATGTTGGTTCATAAAATAAAAAATTATGGAAAGTATTTATAAAAAAAATCCATGTTGGTTCATAAAATAAAATATTATGAAAAGTAATTAAAAAATAGATGTTCGTTTATAAAATAAAAACTTAGAACTTAAACCGGGATCTATCAATCAAGAGAGATCAAATTTCTTGAGTTTAAATTTTAAAAAAGAAATACACCTCAAGAAATTGGATCCCTCTCGGTGCTTGATAGATACAGGTTTAAGATGGATCTATGCTGGTATTACAACAATGGCATCGTTGTCGTCTTGGGTGACAACAGCAGCAGAGGGAGTCGATTCGAACCTACATGAGATGAAGAACCAGCAAATTCAAAAAGATTAAGCTCATGGAATAAAATAATAATGCTACTCGTGAGTCCAGTGGAAAGGCCTGCTTAAATAATCAAACGTATTTTTGACATCACAATTTGCTTGATTTCATAGATTAGGGAAGAGAGTGCCCTATCTATAAAATGGTCGATGTAGCACCTGTGGAGACATCTAAGTTGGTTTCCTTCTTTGATTCGATCGCAGGACCCACGCTGCATATAATCGATGATCGCTACTATGTTGGTACATTAACGAGATGCATATAACTTATATATTACATAGATGATGTTTGGAGCAGTCGGTCGAACTTAGTAGCCGAAGAAGGGAGACCGATCAGCGACGGACGTACCTGACTATCTGTAGATTCTCATTAAAGAATATTATATATTGTTCATGCATGCATATGGTTCGCTATAGAAATGCCTTATTATCCACCGGTTTCCATCGACCATCAACAGGCCATCCGACTAATATTCCATTTATAAGAAAAACACTATTGAACTACCGATTGTTTGTCTGCATGAAGTTTTGTTCCATATTTACATTATTTTGCTAGGCCATTAAGAAAAAGTACTATATCTCTTTCGTAAATTATCGGGATCAATGTTTTTTTCTAGCAATAATATCATAGATTCCACTGTTTTATAAAGAGAAGGAGCTAGTCACGATCGATATGATGCGCCTAGACTATCTGTTGGTAAGTTAATCATATAATTAATGAGGATGTCAATCAATCACACATTGCAGGATGTTTGTCAACCCGCTGACTAGGATAATATGTCGAGATATTTACGTATGATCGGCTTCCAGAAATGCCGTTACTATGAAGAAATTCCAAAGATAAATGACGACTCATGATGCTTTTTTTCGACGAACCTGGAAGAAAATAAGAAGAGAAAGACCTCCAAATAAATATTAAATATTGCTTGCCCAAATATGGATTCAAAGAAAAAAATTCCATCGTAAGGATGGTGGACGTGAGTGAAATCAAAGAAATTGACTAACCCGAGATCGAAACACTTCTCAAATCTTATTGTGGAGGCTCCTCGATGTGAACAACTTCAAGCTGCGTAAGTATGAAATATATATTCGACTAGTTGTGGTTGCTAATTCCGTCGGCCTGTGATTCAAAGGATATTAATTATGAGAATTAAAATGCTTCTATATGAGTTGTGACAACTCAGTTGACTCCTTATCATGTTGAGGGTTTAACGATGCTGCTTGAAGGAACCTCTGTCGATTTCCACAATATTTCGTTAGTGAAAATGTAGTGGACCCATCTGCCAATCCATCGAATTGAGTATTTTTTTAGATAGTGGAAGAAACCATTCTACATGTGGAAAATTACAGTGTCGAAAATTATATTCCAACCAACAAATTTATCAAATTCTGATGCGTCTACATCAGTAGTCGTAGAAGGACACATTGTTCTGTGCTGTCAATTGGTCATCGACTGAAGCAGTCGACTAAAAGGCCACATGTCGAGAAATCGAGAACATTCTACAGTAATACGTCGTGAAATGGCTTCGTCTGTCTTTATTGATTGCATTCGATTTCAGAAAGTTTCTCAGTTTTGATCTCAACTTTGCCATATGTTTGAGCCATGGATTTCCAACTTGTTGGGTCAAAGCACTACTCATATGGAAGTTGGTTGGTGTGATGCTATCCGCCGCATCATGTCATATCAAGTCAACCTATGAATCGATTTATATTGAATTAATACAAAGGATGATTGTGGCCAGAAGATAGAATGCATTTAATGGAACAGTCGTCAGTAGAAATGAAGTAAAAGTTGGTACGTCGATATGAAATGGTCGACTCTATGGTCGTTGTTATTAAAAGTTTGTCGGTATTGTATTTTTCTTTTTGTAAAGTATGGTCGACATTAACATTTGGTTGAAATGGTTGATATATATAGCAATTGTGGTCGACGAGTCTTGGTTTTGAAAATTTGGTTGATTAAGTCGATCAAATGTTAAAGTGGTTGGCATTATAAATGAAGTCGATGTCTATATTTTGTAAATTATGGTCGAGTCACTTAAAGTTGTTTGGTTGGTTAATTCTCAATGTTAAAAATGGTCGACCCCAAATCTCACTCAACCATCCATTATGGTCGAATATTAGTTTTTGTGTCGACTGAGTCATTAGCTCCAAAGTAACTCTTCATTTTTTTGGAGGGTGTTAAACATGAGTCTCCTTTGAGTAAGGTGATCCCCTCCATCATTTTAAATCAACTCGGTCTCTTACTGACCATTGTCATTCGATTCAATTCAGTCGAGGCCATCACGATCGATCACAACCAATATCATATAAAACAGTGGATCCTGATCATACCAAGTATCCATATTTTAAAATTGCAAGCTCCTCACGACAGAAGACATCAAGGAAGACCACATTCAAGCAGAAGACATTTCACACTACACAACAAACACGCTTAACTCTAGATGATGACACAAAGAACACTTGAATCGATTGAACCCCCCTGGTGCTGAAATGCAGACGCATCTCTTGGACAATGATTGTAGAATTTGGAGGAAAAATGGTATGGAAAGATGAGCCAAAATACCTCTGTGTTGAGTCTTTGAATATGATTCCGTCTAGCTAATGAAAGGTTGAGGCTTCACTGACTATTACCTTATTGAAGACAGATCCTGAAGAATCACATATCTGGGTTGTTTCTGCATAGTTTCTCTCTTCGGGACAAAGAAGCGTTTTGTTGGTGGGGGAGATGTTGAGAGGACCCTTCGGGGCCTTAATGGTCATTGTTAAATCTTAACTAATGGACGGTTGGAAATGGTACAACTGCTCCAACTGACTTCATATTGTATAAAGATTACCATGATGAATGAGAAAGGCAACCGAACGTTCTTTTGTCCTAATGGTATCTCTATGTGTATTTAATATCTGCTTGCTTGAATGATCGTGTAATCCTTTAGATTACAACAAGAAGTTACATGGAAATCCAAAGATTATTGTAAGTGATAGAGATCCAATTTTCATTAGAAATTTTTGGACTAAATTGTTTTCTTGTTTGGGTACCCAATTGACCCAATCACAATTCATCTTACCATCCTCAATCTGATGGGAAAACTGAGATTGTGAAGAAATGTTTGGAAGGCTATATTCGTTTCTTGCATCTGATAAACAAACATATTGGGTGAAATGTCTATCTTTGACAGAAAGGTGGTACAATACTTCCTTCCATACCTCATAAAAAATGTCTCCATTCATGGCACTTTGTGGGTACCAACATCCCTCTATCACATATCCCTTAAAAGGAAAAATATGAAGTTCAAGCCGTGTAAGATCACACAGAGCACCATCAAGAAGTTCTCCAAATACTCAAGGACAACCTAGCTATGTCACAAAATAGGATGAAACAACAAGCTGATCAACATCGTGGTGAAAGGAGTTTCGAAGAAGGGGATTGGGTATTTTTTAGGCTACAACCTTACAAGCAGATGTCCCTCAAGCTATTAAATAGCGACAATAAATTAGCGCCCAAATATTATGGTCTTTATAAAGTGTTCCAAGAGATTGGTAGTATGGCTTACAAATTGGAGCTCCCTTCATCTTCAAGAGTGCATCCATTTTTCCATGTTTCTTTATTAAAGAAGGTAATAGAAGAAAAGATCCCAATTCAAACAATATTTCCCGAGCTTGATGAAGAAAGAAAATTCATATTGGAACCTTAACAAATCACAGAAACAAGGACCAAACAATTATGAAATCGGGTTATTACTGAGTACCTCATCAAGTGGAATAATCTGCCAGTGGAAGATTCGACATGGGAATATGATTCCTTCATACAGAAGCATCCAAAACTAATCAAGCATTGAGGACAACACTTGTCTAAAGGGGAGGGTCATGTTACGCCCTAAACAGGGGCACATTTCCCCCTACATTGTGGTTCATTACATAGTTTTGATGTTGGATTTGGTCCATTAGTGGTAATTGTCATTAGTATGGTTATGTAAGCTTGGGTTACTAAGTTCTAATTGTACCTCTTAATCTCCTATATATAGGAAAGAGATATTTTCATTTGAGTATTTTGTCTTTTCTTGTCTTATGTACTCAGTACATTGTATAAGGAGGTTGCCCCTCGAAGAGGCTTATTATTCATCTATTTTATTCATCAAAGTTGTGTAGTACTCTTTCTGATATATTTGTGCTCTTTTTGGAAATTTATTGCATAACAACAAACCATCAAAGTACTCGTGGATTTTCAATCCATCATGCAAAACTTGTACAATATATCAATAGTGCACTTCCCTTGAGAAAGAAATATCTCATCTTTTCTTTTCCAAATCTCAAGGCTGAGAAAGTAGTGCATAAGGCCTAAGTCTTTCATCTCAAACTAAGAAGTGCGCTCCCTCTTGCACCAAGCAATCAGTTGTTCCTCTCTAGTAAGGAAAAAATCATCAACATATAGAACCAATATCAACGGTTGGTTCTTCACTACTTTGAAGTACAAATTTGGATCAACTTCGCTCTTAGAGTTCATCCCATTATTTGAATATAGTTGTCAATTCTCGAATACCAATATTTGGGAGCTTGCTTAAGCCCATACATGTATTTCTTCAATTTTCACACATGGGAATCCTTCCCATGAACCACAAATCCCTCAAGTTGTTGAATATAAACCTCTTTCGCCACCTCACCATTGAGGAAGGTTTTCTTCACATCCATCTGGTGAATCTTCCATCCTAGAATATATGCAAGTGAGATAACAGCTCGAATAGTTGTGTACCTGGCCACAGAAACGAATGTCTCCTCATAGTCTATTCTTTCTGAGAGAAACCTCGGGAAACAAATATGGCTTTATACCTTTTAATACTTCCCTTAGAAGCATGCTTGATCTTGTAAATCCATCTGGAAGTAACTATGGACTTCCCTTCAGTTTTAGGAACAACTTCCCAAACATCAGTCTTCATAATAGACTTGTATTCGTCTACCAATGCATCTTTCCATACTTGCTACATTGCAACTTCTTCATAAGTGGAAGGCTCTGAATCATCGATGTCACTCATCTGTGCAACATAACCTGAATGTTTGTCAGGTTGATTTCGCTCTCTGGAAGAGCCTAATGGTGCTCCATGCCTCTCTACATCTTGTAGTATATCTTAGAACCATGCAGACATCCTCTTGGTAGGAGGTTCATCAACTATTTCTACTGGTTCATTAGGAGCTATCGAATATTAGAACTTTGTTGGATTCTCCCTCTAAACATTTTCATGGGGAGAATTAGTATCTAGGTTCTCCATCATAGGAGTCTCATGCTCCTCTGTGTCGGTATCATATTGAAGCTCCTTCGATCACTTGAATGTTGTCTCTTCATGGAAAGTCACATCTCCGCTGACTTCAATGTGTCTTTCACCTATCACATATATTTTGTAGGCTTTGGATGATTCTCTATAATGAACAAAGGTTCCCTTCTTTCCTGATGGCTCCATCTTTGTCATCTTTTCTTTCGACACATTAATGTATATAGGACTCCCAAAGATACTCAAGTGTGAAATATATGGTTTTTCACCAGTGAACACTTCTTTAGGTGTCTTCTCATCTAGAATTGCACGAGGAATTCTATTCTTGATATATACTACTGTATTGGTGGCCTCTTCCCATAATCAGGTAGACAGGTCTTGATCATGCATGTCACGTCCCCTCCCATCCTACCAGCTAGATGGAGAGGATCGTGAGGTTAAACCGGGCATCTAGCCCCACACTTAGAAAATAAACGTTCAATTTAATAAGGAGATGAACATATGCGATTTCATAAACACTTGAAAACACAGCAGAAGTAAAATCATTTAACACATCCACACACATTCCAATATTTATCAAATGATAATTACGAATTTACACAAGAGAATACTTATCTTAATGAAGTAGTCCCAAGAAACCAGCTACGCTTCTGCAACGTTCCACCCAACTGTAGGCCAGTGTACTCCTTAATCTCTCAGCACCACTACCACCCCCGAGCTGGGCATGATCTCCGCAAGGAAAAAGGGGAAACAGGCTCTCACATAGCCAAAGATATGCCAGAATCAGCCAAGCCAACCAGCAGTTGGGTTTCTCAGGCTGCTAAGAGATTGGCAGAGGTGAATTACCAAGCTAGTGGCTCAACCATGGAGCTATGGATACTCCATTGGGCTCATCAAGCCAAATCTGTCCTCTTCCACTCTTGAGGCTCTTGCTCACAGGTTCATGTCCAAAACGGGGTGCATTTAACAACAAAACCACAATTACAGGGCATGAGGAAAACGCTGTCCACAGTGGGATGCATGAGATGGGGTTTCAACTCACTCAGAAAAACGTGGGAACACACAAAAATGAAATGGGAAGATGGGAAACAACCCTGGGAAGCCAATCCGTTTCTAGAAAAACGTCCTTGGACATTCGGGGGCAAAAACGACCTCCATACAGTCCCCAAATCGTGGCGCTTTTCTCCCAAGCTATTGTCTATGCAAAAACGAACTCCCAGGCATGGAAAAATGCAGGATTTGGATGCAAAACGTGCAGGGAAAGGCCCAGCTAATTCCAACTGCGTGAGTGAGTGAAGACTGATTGTTTAGAATGGATTTGGGCACCATTTCGTGGGTGTTTTCTTGCCCCACAAGCAAAAACACGATTTTCCAAGTAGATGGCTTGCCCATGCATGAAATTGGCTGCCATACTCTTTCATTCCCAAGGCATTAACTGCCCCAACCAATTTATGGGAGAATTAAATGATTGGTCCATAACCCAAAATGGGTAGTTGGGAGTTCATTGGGCTTTCTCATGGAAACATGGATTAAACCATTGGCTCAAGGGTTTGGTTATTTTCCCTCCCTCTTCCTTGTAAAGATCATGCCCCCATCTCTTTTGTTGCATTGCGTAGCTGGTTGTGGGTTTTTCATTAAAATTGCATATTTACATGATGTCCGATTTTACATTGTGCACCGCTAGCACAAGAACCATATGCATCTATCCTAATTGCCGATACATAAAACGATAAATCAGTGGTGGGGCCTTGGCCTTGA
The DNA here is from genome assembly GCA_027924585.1 of Larix kaempferi. Taxonomy (NCBI): domain Eukaryota; kingdom Viridiplantae; phylum Streptophyta; class Pinopsida; order Pinales; family Pinaceae; genus Larix; species Larix kaempferi. The sequence goes on along the minus strand of BSBM01000450.1, from coordinate 179,717 downwards.
GCTCCTCACCATGACTAAATGACATTATTTACATCATTTACAATATTAATGCAATAGGGTCAAGCTGGGGACGTTACATTCCCCTCCCCTTGGAATAACACCGTCCTCGGTGTTCCAACACTTCGGAAATAAATACCCACTTTACATATGTCCAAAATTCACAAAATGTGGTAGGTTTGTCCTGCATTTCACCCTCTACTTGGGTTTTTCAGGACTTAGTCCTTTGGTCTTTACAAACTGCTCTTGCTGGCTAGGACCTTCTAGCACTGCATGAGGACATCGTCCCAAAACAATTCCTTCTTTTTCTTTTCCTTCCAACTGGCCCACGAGCTTGGAGAATTTACGGTTGCTACCCTCCAGATATCCCCTTGTTGGGCAGTCACGGATGCAATGACTTCCTCCACATCCCCAACATTTCATTGGCGGCTTTATCTTTTCCCAGTCCATTTCTTTTGAGTCTTCCCACCTGGAACGTTTCTTACTCGGACAGTTGGATGAATGCTTCTTCGTTGATCCGCTTTCTTTTCCCTTGCTGATTGCTCCCAGGATGCTTTTTACCTCTTTTTGCAGACGAATAGAGTCCTGCAAGCCTCATGGTTTATATCATTCTGTTGCCTCTGTAGCTTGAGCATCTCCCCAATATTTTCTTGGGTCCTGGCAATTGTTTGAAGAAGACTTTCAGCCAACTCTAATAGCCCTCGGTCTGCTGCCATGGTCAATGGGCACAACAGAACACTCTTTGCTTACTAGCAACACTTTCTTGTGCCGGCTACAACCAATTGTTTCACTTTCTTACCTGTGAAATTCATCATGGGAATTCTTTGTTAGGACAAGCATATCATAAACATTAGATTAGTCAATTATTTTCTTAATTGACATGGAAGGTCCATGCTTTATTCATGGGATTTTCACACTTTTCATGCTTTCCCAACATACACATGAACTCATTCATGTTCATCCTTTCACAAGAAATTTACTATTTTAGCATTCACAATTCATCTCAAGCAATTAAACACAATCTATTTTCAGCCATGATATGCACTCAACAATCTTTTGTTTTATAAATGCATCAATCAAAAGGAAAGAGAAGAGTAGGGGTTTCTCCCTCTTAGTCTTGTTCTATTATGGAGCTACACCACCGCTGTGGTTCCAGGCTCCTTAGTCTCTTTCACTTCAATGTGAGTGTCTTGACTTTCCTTTCTTGGCTATGACACTTAGTGTCTAAGGTCTGCATATGGATTTTTCGGCTAGGGCACCCTTCCCATTATTGCCTACAGAACCTTGGGTTGCTAGGATCCACTTGCATCCACTAGCACCATTTTTCATTACTGCTCATACGGAGCTCCTTAGGACGGTCACATGTCCACATGCATCTCTAGGATGCCTTCATAATCCTTGCTTCCAGCAATACCTACACTCAAGCATTGAATTAATTCACATGCTTAGTTCATTTTCATAGGGTTTTTCTCTAAACAAGAATTTTAGGAAATCATAACCAAATCATATACACACATATATTCATGAGCAAGAAGCTGCAAGGTAACTGAATACTTATCTGTATTGGATGTCGGCACCTTACTCCACAGGATCCTTCTTCGCTTTCCAAGCATTGGATTTCCCGTGGATACAACAACGAATGTTGAGCCAGCACGCAGGCTACTCCACAACCATTCGAATAGGCAATGCCATGCCAGTATGCTGACTGGTTTTATCAATTGTTTTAAGGGGTGTTGGGCCAGCGTACACGCGGCTTTACCATAACAAGTGGTTAATGCCCAACTAGTCACTCTTTGGACTTATCAAGAACTTTATAGCGTTCAACCAGCTACTCCCTGGATTTCTTAATAATTTATATCGCCCACTCATTTACTCTCTGGATTTACCAGCAATTTATATTCTTTCAGGGTCTTGCCTTCCTGCAACGACCAAGGTTTCCAATAGAGAAACAATAGTGTATCAGCTTAGCTGTTAAAATATTTATACCTGTAATCTTCATTATTCCAAACAAGACATAAATGAAACGAATACTTATCTGTATTGTGCGTTTCCCCTCTGGTCCATAGGATCCTGCTTCGCTTTGCAAGCCTTGGGATCGCCTATGGACTTGGATATAGTTAATGCTTAACCAGTACACCTCCCCATCGGCTGGATTTACCAAGCATTTAGTGGTGCCCAACCAGTCCCATACCTGGTTGGCCCTCTCCAGTGCCGAGCCAGCACATTCGTCTGGGTCATCGACCAATGGAAGGAAACTGCGCCACCGGGCATCATAGGTCAAGGCTCTACTATGGAGCCATAGGTATCTCAGGGTTTCCAGTCAGTCATCGGCGCCCGCCCTCCCACTGCTGACCCAATAGGCATCTCAGGGTTTTCAGTCAGTCATCGGCGCCCGCCCTCCCAGTGCTGACCCAATAGGCATCTCAGGGTTTTCAGTCAATCATCGGCGCCCGCCCTCCCACTGCTGACCCAATAGAGATGTCATGCCTTTACCAATGCCACCACACCTTCTTGCACCATAACCCTTCACACACATTGGCTCTTTATTTATACAAGGACGCCACTCCTTCTTTTGTGCAATTCGGTGGTTCCTTTTTGAAACTTTATAGGTGAATTTCTTGACTGCAGGTTAACATGACCCCTACTCACACAAGGATGATACCTTCTCTTATTACACAGCTCTTCGGGCTTGTCCATCCCTTTTGGTAATATTTCACGTGAGCATAGATAGGTTGCTAATTCCATACAGTCTCTTTGCGTACCCTTCTTCACTCTGCCCGTTAATGTGCAGTATCAATCTGCATCTGTGTAGGCTGACAACACAAGAAGGATAAGCAAGTTCATCAATATTGTTGTTCAATTCTTCACCACATTTCATATCATTCACTATCAAGTATTGAAACACCAGGAATGCGTCCATTCCCTTAGGGTGTAGTCAATATTGAAAACCCTATCATGACCCAGCACCAGAAAAGGTGTGCACCCCCTTTCCGATGTGCGCCATGTAGGCCCTAATCATACTCAAGCAATCTGCAATGATATAAATAAAATAGAGCATGCTCTGCGTATTAACCCTAATAATTTAGACATGCATGTTCTTGTCTATGGTCACGGAATACTCATTCATTTTGCAGATTTGTCTCACATGCCTTCTGGGCATAGCTTTACCATTTCACTTTCATGGTTTACCGTCATGTGGTTTGGCTGAGACATTATCAATGGCGTTTCACCCGAAACCCATTTCCAAATCATGGGATCCCTCCCATCTAGTTTGGCTTCTACAGGCCATCACACATGGTCTTCCTGCAAGGTGTCATCCTGACACACTTTATCAAATAGCCAAACAATCAACAACATTTAGCAATAAGATTCAAATATGATTGTTTCATAACCAATCCATAACATTAACAATTAAATTCAATATGAATTTACAATTCTGTCTCCTACAGAAATTGATTTGCTTAGCAATGAGTCTCTCCTCATATTGTTTGGCCCTTGTAAGTGGTATCACACTACCCATTATGGTTTCACCCTTGCTACCATACATGAACATCCACCTACAGCATGTCTTCCTGACACAATTCTATATAAGCCAAACGATCATTAGCAGTTATAAGCAAACTCTCAAATCTGAAATTTGTAAATCTGTTTTCCTACAGAAATTAGATTTGCAACTATGAGACTATTCTCATAAACTTAAACAGACAATTTTCAGATTTGTTTCATGTGTAAATTTCAACCATGAGAACCTTCTCATAACCTTTGGCTTCTGCACATGGTAGATCTCGGTCTTTACTATGGGATTATCCTCATTGCCATACGCAAGACTTTTCTACCTGAAAACTGAAACCTCAATCAGCCAAACACGTTGTAAGTATCTATGCATATTATCATTTCATTGCCACAACAGTCACTGAAGTGATCTCATAATTATAACACTCAATAATTCAAAACACCTTTAGCTGTTAACATTTGAAATGCAACAACTATATACACTTCTATATATGCATCATTATCACAATTCATCAATTCATCAATTATCATGATTGGGCTCTTCATGCATTTACTATTCTGCACTCATAATAGTCCATGAAATGATCCTAGAATTATCACCAATTCATCATTTCATTCATTATTTATTTTGCAATAACATATGCATCATCCCTATGCATTCATACAATGCATCACAAGATTTATAAAATCTCTTAATGCACATCTACTCAATGCTACCTTGCATTGTTTCATGAGTACTATGCATTCAAGTATATTATGATCGAAACATGACTACCTCATATAACTTGCATTACCATAATCAGGAACACCAGTCCTCACTTGCTTTGGTTATTAAGCACATAACCAGCATACACATGGTATGATATAAATTCATATGAATGCATTGAGATTTCTAAATAGTCAAGGGTGTAAGGATCATTTCCTTCACTTACCCACACCTCACCAAGCTTGGTAGGTTAACAGTCCCAAGCGGTATTTAATATCATATGCAAACTATCTCAACATAACTCAAACATAGTTGAAGAGATCTTACCAAATCCTTTTTCAACATTCATGCAATTTGGCACCAATGACCATTACCTATATGGTTACCATTAACATCATCTGATGTTACCTGATCAGTTAACCTCTTACCAAGGCTGCTTAGTCCTTTTTCCAACTTTATGATCATAGATTTGTTGCACCATTCTAAGGTTGTTCGCTTCATGCAACAACATCCTCAGCACATTTAACCATGCTCTTTGTTAGCTTTGGTCCTACAACCAATACCAACATCAATAGTGATTATCATCCACAATATTCTCCATTCATGGTTCATTGCATATGCAGACTTCATTATTCTACCAATATGCAATATCCCATTTATGCATAAGCATTTCTATATGCACTATGCAATGTTTGTTAAGATGCCACCTAGTGCATATACATCTATGTAATCTCTTACATTTTTATGCCATATGACAATTTCATAATTATACGTATGATAACAAATAGAGGTTTAAGAAATTCTTCCCTTTTCGATCCCTCATCGTGACATGGAATTCCTCTTCCATATCCTGCAATTGTAGAAATTGCCCATATTGACAACAAAATTTGTTTGTCAAAACAGCCGCTGGCACTCTTCTGCACTAAATATCTATGATATATATAGACCTACCTCAAACTCTGGTCATGCATCATTGTTCCCTACTGGACAAGCTTTCCAATGCCTATCTTCATGCTTCATTCCGACACCGAGTGTGGAAACTGCATCTTTTAAAAAAAATGACAACTTTCACTCCAATTCTGCACATTTTACACAGTTGCATTATATTCTCATAAATTCACAAATTACTTCATGCACGTGGAAAATATTACGTTGACAATTTGTCAAATCACAATCAACGACGTATGAGGGGAAAAACAAAGGGGGTCAAGGGGGCTTGCCCCCTTGTGGCAGCAGGGCGGGTCGAGGGCAGCGCCCTCGGTTTTTTTTTGTTTTTTTTTTGTTTTTTTTTTTTTTTTTTTTTAGGAATCCTTCCGCAACAGCGGTTCGTGGAATCCTACCGCAACGGGCATTTCATTGAATGCACCCGCAATTGCGGGGCGGTTGGCCGTAGGCTTCCGCAGTTGCGGGCCGGTTCATTGAATCCTGCCGCAATGGGCGGGGCGATACGCTAAAGGCTTCCGCAACGAGCGGGGCGATTGACTGTAGGTTCCGCGCGACGCGGTTCGGCGACGGCTTCCGCAATTACGGAGCAGTTCGCCGAACGCTTCCGCAATTGCGGAGCAGTTCACCGAACGCTTCCGCAATGGTGGGGCATTTGGCCGAAGCCTTCCGCAATGGCGGGGCCATTCGGCGAAGGCTCCCGCAGTTGCGGAGCCATTCGGCGAATGCTCCCGCAATTGTGGAGCCATTCGGCGAATGCTCCCGCAATTGCAGAGCCATTCGGTGAAGGCTTCCACCGTTGTGCGGAACGCTTCCCGGGTTTCGGGCGATTTTTCGGAAGGCCTTTTTCGGAACAACTTGTGGAATGCTTCCGCAATTGCGGAATGACTCGGCGAAGTCTTCCGCAATTGCGGAACGATTCGCTGAAATCTTCCGCAGTTGCAGAATGATTCGTGAAATCCTTCCAAAATTTCGGAAGAGAATTCCTTCCGCAATTTCGGAAGAGAATTCCTTCCGAAAAAGTTTCCGTTCGACGCCGAGACTTAGAAAAATTTTCACTTAAAAATTTTTCTCCGCTGTTTCAGAGCAATTGGATGAATTCTTTCGCAATTGCGGGAAGGTTCGCTGAACTCTTCCGCAATTGCGGGAAGGTTCGCGGAACCTTTCCGCAGTTTCAGGACGACTTCCCGAAACAGACTTAAAACCAAAAATTCCCAAAACAGACTTAAAACAAATTTTTTTTTTCAAAAACAGGCTTAAACCGAAAATTTTCAAAACTCTTAAGAGTAAAATTCAAAACCTTCTCTTCTTTCAGTGATGATTGGATTTGGCCCATAGAGGCCCAATGCTGCAACCAGCAGCTCTGATACCATTCTGTCACGTCTCCTCCCATCCTACCAGCTAGATGGAGAGGATCGTGAGGTTAAACCGGGCATCTAGCCCCACACTTAGAAAATAAACGTTCAATTTAATAAGGAGATGAACATATGCGATTTCATAAACACTTGAAAACACAGCGGAAGTAAAATCATTTAACACATCCACACACATTCCAATATTTATCAAATGATAATTACAAATTTACACAAGAGAATACTTATCTTAATGAAGTAGTCCCAAGCAACCAGCTACGCTTCTGCAACGTTCCACCCAACCGTAGGCCAGTGTGCTCCTTAATCTCTCAGCACCACTGCCACCCCCGAGCTGGGCATGATCTCCGCAAGGAAAAAGGGGAAACAGGCTCTCACATAGCCAAAGATATGCCAGAATCAGCTAAGCCAACTAGCAGTTGGGTTTCTCAGGTTGCTAAGAGATTGGCAGAGGTGAATTACCAAGCTAGTGGCTCAACCATGGAGCTATGGATACTCCATTGGGCTCATCAAGCCAAATCTGTCCTCTTCCACTCTTGAGGCTCTTGCTCACAGGTTCATGTCCAAAACGGGGTGCATTTAACAACAAAACCACAATTACAGGGCATGAGGAAAACGCTGTCCACATTGGGATGCATGAGATGGGGTTTCAACTCACTCAGAAAAACGTGGGAACACACAAAAACGAAATGGGAAGATGGGAAACAACCCTGGGAAGCCAATCCGTTTCTAGAAAAAAGTCCTTGGACATTCGGGGGCAAAAATGACCTCCATACAGTCCCCAAATCGTGGCCCTTTTCTCCCAAGCTACTGTCTATGCAAAAACGAACTCCCAGGCATGGAAAAATGCAGGATTTGGATGCAAAACGTGCAGGGAAAGGCCCAGCTAATTCCAACTGCGTGAGTGAGTGAAGACTGATTGTTCAGAATGGCTTTGGGCACCATTTCGTGGGTGTTTTCTTGCCCCACAAGCAAAAACACGATTTTCCAAGTAGATGGCTTGCCCATGCACGAAATTGGCTGCCATACTCTTTCATTCCCAAGGCATTAACTGCCCCAACCAATTTATGGGAGAATTAAATGATTGGTCCATAACCCAAAATGGGTAGTTGAGAGTTCATTGGGCTTTCTCATGGAAACATGGATTAAACCATTGGCTCAAGGGTTTGGTTATTTTCCCTCCCTCTTCCTTGTAAAGATCATGCCCCCATCTCTTTTGTTGCATTGCGTAGCTGGTTGTGGGTTTTTCATTAAAATTGCATATTTACATGATGTCCGATTTTACATTGTGCACCGCTAGCACAAGAACCATATGCATCTATCCTAATTGCCGATACATAAAACGATAAATCAGTGGTGGGGCCTTGGCCTTGAGCTCCTCACCATGACTAAATGACATTATTTACATCATTTACAATATTAATGCAATAGGGTCAAGCTGGGGACATTACAATGCATCATGGATTTTGCAGCCTCACATATGGTTATATTCTTCCTTTCTAAAACCCCATTTTGTTTAGGGTTGTAGGGTACATTTATCTGTCTACAAATTCATGCATCACTACAAAACTCATTAAACACATGTGAATCAAATTCACCTCCATTTTCAGATCTCAAAGCACAGATGTGCTTTCCTGTCTGATTCTCAACTAGGGATTTGAATTCCTAAAACTTGCTAAAGTTTTCTCTCTTATCCTTTAGGATATAAATCCATGACTTTCTAGAGAATTCATTTATAAATAATACACAATATAAATAGCCACTCGGGGAAGGGGATGACATGGGACCACATACATCAGAATGTATTAAATCTAAAATCCCTTTAGATCTGGTAGTACTGCTAGAGAAACTCTTTTTAACATTCTTCCCAAGTGCACAACCCCTACATACACTATCATGCTGAAAATCAAATATGGGCATAACTTTCACCATTTGTTGTAATCATGGTACTTTGTAGTGGGGGTGACCAAGCCCCCTATGCCATATCTCACAAGGACTGATAGTGTTGTGAACCATAGATTTAATGTACTTCATGGGTACCTTGTAGAGACCTCCCTCTCTAACTCTAATCACAGTTGCATATTTCAAGTCTTTTTTCTTCAACCATAATAGTGCTTGATTATCCATGAAGATAACTCGGAAGCCCTTATCTTAAAGAACCAAAACTGATACGAGGTTATTATTCATGCCTGGAACATAAATAATGTCTTCTGCATGTAAAATAACTCTTGAACTCGGCTGGAAGGAGGTGGATCCAACTCCTTGGATCGAATAGGTTGTGTTGTCTCCCAACTCTACCTTGCATGCAAAATTTTTCTCCTTAAGATTGGTGATGGCGCTCTTATAACTAGTCATATGTTTGGATGCGCCATTGTTAACCAACAATCTGTCCTCACTTGTGATGATGGATCCAGTAGTGCTGAGACTAGGTAATACTCCCTCCTTGTCTCTTTTTCTTTGGGGGCATTCTTCTGAGTAGTTTCATCTTCTATAGTGGTAGAAGCATGAAACCTTCCTTTTCCATTTTTGTTTGCATTGCACTCCCTTGCATAATGGCCCTTCTTGTCACATCTCTAGCATCTACACTTTGAATTTTCAAAGTCCTTGTTGTATAACTTCTTCTTCGAATGGGAAAAATTCTTTTGAGCGAAGTTCTCCTTGCCTTTCTTCATCATTATCGTGAGGGAAATATTTCTTCTTTGATGCACACTGGATTGCTCTGGATTCACCCCTCCTCTTTGAGGAAGTCATTCCACAACCTTTCAAAGTTAAGTTGTACCTATCGACCATTTACTACAGCCAAGAATGTCTCCCGTGGGGATGGGAGACCATCAATAGTGGTTTGGAGAAGATCATCTTGATCCACCACTACTCCAATATTAGCAAGATGATCTCTTACCTGAGATATCTTGGTGAAGAAGGAAGCCACTATCTTATCCTTCCCCATATTTAGGTTTCGAAGATTATTCTTCAATGCCCTCTTTTGACTCAGGGACTTATTCTCATATAGGTTTGTCAATATATCAAAACACTCCTTTGTGGTATTCAATGGAGTGATCACGGACATCAAATTATTCTTTAACGAATCATAGATGATCCATTTGGATTTAGCTTGGTTCTTATTGAAGTTGATGTGCCCTACATTAGATGTAGACTCCTCCACCACAGTGGACAAGTAGCCATCCAAGTCATGTTCCTCCAAGATGTTCAACTCCCTTTCTTTCCAAGTGTTGAAATTTGAAGTGCCCTCGAGACGGTCTTTTGGTCGAACAGAGATCGATGCTATGGATCTCAAGTATTGTGCTCAACTCCTTAGGATCTATGTTGTCTCAATTTTGCTTGACAAATATTATCTCCTTCATGCCCTGAGCTCTAATACCATGTTAATTTTTGAGCAAATATTATGAGCTTTGAAATTTAAAAATTTAAGTGTGGAAATACTAAATACTTGAATCAATGAACCATTCAATCACATGAAACATTCAACCATAACACAAGATGTACCCTGGGGAAAAACCTCAAAACTAAGAGGATGAAAAACCTCGGCAAATATTCAGAGTATAATTAAGATAGATAGCAAAGAATGTCTTTTAAAAATAGCAGATTTCTTTCGGAACCCCGGGTGCTAGATAAGAGAGAATACTGAGCAATAGAGAATAGAGATCAATTGTATCAACTTTCCATGTGCCCAGCACATTAATAACAAGCAAGAATCACTGCCATGCAAGCTGTAGCAAATGTCCTACATAAAGAGAAGCGACTTTCCTTCAAGGGAGAAGAGAATTCACTTCACTTGAATTCATCAATTCCGTATAACATATTTATACATTCTTCACATGCATCGGCTTCTATTTCTGTCTTTTGAATTCAGGATGAACTCACCCTCCATCTAGATGCATCAATCTTGCATGAAGAATTGCACCCCACTTCTCATGCAGTGCATTAACTCACTGCATTGTCTCTTAGGATGAGCTCGCCCCTTAACTGAAAGATTTCCCACTTAATTAAGGTGGCTAACGTAAGTGTCATCATGCAAGTGTCCAACTCAAGTGCCGTATTTTAGTTTAACATAAGTGTCATCATGAAATAAGACTTAGTTAACTAGATCTTCTTTGTTATCACTTAGTTAAATCTCTTTAACATAAGTGTCGTCTTTTAGTTTAACACAAGTGTCATCATCCAATAACACTTAGTTAAATAGATCTTCTTTGTTATCACTTAGTTAACTCTCTTTAACTGAAATCATGTTGATTGATTTACTTGTAGTGACCAATGTGAGTTCTTTAATTAACCGAGGCATACATTGTGGATTTAACTGAAGCTTAACAATTCAAGTTCACTTAGTCATCTCATGAACAATTCGAGTTCTCTTTTTCTCTATGCATTTATATTTATCTATTATCTTTACTGCATGGTCAATATGTGTTAACTTTAATCATCTATCATATCATATTATACTCCGAATATTTGTTAGATGTTATGATCATATTATATTACTCTCGAACCAAATGATCATATTCTAAAGCAATTCACTCTAGAGGTGGCCAGTCTCTAAAGGATACTTAATAGAAATCAATGACCATGTTTAGTAATACATCACACAACATTAATGCTTCAACACACAAAGAATCTACCTCTATAACTAGAGGTCCACCCCATGGGTACTTACTATAACTGAAGGTCCACATGAGAATTTGACTTGAAACACAAGTCTTGATCCTTGTCCAACAAGACTTTACAACATCATCACTTTGATACATCAAAGAATTCACCTAAACACATGATGAATAACCTTTTACAACTGAAGGCTTTATCATTTATTGAGTCCAACTCAAGAATCTACTCCAAGTTCTTGAGTCCAACTCAGGATCCCTACCTCAACACATGATGCCCAACCATGGTTGCACAAGATTGGCTTGGAGAATGACTGGTGGTGCTATACATTTAACACTATGTTGTGTAGGTTGAGAGTCTATCATCAATACTCAATTTATCTTCATTGTTTTGTGCAATGTGTGCAAGCATAGCTATATGTTCTTCTTGTCCTTCTTTTTCCATACCCTTTTATATCCATGTCCAGAAAAATTTGTTAAGTTTCTTCTATAGTATCTTTCTATATGTCCATGGTAATGACATTTGTAACACTCAACCTTATAGGGATCCATTTTGACACCTCTATTTCTCACTTGAGAATTTCTTCCATAAGGTTTGCAATCTATAGCCTTATGCCCAAAATTTTTGCAAGAATAACAATAACCAAAAAAATGACTTTGATACATGTATATAAGGGTTCTTCTTGGTGGCGCGGATCTTTTGTATTCATTCCTATCATATTTTTTATGATTTTGATTTTCTTCCTTGTTGTTGTCTTTGGAACTTCTGAGGATATCTGCAAAGCTTTTGGGATTCTCTTAAATTTTCTTTTCTGGTAGCTTGGAACGTTCACCTTCTTGATTTTTTCATAGCCAATACTAGTCTTATCAAGTGGATATATATGATGGTTGATAATTTCATCTAATATCATAATACTCTTCTCAAGCTTCAAGTTTTTGGTAACTAATTTTTCCAATTCATTTCTTAGAGAAACAATCTCAAGTTCTTGTTCCTGGAAAATTTATTCCTTCTCTTTTAGTTGCCTTGTCAAACTTTCTTCAATTTTTCTTGCTTCTTCCACTTGAATCACAACACTCCTTTCAAGCTTCAAATTTGTGCTTATTTGGGTAGCTTTATCTTCTAAATCCTTTATTATAAAGATAATTTAAACTTCTTTCTTTTTACAAATTTCCTCCTTTTCTTTTAGGTTATTTGTCAAAGTTCCTTCAATTTTTCTTACCTCTTCTATTTTAATATTTAGATAGCAATAATATTTTCAGTTCCTTCATTTGAAATCAGATCTTCCTCTCGATACTTTTGCAATTGTTCCCTTAATGACTGGTTTTCTTTCACAGAATTCCTTAATTCACTTAGAGAACTAATAAGCTCTCCTTCAATGTTTAATTATCCATCCATTTTTTAACTCTCTTTATCTTTAGAATTGATAGTGACATCATTCAAGGTTATGAGGTGGAATTTATATCTATTGCTTACATCACCTTCGTCAGATGTGCAATTGTACTCTCTAGAGTGGAAATTCTTCATTCTTTCTCTTTTGCAATGATCTTCTTCAACAGAAATTTATTCAATTGCATATAGACATTTTGAATCATAATGACTGATTCTACCACAAAGGGTAACTTACCTTTTCATGTGCTAGCACTTTATACACAGTTTGCTTCTTCTCCATCTAGTTCTTCAATAGAACTTGTATTTGTCTTGAATTGGCTATCTTTTGAAGATACAAAGGATGCTTCCTCTCTAGAAGTCTCTTCCTATTGATCATCTTCATATTATTGATCATCATACTTTGATTCTATGGTATTAAGGAGAGATTCCTTTTTGTAAAAATCTTGTAGCTTGTCCCAAAGCTCTTTATCTAATGTACATTGTCCTACATTATTCTTCTTTGAATCTGAGAATCCACTCAAAATTCCATTCATTGCTTTTGCATTGCATTCATAAATATTTTTCTCAAATGCATCTATTGGTTGAGTCTTTGGAACTGTATAACCATCCCCAACCTCCAACCAAATTTCTAGCCCAAGTGACTACAAAAAGACTTCCATTTTTATGCTCCAAAATAGATATTTTGTTCCATTGAACAAAAGAGATCTATCTGTGTTGAAACCAAATTTCTCGCAAGCCATATGTGCTTGAGATATTCATTTCAGTGGTTAAGATGTTATGAAGGATCCCGCTTTGATACCAATTGTTGGATTTATACTTATAATGAAAGGGGGAAGAATCAGTATAACGTACTTTTTCTTTCTTTAATTGTTCATCAACTAATTCATAGTAATCAACATAAATAGACTCGAACCATAGAACACAAGATATGATGTGGAAACCCAATTGGGAAAAAACTACAATGATTCTTATCTTTATGAATCTTGAGTAGGAACCAACCTAGTATTACAATGTTTACAAGAACCAACTTGTTGGAGACACCAATACCCTTGATATAGCACCAACTCAACAATAAGTAGAAACCAACCTACTGGAGACACCAATATCCACAACTAAGCACCAACTCAATAATATGTAGGCACCAACCTACTAGAGCCACCAATTTCCTTAATTGTGCACCAACTCAGTAATATGTAGGCACCAACCTATTGTAGAATCAGGTACAAGAATGCTAGCATAATCAACTTCAAATTCTGCATTGCTTTCAAGATTCTGTAATGCCTCCAACTTCTTCGTTGCTTTCAAGATTCTGTGTTTCCTCCAACTTTTTCATTTCTTATGCATTATCTTTCACAAAATAACTCTAATTGCTGTGCATCAATTTAAGTTTTTGCACTATGAAAAACAACTCTAACTCATGTTCACTCATCTACCTTCCTGCGCTGCCACATTTCATTCTGTTGCATTCAGCTCTTCACTAGCTTTTGTACTATGCACCAATTTTCCTTTCACACTCTGCTTTGTGCAAGACAATCCTAGATTTTGTACTCCACACAAAATTTCCTATCACAATCTTCTCTGTGCAAGACAATCCTAGCTTCTGTACTATGCACATACTTCCTTGTCATGCTCTGCTCTGCACAGGACAGTCCTATCTTTTGTACTGCACACTAACTTTTCTATCACACTTTGCTCTATGCAAGAAAATCCTAGCTTATGTTTTTTACACTAGATTTCTTGTCACACTCTAATTTGTGCAAGACAATCTTGGATTTTGTATTGCGCACCAACTTTCCTGTCATGCTCTGCTATGTGCAAGCATTAGAGAAAATTTGGGGTCTAAAATAGGCCTCATAAGAAAAAGAGCCAACTGAAATGGGCCTCATAAAAACAAGATCCAACCAATATAATTTCAAGTAAAAGAGTCCACCATAATGGTTGACTTGGCATATTTGTCATAAAAAATCTACTTTTCTTCTTCATATTTTCAATTCCGCATCCAACGAGTTCTCTCACTTGAAATTTGAGTAAAACCACATGGAGATATGTTTAAAATACAAAGAAAAAAAATAGTTTTTTCTCTCTTCTTCCAAAATTCATAAATATTATTTTATTATTTTCCTTAGGAGGCCCATTTTAGACCCCAATTTTTCTCTAATGACAATCCTGTTAACACCTAAAAAGTGCTCACTAGCTCATTCTCTTACTCACATGACCCATTTGTCCACTTTTCCACCATCTGAGCCTCTGAAACCAACAAAAGGTCACCAAAAGACCTTAGTACACCCCTTTTTCCATTAAAAAAGATTATTTTTCCAAGAAAATCATAAAAAACCCTCAAAAAGGGTCCAAATTCCCAAAAATATTAAAAAGGGAATTAAAATATTATTTTTATTTAAAAAAGGAAAAAGGAGGGAAAAGTACCTAAACCATGTTGGTCAATACCATTTGGTTTCCACAAAACCACAAATGGTATTTCCTACCACCAAAACCTATAAAAAGGTGGTAGGGGCTCCTTATTTCACATCCATCCATTATCTCATCCTTATGCTGCTGAAATCTCCCCTGAGCATTTTAGCCATTGCAAACCACATTGGAGAAGAGACCATTGGAGATTGGAGTTGCTCATCCTTGGAGCCATTCAACATCAACCTTCACCATTGAAGGTATTATCGCAAGCACTTGCTTGCCCCCATTTTTCAATACAAGCTCATTATTTAATATCTTCTTGTTCTTGATTTTAAATTATTTTTGTTATTTGCTTAATATCTTTGCTTAGATCCATGAATAGTCTTGTTTAATTAGTTTATTGTTATTTATTTCCATTGAAACTGCTGCTACTAGTTAGCAGGTGCCCATAGCACTAAGCCTGGTTGCAAAAACAGGCCAACAGTTTTTGGCGACTCCGCTTTGGTTTGAACTATAGATCTCTAGTTTTGCCTTTAATCTTAGTTTTTTATGAGTTTTTAACCTTTAGATCCATAGATCTGCCATCTTAGACAGTAGATCCATTGCTGCTCTGAGTTTTGGCCCCATAAACAGCCCGAAATTTTCAATTTTTGGGTTCGTTTCTCGGTTTCCGTGCACGGCTTCCGCCTCGCGGTTTTTTGCCAGACAGTCGCGCGGTCCATCGCGACTTTTCTGCATTTTTTCGCGCGGTCCATCGCGGCCTTTTGCCAGACAGTCGCGCAAACCTCTGTACTCTTTCACAGAATACACAAACA
This sequence comes from Larix kaempferi, assembly GCA_027924585.1. Taxonomy (NCBI): domain Eukaryota; kingdom Viridiplantae; phylum Streptophyta; class Pinopsida; order Pinales; family Pinaceae; genus Larix; species Larix kaempferi. Next base: position 163,962 of record BSBM01000450.1, on the reverse strand, counting down.
CCCGGTAGTCAACCACCATTGGTACCGAGTCACATCGGTGTTACACCCATCCACACCATCCCCTTTCTATTTCCTCCTTCGGGTGTAGTAAGCGCCCTGGTTATGGCTACCCTTAGTCTACCCGGGTTAACATTGGGATTACCCGTGTGGTATATTTCACCTCCCGTTCCACCGCCGACACCAAACGTCATCCTCCAACCGGTACAACCTATTGTTACCACAAATCAACCTCCTCCTGGTGTCGCAATCCCTTCGTCATCAATGAAACCTCCTCCTGGTCTCACGATTGCTTCGACGTCAACGAATCCCCCTCTTCTTGCTAAGCCCACTAGGGGCAGAGGCCCACAACCGTACACTGCGATACCACCTCCTAAGGTAGTTAAACCCCCACCAGTGTTTCGAGCTCCCCCCAAATGCTCATTATGCGATGAGATAGGACATCCAACTCATCAATGCCCACACTTACCGGCACTCCAAGAGCATATGAATATGTTGGATGATGACATCAGCATCCCAGTAGTCAGGTTAGAGCCACCTCTACAGCCCCGCGACAAATCACTGCGCACTAACCATCCTTGTGCTATATGCAGTGTTTACGGCCACTACTCTCACCATTGTCCTGATCTACCTGACTATAGAGCAGCGTTGTACGAGTTAAACAACGTCGACTTAGAGATATCTCCTCCCCTCATCGAAGAGATCCACCCCCCGCCATCATCCTCGTCGGAAGAAGTCAATACAATTTATATGATTTCAACAACTTTCAAACCAGAACCCCTTGATTTATGGTCTGACTACTTCAATACTGATGAGCAAATTTTGGAGACACTCACTGCACCCGACTACCCTTGGGATGATATGCATCATTGCTCGTACTTCCTCCCAGAAGCATCTACATCCACCGCATCCAACCAGCTATCGATCGAGTCGAAAGACTTCATACCCACTAAGGTCGATTGGTTAAAAGACCCCATCCTAGCACCGGATTCCTTTGAAGAAGGGAACATGTCAAACATTTCCCCCACTATACAGATAGACATTTCCACAACACCAGGGAAACCTGAGCTCATCTCGCTGGGCGCATCTTGCACTCAAGCAGAAACTCAGGCATACAAAAAGCTCTTTCAAGAGTTCCGAGACGTCTTTGCCTGGTCCTATACCGAGATGCCTGGTCTCGACCCCGCCATTATTGAACACCACATTGATACATGGCCTGAAGTACCCCCTGTTCGTCAGAAACAGCGACCCATTCACCCTTCCAAGATCCCCGTTGTTAAGGCTGAGGTCGAGAAACTTCGAAAAGCAGGGTTCATTTACCCTATTCCGTACACCACCTGGGTATCGAACCCCGTTCCCGTCAACAAAAAGCAGGGCACCCTTAGAGTATGCACTGACTTCCGCGATTTAAACCACGCTTGTCCAAAAGACAATTTCCCCACGCCATTCATTGACCAACTCATTGATGAGTGTGCAGGCCATGAGGTCTTATCCTTCATGGACGGGTTTTCCGGATATAACCAGATCCACATCCGCAAGGAGGATCAGTACAAGACTGCCTTCACCACCCCATGGGGCACCTTTGCCTATCGCGTCATGCCATTTGGCCTTAAAAATGCTGGTGCCACTTTCCAGCGAGCCATGACCTATTGCTTTCACGACTTGGTCCATATCCCGCAAGTCTATCTTGACGACCTCACAGCTCGGTCCCGAAAACGATCAGACCACCTTAATGACCTCCGGCTAGTTTTCCTGCGGTGTCGCAAATATAAAATCCGCTTGAACCCACACAAGTGTGTCTTTTGTGTCCCGGCAGGCCGCTTATTGGGTTTCATTGTTTCCCAAGACGGAATCACTGTCGATCCCCTGAAAGTTAAAGCCATCTTAGAACTTCCGCCTCCCTGCACGCTTCGGCAGCTCCAAAGTCTACAGGGGCGGTCCAATTTCCTTAGGCGCTTCGTTCCTGATTACGCAACCAAAGTGCACGGCTTCTTACGCTTACTTCGTACCCACATACCCTTTGTTTGGGATGAGCAAGCAGACACGGCATTCGAAGCCCTCAAGAAAGCTCTCACACAAGCCCCCTTGATATCCCCACCGGATTTCTCTCAAGACTTCACCCTTTATGTCTCGGCATCTGAACATGCTGTGTCCAGAGTTTTGGTCCAAGAAGATGCCTCCCACAAAGAGCATGTGATTTATTACGTCAGCCAAACCTTGTCTGGCCCACCTCTACGTTACCCATACGAGGAAAGATTAGCCCTAGCTGTAGTCTTTTCCGTACAAAAATTGCGACACTACATCCTACTCAGTCATACCACGGTCGTGGCCGACTCCAACCCCATGGTCTATTCCTCACCCGGCGGCTCCTACAAGGTCGTGTTGCTAAATGGGTCATTATCCTCCAGGAATATGACCTAACTTTCAAAACTCCCAAAAGCACTAAATCCCTTGCGCTTGCTCACCTCATCACGGACCTCCCATCCTCTTCAACATCACCCGTTATCCAAACGGACCTGATTGACGAGCAGATCTTCATCATCTCGTCTGACGACCCTTGGTACGGAGACATTTTGACTTACCTTCGTACGCAAAAATTTCGACCACACATCGATCGTGATGGACGCCGTCGCATACGACACCACGCCCCCCGATACCTCCTGATTGGGGATGTACTTTACCGACACGGCGTTGATACTATCTTACGCCGCTGCCTATCCCATAGTGAGGCAGAACAAGTCCTCAATGATTGTCATACCGGTGCCTGTGGAGGCCATTTCTCCGGCATGGCTACCGCCCAGAAAATCATTCGGGCTGGTTATTTTTGGCCATCATTGTTTACTGATTGCATCACCGCAGTCAAGCATTGCCAGAACTGCCAGCTATTTTCCCCCAAAGCAAGAACCCCCCCTGCCCCCCTTCATCCAGTCATCACTGTTGGACCATTCTGCAAATGGGCCATTGACTTCCTCGACTGCAACCCCCCGTCAGCCGGCGGTCACAAACACATTGTGGTGGCCGTAGATTATTTCACCAAGTGGGCAGAAGCCATGCCGACCTATAATTGCAAAGCCGACACTGCAGCATGGTTTTTCTTCAACCATGTTATCGCTCGTTTCGAAGTACCACAGCAACTAGTCTCTGACCACGGCTCTCACTTCAAAGATGCCGTCTGGAAGGAATTATCAACCATGTTGAAATTTGAACACCATTTCTCTTCCGCTTACTATCCCCAAGGAAACGGCCAAGTCGAAGCGATCAATAAAATCTTGAAGACCATTCTCCAACGTACTGTAGACAAGCACAAATCCAATTGGCACCACATGCTTTTCCCGGCACTATGGGCCTACCGCACCTCAACCAAAACCGCCACCGGTTTTACCCCTTTCCATTTAGTTCACGGTGTCGAATCCATCCTCCCTATTGAGTGCCAGATCCCAGCCTTGCATATCGCCGTTGAACTCCTACCGGACACTTCCCCAATCGAGCAACGTTTACTACTCCTAGAGCAGGCCGATGAAGATCGGCGCACCGCCATTCAAAACATGGAAGCAGCTAAACAACGATCGAAACTAAGTTACGACAAACACGTCCACCCAAGAACCTTTTCTGAGGGAGACCTTGTCCTCGCTTACGATCAAGCTCATGATAAAACCGGGAAGGGAAAGTTCGTGTCCATGTGGCAAGGCCCCTACATCATACACACCTGCCTCGAGCAGGGGGCATACATTCTGACAGATTCAGAAGGCAACACCCTACGCAACCCACGCAACGAGTTGTACCTTAAACGATTTTACCCATAGAAAATCTGATGGACACCATCGTCCATTTTAGTATAGGCATACATTTTTCGTTCACAAAAAATTTCAAAAAACCTAAATATTTGTTTTTCTCTGCATGACCACAGATGGAGCCTCTTCCACTCTGCCATGTCGGTTTCGCTGATGGCGCAAGCCGTTGGTCTCCCAATCTCGCCTCCGCAGCTTGGGTAATATACTCCCCTTCACATGAATTAATTCACATTGACGGAGTATGTTTAGGTGCCGCCACCAATAATCAAGCTGAATACGATGCCGTGACCGGTCTCCTGGCCGCTGCTCTCCAGATGAGCATACGTCACCTCAACGTTTTCTTGGACTCACAGCTCCTAGTTTCCCAGCTCAAGAATGATTACCAGGTACGCGATCCCTGTCTTTTCAGAAAATTCCTGTGCACTAAACAAATGGTTAGACAGTTTGAATCCATTACATTCACACATGTCCCAAGACACCTCAATAGTGTAGCAGATAATATGGCCAACAGTGTCCTTGACTGGCACACCAATCACATCATGTCAGATCCATAAACAAAAAATGCATCCATGTGCAAAACAGATGCCTCCACGGGCATATACAAAAACCAATATTGCATCCACGTGCATAACATGTGCCTCCACGGGCATAAAACAAACAAACCAAATAATGCATCCATGTGCATAACAGGTGCCTCCACAGGCATACATAAATCAACAAATATACTGCATCCACGTGCATAACATGTGCCTCCACGGGCATATACAAAAGACAAATGTGCATCCACGTGCATACACGACAATATATCTAAAATATATATCCACATATATATATAAATCAAATAGTCAACATGTCATAAGTGCCCTTAGCACCCGATATACAAAAAATACATCTGTCGTACAAAAATGCTTCCCCATATACTCATCAGCATTTGGAGGCAGATACAATATATCTACTCATCTGGATCCCTAGGATCCTCCGGCTCCTCCTCCGACTCCTCCTCCGCCGGCCCCGCCGGGTCATGACGACCCCGAACTCGCCGCTCTGCTGGACCCGCTGGATCGTCCCTCAGACGTATCCTCCCCTGAGCCGGCCCTGCCGGAGCATCTCGTCTACCATCCCCGTGCCTCGCCACGAACACCGCTGCCCTCAACAGGAGCGACTGCCACTCAGGCGGCGCACCAAGACATCCCTGCAAAATATCCCGATCCAGGTCTCTCCAACCATCCTCGGGGAGCCCAGCTACGATCCGGGCTAAGGTCCGTCGGACACCATCTATGGCGTCATCATGAGGGCCAACCCCTTGCCCACGGGCTGCATATCCTCCACCATGCGGAGGAGGTACAGGTACAGGTGGATGGGCGACCACCATCGCCCGCCCCTGCCGAGCCACATAGTCAGGTGGTGGCACTGGACCCACATCTGCACAAAGCAAGTAAGCCATCAGATACTATACAAAAAATCATCAATGATAAATCAAACAACATATGATATAATATCAAATACAACATAAAACATACCGTCTAAACTCCAGGCCTGTCCTGGGGCACGAGGCATCTCTGGGTCACCTCGGTAGTCCATGCCGGCGTAGGGATAGTCCTCAATAACCAAAGGCATCTGCTCCCACTGCTGATAGAAATCCTCAGTGAAGTAGCCGCGGACACCACTGCCGGCACGGGGCATCATCTGCCCCCACCTCATCATACGAGGCTCACTCGGAAGACCAGCACGAACAGGTACCCGTGGCCACAAGGTCGGCACCCGCTTGAAGAAAAAACAGCATAAAAACGAGGCATAACAAAACTCGCCTCCCTCTCTAATGGCCTTGTCCAGATCTCTCCGGACACCAGCCAGGAACATTTGCGCCCAGGCATAATAAGTACCCTGTAGAACGGAATCCACCATCATCGTCTGCCCCCCAGACATACGATGGGGTGCAGCAGCACCCAATATCCTCAGAACGCAGGCACCAACAGCTCGCATATCCCACTCACGTAGGAATTTCAGACTAATAGAGCTGTTTACCAAAACAGCATCATCCACACAGAAAGTCTGTAAGAGGTCCTCCATATCTACACCCGGAGGCAACCTCGGTGAAATATCACCCACCTCACCCAAGCGAGGCAACCCAGTCAAAAAATATACATCCGTGAGAGTGATCTCTAACCTCTCACCACCAATAATGAAGGCACCCTCTGCCGGCACCCACCACTGCACAAGCTTGTTCAGGAGCCGTCTCACTGAACGTATAGGCGAGATCTGAGCGAACTTCAAGAGTCCGCTCATAGCCAGGGTCTGTCTCACCCCTGCATCAGTCTCAATCCTCAGCATGAGATCACCATCGATCTCCCTCTCCCGCCACATGGACTGAGGTCTCCGCAACATCCTGCCAAAAAACAGAAGAAATTTTTAGCCCCAGCACAAAAATTTTAGAAAATCCCATCGTGGCTTTTACACAAAAAGCCACGATGCCCATCGCGGCTTTTCCACAAAAAGCCGCGATGACCATCGCGGGATCCATGCAAAAACCCGCGATGAACATCGCGGGTTTTGGCCAGACAGTCGCGATAAACATCGCGACTATCCCCCATGAACTCGTGATGAACATCGCGGGTTCCGACATCACAGTCACGATGAACATCGCGACTGTGAGCTTAAAACCAGCGCGGTTCATCGCGGGTTCAGCCCCGAAACCCGCGCAGTTCCACGTTGGAGAGTCAACGTGGAATTTCGCGGCCTTCGGGGACCCGCCGCCAAACAAAAAAGACATAATTGACTAGGCTAAGGAAAATAGAGTTACCTGCAACTCGCTAAATCGAAAACCAACAGTGAAATCTCTCGAAAATCGAGAAATAGCTCTGACAGCTCTATCAAACTCGCACGTAACAATGACATGTCATTTGGGCCCCACGTCCTATTTATAGAAAATCTACCAATTTTCCAACAACCATTGCGGTATCATATGAAGTCCATTTCTCAAACCGTTGGTACCGTTGGGATCAGCACAGCGAGAACTTCATACAGGTTCCTTCCTTTTCCCGTTTTCACGGGGTCCATTTTTTCACCATTTTTTAGCCTCTCTCGTGGCCTCGGTTTGCGTGCCACATCGGCCGTTCTCCGTTTTCGACGTGCCTTATATCACCGGATTCAGTTTTCTGCGCTCGTGATGATGCTTGAGACCATTTCTCGCTCTCACCTTTAGATTTTTCGGGCATTTTTTCTCGTGCCCCCCTCGTCACCTCGGTTTGCGTGCCACATCGGTCGTTCTCCGTTTTCGACATGCCTTATATCGACGGATTCAGTTTTCCGCACTCGTGATGATGCTTGAGACCATTTCTCGCTCTCACCTTTAGATTTTTCGGGCATTTTTTCTCGTGCCCCCCTCGTCACCTCGGTTTGCGTGCCACATCGACCGTTCTCCATTTTCAACATGCCTTATATCGACGGATTCAGTTTTTCGCACTCGTGATGATGCTCGAGATCATTTCTCGCTCTCACCTTTAGATTTTTCGGGCATTTTTTCCACGCCACCTCATCACCTCGGTTTGCGTGCCACATCGGCCGTTCTCCGTTTTCGACAATCCTTATGTCACCGGATCCAGTTTTCCGCACTGATGACGATGCTTGAGACCTTTTCTCACCCTCATCAATCCATTTTTGTTCGGTATAATTTTATCCCTTTTTCGGGCCGAGCAATCCCTTTTACGAAAAAGGCACTTAGGGAGTTTCTGTTAAGCTCTTTTCTGACTCCTAAAACAATGAAAAGATCGCCGAGCAATCTTGCTTCCTTTCATGCTCGCTAAACGTATCTGAAAGGGCGTCTACCTGGTATAAGTTTACCCCTTTTCCGGACCTCGTAGACTAATTACGAAAAAGGTATACTCTAGTCACATCGGCTAGAAGAGTTCTCCATCCGCATCATTTTATGCTTTTTTCGGGCCTTGGAGACTAAACTTATGAAAAAGAAACACCAATAGAGTCCACTTACCGCTTTCAGACTCTCTAAACATGAAAGCAACCATGAGCATGAGCCGTCCTGGGCTCACAAAATCCACAGGACCGTACCATTTCAGAGCACACTTTTATCCCTTCTTGGAGCTCATTAAAACTACGAAGAAGGAATCAATGGTGCCTCTTGGCGCCACGACAGATCACATCTACTCATATGGCAGCTTCCCCATTTTGGTCGCCTTTGTTCAGAGTATTCTGCAGTATGTCACCTTGACAATCCCTCGACAGCACCTATCAGCTCATCCTCCCCCCCAGAATCAGTATATACCATTCAGTCAAAGCAATGATCCCCACACCTACAAGTCAGTTCCTTACGCTGCCAGGTCAACCATGTCATCATGCTCTGAACAAAGGAAGTTTGATTCTACCCATTTTTTGACCCAGTTATTTCCCATTCCCATAAGTATGTCAGTCCTCCCATCAGTACTACAGCACTTCAGTTTTACACCTTGTTCTCCTATCAAGGAAACATCATCGCCTTGTTAGTTGCTGGTCTCCCTCTGTCGACGACAACCACATTGATTCCAGAGGATAGACCTAGAGGTCCCTGTGTCTTGGACTCATTACCATTTATGATGAGTGCCTACGAATCATTTCGAGAGGAATCCTCAGTGCCTCTCCGAATGGTTGTTTCTCACATGCTCGACTTCAACACCTTGATCGCATCGTTGAGACTCGCACAGGGTATTGGCCCGTTCAGTTATTAGTCGAAGACCCCAGATACCACCTGACTCCTCCACATTTGAGAGTCTACCTATGGATACAACCAGTTACATTTTTTGTTTTATAGATATCCGGGTTGCGTATGGCGACAGTATTCCAGATGGCTCACAGTCATTGAGTCCATACAGATGTTGGACACCTTCAGGTTCAGCAGTTCAACAGTTATTCCAGTGTATCAGTTATTGAGATCAGCCATGATCATGAGTATATCCCACAATAATGTCCCCTCTGGACCATTATGATGTACCAGTATATTTCTTTACGTATTAGATCCCCCTTCTTGGGACTAATTGTTTTGTATATGTCTTGATACGAGCATGGGAATGCCCGCCTCGTCCTTTCTCAGAGATTATACCTCATTCATATTGAGGCCATGTAATATTTTTTTTTGTTTTTTCAGCTTCCAAGGGTCGTGGCTCCAGTCTCCAACCGGTCTCTTCTCTCCCCTAAAACCCCAGAAAAAGACAAATGAACTATGATGTCTATCGGCCATACGATGAGCTCCTGCCCTCACACATCAGGGGGCAATCTGTTAACACCTAAAAAGTGCTCACTAGCTCATTCCCTTACTCACATGACCCATTTGTCCACTTTTCCACCATCTGAGCCTCTGAAACCAACAAAAGGTCACCAAAAGACCTTAGTACACCCCTTTTTCCATTAAAAAAGATTATTTTTCCAAGAAAATCATAAAAAACCCTCAAAAAGGGTCCAAATTCCCAAAAATATTAAAAAGGGAATTAAAATATTATTTTTATTTAAAAAAGGAAAAAGGAGGGAAAAGTACCTAAACCATGTTGGTCAATACCATTTGGTTTCCACAAAACCACAAATGGTATTTCCTACCACCAAAACCTATAAAAAGGTGGTAGGGGCTCCTCATTTCACATCCATCCATTATCTCATCCTTATGCTGCTGAAATCTCCCCTGAGCATTTTAGCCATTGCAAACCACATTGGAGAAGAGACCATTGGAGATTGGAGTTGCTCATCCTTGGAGCCATTCAACATCAACCTTCACCATTGAAGGTATTATCGCAAGCACTTGCTTGCCCCCATTTTTCAATACAAGCTCATTCTTTAATATCTTCTTGTTCTTGATTTTAAATTAGTTTTGTTATTTGCTTAATATCTTTGCTTAGATCCATGAATAGTCTTGTTTAATTAGTTTATTGTTATTTATTTCCATTGAAACTGCTGCTACTAGTTAGCAGGTGCCCATAGCACTAAGCCTGGTTGCAAAACCAGGCCAACAAATCCTAGATTCTATACTGTTCAGTCACTTTCTTGTCATTTTCTACTCTGCGCAAGACAATCGTGGCTTATGTGTTATGCACCAAATTTCCTATCATGCTCTACTATGTGCAAGATAACCTCGACTACTATGCATCCATCACAATACTTACATTCTTCTCATGCATCCACCGCATTACCTGTCAGGTTTTTCTCTACACAAAATAACCCTGACTGTTGTGCATCAATCACACTACTTACATTCGTCCTTAACCAAAAAATAACCTATAAGAAAACATTCCTTCATCTTCACAAGGTTCATTGGGCCTCCTCCTTAGAATTCCTTCAAAAAAATATTCAAGAATCCTTCAAGAGCATCCTCAAGAATCTATAACATCCTCAATAAAACACATGAAATCATCTTTAAGAAACCCTAGAAAATTCATCTTCTCCTTAGAATTGTGCACCTTTTTCAGAGCTCCATATGTGGATGAATGAATGAACAAATGATGGTCACCTCCTTCTACTTATACTCTTCCTAAATCAATTTTTGGGATGACATAACATTGTTCAATATCTTGGCAGGGCCAATTTAACATTCTGGGTAGGTTGACTTTCCAGATTCTTTCATATCTCCTCCTTTCCATCGATTTAGAGGGACTTCCATATACCGTTATAAAGGTATCAGAACAAGCTTTCCAAACTTGTAATATATACTCCAATTTGAGTTAGGTATCCATAGTAAACATTCCTTCAAATATAGGGCATCCAAAAACAATATTTCCAGTAATCTTCATCTCGCAATCTCTATTTGTAGTCTTCCCCTATCTTTAATATTAATATAACAATATATCCTTTCCTTTGACATCAATGACAACAATATTTCCAACAACACCAACTTATAAGTTATACAATCTTGTGTGAAATTTTGCATGACTTGTACTTGGCCCACATTAGCACACAGTAAGAAGAAACCAAATTACCTTCCAAGTGCCTTCAAGAAACTATAAAATTCAAACAACAAAAAATATTTCTGAAAGAAATCCTATATCAATTACGTCTTCTTTCTATTTTGAAATCCAAGTTTGCTCCCTTAATTACACAACTCTTGAACTACAAGCATCTATCTATGTAGCATTTGATAAGTGGAACAATTTTTGAGGTTTATCATCCTCGCCACCTAATAACGAAATGGTTTACAAAAATGTGTTAGTAGGTGAAACCAAATTCCAAAATATTAAACCATTGAAAGCCAACTCTCCCACCAGTGTCAACTTAGTTGGTTGGTAGTTAGAATATAAGTGATGAATTAAATGTTAGCATCTAAATGAAGCCATTTTTATTTGTGCTTCCGAAGTCTCCAGATTCCTTTTGTTTTTGTACAGTATGTAATATATATATGTTTTTATGTCTTCAAGCAAACCAAAAAGTGAATGAAGACAACTTGAGTTTCTTAGAGATCCTTGCCTCTGTATTTCTATCCCAGGCATAATACGATATTTTTCTCTCATTATTTTGTTGTTGCTTGCTACCTCTGTCTATTTTTGTTTGTCTTCTCGGATCATTATAGTATGCACGTATCTTAACAAAGGGTGAGACTCTGTTTTCTTATGTTTTATAAGATTGTTGTGTGTAAGAAACAAAGAATAAAATTACTGAGAAGAGAGTTTTAAAACACAGATCCACCCCAAACCACTGCTAGCTGACTAAGAAGATCAGTTGCATATAAATCTAGTTTCCCCTATGCCAACTTCCCTATTTTGCATTATTTTTTTTGTGTAAATGCAACAAGAAGCAGATCAACTATAACAAAATATTCAAGGAAGATTTATTGTATTATCATTATAATGTTATTCAAATTTGATTTAGTACTAAAATCACAATAATGGAATCTCATACTTAGGAAAAAAAATGGGATATATAGAAATGGAATCTTTCACTTTCTTTAAAAAAAAAAGAAAAAGTATTGTCCAAAAAACTTCAAAAATGAGAAAAAAAATCTTTAAAGTTTTTGGGTGAATTTCTACAAATTAATAATTATTACAATTTTAATAAAATATTTTTTTAAGTATTATTATTCAAAATAAGAAGAAAAAAAATGGTGAACTAATTAATTTCACAAATATGTTCAACTAATAACCGCTTCATTGAAGCCCACTAAAGATGAAGAGTTGAGAATCTAAGATGAAAATTTATGAAAACAGTTTCAATATCTTAACCCATGAAAAACCAACAGTATGCTAAATCAATCCAAAGATTAATCCTTGAGCTTAAATAGTTTCCTTAAGAATATGATATCTTAAGCAATTTTAATGATGTTGGTTTGTTTTATCTAATTAAACAAAATACTTTATTTATATTATTTAAACAAAATAATATATTTATGTTTTTTAATTTTATTTAATTAAAAGAATAATATAATCTTTTAATTAGAATTCTATTTTTATAAAACTAATTAATATTTTTAATCTAATTTGATATTTTTACTAAATTTTTTCTTTATTATGAAATTTTATTTTTATAATTTAATATATATATATACTTTTTGATAAAGGTCATTGTAAAATGTCTCCTACAAAAAAATACTTCTATAAATGAGATGAAAGGATAGAGTAAACCACAATCCAGTGAAAATAGATTAACATGATCTTAAATTTAAGAACAAATTCATAAACATTTGGAAAAAGATAGATTAGCATGATCTGAAACTTAAGCACAATTTTATAAACTATACATCAATAGAGAGGTCCATCAATGAATTAGTTGAATGTTTTGGGCGATTTTTATCGAGATTGTTGATTCTTTCCATTTAACTTAACTGGTATGGAGCAAATTTAAAGGTTGTTGCAAGTCTGCTATCTTGATTGCTATCTCTATTACTGATTCCCTCCATCCAACAAGCATAAAGCAAAATCAAAAGTTGTTGCAGATCTACTGGGTTCGCTGAGTGAAGTCCAAACGATTCTCCTCTCTGTCATACAATATGTAAAAGTTCTGCTGCTGATTCTTCTCGGTTCAATTGTATGGTCTCTGTATTGGATTAGGTGTGTAGGGCGTGACAAAAAGTTCCCTCAAAAGCAATGAACACTAAATTTGTATCAACTTCAAAATATGGCGATCACGAGTGGTCTGAATCCACTTGGCAAACATCATCGGGTAGTGGATGTTTTAAAATTTGGGAGGAAGGATTCACGTGTGTACAGTACTATCCTTTAGGGATGGTAGGTTCACTATAATATAGCTCGATCTAGATGTATATATATCTATATTGTATAGGTTGTGTATGACATGATACGCATTTTAAATTACGTAGTATAATATTTAGAAAGGAGACGTTTAAATAAGATATGCATCAATGGTGTAATTAAGAGCATCGATGGTGTACAGCTTGAGTGGGCAGTTAAATAGCGTATTGTTCATGATACGCTTATTTTGTTTTGCTTCATTGATAATGGAAAAAGCATTTAGTTTTTCTAATATAGGTAATCATTTTATTTTAACAATAGAATAATGTAAATAATTTGACATAGTAATTTGAATATATAAAAATTCTTCTTGTAAATTATTTTGGACACAAGTTTTACAAATATAGAGCCAATGATGTGATGCATTTTTTCATTTAATTTGACAACTATGGGGTTCAATTTAATTCTCAATGCGTTTTTGTGAAAGAGGGTCAAAATTTTTAAGAACCAATTCTTGCTTTCTTCTTTGGACCATTCACTTTCTCTTGGCTACAAATGGATCATAAGAAACTACTTTCAAATCCAAACTTGTTTAGAAGCTATTTTTTCCCATAACTAAAAGTATTTGTTTCAACCAATTACTAAGAATACAAGAATAATAAAATGTTGCTAAGTTTTAATATATATGAAATAAATCATTTAAAAAAATGTGAATAGATGTGAAATTTTTTTAGCAACAAGACCTATAAATTGTAACTTAGAAGTATTGGTAGTGTCCAAAGTGTGGTAGTGTCCAAAGTGGGATTGGGAGCCTCCCACAACAAAACCTGTTTCCATGCCTTTGTGAGTCACAAGTGTTAACCTACCTCAATATCAAAATAACACAAACAATTTCATGTTTAAGAAAAAACACATAAGAATTTCATTAAAATTAGTTTTTTTATTTTTATCAAATTTTTAAAAAAAAATTGAAAATAACATCTTAACAAAATTAGTAGTTCCAAGTTCGTGACAACTAGAGGAGAGCACTTTCAAACTCTCTAGAGAAATGAGTATCTAAATTCAGTAGGTGCTTCTAACTTTTGAGGTCCATAACCGAAAAGCAAGAGTGTCTAAAATTTCAAAAGTGATGCTGTGTAAATTCGATTGCTAATAAATTGTTGATGCTTGGTAAATTTGGTAGCTTATAAATTGTTGATGCTTGGTGAGTAGCTCTGTTGATTCCTTCGTTAACATAGTTTAAAACCAACTTCTTCTTCTAAAATGGTAGTCACGTCTCTCTCAGAGTTCCACTTTCGAAATTGAAAAGTTATTTATCCTCTCCAGGAAGGACACAAAGTCTAGGGAAAGGCACTAAAAAGAAGGGCATTACCTTATAATATAGTAGCATAATTCGAGTACAAATACGATTCCATACAGAAAAAATATGTAGTGAAAATATCTAATACGAATAAAATATGGAAGTAGCTTGCTTATATATAATATTTTTAATCATATTCACAAATATACCATAAATATGCATAGACGTTTATATACCATAAATATGCATAGACATTTATATAATAAAATTTAACATATATTTAAAAAACAAAAATATAAAATCTCAAGAGCTTATAATATGGAAGTGTGAGAGATGATAACTTATTAACTTATTAATAGTTATTTTAATAAGAAAGTTTGAAATTGAATGGTATTTCTGTTTTATAGTTTTATGGTGTTTAAATAATGGTATTGGGTACCCGCACGAAGCTCGTACCCAAAAGGGCTACAATAACAGCGCGCAAACGGAAAAAAAAAAGTGACGCACACACGCTTCCAAATGCGCGCACGTGTCCTAGCTTTGGCAATGCCGAATGTCCACGTGGTTGAGTTGACATGGACAAAAGGTGCATGCACGCATCATTAACATGTACGCACAAAAGTGCGTGCACACGTTAATGACGCGTGCGCGCCCCTGTTTTTTTATATAAAAAAACAGAGCACAGGTTTTTCATTTTCGACAAACCCACGAGTGCAGAGCGGCCATCAAGCACCCCGCGAGCGCGTGGTGGAGCACCAAACGGCCTCCTCAATGCCAACACTTCAAACCTCCAGCACCCTGCCAACGTTGCCTCTGGGTAGGTGGTCAACGAACCTTCTATTTGTTGTTATTTTTTTTTTTTTTTTTTCCATTTCAATTTTAATTTAAAAAAAAAAATTGCAATCCATTAAAAAACCAAAAAAATTCATTGCAGGCCATCTACACCTAACAAGATGACAAACACACCTAAACCATCAAATGAAACCAATGAAACCCAACCTTCAGAAGACAACATTGGAACGGACAATGAACCGAATGAAAACCATGAAAATCAATTACACCAAGATTTAAATGAATTAAGGGTATTAAGTGATGACTTGAAGAGCACCAAGGAACCCTCTCGGGTTTCCTTGGCTTCATCATTGCAAAACATTATTGAATCCATCAACATGGCACACAATGAGATCACAAATATGACCCAATACAGGGCTCAAATGAGGGAACACTACTCCACTGGGATGTCCAAAGAATAGATAAAAGACCTCAGTATCACCAAATCCCAGTTGTACAACAAATTCATAGTTCCCTTGACGGGACAACCTTCAGATGTGAGGAAGAGACAGGTTTGCATGGACTGGTGTATTTACCATCCATGGAGAGATAACTGGAGAAAGAGATGGTTTATGGTGTTTGACAAGCCCCCGTGCAACAATTTGGAAGTCCCACAGTATTTCCTTCGGAAATTGTGGGCTGAGTTTGAGCTAGGCTACCATGTCAACTATTTTGACATCACTGATTTTCAGAGTGTCAGTCTTGGTTCTGCCCAAGATCAACCTCAAACCCGCCGCAACCCACTTAGAGGACCTCCTACACCCAGGAGAGAGCCAAACCCCCTCCTCAGCCACCCGGGTTTGGTAGTGGCCTATATGAGATTGGTGACTCAGTTAGACATGCCAGGCATCATTTTCTTAGACATAACACATTTGTGGCTATGTCTTCACAGAGCTAGGAGGACATCCATTAGACAGACATAGCTGCACAGTCTATGGGTGGTGATCGGGACATGCCGGGTACAGGTGGAACCCAGGCGGGGCCTTCTAGTTCTACTGGAACAACGGAACATCGTTGTTCTCACTATGGTCATTCTTGCCATGGTCCTACGCAGCAGCATGCCACATAGAGCTACATGGAGTAGGTTAGCTATTGTTTTATTTAATGTTCAAGTATTTGTTGTATTTTATTTGATATCGTATTGTTTAATATATTTAACTTTGAATTACATATTGTTGACTTTCTTTGTTTTCATGTATAGTTAGTCAGGGCCGAGTCTCCATCCCCCAGGTGGGAGGACATCGATTCATTCGACCTATATCGAGCCATGGAAACAGCAGAGGAGATTGCGACACCATACACATAGGTAACTTCTTTACTTTGAATAATTAGATCCAGTTACGAGTCATTTGTATTCAATAATTACAAAGTAATTAGCACTGAGTAATTACCATATTATCATCAGATTTTACAGTTGTGTTTATAATATTGTCTAAATTATTTGAGAGCTATAAATTCATATAATCCAACCAAACAAAAATGAAACCTTATAAAACATGAAAACCTAATAAAACTAGAAACATTTTTTCATGTTCACTTTATATTCCTAGACCTCTAATGATTACAGAAATGGGAGGGAAATTTCCAAAATATATCATTCTTACTTGACCAATGATGAGCCCGCAGCTAGGGTTTTGGTGATTCCTGTAGTGTCCTTCATCCTTAGACTACCATCCAATGCTTGCTTGCTCTTCCTGTGCTTGACCAATTCCATTTGTGTTATTGATGCTTTTCCATTTGTTACCATGTCATCCAAGTTATCTTTGCCATGTACTCTCCTTGTCCAAATCATCTTCAAATGACCACAGTATGGGTCATTTGACTCTTGGTTCAATAGGTGTGCCAATGGCTCCAATGCCCATCACTTTGTCTACCAAATCAACATTTGCTACCATGTCCTTATACCATGTGTTCTTCAAGCTTAAACTTTGTCATTAATGTTGTAATCAATGACAATAATAGACAACCATATTCATCAATATCTCCTCAATCTCCCAAAATATTCACACATTGCTTCCTTAAAAATGAAACTTGTCTTCTATTTATACTCTTGTCTTCTAGGAAACTTGTCTTCTATGTATAGTTTTATCATTAAGATGATTAAATAAATAAAATATGATTTATTTAATTATGGCCATGCCATGTCACCTTCTATTCCATGTCACCTTATTTAATTTTAATTTCATGCCATGTCACCTTCTATCCTTTCAGAATATTAAATGTGAGACACACATATTCCCTTAATATGCCCGCAATGCACTCTTAAAAATGCCCGCAGTGGGCTCCACTTTGATGCCCGCAAGGGCCATCAACACATCCTTGTATTGGTCTTGGATTATACATACAATGGTCTCATGTAAATTCCCACAAGCCCTTATAAATATGCCTGCAATACACCACAAATTCCTACAGTGGGTGCTTCAAAGAATTCCCGCAGGTCCTTTTGATTATGCCCGAAATGGTGCTTTGAAATGCCCGCAAGGGGACTTCCAAATGCCCGCACATCTTCCTTGTCCACCTCATCATCTTGTCTTTGTCCTCTAATCTTATGTTTCCCAATTCATCATTCTCCATGTCACCAAGTTATCAATCCTTCTTGTCACCAAGCATGTCCTCCTTGTCATGTTCCATGTCATCAAAAACCATGCTTGACAAGTCATCAAGCTTGCTTGCTTATCACTTGTCTTTTTCTTGTCCTTAGCTTTCCATGTCCTTCTTCCATGCTTGTCATAAACACTTTTCATGCTTTCCATGTTTAATGCTTGCCATGTTTGTCATACTTGTCACCTTTTCCATCCCTCAAGCCATGTCACCATCTCCATTGTGCTTGCCATAATGTCTATGCTCCATGTTCTTAACTCTTCCATGTCTTTGTCATTAATGTATTGTCATCAATGTCATTATCAAGTCCTTGTCATCAATTCTTTGTCATGTCTCCACTATGTCAAGTCTTCTACACTTGTCATTATTTTTAAATATAATTAATATTAATTTATTAGTATAGTCGTGCCCTTTGGTGAAAAGGTGCAAGACGGGCTTATTTAAACCCAACCAACTTTATTATTTTTATCATCTCCTACATTATATTTATACATTTTTTCTACACTACGTTCACTCTACACCTACCTTGCTCTTCCATTGGTATCAGAGCAAGTTCCAAAGTTAACCAAAGACCAAAGATTATAGACCTACATACACGGCATAAAACAACACATCCATGATGAACTAGAGTTACATAACATCTCTACCATGGAGGAAGCACGACGTAAATCCAGGATCATTGAAAGCAAATCCGTTCATACAAATTTCGACCAAGACGACTCCAAAAGGAACCCCCTCCAATCAGCATACACAGGGAACCCAAGACATACACCGCCTCAACTTAGAGAAGGAACAGAGCCCAGTTTAGAGGCCTAGAGAATAAAGGAAGGGAAATGTAAGTTCTGTGGAGACAAATGGGCTCCTAAGCACAGATGCTTACACAAGAAATTGTATGCCTGTGAAGCAGAGTTGGAAGTCAAGGAACCAATTGAGAACGATGTGAAGAGTCAACAAGACTACCACACAGAAATCGAGGTTGAGACCCCACAAATCTCATGTCACGTCCCCTCTAACCCACCTGGATGACTGGAGATAGTGATCCTTTTTTTTTTCTCCAAAACCATGATTGAGCACCCATACACAGAGTCGGAGAACTCAGATTCTGCAACAACGAATCCTGAAACGCGAATCCCACAACAACGATTCTGAAACACACATCCCGCAACAATGTTTCCCACAGTTTCGGGTTCGGGATTGCGGGAGTCCAAACACATAGTGTGATTTTTGGTGAACCCGCAACCTGAAACCCGATTCCAACTGCTCCACCGTGGGGTGGTTACCCTGAAACCCGAAGCCTGCAAGTCACTGACCCCACAACCCGCAATGTCGGGTGCGGGGTTGCGGGAAGTCCAAATCCCGTCATGCAAGTTTTGACGAACCCGAAACCCACTACTTTGGGTTTGGAATTGAGGAAGGCCCAAAAAATCTCCACGCGGACTTTGGCATACTCGCAACCCACAACACATGGAATCATGCGTGCGGAACCCTGTTTCTGTAAGGGTAACTTCATCAATCTTCCAAGGGGCATAACTCCTCCCTCCGGTATCCAAATGGGGCAAGGTTGGTACCGCTGGAAAGCTCATGGAGAACTCTATCCAATGGTAGCATCCTCTTGACTAGGTGAGGCACCTAACCACCTCATTTCCTTCTCTGAAGCTCTGTTCCTATCCACACTTGAACATTCCAACCTTCAACCTGCCAGGGTCCCTTCCTGCTATCAGGCCCACAGAGGTTCCTGAAACCACTTTCAGGGGTTCTCTAACTTCTCAAGGATCAATGTAGATATATCTTTCCTTCACAGGGTTAGTACACATCACATTCATTACCAAAAACGATGGAGCTCTATCATACAACATCACATATAAAACGCATCCATAGACTTAACTCACACATCTATCATATGCAAGAATTACAAGCATTAGTTCCTGCAATATAAGGTAAATACACACAGTGGATTCAGCTTGTTACTCAGGCCTGTACATGACTTTATGTCAACCATTCATATAACCATACATACAACAATTCCATGACTATACAAGCATTTATCATAATAATGAAACCACATCATTTACCATAACAGAATACTTATCTTTGAATTCTGAAGCAACTAGCTAAGTGAGAGCAACGTTCCACCCAACCTTAGATCTTTGTCTAGCCTATACTCTTTCGGATATCACCCTGAGTTAGGTACTGTATCCACTAAGGAGGGCTAATAGGTTCTCTCACAGTCAAGGCTCCATTCACATGCTAAACCAGTCTATAGTTGGGTTTACCAAGCATTCCAGGGCACCTACCCATGCTAAGCCAACCTACAGGGTTTCTTCAGCACACAGGGATAATAAGGAGGCATTGCTAAACCAGTGAGTTCAACCATAGAACTGCAGGCATCTCAGCACTCAGTTGACCTAGCACCCACAATACCTACCACATCCAACACAAGGAAGACCTATTGCACAATCACACAGTCTCTCAAGGCATCTTCCCTTCTAGTGCTATTCCAGGATGGGCATAGAAAGGTCTAGTCGCTCACAGTCGACCTAGCACCCACAATACCTACCACATCCAACACAAGGAAGATCCTATCACTGTTGTACAGTCTCACAAGGTCCTTCCCTTCCATTGCTATTCCAGGATGGGCATAGAAAGGTCCAGTCACTAGTTCATTGAGACTATAGCCTTCACTGAATTTCTCCAGCAATCCAACCCTTCTCCCACGGTTTACAACAAGATATATCCCAGCTTGGGGTCTTCCCACAGTTGCTCTGTGCAAACCGCTCTGCAACCTTCTCTCTTGACTCTGTCCGTCGTTGCACCAGGGTTCTACACACATGGTGTCACGGCCGCTTGTTCTTGGGTAGTTCTCACACACAGGGGTGCACTACTTAAAGGAAAACACACAGGTGAATCCTCTGTGAGGGCCAATGGTCTTCCCCATGGTAGCACGAGCATTCTAAAAACAGGGAACTGAGAGTACGTGAGTTCTCCATCGATGATTGTGTGTGTCTAATTCTTTTCCCCCCCGGGTTCACAAAATGCTCTGCGAGTTCTCCCAAGCAGTTCGATGCCTTCATGCATACGTGATCAGAGCCATACCCTGCCATACGAAATCGAAGGCATGCTCTATACTCCATCAGACTCATCCGTTGGTGCTCAACCACCCTCTGAAATCACATTAATGTCAGTAGGGAGTTCAAATGGGTTCTCAGTCAGACATGTGGCAACATGGTCAATCAATCCCAAACCCCCTCACCTCTCCCTAGTGGATACACATAGCCCCCTTCTCATTCGTTTCCTCCTTAGCCAGCTTCTTGGTTATTTTATTCATTCAGTAATAATTACGTCATTTACATTCTTCATGGCTTAGCAGCCCATGAACAATCAAACTGCATCAATACTTGCCTGAGCAATAAACCGAAACATCCACTAGTGGGGCCTTTGCCTTGAGCTCCACACTAGGGAATTTACACATACTGTACATAAGTAATATTTACATCAAGGGCAAAGTGGGGTATTACAACTCTCTCTCCCTTAAAATAATACCATCCTCGGTGTTCTCAAAACTGAACAAAAATGGAAATGCCTCCCTCATGGCATCCTCCAGCTCCCACGTGGCCTCCTCTGGGCTAAGGTGCCTCCATTGCAACTTTACCTGCCCTATGGCCCGGTTCCAGAGCAAGGTATCCTTCCTGTCGAGGATGAACGTAGGTTCCACCTGGAACTCTCCCTCTGGTGCCACCTGTATCACATGCCAATCAATGATATGATTAGGATCATGTACATATTTCTTAAGTAAAGATACATGGAAAACATTATGAGCTTTCATGTTAGCAGGTAATGCAATTCTATATGCAACTGGCCCTATCCTATCAAGGACTTCAAATGGACCACAATATCTTGGTGCCAACTTGGCACAACTTCCCAATTTCATGGAGCTCTTCCTGGGTCTCACTCTCAAGTAGACATGATCCCCAGTTTGAAACTCCTTATGCACTCTTTTCAGATCTGCATAACTCTTCTGCCTGTCCTGTGCTACCTTCAGATACTGCCTGATCTTAACAACTTCCTGTTCCATTTCCTCAACCATCTCTGGTCCGAGAACTACTCTGTTCACTAGGCTGTCCCAACTCACTAGAGTTTTGCATCCTCTGCCATACAACACTTCAAAAGGACTCATCTTCAATGATGCTTGATGCCCATTGTTGTAAGCAAATTCCACTAAGTGTAGATAGTCTTCCCACTTAGATGGCTTATCCATCACATACATCCTTAGCATATCTTCAAGGATCTGATTCACTCTCTCAGTCTGACCATCTGTCTGAGGATGATAGGCTGTACTAAATTTCAATTGAGTTCCCAACTCTTGGAACAATCCTTTCCAAAAATTGGATGTGAACTTAGTGTCACGATCTGAAACTATTTCCTTGGGAAATCCATGCAATCTAAATATCTCCTCATGAAGATATCTGTAATGTCACTAGCCTTGTGAGTGGACTTGACCGGGATGAAATGAGCTACCTTTGATAGCTTGTCCACCACAACCATGATTGAATCATGCTTCCTCACTATCATGGGCAGTCCTATTACAAAGTCCATGGAAATCACTTCCCACTTCCACTCTGGAATGGGTAAGGGCTGCAACAATCCTGCTCGATGTTGATGCTCTGCCTTGACCTGTTGACACTTCTGACATTTAGCAATATACTCAGCTATGTCCTTCTTCATACCGTGCCAAAAGTACTACTTCCTTGCTGTTGTTATAGTCTTCTGACACCCTGGGTGTCCTGAGTATGGATTCTGATGTATCCCATCCATCACCAGTTTCTTTAAGTCTACATTATCTGGAATGTATAGCCTGGTGTTCTGATAGATGATAACATTATCCTTACCCAGCTGATATCTTGCATACTTCTCCTCTATAATGTTCTTCTGCAATTTCTCTTTAATGTGGAGATAGACTTCATCACCATCTTGTGCCTCTAAAATTCTTTCTTTCAAATCTTATTCACATTTGCTTATGGCTGCAATATGGAATCTCCTGCTGAGTCCATCAGCAACTTTATTCTCTTTACCTTTGATATGCTTAGTCTCCAAATCAAACTCGCAAAGGAACTCCATCCATCTAGTCTTCCTTGCATTCAGGTTTGGCTGGTTGAACAAGTATTTCAAACTCATGTGATCAGTTTGGAGCTCAAACCTTCTTCCCAAAAGATAGTGCCTCCATCTCTTGAGAGCGTGAATTATGGCTGTTAGTTCTAAGTCATGGGTGGCATAGTTCCTTTCATGCTCCTTTAGTTTCCTTGACTCATAACAAATTACAGAATCTTCTTGCATTAGTACTCCACTGAGTCCCTCAATGCAAGCGTCTGTGCATACCACGAAAATCCTTACTTGGATCTGCGATCTTCAAAACAGGTGCACTAGTAAGCAACTCCTTCAGCCATTGGAAACTTCTTTCACATTTTTCAGACCATGCGAATTTAATGTTCTTCCTCTGCAATGAAGTGATGGGGTGGGCTATCTTGGATAAGCCCTCAATGAACCTTCTGTAGTAACCAAGAAATCCCATGAAAGATCTAACATCTGCTGTATTCCTTGGAGTGGACCAATCCATAATGGCCTCAATCTTCTTAGGATCTGCAGCAATACTTTCTATTGATATAATGTGACCCAAATACTGTACCTTCTCTTGATATAAGTTACATTTACTTAGCTTACCATACAGCTGGTGCTCCCTAAGGACTTGTAACACCATCCTCAAATGCTCATCATGCTCTCCCTCATTCTTGGAATACACAAGAATGTCATCCAAGAGCACAATCACAAACCTATCCAAATACTTGATGAAGACATTATTCATGAGACACATGAATGTAGTAGGTGCATTGGTGAGACCAAATGGCACCACTGTAAATTCATAATGACCATACCTAGTCCTGAAGGCTGTCTTATGAATGTCTTCATCCTTTATCCTTACTTGATGGTACCCCGACCTCAAGTCAATCTTGGAGAATACTCTAGCTTCCTTCATCTGATCGAACAAGTCATCAATCCTTGGCAAAGGATACTTGTTCTTAACTGTCACCTTATTGAGCTTCATGTAATCAATACACAACCTCAATGTTCCATCCTTCTTCTTAACAAACAATGCTGGTGCATCCCATGGGGATACACTCGGTCTGACATATTCTTTGTCTTTCAATTCCTGCAGCTGCATCTTCAACTCTACCAACTCTGGTGTGCTCATTCTATAAGGAGCTTTGGAGATGGGTGTTGCTCCTGGAACAAGATTAATAGAAAAATAAATGTCCCTCTTAGGTGGCAATCCTAGAACCTCATCTGGAAACACGTCCTGGAACTCCTGCAATATCTGGAAGTCTTCTATCCTAGGTTGCTTATTCTCTGCTGAACCTGATATATGTATAGCATATAACTGGCAACCCTTTCTATGAAACTTCCTCAATTGCAGAGCTGAAATCTGTCTTACTGAAACATGCTTTGGAATCCCTTTAACCAACCTTGGCTTGCCTTCATCATCAAGACATTCCAATGCTTTACCATAACAGTCCACCTTGGCTCTATGCCTTTCCAACCAGTCCATGCCAATCAGGGCATCATATGACCCCAATGGCAAGACATTCAATTCTGCATGTGTGAGGAGTCCATTCAATTCTATAGGACATTCCTTCACCATTTCGCTGGCCTTTCTCTTGGTACCGGTGGCTAGTTGAACTAACCAAGCATTGTCATGTTTCACTTTACCAAGGGAACAACTCTCAATTACCGTAGGAGATACATAACTGTGACTAGACCCTGGGTCAATCAAAACAGAAATAGGCTGCCCAACAATCTTACCTGCAACTTCTACTACTTCTAACTGATGGTCTGCTTGGTGATCATCCAGTGTTGCATAAATCCTGGGTGTTGCTTTGGCCATATCCCCTACTGTAGCTTCTCTTCTAACATTGTGCAAGACCCTGGGTTCTTATTTGCAGTTGGGAAATCTTTGAGCCTATCGTTCTCTCCACAACCCCAACACTGAAGTGGCCCCATTGGTGTCCTATTCATTGCTGGCCTGAATTCTCTTCTTGCTTGCTGGCCCTGTTAAAATCTCCTAGGCTGATCCCTGAGTGGTGGTTTAGACTCACCTTTCTTCTGATCAAACCTTCCCTTGGGTTTACCTTTCTATGGTGGCTGCACCTCTGCTTTACCTTTATTCTGCTCATAGCAATGCTCTTCCATCCTGATAGATTCATCCAAGCTTGGTGGATTTACAAACTCTATCCTATCTTTGTAATTCTGTGGCAGACTACCAAGGAAGCATTGAATCTTCACTCTTTCATCCCTGATGTAGTCTACATACCTCAGTAACTCCAGAAACTTGTGAACATGCTCATCCATAGTGTTCTGTCCAATTTTGAGTTCATTGAACTCTTTCCTCTTATTATCATAATATCTAGCTGATAGGTATTTCTCCTGGAACCTACCCCAGCTGACTCTTCTTTCACTGATTCTCTTCAGCTGCATGAGGTGATCCCACTAGATAGAAGCTCTTCCATTAAGGTTGTAGATAGTGACCTTAGCCTTTTCAATCTCCAAATACTCATGCATTCTGAAGTACTTCTTCATCCCAAGAAGCCATGCCTCTGCTTCTTGACCTTCTTTACTTTCACCATCAAAAGTAGGAGGCCTAGCCTTCCTGAATTCACCCTATGGAATGCCTTTGTGCTTCTTCCTGCCTTTATTATTACTGGCAGTGTGTCCTGGGCTCTCTTGAGAACCCTCAGAATCCTCTGACCTGCTGGAAGAAATCTTAGGAGAGGGTGTCCTGTTCTTCTGGCCCACAGAACCCCTTCTAGGGCTTGGAGTTATTTTCCTAGAACGACCCCTAGACTGACTTTCTACATTTCTTCCTTCTTGGCCTTCGTGGCTCAGGTTATAACCACCATTAATAATTTGTTGCAAGTCCGTGAGACTCTACAAAATGGCTACATTGAGATGATACTACTCTTCTTGCGCTTTCATCATTCGCTCATTGAAGCTAACCATAGTTTCAACTAAGTTTGGGGGCGTCACTTGCTCCCTTCTTCCATCAGACTCGGCTTCTGTATAAGCTTCTTTCACATTCTCACCCAATACATCATATTCTGGCCCAAATGGGTCATCGCATCATTCAGGGTAACCATTCTCACCTCGCACTGTGCGTTGCACCGTGATATAATTGTCTGACAGTTGTTGCTAATTCTTTGTATATCACATACATTCTACTAGACATCATAAACATGCAAATAAACTGTATCATACTCATCTAAACCAGGAATTATTCATCTGAGCAATAAATCAAGCAATTAAGTTTATAGAAAAATCATGCCTTGGGCACATTTCTTGACCAAAATTCATATGCCATTCGGCCCAAACAGCTCCCAGTGCTGCAACCTAGCTCTGATACCACTCTATCATGTCCCCTCCAACCCACCTGGCTGGCCAGAGACTGTGATCATTTTTTCTTTTCTCCAAAACCATGACTGAGCACCCATACACACAGTCGAAGAACTCAGATTCCGCAACAACGAATCCCGAAACTCGAATCTCGCAACAACAATTCCGAAACGCACATCCCGCAACAGTGGTTCCGAAATGCACATCCTGCAACAATGGTTCCCACAATTTTGGCTTTGGGATTGCGGGAGTCCAAAAACATAGTCCGAGTTTTGGCAAACCCATGACCCGAAACCCAATTCCAACTGCTCCGCTGCGGGGTGGTCACCCCGAAACCCGAAGCCCGCAAGTCAGTGACCCCGCAACCCACAATGTCGGGTGTAGGGTTGCGGGAAGTCCAAATCCTGTCATGCGAGTTTTGACCAACCCAAAACCCGAAATATGATACTTTCGGGTTCAGAATTGCAGAAGGCCCAAAAAATCTCCACGCAAACTTTGGCATACCCGCAACCCACAACCCGTGGAATCATGTGTGTGGAACCATGTTTCTGTAAGGGTAACTTCATCAATCTTCCAAGGGGCATAACTCCTCCCTCCGGTATCCAAATGGGGCAAGGTTGGTACCGCTGGAAAGCTCATGGATAATTCTATCCAATGGTAGCATGCTCCTGACCAGGTGAGGCACCTAACCACATCATTTCCTTCTTTTAAGCTATGTTCCTATCCACACTTGAACATTCCAACCTTCAACCTGCGAGGGTTCCTTCCTGCTATCAGGCCCACAAAGGTTCCTGAAACCACTTTCAGGGCTTCTCTAACTTCTCAAGGATCAATGTAGATATATCTTTCCTTCACAGGGTTAGTACACATCACATTCATTACCAAAAACGATGGAGCTCTATCATAAAACATCACATATAAAATGCATCCACAGACTTAACTCACACATCTATCATATGCAAGAATTACAAGCATTAGTTCCTGCAATATAAGGTAAATACACACAGTGGATTCAGCCTATTAATCAGGCCTGTACATGACGTCATATCAACCATTCATATAACCATACATACAACAATTCCATGACTATACAAGCATTTATCATAATAATGAAACCACATCATTTACCATAACAGAATACTTATCTTTGAATTCCGAAGCAACTAGCTAAGTGAGAGCAACGTTCCACCCAACCTTGGATCTTTGTCCAGCCTATACTCTTTCGGCTGAGAGATCACCCCCGAGCTGGGCAGTGTATCCACTAAGGAGGGCTAATAGGTTCTCTCACAGTCAAGGCTCCATTCACATGCTAAACTAGTCTATAGTTGGGTTTACCAAGCATTCTAGGGCACCTACCCATGCTAAGCCAACCTACAGGGGTTCTTCGGCACACAAGGATAACAAGGAGGCATTGGTAAACCAGTGAGTTCAACCACAGAACTGCAGGCATCTCAGCACTCAGTTGACCTAGCACCCACAATACCTACCACATCCAACACAAGGAAGACCTACTACACAATCACACAATCTCTCAAGGCATCTTCCCTTCCAGTGCTATTCCAGGATGGGCATAGAAAGGTCTAGTCGCTCACAGCTGACCCAGCACCCACAATACCTACCACATCCAACATAAGGAAGATCCTATCACTGCTGTACACTCTCACAAGGTCCTTCCCTTCTAGTGCTATTCCAGGATGGGCATAGAAAGGTCTAGTCACTAGTTCATTGAGACTATAGCCTTCACTGAGTTTCTCCAACAATCCAACCCTTCTCCCACAGTTTACAACAAGACATATCCCGGCTTGGGGTCTTCCCACGGTTGCTCTGTGCAAACCACTCTGCAACCTTCTCTATTGACTCTGTCTATCGCTGCACCAGGGTTCTACACACATGCTGTCACGGCTATTCGTTCTTGGGTAGTTCTCACACATAGGGGTGCACTACTTAAAGGAAAACACACAGGTGAATCCTCTGCGAAGGTCAATGGTCTTCCCCATGGTAGCATGAGCGTTCTAAAAATAGGGAACTGAGAGTACGTGCGTTCTCCGTCGATGATTGTGTGTGTCTGAGTCTTTTCCCCCCCCAGGTTCACAAAACGCTCTGCGAATTCTCCCAGGAAATTCGATGCCTTCATGCGTACATGATCAGAGCCATCCCCTACCATACGAAATCACAGGCATGCTCTATACTCCATCAGACTCAGCCATTGGTGCTCAACCACCCTCTGAAATCGCATTAATGTCAGCAGGGAGTTCAAACGGGTTCTCAATCATACATGTGGTAACATGGTCAATCAATCCCAAACCCCCTCACCTCTCCCTAGTGGATACACACAACCCCCTTCTCCTTCATTGCCTCCTTAGCCAGCTTCTTGGTTATTTTATTCATTCAGTAATAATTACATCATTTACATTCTTCATGGCTTAGTAGCCCATGAATAATCAAACTGCATCAATACTTGCCTGAGCAATAAACCGAAACATCCACTAGTGGGGCCTTGGCCTTGAGCTCCACACTAGGGAATTTACACATACTATACATAAGCAGTATTTACATCAAGGGAAAAATGGGGTATTACATCTCATTAGCCGCTATTACCA
The DNA here is from genome assembly GCA_027924585.1 of Larix kaempferi. Taxonomy (NCBI): domain Eukaryota; kingdom Viridiplantae; phylum Streptophyta; class Pinopsida; order Pinales; family Pinaceae; genus Larix; species Larix kaempferi. Next base: position 135,254 of record BSBM01000450.1, on the reverse strand, counting down.
AAATCCCCCAACCGCAAACATTGAAGCTTAGAGGATAGATAAAAAAGAATAGCGTCACAATTCTCATCAACTCTGGCAGCACCCATAACTTCATTAATGTCAACCTTGCTAAGGCATTTAAACTATTTGTTTTTCCAGTACCTAACATGAAGATTATGGTAGCAGATGGCAAGTAGATTGATAACGTAGGGAAATGTCACCAAATCAAGTTACAAATAGAAGAGTATAACTTAGAATCAGATTTCTTTGCGGTGCCGCTGGGAGGAGTTGATGTAGTATTAGGAATACAATGGTTACAAAACTTGGGTACTTACTCCACAAATCACCAATAACATTTTATTGGATTCCATGCCTTTGGGAAAACACACAAATTATATGGGTTCCAACCACCTCCAACACAGTTGGTTACATCACATCAGATGGAAAAGCTACTTCGGAAGGACGCACCAACCTACATACTTCAATGTCAAGAAATGAAGCTTCTAACAAGTGAAGGAGATAGGGACAAAAAACCAGAGATACAAAAGTTGATTCAAAAACATCGCAAGGTGTTTCAAGAATTACCTATGGAGATCCCACCAAACAAAAAAATTGAACACATAATCGAAATAGAACCAGGGACAAAACGTGCCAGTAGCAAACCATACAGGCATCCACATTAGAGACGATGCAACATTTCACATAATCATTGTCGTCAAATAAGCTTTGAGGACAAAGCTTCCCTTAAGGGGAAGGCAATGTAACAATAAAATAATCTAAAATATAATTAATATTAATTTATTATTATAGTCATGCCCTTTGGTGAAAAGGTGCAAGACGGGCTTATTTAAACCCAACCAATTGTATTATTTTTATCATCTCCTACATTATATTTATACATTTTTTCTATACCTACCTTGCTCTTCCAATGTCATTATCAAGTCCTTCTCATCAATCCTTTGTCATGTCTCCGCTTTGTTAAGTCTTCTACACTTGTCATGCTTGCTTGCCACTTGTCAAGTCATCAAAGCTTGTCATGTTTACCATTTGTCCAGTCAAGTCTTTGCCATGTCATCACTTCCCCCTTTGTCCTTAACGTGTTGTCATCAATGACAACTTTGGCCATCAAACACTTCAAGCATAAATTGTCAACCTTCTTTGCCAAATTATCATGGGCCCAATCTATTGTGGGTCAAAGGACACGATCCCCACAACCATGTTCTTTACCAAGTCTTGAACAAATGGACTGCACCAATACAATAAAAACATTATATAATATCCAAATCCCATCAAACCACTATCATCTAACTTGAATATAAATTAATTGCAGACATGTTTTTTAAGTACTATCATTGTCATTCGCATTGGCATTGTGTTTAATATTGCTAATATTGTTTTTATAAATTCAGTCTAAAAATTGTAGTGTTCGCACAGGTGTTTGCAGGCTCCAGCAACCAGCCATCGCCACTGGGGATTAGCAGATCTCCACGTGCGCAGGTATCGTGTGTATTAAAGCATAAATTTAATTTCAAATATGATGACTTGTTTGTGTATGTTTATATTTTTCTATATTAAACTATGAGGTTATAAATGTGTATGCAGGTGCGAGCACCTCAGCCTTGCAGCATCGTTATTCCTCCCTCCCCAGCCTTTCAGCCACCGTATATGCCAGTTGTATCCCCTAGCATACATTCCCCATTCCATGCATCCCTCCCCACCCCCTTCCATCCACCCCACCCTCCTATCTAGCACCACAGTTCCATCTAGCTCCCCCTTTCGTTTCATATCCTATGTCCCATCACCCCATCCCAACCTTTCCACCACCTTTATATTAGTTTCCCATGTTCCCACCCTCCCCCATTCGACCATGACACACCACCCATCCCTCCACCACAACATAGACCTTTCTGCCCCCCCCACATTCTCCCACCACAATCGCTTCCCCTTTTAGGGTGCCCTGATCCATACTACAACTAGTTGGGGTTTATCGCCCTAGACATGCATCTCCACTTCGCCCACCCCAGTCCATGCCTCCTTCTGCCACCCCCCTTTCTTCCACTGTGCCCCCTAGTGGTGTAGCCATCGTCAATGGGGCTACATCCTCCCCTATACCGTCCACCCTAGCATCAGAGTAGGTTGTCCAGCTGACTAATCCATCCACCAGCCCTGAAGACCAGCCAATTGTGTTCGCGATGAGATTGACTAGTTTATGAAAATCTTGTTCAATTTTAATGAAAATTAGTATATGCATCTAATTTCATCATTTATCTAATTGTTCTAAATGTTGCAGGGTGGAATTGCTGAGAGACTAGGAGAACGGAGGAGGGAGGCCCCCTCATGACTTACAGTCTCGCATGTGGTGAGTTATCTAAGATTTGAAAACTATTTTTATTTTTAAATTATGTTTTATACTTGTATAATTTCCAAGAAAAGTTGACATATTATTGTTGTCATTTCAGGTCTTAGGGGGACATGGTCCAAGACGCTCGAAGGACCCAGCTTCCTTTAGCATGAAGAAGAGGAAGATCGATTTTGGAGATGCACCTGGGAGCTCTGAGGTTGGGAAGGAGGATTGAGAGACCCTCCTATGTACGCTAGCCATGATGTGGCATTTTGGGCATGAGTTTCCATATTTTGTACAGGGCACGAGTTTCCATTATATAGACGTTGGAAACGATGTTCCATTTTTCCAAAAAGTGTACATGATTGGATCATTTTTTCATATTAATAGATGGATCTGCACTTGTCTATATGACTTTGTCTTTGATTACATTTTTGCATACATGATTTTGTCTTCAATAACAATGTTATGGAAAAGATTTCACATACATATAGATGCTATTTCTAGACACCAAGTGACCTCAATATGAGTCCCTTGTATTTGAATGCGCCTTGCATCTTTTCCTTTTAGTAACAACATACCTAACCAAGAAAACTAAGGAGTGATATTTACATTACAAAGTGTTGTGACTTTAGGGCTACAAAAAAATAAATAAGAGATGATGACTTCTTCCATACTTAACCTTGTAATGGTTATAATAGTCAATTCTAACAAGCATTGCATCACATATTATATCAAATTAACCTAGATATATGAGAAGTTCATATGTGTGCTTGGATGGAAGGGTTAACCATATCACTTGAATTAGTTCAAACATGAGAGGTGTGCATAGGTGCAATTGGATTGAGCAATAAAAGAGAATTGTTAGTGTAGTTACATATGGATCGTTCTTTGTGTGTTAGTATGTGCCTTTAATGAAATCATGGTTAATGTGATGAACTACTACTTGCACAAGTTGGCATATACCCTTAGTGTTGATAATGTCTTCAATGTTTTGGTAATATTGATAATCACTCTTTGTAATTTAAGTATCTTGGATTTTTTTATGTTAAGACACATATTGAACATAGTCAACCAATGGTTCAAGACATCATTTTACCCCATGATCCATGCAAGATTCATTGGAGTCATATGAACCTCATTGTCATCACCTCAACCATGGTCAAGACACCAAGATCTATCCTTAGTAGTCAAAACCTCATGTTGGCACCCATATCACACTCAAAGATAAAATTTCTTTTAAAGGGCATGTCTGGGGGTTGAGGGAATCTTGATGGATAATATCCTTAAAACATTTATATTTGATTTGAGGCCTCATATGTCCTCACCTTATCATTGTCAATACCTAAAGACCCATCCTTTGTGCACAAAACCTCCAAATGGAATCCTTATCCAAAACAAAGGCCATGTATCCTATCTAGAGAGCTTGTGTAGTGATTCAAGGACTTGTTCATGGCTCATGAGCATGCAAATATTCATTTAGTTCCTAATAACCTTTATATTTTTTAATCACCATGCTCGAGGTCTAGAGACCCATCCCTTGTGTTGAAATCCCTCTATTGGCATTGTTGTAGGAGCTTTATTCAACTAGTCAACTAGGATAAAGAGTTGACTAGAGGTATACATTGTAAAAAGAAATATTTGTTAGGGATTAATAAAAGTATAATTATTGATGGCTCTAAAGTTACATTCTCCCCTTTCTCACTTTCCATTTATGTGTATGAATATGTAGATATATCTTGGATAATGACACATATCGATAATACTAATTACGACACATATTGTATAATGGATGCATACATGCATATATGTTGTGTGAGAAGGAGACTATTTAGTGGTGGAGAGTAAATTGGAAAATTACATGAGAAATTATGCAAGAAGGAATCAACTAACTATTGCACATGCCAGGGCATGATTTTTTATAATCACTTGTCAGAGGTTCTTAGAGTCAAATACATTGGATATAAATAAATTCCTCGAGATAAATAATACATGACCATAGAAGAAGATTGAAATTTGAGGTCAAAACTCATTAATGAAGGTAGAATGAACTTGGATAGATAGATTGGGAAAATTTTAGATGAATGCCTAGAGCTCTACACACAAGTTAAAGAAAAAGAAAGAAAAACTCCTGACATTGGGAACAAATAGCCAAAACCAACAATGCAACTAGAACACAATGACCAAGGGGAATTCAAAATGCAACACCACTCCACAAAAGAAGTTTCTCTAGACCTACCTCATTTGGTATGAGAGAAGTTGCTTTAGAGACGTAGAGACCTATCTACCACTTCTCTCATTTGGTATGAGAGAAGTTTCTTTGGACCTACCTCACTCATGTCAATGCTTGGGTTTTTAGAGGCCGACCTCCCACCCCACATGTCCTCTTCAACAAATACGTTTTGTTCTCTTGGTTGTGTGCCCACCCAAACTTTTTTCATGCTTTGGGTACCTTGAGGTATATCCCCAACCCAAAAAACTCTTATATTATGTTGATTATGTTGGCTATTGGATTCACCCAACAAAATTATATTGAACAATACACATATTCATAGGCTTCGTTCCCCATGCGCATTGCTCACTATATTCAACAATACACTTAACTAGCAACAAGCACTAGAATTCTCGGGAACAGAGAACTCTATTTTTTTTAACTAGCAACAGGCACGCGCACACGTGTACAAGTCACTAGCGTGCATGTGCCCCTGCATAACGTTTACACCATTTATTACCCAATGTTTACACCATTTAATGCCAAACCTTCCCCTACTTCGAAAATATTTTCATAAATTGGACTCGGTGATGAAATTTGAAGGGTGGGTCTTAAATTTCATTGGAAGGGCATTTGTTCTTGGAGTCCTTCAAAGATGAAGGGCAATTTAAATAATTGTACTTCAATTGACAAGTATAAATTAACTAAACCCTTCCCCCAAA